>OY986438.1:28701920-29341920 GCA_963920525.1 Dichetophora obliterata
TCTCTCTCTCTCTCTCTCTGCAGAGAGGTAAAAGCCAACAGAAAAATTAATTAAAATAAAAAAACATTCTGTGCAGATGGTGGGGATTAAAATAGTGTTCTCTTGGCTTATAGGTCAGGCCCTTAACCAGTATGCCACTGTATATAAATATCAAAAGGATGGCTTTTCCTATAGTGCAGTTTACACTAGCTTCACTCAACCGCCTCACTAAATGTTTTAAAATTTTTATTACTCTTGCCTCACTTCATTCACCTTCCCACTTCCTCATCTCTTCTGTAGACGTCAAAGTGAGTCGGCTGAGAGAAGCTAGGGTAAACTAGCACAAAGATGGCTTAATTAATCTTTATCTCGCATTATATAAGTGAGGTTGGTTTATGCTAGATGGAGTAGGAACTATACGATCATGGTAGAATTATCTAGATAGCATTTAACTAGTTAAAAAATATACTCAAAAAGAGAACGCCATTCAATCTGCCATTGACAGTAAGTGAAAACATAACCAATATTTAAAATGTTGAAGTGTAAAAACACTAACAGCTGTGAAAATACGCAGTTGTCAATGCTACCTAGATAATTCTGCCATGGATAAGTTGTTGTACTAAAAAAACTTTTCAGACGGTTAAGTGATTGCTTGACTCATTTTTGTTTGAACACACGTCCAAAATGGACACCTGCAAAAAGAGAAATTATTTTACAGTTTCTTTTTCAGCCTGGCCGCTGAGAATGTGGTTAATTTGTATGGTCCTGGTTTCATCGACTCCGTTCCGATAATTTTTGATGTAAGCTTGATGTGTGTATGATTAATACATGTTTAATAATATATTTATATATATATAGTTTGATTCAAAAATTTGTGTTAACAGTTCTTGTACAATCCTTATTTGCACAGCTTACCTCAAAACAGACGCTGTCTAGCCCTTGTTCGACCGCTGTTCAGCCACTGTTCGGGCTAAGTTACAAAAATTTTCTTTTTATTCGAATAATTTTACACAAAAATCCCCCTTATTTTATTCGTAGAATATGTGGTTCTCCGAATATACGGCTAAGAAAAGTTGAAATTGTAAAAGTCTAAATATATAGCTGATTGCTCCTTGTTCGGCGGCTATTCTACCCCCATTCAGCCGCTGTTCAGGCATAGTTGCAACAATTTTATTTTTAATTGGATAGTTTTACTCACAACAGTGCTTGACTTAATTCGTACATTTTATGGATCTCAAACTTTTATTGCTAAGAAAAGTTGAACCTTGCAAAAAAAATAATTTTTGCCAAAAAAATTTCAAAGTGAATTTTTTTAACGGTGCTATCTTTATATGACCATTTATGCGATTTCCATACAATCCAGATTTAATGTTGAGAAAACGCAGCTCTTATGTATAAAACGTATTAATTATTGATATTACATTAGACTCCTGCTAAAGTATAAATGGCCATTCGATTTACTTTTTCATAAACATAAAAATATTAGTGGCACCTAAATCCTAGCAAACAGAAGGCTTTTTATACGACATGGAGCCCTTCAATGCATGGTTCTCAAAAGAATAAGGAACAAAGTGTGAAGATTGTCAGATTATCAAATAACTGCCACTTCATTACGACTACACTGAGCTTCAACGCATAAAAATAACAAAATATGTAGATGCGCAAAAACAATTCTTTCAAAAGCAAACGCAAGTTACGAGACCATCAAGGACAGAAAAGTAAATAGAGGAATTGTCATATAAGTGCTTCAACAAATTTAATAAACAATGAATTTGATAGCTTTTGTTGTTGCGCATAAATTTGTTAAGGACATTAAATGCATAAGCCCGAATTCAAAATTGATGATAGATTATTGTTTAAAAACGAACAAAGAAATATAAACATAAATTATTATTAATTAGAATATTTTGCTTTTGTCATTTAACTTGAATAAATTCAAATTTGTTTCAATATTAGAAAAAAAATATTACTTAAAATAAACTAGCTCTATTCAACAATCCCTGCAAACATTTGGAAGACGATTGGAAGGGAAGATGATTTGGCGAAGCACTTGCGATTTGCGTAAGGGTTCTTTGGAAGATGGATCGCTTTTCGATCGCCCAAGCAATGAGTGCGTGATTCAAGACAAATCTTCAAAATCTGCCTTCTCTCATTCCGGCGATGGTTGGAAGGTGATTTGCTTTTCGATCGCCCAAGCGATGAATACGCGATTCAAGAAAAATCTTCAAAATCTGCTTTCGCTCATTCCGGCGATCGTTGGAAGATGGATCGCTTTTCGATTGCCCAAGCGATGAATGCGCGATTCAAGAAAAATCTTCAAAATCTTCCTTTGCGCATTTTGGATATCGTTTGAAGATGCATCGCTTTTTGATCGCCCAAGCGATTAAAGCGCGATTTAAAAAATCTTAAAAATCTTCCTTCGCTCTTTCCAGCGATCGTTGGAAGATGGCTTTTTTAATAATTTTAAAAATCGATCGTTGGAATATGAAGCAGGCTATTCTGTATGATCGATCGACCAAGCGATGAATGCGCGATTCAAGAAAAATCTTCAAAATCTTCCTTTGCGCATTTTGGCGATCGTTGGAAGATGGATCGCTTTTCAATCACCCAAGTGATTAAAGCGCGATTGAAAAAAATCTTTAAAATCTTCCTTCGCTCCTTCCAGCGATCGTTGGAAAATGGCTTTTTTAAAAATTTAAAAAATCGATCGTTGGAATATGAAGCAGGCTATTCTATATGATAGAATCCAAAAAAAAAATGAAAAAAAATTTCATAAATTTTTTGCATTGAATTGAATTCAATTTTAATAATTGAATTGTATTGTATGGAATCTGAAAACACTTATATCAGCATGATTTTCGGTGATCGATTTTTTTGTTGATCGTTTTGACAAAGAATATCCCCTATAAAACAATTTGTAGATTCAACAAAGACGATTCGCAAGAAATCCCTCAGGAACCCTAAAAGCTATTCGTTTGCCACTCTTGTTAGCGAACCGCCTAAGACTGCGTTTACCGATTCGTATGCGACTCTTCCCGCGAATCGCTAAGGACTTCTCTCGGCTATTCGTTAGCGACTCTTCCCAGCGAATTGCTTAAGAACCCTTTAGGTGATTCGTTCGCGAATCTTCCCGTAACAGTTTGCTAAATTTCTTTTGTCCCACCCGGCACATATTTCTCTAAAAACGAATGTTTGTTTCTTACGATTTTTTATCGAATGTAAATTTCGAATTTTTGTCGATGCGGCGAACAATTTACGATGAATATAGAATTTAGCATTCAGAGTTGCCATCGCCCTACATAAATCACACTTTTTCTTATAATTTTTGAGAACTCAAATCAACCACGTTTCCTGAGAATTAAAAAAAAATACGTTTGCATTAAATAAAAAACTGTGATTAAGAATTCTTACATGAAAAAAAAGTAATGATATTTGTTTGGATTTAATTAAAAAGTTCGGTTTGAAGTGAAGAAAAGTAAACGTAAAAGAGGAATTAAATTTTTGTAAAGAGAACATAAAGAAAAAATCCGGTAAATAAAAATGCAACGATATAAAATTGGAGCTGGATGCAAGCATGCGCTCAAAGCTCTTGTAAATAGTCAAACTATTTCAAGAGCAGCTTCTGGTTTGGAAAGCTATTTTGAGCCTGCGGTGGAAGTGTACAATCCAGACTGCAACACCTCCTACGGCAGGTTACATGGACGAGCCATGCGTCAACAGTATGGCAGAAGAGGAAAAGAATGAGTGATAGTGAAAGATTTTTAAATATAAATGTCGATGGACTTCCGATTTCTAAAAACTCATGGCAAGCGTGGCCTATTTTAATAAACATTCAAATGGGTCAAATGAAAAAAAAAATAGGTAAAATAAGGAGATGATATAGTTGCCTAAATTTATAAAAGGCTGGTTGAGCGGAGTAGCCTTGGCATTTTTCAAAACGAATCAGTTTCTAGCAATAAACAATCAGAATTTATTCATTCGTTTATTCATTCCCAATTTATTCACTATTCATTCCCTATTTATTCACTATTCATTCCCTATTTATTCACTTTTCATTCATTAGTTCACTTTAAATACACTATTAATTTTTTATTAATATTTTCATTTATTATTACTATTCATATTTCTTCATTATATTATTTTTTATGCATTAATTATTATTCCATGCACTCATTCTCTTATTATTTATTCATTAATTTTGAATTTCGTTTATTCATTTCTAATTGATTCATTTTAGTATAAATTCATTCTTTTAAATATTAAATGTAAATATAAACTGTAAACTTAAAAAAAGTATATTAAAAAAATAACAAGAACGATTAAAAACCAAAAATGTTTGAATTAAATAAAAAATAAGATAATTTACTTCATAAATTTAACCACAAATTTGTCACTGACGATATCGTAAAAGGAGCCTTTTTCGGAACATAAGCGAACACTCGTTTTCGAATGATCATTACTTGCGCCAAATAGATCGTTTTCGATTCGTATAAGAGTAAAAAAACGATAATTTTCCATAAAATTTATTGCTTACGACATCGTAAACGGATTCTTTTTCGATACAAAACCATCACTCGTTAATTTTACATAAAATTTATTGCTTACGACATCGTAAACAGATTCTTTTTCGATATAAAACCATCACTCGCAATGGATCGTTTTCGTATCTTTAACGGATTCGAATACGATAGTTTTCTTCGCCAATTCTTCGAGAAATTTACATTTTTCGATATCGAAATCGGACTTTGTACCTGTTCAAACAAAGAAAAAAATCAGAATAAAACACGAAAATTTGTTTATAAATTTAAAATAAATTAATTCGTTTACGGAATCCAAAATGGCTTATTTTTTGTTTCATAAACAAAACGTTTTCGAATGAATATTAGGAGCGCCAAACTGATCGTATTGTATTTGAATCGCAAAAGAGTAAAAATAAGATAATATCCTTCGTAAATTGCACGGAAAATTTTTCGCTTACGAAATCGGAAAGAATAAACGTGTGCTCGTGTGTTTGAAAAAAATTGGCTTGAGTTTAGTTAAAATTTGCTATTTGAGTTTATAATAACTTAGCAAATATTTGCTTGAGTATAGAAAAAATTTGCCATTTTAGTTTGTAATAACTTTGCAAATATTTGCTTTAGTTAAGTATAAATTTGCTATCAGTTTATAATAACTTAGGAAATATTTGCTTGAATTTAATACAATTTTGCTCTTTCCTTAAAGTGCCTCTACGCTATAGTATGTTTCATACACATGACACGTCAAAAATTAAAAATGGTTTTTAGCTACAGATAGTGTGGAACATATGAAATTGTGGTTTTGAAATGTCGTTTGTATTTGCGTCTATAAATTTTTGAATAAGAACCGTCTCTAATTTTGTATGTTTTTCCATCTGTACAAAATGTCAGTTTGATAACTTTTTTTTGTGAATATGAAAGAAAAGGTAAATTTTAAGATATTTATTCAATAAGCTGATTTATAATGAATTTATTCTTAGTTTGAATGGCCAAAGGAGGACACTTTAGAGCTTTGCGGCTTACAAAACTTTCAAAAGCTGGTTTTTATTTTCGAATGGCGTGTCAGATACATTGGCGTATCAAGCGTGGAAAAGGGGGAAGTTGCCCTCCCTGCTTATTTAGCTAGATAAACAATTTAAAAGGAAAACTTAAATATTTATTCAAAAACTCATTTTTTTTTACAACGATAATATTTTTGTATTATATATTTTGCTCTTCTTTCTCTCTTCTTCATAGGCATGCTTTCGGATAACAATTTTTTTTCTGTGTTTGCAAAAAGATAGAACAAAAAATAAAGTTTCTACTGCAATTCCAATTTTAAAAAAATTCGGATACACTGAAAAAACTATTAAATGAAGTTGAAAACATGTTGCTTGGGTTTTGACTGTGCTTGCATCAGCAGCTTCATCTGAGCGTTCTTTTAGTGCACTAAGACGACTTAAAACGTATCTTCGAGCAAATATGACACAAAAACGACTCACTCATGCGGCACTTACATACATTCACAAAAATAAAACCGAAGAATTGAATTCGATGGAGGTGGTGAAAGAGTTTGTTTCTCGCAAGGACAGAAAAAAACATTTTGGAAGAATTTAAATTGATATAACTTTTTGTACCTTATTGAATTTAAACCATGTAAAGATATACCTAGTCTTGCTTTATAAAAGCAACAATTATTTTTTATATTTTCATATTACCATATGAAAGATCCTTTAAAAAATTATCTCTAATATCGAAATTGGAAAAACTTTTCAAAATAATGAAATTTTAATATGTTTTTATTTAGTTTTATATTTTTTTTTTATTTTGAAACTTAAATAAAAAATTTGTTTATTCATATTCATATTTCTTTTCTTTGCACCCCCATTTGTACTGCCTCCCCCAGATAAAATTAGCTTCCGACGTGCTTGGTCAGATAGTGTGGAGACAAAAGAAAAAAGCTGTCTGACAAAAACTTAATTTTGACACACCGATTAAATTCGGTATGTAATTTTTTTGGCATGTCATTTGTATGAAACATATAGTCTGGTGGCATCTTTAATACATGAGAAGTGATTTCAATTTAGCAATCTTTTTCTAAAATCACACCGTGATTGAGCAAAATTTTGAAAATTTGCTTTTAAGCAAAACATTTGCTTGATTAAAGCAAAATAATTATCTCCGTGCAGCTGCTTACAGTCGGCGATACCCGGATGACTACCAAATGAGCACGTCGGCGATTGTCTCATCTTCCAAGCGATTCGCTGGCGGCTCTGAGGCGATTGAAAATGTTTGCAGGGATACATCTAAATAACAACCCTATTCTGGCAAAGTAACAAGTGTTACCCAATATTTTTAATATTTATTTTTGAAGTATTTTTTGAAGCTCAAAAAACCAAAATTTGTTAATAAAATTGTCACTATCTCAAAAGTAGGTGACAGTTTTTGTCAAAATTTATTATTTTTGAGCTTCAAATTTTGTTTTAAAATCAAAAAATTACAACAAAGACAGAAAAATATCAAAAATACTGGGCAACAATTCTGTGTTCATAAGCGATAATCGCTTAAGTCGACTTAAGCCAAAACTGAGTTATTGGTGTAGATGTATTACACGCATTTAGTTTTACAAACACACAAAATCTAGAGCTTCTAGCATGATTCTAGCCAAAGTTATGACACAAAAACCAAAGACCCAGTCATATAATTTATATGGCGATTGAAAACTTTGAAGCAATTTTTCTCGAAATGTCGAAATCAGACTTAATCTGTTATCGCTTATGAACACAGAATTGTTACCTTGCTTGAATAGGGCTGTAAATATGCCTAAATTATTTTATTTTGTACCCAAATTTGTTAAGTTAAGCGTGGTGAGTGAATGTAAATTTTGGGAATATAACAACAAAATGGCTCAATTTGAAAATCATTATTAATGTTTTATTGTTGTTGTAGACGGCGCCGTTTTACGCATGTTTATGTCGACGCACACACAACGAATATAATACATTGATGTTCAAGCACACACACAGACACTCACACACACACACACACACACACACACAGAATCACTCAAATAATATCCTTTTTGAAGTGACAATAGGGTAAAATCAGTCACAATCAGAAGAAGCAAAACGCGATGACATCAATACAAATCAATAAATTTTGATTATTTTGCAGTCGTTGTTGTTGTTGTTGCTGCTGTTGTAGTTGTAACTAGTTGCCTTGTTGCTACTTTTCCCACCATTCTGTTGACTACAACAGCGTTTGAAGTATTCAACTTACTAGATACTATTATGTCAGCTTGAGTGATATTTTTGTATAAAGCTTAAAAAGCGAAATATAAAATCAGAAGAAAATATGACTAAATAAATCTGTATTCAATCGATTCATATGTATATTCTATTATATAAGATATTATTGCTGAATTTTGTAATTTGTCTTCTTTTGACGTCAATTCAATTTCCGCTTCAATGAATAGCAGCTTTTTCATTTAGATCGAAAATTGTAGACTACGTTTGAAAATTTTTTTTGAAAATAATGGCATATGAAGATGGCGAAAAAAGTAAAAAATTGACTATTAAAAAAAAAAAATATATATATATATATATAAAATTCGTAAATATCAAATCAAGGGCTTATTGCAAAAACATCATAAGCCACATAAAAAATATTTTGAAATAATAGACTTTAAAGTTTTGAAAATATCTATTTTTGTATGAAGAAATGGAATTGAACACGGAAACTTTTACCAATAGGTTAGAAAATAAATAAGATATAGCCAAAATCTCTTCAGTGGTTGTTGGCAAAACATTGAGTAATGTAGTTAGCATAAAAAATTAATTTATAAGATCATGTGGCTTATCACAATTTTGTAATAAGCCCTTCAAATATTAATGAAATATTTATATTAAAAAATTATAATAATAATATAAAATTATTTATGAACTGAAAAAATAAACATATTTTTAAATTAAACTCATATTAGTTATTTTTTTCCGAACAAAAACTTCTAAAAGTTCTTTAACATTCAGATAAATTTACACCAAAGTTTGAAATAATATGAGAATTATTTCAATTGCTTTGTTTTGCTCGAGAACAGAACAAAAAAGAAATCACAAAAAATATCGTAAAGCAATTCAAATTGTCTTTCACGTTTGTTTCGCCTAATCAATAATTTACGTATGGTTCCAATCAATTCCTCTAAATAATATATCCCTTTACTTTCAGGGCAAAGACCAAACCTGGTTTGTATAAAGCGCATGCAATGGTTCTTTGATCTTTAAAAAAAAATTGAGTTTGAACTTTTGTTTTGCTCTGAAAACAACACTTTATTTGCGAACAAAATAATTTTGTTTAAATTTGCTTATTTGTATATATTCCAAACATACTCATGTGGGTAATATGAACCTTTATTCAGTCTTAGTTACAAACATTTTTTATTCCTTTAAAGAGCCTTATTTCTGAACAGAATATGTTTTTGTTCTTCTTGTTATTTTTTCCCCAAAATTTAAATAATTTCAATTTGTTTGCACTCTATGTGAGTTCGTGTGAGCAATATATTTATGTCAATATTGGATTGCTGCACAGCCGCTACTATACCCTCGTTCAGTCGACGTCAGCCTTAGTTACAACAATTTTTTGTTTCTTGAAAAAACATTATTTCTTGAAAAATATGTTTTTTTATTTTCGAAAAAAATATATTTTTTCAACAAATTGAAATAATATTTATTTGAATTGTTTTTTTTTTCAAAAAAGAAGAAAAGAATTTTTAAAAATTTTTTTATGATTTTGAGCAAATTATTTTAGTGTGCATTTTTTTTTGCTCTGAGAACAATACTAATTTTGTGAACAAAATATATTTGTTCAAATTGATTTTGTTGAAATTGTGTGAGCATTATATTTTGAGAAATATTTGAACCTGTACTGCCGCTGTTCGGCCCTTGTTCAGCATTAGTAACAAAAGCATTTTTGTTTCTTGAAAGAACATTATTTCTGAACTTATAACTTTTTTTTCAAAACGAAATTTACTTTTTTAACAAAATAATAACTATTTATTTAAATTTTTATTTATATTTTTATTGAGAAAATTAATACAAATAATATAAAGAATTAACACAGTAAATTAATGCTTAAAATAAACAGGAAAATTGTGAATGAATTTTAAAAAATTTTATTCTGATTTTGAGCAATATTTGCCACTGTGTGGCCGCTCTTCGACCCTTGTTCAGCCTTAGTTACAAAAGTTTTCCTGTTTCTTGAAAGAACATTATTTCTGAACGAATAATGTTTTTTTTTAAACGAAATTTATTTTTTTAAAAAAAAATCAAGCAAACAATGCAAATGCTGCCCATATAATTTTATGGACTTGAAGGTTATAGTAAATACTTAATTTTTTTAATATGTAAATAGATACAAGAATAAAAAGGTAGTCAAAGTCAAAGCAACTCATTGTTTTTGTTGATCTTTTTTACGTATAATTAGCTTTTTGTACAATATAAATATAGCATTGATTGTTATTTGACCACAACATTAAGTGCACATCCTGAAAATAAATTGGTATCTTACAAATTGATGATATCTTAGATGTGAGTTAAAAATAATGCATCTGCTGGTAAATGATATGAATTGTGAATGAATTGAAAAAAAATGTATTCTTATTTTGAGCAATATTTAGCGCTGTATGGCCGCTGTTCGAGCCTTGTGCAGCCAGTGTTCAGCCGAGTGCTTGGTTTTCACTATGTCATTTTTATGACGACACAAAAGTTTATCACCTGAAATATCACCTCAATAAAACTCTAAAATATTTTCTGCATAGCTCCATTTGATAATTAATTTGTTTTTAATTTTCCAAGATTGCCAAAGTTAGAAAAAATAATAAAATGTTATTTTCAATTTGATTGACAACAACTGACCACTGAAAATGACAAAGTGAAAACCAAGCATAAGATACAACTTTTTTTTTTGTTTTTTAACCTTAAAGATTGAAGGATTGTTTCCGAAACGAAATTTATTTTTTTAACGAAATTATTTTGTTCCTTTATATGTTTTATAGTTTTAAATTTGAACATTTTTTTTAGTTCTGTTTTAATTGCAAGGCCTGTTTTTAAATATATGTCCCCTTCATTCCACGAAGTCTGTATAAACTTTATTTTTTTATTTTTAAAAACATTCTGGTTAAAAAAAGCGTGTAACAGATTTAAATTTGTTTAAAAGTAATTATTTGTGTTCAACCTTATAACGTGTTGGTAATTTGAGAATATGTGTTCTCAAAAAAAATTAATTATTTTTTGGCAAGCAAGTGATGTTGAAAAAAAAAATAAAATCAAAATCATAATCAATCAAAAGTCTTCTAAGCTTTTCTTTTGATTTCACTGTCAAATTTTGTTCTTTGCTCTTGACATAAGCAAAAATGTTCCGTTGCAAACAAGGAGCTGTCATCGTCCAACACAATCAACAACACATTGAATACAAAAATAAAATTAAAAAAAAAACTAAACAAAAAACAGCAGCAAACAACAAAATTTTTGACTTTCCTTCCTTGCGTTGGCGAAGCATAAAACAACATTAAAATTCAGGATAAAAATCGATATCTTAAGAAGAACAACAGCAGACCAGCAGTAGAAGCAAAAGCAACAACAAACCCGCCAACAACAATAGCAATAGCGCTATAGCAACCAAGTCTAATTTTGTCCAAATCTTGAGACAACGCTGCTCTATTTAACTTCGTGTCCTGTAACCCAAAAATTTATGTTTGAAGTTATGCTGTTTTGAACACGAGCAGATAATTATGACAATCTGACGTCGCTGCCGTCATGATTGTCAGTACGTCAGTCAGCCAATGTCTTTGGACATAATCTTGCGCTAGCATCATTTGTAAAAAATATCCTTTTTAAAATAAGAAATATGTAATAGGAAACAAAAAATCAAGCAAACAAATCAAATGCTGTCCATAAAATTTTATGGACTTGACGGCTATAGTTTATACTATTTTTTTTTAACATGTAAATAGATACAAGAATAAAAAGGTCGTCAAAGTCAAAGCAACTCATTGTTTTTGTTAATCTTTTATACGTATTATTATCTATAATTAGCTTTTTGAACAATATAAATATAGCTTTGCTTGTTATTTGACCACAAAATTAAGTGCAAATTGCTTATCCTGCAAATTGATTGGTATCTTACAAATTGATGATAGCTTAGAGCTTAGATGTGAGTTAGAATGTACATATCTGCTGGTAAATGATATTAAATTAAAAATTCTCCAATTACATTTGAGAAAATTTTAAGCTTCAAAGTGTCAAGAGAAAAAAATATGAGTTATGACACAGTTAATTTTATTCAAATAAAATCTCAAGAACGTCAAAGAAAAGATGCTTATGAGCTTCAAAAGAAGTCTTAAAAAAGGCAAAGTGTTTTTTGAAAGCAGCTCAATTCCTTAAGCTTTGCCCTGGTTCCTTGTGAAAGTACATAAAAAAGAATAAAGCAGTGGAGTATGACAAATACAAGTCAATATTTAAAACAACTTCAAAAGATAATTGAAAATAAAAACCACTCTGAATAAAAAGAATGTTTTGATAATGTTTAATTTAAAAAGATGGCTTATGTCTAATATGTACAAGAACACTCTTTAGAATTAATTTGCATTTATTTCAGCTCACATATAAATCGATATTTTTTTTATAATACGTATATATACTTACTTAACGTACTAGAATGTATCAAAAATAAAATTCCGCAGTTCAGTGTCTCTAAAGTTAGAATAGTTCTTAAAAAAAATGTTGGCATACTTTTTTTTAAAAATCGAAGTAAATTCCACGGATAATTTTTGATTTCCCTAAAGGTACTTTTTAGTGAAAAGGATTGATAAATTTAAATATGAATCGATAAAATATAAACAAAATTATTTTATTAAAAATAAAATTTCGTTCCGGGAGTAAAATATTGTGAATTTGTAAACAAAAATGGTTTAAACAACAAAACATTGCTCAAAATTTATTGCTCATATGAATTGATAAATAAAAAATAAATTTTGTTTGATAAATGTTTGTTCAAAATCAATTAATATTTAATTTTTTCAAAAAAAATATTTGAGCAAAAAATAACAAATCAAATATATTCAATTTTCTTGTTTTTTTTTTAAGTGTTTTGAAATGTGAAGAGACGTGTTCTTTGTTTGTAACTTTTTATTTTTCACAGAATGCATACCCGAATCTGTTCAAAACTCATAACTATAATACGTATTATGTTTAGCTGTTATTTTTTTTTTATTTCTAATTTTTTTGAAAAAAAACGCATTTTCAGCAATATTTGCCGCTGTACGGTCGCTGTTCGACTCTTGTTCAGCCATAGTTGCAAAAAGACTTTTGTAAAAAATTAACACAAACCTCAGAGGCGTCAAGGCTTAGGAAAATTCGAGCTATGGCTCCCTCTAATCCAAGCTTCATGAAAAAGGAAGATGGTACTTGATCCACATGCAGTGCGGAATCTCTGAATGTTTTAGTAGAAACTCACTCTCCGGGATGTTCAGAGATATGGAATATTCCAATTTAGGAAGATCAGTTACCATCTGCGAACAGATCCCTAAAAATACTCACACAAACAAAGCTCGAATGGGCAATCAGTAGCTTCGAAACATTTAAGTTACCAGGACTTGATGGTATAGCTCCCATTGAAATTCAGAAGTCGTACGGCATCATTAAGGAGCGGCTTTTGTTGATATACCAAAGCTGCCTTGACCTAAATCACATTCCCTAATGCTGGCGTAATGTGAAGTTATCTCTATGCCTAAGGCAGACAAGAGCTCACACGTACACCCAAAAGATTTTCGACCAATTAGTCTCTCATCTTTTCTTCTAAAAATCCTCGAGAGATTAATCCGCATTCACTTGAGATTTTATATAGAAAAAAGCCATGTCAATAGCACAACATGCTTACATCTTAGGCAAATCCATGGAAACAGCTCTCCACTCCATAGTCTCCATCATTGGAAAATCACTCCATCAGAAGGAATATACGATGAGAGCTTTTATTGATATAAAAGGGGCCTTTTATAACGTCGAAACTAGAGCTATCACAAATGCGCTAACGGAGCTTGGGGTTTATGCCGCGCTGATAGCACTGATAAATCAAATGCCAGTTGGCAAGATTATAAGTGTAAAATTTTGAGCGTCATCCACGTTAAGATGTATACCAAGGGAAACCCTTCAGGGAGGGGTTCTTTCGCCTCTACTCTGGAATTTAGCAGTAAATGAACTGTTAGTCAAATTGCAACTAGAAGGGTGCAGGGGTATAGCTACTGTCGATGACGTTGCTATTGTTATCTCTGGAAAGAACATATCTACTCTTCGAGACATTATGAAAAATTGCCTAAATACTCTAGTCAACTGGGCTAACAGCTGTGGACTCTACGTTAACCCAAACAAGACTGAGTTAGTGGTTTTCACCAGAAAACACAATTCACCTCTAATTAGTCCACTCCTTAACTGGGAAACACAAGACTTAGCTTCTCAGATCAAGCAAAATACCTGGGCCTTATACTGGAAAGCAATGGAAGCCCAATCTGCTCGATAGATCCAAGAAAGTAAATGTTGCCCTGTATTCATGCAAAAAGGCGGTAGGTAACAAATGTGGTTTAAACCAAGTGCTACTCACTGGCTGTATACAGCAGTTGTAAGGCCAATCTTGCAATATGGTGTCATTGTTTGGTGGCACGCACTCGAAAAACAGACTAACCTAAACCTTCTCTGTAAAGTTCAAAGATAAGCGGAACTGTGCATCAGTGGAGCCCTAAGAGCCACTCCGACAGATGCATTAGATCTAATGCTCTATCTTATACCACTTGACATCACTAGGACATTCGTGCATTACAAAATTTCTCCCTCCCATACCTAGGTCTATCGAGTACTTCCTTTGAAAGGAAGTTCGATGTATCCATTTCCTCTCGAGAAGAGTGGGAATTAGGAATCATTTCACCTCACAATGTCATTGAGATCTTTACTGATGGATTGAAACTAGATGACAAAGTAGATGGAGGAGTCTACGGGAGCATTAAGCATTAATTTAGCCTTAAGGCTACCTGATCGTTGCAGTGCTGAAATTGCTGCTTTACATAAAGCGTTAATTTAACTTCAGGTAAATGAGATATATTCCATGAATATTTGCATACTATCCGATAGTCAAGCCGCTTCGAAAGTCCTAGGAACAGTTCAAATAACATCTGAAACAGTTCTCAACTGCCGCAGATCTCTACATGAGATCTCATAATCCTTCTATGCTGGATTCCTGGACACACGAATTTTCTAGATAACTGTAAATCAGATGAACTCGCTCGTACAGGTACTACCAAACGACTATCTATAGATAAGACCAGCGATGTGCGTCGTAGAGAACATGATGTCGACAATACTATTGTCGACGGTGTCGACAATGTCGTGTAGACAATTGCTTTTAGCGACGTGTAGATAACTAATGTAAGAGGCTGCACGTTTATTGTGATTTTTAATTAAATTGAGTCCAAGTACGGAGTATTCCTTATTTTTACGCCTTCTGGGTATGGTTTTTGTTTGTTTAATTGTAAAATTTGTTAGTTTGTGTTAATTAAACGAATTTTCAAAAGAATTTAGGAATCAGCATAATCTAAATAGAACTTGCATTTTCGCAGTGTTGCACTTTGTTGACATTGTTTACACAATTCTCGACATTGTTTACATTTTCGACACTTTTTACATTATCGACACCCAAATGTCGACAATTAAAGACGACGCGTCGAGGAACATCACTGGATAAGACAAGCCTTGTCTTATTCCTCTCATGACATGCAAACTTGAGAGTTACACCTGAGTTATCTGGCATCAAAACCAACAATAGATGGTTAACTGGTAACACGTGTAATATAACGCGGCAAATCTGGCCCAAACTCACCCTTAAGCGTTCAAAAGAACTCATTTCTCTCAGTAGAGACCACATCATTAACATGGTAGGGGTCCTTAGAGGGCACTGCCTGATTGGCAGACACACTTAGAGATTGAACATCCACCACAACGACTTCCGCAGCAGCTGTAGATATGAGGAAGAGGAAGAATCTACAGCACATTTCCTCTGCACTTGCCCAGCGCTGGCTCAAAAACGCTTCCTCCATTTAGGCAACTGGTTTTCTAATGACCTTGACGAACTCTCCGAATCTTCGGTTTGCCTAATCCTAGGCTTAGTAAACAGCTCAAACTGGTTTAAATAGAGATAGGAAAAATTAACCCTTGGAATTACAATGGGTCTCATTGGCCAAGTATGTCTCGTTTGAGGCAGCCACACTAACGTAACCTAGTTAAAAAATTCTGTTGTTCCTTGAAATAACATATATCTCAACAAAATATGTTTTTGTTCCACTTGCTATTTTTTTACCAATATGGAAATAGTACTAATTTTAATGTTATTGTGTTTTTTAACAAAATGGTGTGCTTCAATTATTTTATCTTATATATATTACGCAAACGCATATTTTGTACGGCGTAAGTCTTTTTAAGTACAAGTCCAACCTTAATAAATTTAGTATGGTTTGATAGGTTTAGACTTGTAGATGTGCAAACTGGACTTTTTATTTCTTAACCCTTGGACAAACACATGGTTCTGGCCAGGCATATTTCATTTTTGAGCGCTAATTAAATATGCTTCTAGTTTGAGAAGATACCTGTATTTCCCGGTAGCCGTCTAAAATATTGTTGGCTTTCTATTTTAAAAAAAATTTCTAAAATATAGTTCCAACACGAAGAAAACTGCAACAAAAAGTCCCCCTCGAAAAAACACATATGCCTGGCCAGACCCCTATACAATTCGTATGAAATAAATTATTGTTATACACATTTTGGGTTATTTTTCTGCAAATACAATGCAGATTATTGTTTCCAGGTATTTTTTATATTTTGGGTTGTTTTTGTGTGAATTCAATGCAGATGTTTGCTTCCAGGTATTTTTTGTGTTCATTTTTCTCTTATTTCTTTCTTTCGTTTGTGATTTTGGTTTTGAGTTCAGTTAGTTTATTATTGAATGCTGAACATACAACATCGACAGTCCGAAATATAAATTTTTTGTGCGGAAACTTAAGTGAAATTATTACTTTTGTTATGGCAGAGGATTTAAAATTTGTGTATAATCGCGCTTGTGTACAGGCAGCTTTATGATAATTTCCAACAACTTTCATCAGTGTTACAGCGTGATTTTGCACTTCACACAGAAGCAGACGAAGAACTAAATTTATTTGAAGACCAAAGCGGTGAAAACACAGATTTTGTGCCCGAAGATGACGCCTCGGACATTGAATATGAATTAGAAATTGAAGCAAATGAAATATTCGACAGCGATGAATAATCCGAAGAAGAAAGTGAGAATGCACCAACTCAAGCTGCAGACGTTTTTTTGCTTGGAAGAGATGTACCAAGTGGAGTACAGCTGAACCCGCTATAGTGAGATTCCGCCAGCACAACATCATGCGTTTCAGAGGTGAACTTTGTGCACCCACTGTATGGAAATAGCTGCTCATCGATGGTTACACTTTCGTATGGTTCAAAATTACTGGCAAGATTGTTATTCAAGAAGCTCCATATGTCGCGAATGGGAGCAGCTTTGTCGGTTTGTTGACGAAATGCGCGCGAATCTTGCCAGTAATTTTGAACCATACGAAAGTGTAACCATCGATGAGCAGCTATTTCCATACCGTGGGCGCACAAAGTTCACGCAGTACATCCCATCAAAGCCCGCAAAGTATGGCATAAAAGTATGGTGGGCATGCGATGCGAAAACCAAATATCCGTTGCAAGGAAAACTGTACACTGGTAAAGAGGGAGAACAACGAGAGACAAACCAAGGCGAAAATGTGCTCATGACTTTGGCTAATCGATACGCCAACAGCAGCAGAACTATTATTGCTGATAACTTTTCTTACAACATTAGGCGCAGCTAAACGTCTTTCGTCGATTGGACTAGCATACGTTGGCACCATTAGATCCAACAAAAGGTGTCTTCCTAAAGAAGTGAAAAAAGACAGCAAACGGCCAATGCTTTCATCTGTGTTCGGTTTCTATGATAACCTTGTATCACTGTGCAGCTACTTTCCAAAGAAGAACAAAGCAGTAAATCTACTATCTACTGTGCACTTCACCGAGAAAGTTGAAGGCGTAGCAAAAAACCGGAAGCTATATTATTTTACAATTCAACAAAGGCCGGCGTTGATACAATGGACCAAATGGTTACGCATTACTCCACAAAACGGTCAACCAGACGTTGGCCATTAACATTTTTTTGCAACATGATAGACGTCATAGGATTAGCCGCTTACATCATATGCAATAAAAATACAGAAGGAACCAGAAAAGAGAAGCGATGAATGTTCTTGAACATGCTGAGTAAACAATTGGTGCTTGCTAATACTGAAAATCGCATGAACAACAACCATATTTTGGGACAACATTTTACCCGTTTGGCCATTGAATCTTTCTTTGGAAGGCCATTGAATATTCCCAGCAACATGCTGCCTAACCAACAAAGCGCCGTAGTACACTGAATTCCAGAAAAGATTGCAGAGTTTGTGCCACGCAAGATGAAAAGGTGCGTAGGAAGACACGTTTTTACTGCACCAAATGCACTAATCCTGTGTGCAAACAACATTCTAAAGTTGATTATACTTGTTTTTCATGCATTCCACAAAATGAATAACAATTTTTTTACATTTAGGTAGCTACATATATCAACAAATCAAAAAAAAATCTAAAGTCAAAAATAATAAACGAGCATACTTAGAAATTCAAAGTTATGGTACCCTTTTTGCCATACAAATGCATAAAAACGTATAGGGGTCTGGCCAGGCATATATGTTTGCATGATGGTTTTAGAACATGTGTTTGACGGGGGTTACAAATTTATATTTTTTAAGTTATATCAAGTTAAAGTTTGCATACAATTGTTGTTGTTATGTTGCTTTTTCTCTTCTTTCTTTCAGCATGTTCCTATAAATATGTGAAGTATCAGCTAATAGCTATGAAACTGCTATACTGACGAATAATCTTTTATAATTTCACAGCTGAAACTATAAATTGATATATTCGATATCAAAGTGATACTGGAATGATTTCTTACAGTTGAAAAAATATTTCTAAACTGTTGGTCGGAAAATTTTTATTTTTTAAAAATTTACACAAAAATTTAATAGGAAATACCGCGTATATTGCAAAAAGGCCAAAATTAATTACATTTCACTTTTGATCAATTGAAAATCTATTCAGTAGCTTAAAATAAAATCTAGGTGTGTTTGATTTTGGCGTTTAAACACCTTACAAGGTTACTAGTTTAATAATGATGAAATAATAAGTTAATAATGCAAGAGAATAGATCAATTTACGATTTAGAGAGAAGCATTTTACGATTAGTTACCAATCGCAAATTTGGCATTATTTTAAACAAATAATTGCATTTTCGACGAAAAAGTCGACCTTAAATTGACCTTATTAAAAACAGCAATTGTTAGGTACTTGATCAAAAAAAGCTAACAATTAAGTACTTTCCGAAACAATTGACCCTTAAGCAAAGAAAAAACAAAATAAACATTTTTTGTTAAAACTAAATGGCGCATGCCAAGCAGCCGTTTTAGCTGTCGGCAAACTAATTATGTTTTATATCTTGGGTAATTTTACTGAAAGCAGTTTTTTTCCATTCAATCCTTACAAATGTTACATAATTTTACAGCGTCAACCAGCGTTTGTTGCTTTTGTTGTAGTGAAGCAGCTGCATTTGTTATTCTATTAAAAATGACGACATCGGTTGACGTTGCTTAGAAGTTATGGCTGTAAATTTATTGTTCTGCAACTACTGCCACTTCAAGTGCAATAACAACAACAACAAACACAAATGCAACTCTTACCAACTCACAACAAACACACATACACACATGAACACACACGGATACTCAGATGCGAACAAAAGCGACTGATTGTGAGTGACGGAGTGGAGCAGAGCAGCTCATGTCATGAACCAAGATAATTTGTCACAATTACAATGAAAATTTAATCGAAAGACAGACGAACTAAAAAAAGTTGGACTAACATATGTTCGTACACACTCACACTGGCACACTAACTCACTTGGAGCCATGTATTTGTGCACATATGTTGCACTCAACAACGCTTGCCATGTCATTAAGCGTCGTCCGCCATATTTGTTGTTTTCGCTGACAGCAAACAATGGCTGACAGCAGGAGCAACAACAACACAGAAGTAAATAATTTACGCTGCACTTGATTGCATTTAACTGTAAGCTCACAGTGAAGAGTAGAACTGTATATGCATACATATGTTTGAGTGCCGGTGTTTATGTGTGTCTGTATGTCTATGTATGGCTATGTTTATGTGTGTGAACCAAATTAATTTTTGATGATGTGTATAAAGGTTTTTGCTGCAATTGCTGGTGTGGCACTGGTAAAAAATTGACACTTTGTTGAAAAGTTATTCATGTAAATAATAAATGAAGAAATTTGTTCAGAACACTGACTTTTGTTCAACTTTTTTGAACTAAATAAATTTATAAATTTAATATCAACACAAAGTTTCTGGAAACTTTAATGCGCTTCTTTGATTTAAATGGAAATTTGTCAATATTTATTTTAATTTTTGCTTTGTTTTCTATTTCAATGCAAAAAGTCCAAGTCAATTATTTGGAAAATCATGTTTTTTTATTATTAATATGGCAATAAAAATGTATTTACGCAACATATTTAAAAACAAGGGTTTCTGGCAAGAGGGTAAGACGTACTATTAAAATTGAACACATGGACGATTTTAAGCACCTAAATGTTTGTAATTGCTCTAGACACTAAACTGTATCCTTGGAAAAATTTTAAAAATTATTGCAACTGCAATCTTATTTTCATGTCGCTTCTGGTGAACTATTTTTTTTTTTGTTTTTTCTCCATAAAATCCAAACTACATATAGCAGAGATTTGCATGAGACCATTCGTCAGTTTTTGCCACTCGAGTAACAATCGTCGTCAGCCGTAATCGCACACAAGAAAAAAATGCATATATACCGCTCGAGTTCGTAAACAACGATTGCTGCAAAGCACACTTGTCACGATTGCGAATTGATGCAAAGGCAGCCTCCAGACCACGAGATCATTCGGATGCTTCGCTTAAAGCTCGAGTGTCAGCTGCTGCAGTAATTTTTGTTGTTTCCATACTTCTCTAACCTTCTCTAGCAGCGCGTTCTTCTTTGTGCTGTTTGTTCCTTTTAGTTAATTGTTTTCTTTTCTCTACTGTGGAGCAATCAGTATTGCCAGTAGCAAGTTTTATGACAGTAAATTTTTAAAGTAACCTGAGCTAAAATTTGCATGAAAGTTAATCTTGAAAGCGACCTAAATTAGTAAACAAACTATAATTGAAAGTTTGTCGGTAAAATAACAACAATGTTTTGCTTTCAATGAACATTCTTTATCCCTTCAAGACAAGCGTTACCAAAGCTTCAACACAATTAAAAAATATTTGATGAAAACAAACACAAACTTGTCATTAATTTGTTTTTTTTTATGAATGTGAGAAAGTGCAGGTTTAGCAAATGTTACGAGCTGAGCTAAGTTGTGTAAGTTTGAAAAAGATCCTTCTGACAACTGTTGTAAAGAAGCGACGTGTGCTGCAAAGTTTTATTAAGCAATTTTATAAAAAAAGCCCAGAAAAATGAGTATTCAACCCAAATGTATGGAGTTTTTTAAAACGAGCAGGTATTTATTAATAAAACAAATTTTGTGCAACTGTTAACTTGTCAAAGAATGGCTAAAATTTTAGGTTATGTGGTGTAGTCGAACTGAAAAAAACACTTTAGTCTTTAATTTTGATTTATTTAATTAAATACCTCTAATTTCGGGTGTAAAAACTGCGAAATTTCTACAAGAACTTGGTGCCAGAATATGTTTAGAAAAGTCCAAGAAAGGCGTAGAATATGATTTAATCAAAGATGTCTGTGATATTTATATGATTAAAGATGTCTGTGATATTTATCAAAAGCAGCGAATATGGACAATTTAAAATTATATTACATTTAAATTAAAATCGGTTATGTTTAATAGTAGATACAGTAAAACTGAAAACAAAAATTAGTTAAATATATAAAAGAGTTTGCTTAATCCTTGATTACTCACCTATAAAAACATCCGTAAATGAAAGTTACAATTATAACGACTCAAGTGTATAAATCTTAAAAATTTTTAAATTCGAAAATAGTTAAACCTTTTTTTTAGTTATAATAAGTTTTTTATTAATTTCATTCACTAATACTATGCTAAGAATAATTTTGAATGTAGTGCTACTAGGTGTAATCCACACTACTTGTGGAATCACGTACACGTTAGTTTAGTCAGATTTTTCACATCACCATCCTAAAACTAATAGAAACTTTATTCTGCAAACTTAATTAAGTTTCTTACAGCAATACATGTTTAGTAATGTATTATTTTAATGCTTTTTTTTCTTATTTTTTTATGTAATTGTTTGCGTTTTTATGTCACTTATGTCAGTTTTTAGGTCATAAAAGTACGAGCCCTGGTTATTAATATATTTTTTCTATGATATGCAACTGTTTTATTGTTTCTATAGTAAAAATATTTTTAGTACATAATAAGAAATAATAAAACAACATTTCAGATACAATATAAATATCTTGAAAAAAAATTATATTAAATATTTTAAAGGAATATTTAATAAAATATTCGTTTCATTCGCCACATAACTCATTATATTTTATTATATATTTTATCTTTGTGCGATGAATATTAAAGGCTGAAAGTTAAGTTGTTTGTGTCAGTCAAAATATTAATACAAAACTTACTTGATTTAAAGCTCGCAATTAAATTCATGTGATTTATACAAAACTTTTAAAATTGAAATATCTTCATAAGTTGTATTTTGTTTTGTAATTTCTTACAATATTTTTCAGTATGTGCTTATTTTATAATTAATATTTTAGTTTTAATATATATCAATACACGGAATTCTGACCAGGAATCAATATACCTTCCCAGCGATATCTTGAAAGTGAAAATAGCATTTGAAATAATTATGTTTTTTGTATGTAATTAAAAATAATTAATAAGTAATTAAATAATAAATGCACGGAAAACAACATTTTCATTAATCTGAATGCAAAAATAGAATGTTTGTTGATGTTGATTGGAAGAACTTTTTCATAACTATTATTTCTGACCGTTTATATTTTTTAAACTACCACACCAACCAATATTATTACAAAAAACTTGATTTTTAGAGGTGATTTTAAACCATTCCAGCTCACGGATGGCTACAGCTACAGCCGAAATATTTGGGGAATCATCTGTACTATTATATAAAATTCGTAACTACTTTCTATATGACATAGCATTCTTTTGCAAAAAATCGTCCAGTTTTGGCAAAAATTGTTAAACTGTTCTTGTCTTTTTTTGCCCTATGATTTTTTTGGGCAAAATGTATTTATACCAAAATGTTGTTTTTATATTTAATGTCTCAAAAATAATTTACATGAAAAAATA
The DNA here is from genome assembly GCA_963920525.1 of Dichetophora obliterata. Lineage (NCBI taxonomy): Eukaryota > Metazoa > Arthropoda > Insecta > Diptera > Sciomyzidae > Dichetophora > Dichetophora obliterata. The sequence goes on from OY986438.1 coordinate 28,724,946, forward strand.
ACCCAAATATCTCTTTCCAATCAAATGTTATGGCTTCAAACAAATTTTTTTATACCATTGGCTATATTAATAAAAGTGATTTTCATATTAATCGTATTCGATTCTTGCTATCCACCTCGCAGTCGAATTAGCACAGAAGTTGATTGTTGACATATTTTTTCGCCAACTTGTGCAATAATAACTCTAATTAAAATCTTATTTTATAATATTGCAATTTTTTGCGTCTGGTAACAACATTCGCAGAATAAAAAAATGCAACTATGCAACTAATATTTTTCCTTTGTGCGAATGAGCATAAAAGCATGGATTTTCCTTGCTTTTGGCGATTGTTCCTCATGTCTTGCCTTGTTTGACATTCTTGTGTCGCAGACGTTCGTAATCGATAGCGCTCACACTCTAAGCATTCGTATCAACAGCGATTGGTACATGCATTTGCGCATTAATTTAAATGCAGGAAGCACATTCGGTGCTCGTTTATTGACAAGACATTCGAAACGCCATTTGAATGCACTCAAGCTGTTCTCTGACATATAGGATAATGACGATTAATGCACCAAAATGCTCGCCATTACATTGTCCTTAAGTCGGGTTACGTCACGGTCGAAACGCGTTTTGCTTATCTCTTTTAGTTTAGGAGATATAGCCGTTTGTCGTGATGTGACGTGAGTTAAAGTGACTTGACGTGAGTTGAACTGCGTACTATTAAAATTTAATACAGGGACGATTTATAATCCAAAATGTTTATTATTACTCTAGACATAAAACTGCATCCTTGTAAAATTTTTAAAAATAAGCCCCAACAAACAACACAATTGGGTTTGCTTATTTGAAAACCAAATCATTTAAAACCAGCCCACTAATGCGGAACCATCTATCTTTAAAAAACATTTCAAAAGCATTGGATTATTTGGGCTTAGCAGCTGCGCCTAAAAGATGGAACTGGTGTGAACTATATTGTGATATGTGTTCCAAATAAATGTTGGGAATAAAAAAAATACTAGGATCAACTCATACACTTGACTACTCTGGGGTCGATTCGGGAGTGAAATTAACTTTTTCGGTATTTTTTTTTTTTGGGAACCCCCAGAAGGGTGGTGGATAGGGGCCAATTACATTAGGAAGATATGTTGAAAGCAAAAAAATAATAAGACCAGCTCATAGATTTGACCACTCTAGAGGACAATTTGGGGGATATATAAACTCTTTTGGACATTTTTCGTTTAGGGACCCACAGAAGGGTGTCAGATCTAAAGGGCGGCAGAAAAATTGTTTGAGTTTAAAACAAATAATACATTTTATCCTCATAAGGTTAATTTCCGAAGAGATATGAACTATTTTCTTTATTTTACGGGTAATGTATTGCACATAATAAAAACTTTCTCTGTGCAAACTGCTGATGTTCAATGTTACAGTCTTTTAAAACGTGATGCCGATTTATCTAAGCTAAAATCACTTAGTTTTCTTGTCATTATACCTTCAAATCTTTTTAATGACATTTTAAATATCAAATACTGGCCTTCGGGAGTTAGATTAAAAAAATTTCATCATAAAAAAAACGAAGTAGCAACATCGGTCGCAGCAGCAACCTAACATTGTTATCTTCTTTTAACGTCGGAGAATGCTCTTCATCTCTACAACAACAACAACAACAACATACAAGCAGTTTTTCATCTATAACAACATTTTCTCTTAACCAGCAAACATCATTTCATGAGCCTCTACCAGCTAGCACGCGCTCTAAACAATCAAACACAATTCTTAATAAAGATAATTCTCAAACAATTAATTACAAAACTTATTACCAAAACGTCAGCGGAATGCGAACAAAATCCTCTCAATTTATGCTTGAATTATCATTACACGAATATGACATTGTAGCATTAACAGAAACGTGGCTTCATAACAACATTTCAAGCAATGAATTTTTTGACTCATATTATAATGTTTTTCGTTTTGATCGAAATTTAGTTGCAACTGGAAGAGAAAGAGGTGGTGGAGTCTTGCTAGCGGTTCGGAGTGATTTATGTCGCAGAATAGTATCTCTTAATTGCAATAATAGTATTATTGAACAAATTTGTGTAAATATTGAATTTTTAAATAGCCACTCGGTATTTTTCTTTGTATCATATATTCCACCGAATAGTTTTTTAGATATTTATGAAAGTCATTTAAATAATATTGAGATTATTGCTAATAATTTAACTCAAAAGCAACAAATGATTGTAGTTGGAGATTTTAACCTTGGCAATATAACATGGATTGATAATGATAAAATTCTTTTACCTAGTAACATTTCATCAGAAATAGAATCAACTGTTACAAGTTTTTATCTTTCAAACAGTTTTCATCACTTAAATAGTTTTAAAAATGATATTGGTAGAATATTGGATTTGGTCTTTACTACTGATGAACTGAAAGCATCTTGCGAACTTTGTGTTAACCCAATTTCTAAAAATTCGGTGCATCATAAAGCGCTTTTATTTAATTTTGAGTTTTATGATTTTGACAGAAAAAATATTGAACCAATTGAAATATTAAATTTTTCTAAAGGGAATTTTTCAGCTTTAAATGGTTTTCTAGAATCTATTGATTGGTCAATGTTAAACTCTGAATCAAGTTCTGAGGTCATTTATTCGTTTATTGCAACTAAATTTAAAATTGGTATTTCAAAATTCGTTCCGAAAATTAATCGATCAGAAAGAACAAACATGCCTTGCTTTAATATCAGATTAAAAAAAAAAAATTAAAAAATATCAAAAATAAAGCTTCCAAAAAATTTCAAAAAACAAATAGTGAGGCTGACAGATGTTTTTTTGTTCGTATCAGAAAAGAATTTGATTTCCTCCATAAATTTTTATACAAACAATATATTTTAAATATAGAATCAAATCTTACAAAAAATCCGTCGGTTTTTTGGCATTTCATTAAAGACAAACAAAAATCAAATGGATTCCCTAGTGTTATGGAATATGAAGATTTTAAATCAAATAATGTTTTAGATAGTTGTAACTTATTTTCAAAATACTTTCAAAATGTGTATGAAATACATACAAATACAAATACTTTCTCTAATTTTGATCGCCCTAATATTAAAAATATTGGAAACTTTGATTTATTAGAAGCTGATATAGAAGCAGCAATTTCAGATTTGAAAAACTCTTTTAAAATTGGAATGGATGGATTCCCACCTGCTTTCTTTAAACGTTGTTCCAAAAGTATTATAAAACCTCTTTTGTTTCTGTACAAAGAATGCCTTAAAAATGGTGAATTTCTTGATAGCTGGAAGATATGTGAAATTGAACCTATTTTTAAATCAGGAAATCGTTGTGATGTAACTAATTATCAAGCTATCGTTAAGCAAGGCGTTTTTGCTAAAATATTTGACAATATATTTAAAAAAAAGTTAAACACTCATATTCATAACGTAATAAGTAAATGTCAACATGGATTTTTACCAGGAAAGTCAACTTGTTCGAACTTATTGTTGATTACAAATCGAATTTCAAAAGCAATGGAACAACATTCTCAGTTAGATGTTATCTATACTGATTTTTCTAAAGCTTTCGATAAGATTGATCACAATATTTTACTCTATAAACTCCAAAAGTTCGGGATAAAAGATTCTCTATTAAAATTTTTTGGTAGTTATTTACGTGAAAGAAAATTATTTGTTCAAATAGATTCATATCGATCAAATTTTATTATAAATGCAACATCTGGTGTTCCACAAGGCTCCCATTGTGGACCCTTACTCTTTTTGATTTTTATAAATGATCTACCACAATTTATTAAGCATTCGCAATGTCTTATGTTTGCAGACGATGTTAAGCTATTTCTTAAAGTAGTTAATATTTCGGACTGCTTAAAGCTTCAAAACGATTTGACTAGTCTTCAAGGTTGGTGTAGTAGAAATAATCTTTATTTAAATAAAAATAAATGCAATTTGATTTCATTTACCATGAAGTCAAATCCAGTTATTTTTAATTATAACTTAGATAGCTATTGTTTAAACCGTCAATATGAAATTAAAGATTTAGGAGTTATATTTGATGTTAAATTAAAATTCAACGCTCATATAGATTTCATTACAGCAAAAGCTTATTCAATGTTAGGTTTTATAAAAAGAAACACAACGGACTTTAGTGATCATTCATCTTTTAAAGCTTTGTATGTGGCATTTGTGCGAAGTAGACTGGATTACTGTTCAGTTGTATGGAACCCGTATTATAATGTTTCTTCAAATCGCATTGAACGAATTCAAAAACTTTTTACGAAATACACATTTTCAAAAATGCAATGGTCAGATATTATGCCCTCTTACGTAGCCAGGCGCAAGCTACTTGGTTTACAATCATTAGAGGATAGAAGATAATTTTTCTCTATAATGTTTGTGTATAAATTACTAAGTGGAAAATTAGTCTGTCCCGAACTATCTGACCTTTTTCAAAGTTATGTTGCTCCTAGGGATTTGAGAGTAAACCGTCGGTTTTGTGAGACAACGCACGCGACAAATTATGCATATAATGAGCCAGTCGCAAGATGCTTACGGTTATGTAATACGATCTCTCCAATTCTTAATTTTAATGTTGATGAAAACCGTTTTAGACTAAATTTATTTATACTCTTTAATTAATGGCATAATTTATTAAGTTATCTTTATAATAGTCTGTAAGATACATAATCAGTAGACTTAAATAAATAAATAAATAAATAAAAAAAGTAAGTAACACCTAAACTTCCTACCATTCCACTATAGAAAATTTTTCCGATGTGTTTGCCAAAAGTCGAAATCAGATAGTATCAACTTGAAACTCCTTTAGTAAAGGAGGTTTTCAGGTTGTTGATTTTGAATTTTGTATCAAAAACTGAAAATTTAAAATGACGGCTCAAAAATGATGACCAAATGGCCAAACAGTCATAATTTTTTTATGAAACTTGCTATAAGTTGGTTTTTGTGGTTGAAGATTTTATCTGTTTTTATCTGAGGCATTTACAGGAATCAACATTATTTTTAATATTTATATGTCAAATTTAATTTTTCAGTTCAATAGCACTAAACCCATTAAGCGCCACTGTACTCATTTGAGTACAGCAAAATATTTTTAACTTTTAAAGTTTTCTTTGTTGTTAAGCATTAGTGAATTTTTTGTTAATTGCCAATTGTTAAGCGAGTCAATTCCATTTGTTGCTCATCTTTTTTTTAAATGTGTTTTCTTAAAAAAAAAAATAAAAAAAAATAAAAAAAAATAAAAAAAAATAAAAAAAAATAAAAAAAATAAAAAACAGTTTTTTGCTATTTTAGCAAATAAAAAAACAGTTTTTTGCTATTTTAGTTTGTTTTCTATTGTAAAATAAACATTTTTTGGCCTTTTCACTTTTACTTTTCATTTGGCTGTTAATGGGTTAAGACATATGCTTGGTTTTCACTATGTCATTTTCAGTGGTCAGTTGTTGTCAATCAAATTAAATTATTAAATGGAGCTATGCGGAAAATTTTCCAGAGTATATATCAGATATATATATATCCAGAGTATATTTTGTGTTGTCATAAAAATGACATAGTGAAAACCTAGCAATATATTAGCATTTCACAAGGCATGCCTTATGTCGTATATTAAAATTCTATAGAATACTATAGAATCTCTTAATCGTTGTATGTCATATTTCTATCACATAAATTAAAAAATATTTTTACAATTCGCTTTTTTTAAATTAATTTACCTAAATATTGTGGTTTGCTTCAATGTTGCCGGCGTTTATTGCAGAAACTTCAATGCAAATTATATAAAAAAGTTAACAGACACAGATAGCACTCGAAAAAAACATAGCTCGCAGGGTTGAGCTGTTGAAGAATTGAAAGTTGATATTTGTTTCTTCATATTTTGAGTAGGTTTAGGTAAATATTTTGTGTATATTACTTTTTTTTAAAAAACAAATTTCATTCAAACTGTCAGAGAACATTTTTAGTTAGGAATCCGTTTTGTGTTTAAAATTATTGTGTATTGCATACAATTGTATTTAAAGAATTTGCAAAACATAGATTTTGGGTTTCGCGATTAGCAAATCCCAAAAGAAAATAACTTTTTTCTGTCTTAATAAATAGAAAAAATAATTTAAATTTTATATCTTCGGGTCAGCCAACTGACTGGCCTTTTGACCCACAAAAGACACCTGATCACATGGATTTTGCAATATGTAAGAACATTGAGCGACAATCAATTTCAGCGGAAACTAGCTTTGATTTATCTTTTGATCACTCCCCGGTGATATTAAATCTGCATATCCAAGTTCAATCAATAGCAAAATCATGCAGATTAACTTCAAAACAAACAATCTGGCTGAAATGCCGACAACACATTAGTAATCATTAAGAACTCAAACGCTCGCCTAAAAGTGGAGATGAGATTGAATCAGCCATTGATAGCTTTAGGGTTGCCAATATTCGAAGCGCCCATTTTATTTTTAAATAAATCAAAGAAACCACAATTTTTTGTCTGTTCGTCATGAATATCATTTAATTGGGTTTAAGTAGATTTGCTTACATTATTTCTTGAATATGATATCTCGTAAATGGTCGCCATATTCTACGACATATTCTGCCCGTTTTGCAGCATTTTCCATGGTTTTCTGCAACATTTCGATGGGAATGGCGGTTATTTCTTGACGGATGTTAGTTTTCAGCTCTTCTAGGGTCTTTGGCTTGTTGACGTAAACCTTTGATTTCAAATAACCCCAAAAAAAGAAGTCTGGAGGCGTTAAATCTGGTGATCTTGGCGGCCAATCGAAATCACCATTTTTTGACATCAAACGGCCAGGGAACAATTGCTTCAAAAAATCGATTGTAGTGCGGCTTGTGTGTGGTGGCGCGCCGTCTTGTTGAAACCAGTAGTGCCTGATACGCTTTCGACGAACGATTGGCATGAAAAAATTGTTTATCATATCGCGATAACGCTCCTGATTGACAGTAACTCTGTGGCCATTATCATCTTCGAAAAAGAACGGTCCAATGAGCATTTTAGCACAAACGCCGCATCAAACAGTGACTTTTGCATCGTGAAGAGGTACCTCTTGAATCTCTTGTGGATTTTCAGTGGCATAAATACGGCAATTTTGTTTGTTTACCGTTCCGTTCAACTGAAAATGAGCTTCATCGCTCATTTTTTGAAAGCACGTTGAGTTTTCACTATTGACTTGTTTTGTTGAATGTAAATTTCAACAATTTTAGAGCGTTCGCGTGGCGTGTACTGTTCCATTGTAAACATTTGCTTGGAATGACGCTTCAAACGCGGTATGTCATTAGTCGATTTGGCATCACTGCGGAAAGTTACAGTGTTGCCAGATGGGCGCTTCGAATATTGACAACCCTGTACACTAATCTGAGCTGCTGAATATGCAACTCCTGTAAATAAAGTCACTCAAGCACAAAGTCAAAAAAGGACCTCAAAAGAAATTGCAGAACCTTCTTAGAGAAAAGCAAACTCTAAGAAGAGAATGGTAGCAAAGAAAATCGCCTCGCAAAAACTCCTTTCAGCTGTCAGGTGACTAAAAGAATTACTAAATACTGAGTTAGAACAAAAGAGGAAAAGCCCACTTAAAGTGAAAGTGGAAGATATTGAAAGAATTATTAAAACACAACTTAATACTAAGAAAGCACCAGGGTATGATCTTATTACTCCAAAAATGATGAAAGAATCTCCAAGTATTGCTATCAAAATATTATTACATTTAATGCAATGTTGAGGATTGGTTATTCCCCAATGTCTTGGAAAGTTTCACAGATAACTATGATTCCCAAAACCTGGAAAAGACCCAACCCAAACATCCTCTTACAGATCAATAAGTTTGCTTCCTTTAATTTCCAAACTATTGAAAAATTTACTGCTAACTAAGTTACAAACAATAATTTTCCCAAGCCACCAATTCGGCTTCTACAATCGAGCAAGTTTACAGTTATACAAATGAAATAAGGAAAGCCTTTGAAGAAAAAAAAAATACTGTTCTGCGATTTTCTTAGATGTTGCTCAGGCATTTGATAGGGTTTGGCATGAAGGTTTGATATAAAAAATAAAACTTTTGTCACCTGTTTACTGCCATAAAATTCTAAACCCTGTGATAGAAAGTGTAGAGAAAAATGTAAAAATTGTGTTACATCTAATTTGCCAATTTCAGCTAGAGTTCCTCAAGGTAGCGTCCTCGGTCCAGTATTAAACCTTATATTTACAGAGGATCTGCTAACTAACAATCTATTGGTCACTTCAACATTTTCTGATGATACAGCTATTTTGAGCACCCATTCAAACTCCATAGCTACATCCAAGGACCTAAATGAATAACTAGAAACATGGTTGAGAACCTGGAGAATAAGAATCAATGAACCACAATGAATTAGATTTTCAATCCCGATAATCCCGGGATCGAGAAAAGCTTCCGGGATTGGACTCCCTTGTAGTTACCGAAACAATTTCTTGATACACTCCAAAAACAATTTATAGCTCTAAGTTTTTTTAAAGCATCAAATAAAAAATTAAACACTTAGCTGTTACCAATCCTGAAATATGATCAATACTAAAGAAGCATTTTCATAAGCAAAAAATACCCAACCTGGTTAATGCGTTAAGATTTGATGAATTAGTTTTAGTTTCTAAGAGAAATATTCAATAAATAATAATAAGAAACGTTAAAAAAACAAAAAAAAAATAATTTTTAAAAACAAAGCATTTAGAGATATACAGCAAAATGAGAGTAAAAAACGAATAACAATCCTAACCAATTAGTAAAAATTAGCTTAAATAATAAAGATGGGCGACAACAAAAATATAATAATTTCTAAACCCAGAAGACATCCTTTCAACCACAAAATTACGAAAATTACAAAAAACCACAATGAAGTTGGATAAAAAAAAAATACTGACAAAAGATAACAGCACCATCAAAACTTGGTGCAGTGCTATTTTTTAAAGTAATTAAATAATAAACGTGACTTGAACCATAACTATGCTAGGCGCAAAAAACAGCGCTGTATAAAACAAAGAAATACAGTTACAAAAAACAGACAGACATCGTAGAACAGACAAACAGGCAGACACGCAGATAAATTAAAAATGAGACAGACTCGCATTTCTGCCATAAACAGAGCGTAGCTACATTAATATTGTAGAGAGGCCACATTTAATGGGTGGCTTCCGCAGTGTGGGTAGCAAGGCTCAAGTGGCATGGTTGACTGCTTGACTGGCGGAGTATCGCTAAATTTGTTGCATGTTTGATACTAGCTTGTTTTGTGTTTTGTTAGATTGGAAACAAAAAACGCAATTTACTAATTTGCAAAACAAAACAAATGGCAGCTATAATAAATTGCCGCAGCCAAGGACTTCAACTTAATTAGTGACAAGACATAAACTAAAAGAATAATATTTTATCTTTAAGAAATGCAAGGACTGTAAATTTGACCGCGTGGGAGTGTAAACAAGCTATTAACAAATGATATATTTAAAAACAAAAGTCAAACAAATCCAGATGTTCGCTTTCAAGATAAACAATGTGTACACAAGCCGAAACAAAATGACACAGATACCTTGTACTTAAGACTAACGATGAATATTTATATTCAAAACCAAAATAGAAATAAACGGCTAAAGTATGGGTGCGCAGCAGTAGATGTGCTAGAGTAATTTAGGGTCGCTGATAACGAATCTGTCATCGAATTTTTTGCACCATTACTGTTTTATAAGAAAAATGTCGTTTCCTATGAATTTTGGGCCGTTTTGCATGCTTTGTTTTTGTATATACATTATATTTTCTAAGTATTTGTCTTATAAAGACTCAGTATCTAGGCCAACGAGCGTTGCTTGGGTATGAATGTCGGTTGGGTATGATTACACTGCTGTACAGCCAGAATGTACAATGAATCCTACTGTCAATTTCTAATGTAAAATTGCTCGGTGCTTCCGAAAATGTCATTATTTTTTTTTTCTGTCACTTCGTTTTCGAGATATTGACCACTGTAGTTTTTTTTACAAAAAAAAAAAACTGGTTTCACTTAATAGCATATGGTCCTTTCCACCGAAAAGTCTACCGCGACTGAAAAATAAAATGTTACTGAACATTTTTTAAACCTTCATAACAGAGAAAAAAATTTTTAAATTTATATTGTGGGAGTACTGAGAACTGATCTCAATTTAAATTTTGAAAAAATGGCAACAAACATGATGAATGGCAACAAAAGTCGAAAAATGGTGACAAAAGTTGAAAAATTTTCACAAAATTAGGAATTTTATAAGTATAATAAATGCTCGTTTAATACAAAGTTTAATTCAATTTTTTTCAGTTTTCTATTTTTACGGACCTGAATTACACTTTATGTGATTTTTAACTTCAATTAAATAAATAAAACTATAAAAATTTTGTATTATTTTGCAGGGAAATATCTGTAGCGTTACGTATGTATCGTAACATATTATCTTATGGCTTGCATAAAAATAATAAAAAAAGAATTTTCGACGAAACTGTTATGAATATATAGCAACATCATTTCAGAAACATTAAAATATTTAAAAAAAAAAATTCGTGCACCCCAGACAAAATATTCGACATATCAGCATAATTGTGGCAAATGAGCAGAGTTCTGGCAGTATATTGAAATGTGCTGGTGGCCAGTTTACTTTTTATCAAAAAAGGCTGCCAGAAAGTAGCAGCATGAAGGCATGGAAAAGTCTGTAGAAGGCAGTGTGTCGAAATTCGGCATTGTATAGGACGGCAATTGAAATGTTCAAGCAGCTCAAACATTTTTGTTTTTTCAGCAGCAGCCTTCCTACGCACTATAACGGCAGGCATATGAACTCTGTTGAATAAAATCATTATTTTGGCATTGAACTGAAATATTTGGGCAGGCTTAAAACTTTTGTTTTCTACAGAACAGAATGCTTTCGCCCTATACTGGCAGGCACATTAACTCTATTAAAAACAAGCATTGTATTAGCACCCAATTGAAATGTCTAGCAGCTTAAAAATGTTTTGCTTTCTAGACAACAGAATTATCTCGTCTTATACTGGAAGACGCTTTTATTCTGTTTAACTCTTCTGAGCTCTAACTTTTAACTGGCTTTAACTTGAATTGACAATTGAATTGACGGTAAAGTTGACAGCTACAATTAATATTTTTTTGGCGAAAGTTTGCATAAATAAACTTTATTTTAAAATTTATAAAGGTAAAGGTGCTTTATTCGTTTTCAATCATTTTTAGTGGAACATTAAGAATCATATTTGGTGGAACACAAAACATAAGAGATATCATTTACATGTAATGCAAAATTCATTTTTTAATACATTGTAGCGAAATTTACTGTATTTCAGAAGATCTGATATACTGGTGTTCAAGAGTGACTTCAACATTTGATAAGACTGTCGGTTTTGAATAATTCTTAGTGCATTTGTTAATTACTACATAAAAATCTAGTTAATAGCATAAGTTAAAAAGAGTGCTGCTCCGTCAAAATACCACATGAATTATAAAGTCCTGGGGTCATTCATGAATCTATTTTCGCATTGACTGCGATACAGTTCGCCATCGTAAATGTCTTCTAGCCTGTCAACATTTTCTTTTTTCTGCTAAAATGGTTAACACTTATTTACAGAAATCGGGGCGAGAAATAATTGCTTGCAGCTATGCCCCTATTGAAAAGGTGAGCAGATAACCGAATTCGTCTGTGCTTTTATATTCCTCGCATTTCCTTTTACTGGTCTGTAACAGTTGTTGCAGTGCGCCGTACACTCAATAGCGGAATTTATTTTTATGAAATGTTTTTTAAAGACATGAGTGGAGTTGGGCGTTTTAGGGCATATGGATGGAATCAATCAATTCCAACACTCTGCTTAATGCAGAACCGCTTAGTTTGTGACGTAAAACGTATGCTAGAATTAAGGTGAAGACTTCAGATGCTGATACCGGAGATCCAAGAACTAATCGATCTTTTACAGCAATCAGATCTTCACTATCCTCGTTCGATGCACAAGTGAGGGACCAGCGAATTCATCATCTTAATTAGACACTTTAACTGATTATACGGTACAAACATTTCTCTGTCAAATTTCGTTTAGGAAATCTGCTTAATTTTTGCGTGTTTTACTATGTTTTTATAGAGCAATAATTTTAAAACTCACAATTCAATAAAACTGTTCGCACACGTAGTCTCTGGTATTGTTAGTGGCATTGCTATTATACCCACAGGAGTGGATTCCTTTCTTTGTTTGGGTTTGCTTACACCTGATATACTAAAGATAAACTTTTTTTTAAAAAAAAACTTAGAAATTTACGTTTGAAAAATCTCACTCAAAATTCTATGTCACAACATCAAAGCCGTTCAAAATTTAGGTGAATCGAAAAAAATGGACAAACCCAAGGACCAAAAACTGTTAGTTGAAAAAAAAGCTCAATACTAAAAAATAACCTAAAATGTATAAAATATATAAAAGAAACCAATATTTTGCATTCAATGCCAATGTTAATGCCATATCCAAATGCCTGCCACTACCTGCTTGTATTCTGCTCTGTACATTCACTGCCAGTTTCTTCCACTGGACGCCACTTGCATGCTCTCTTATACATTTTTGAGCCTCTGTTAGCCAGTCTGCTGTTCTGTACAGTGGCAGTCATTTGGCTGGTTTTGGTACAATTCCCGCCCTGCCCTGCCAAAATTGGGCCAAAATAATTTCATTTCTATTCCAATAAACAGACTACCTGTCTGCCGTTTTAAGTTCATTTTCCGGCCAAAAATTTTGTCTGGGGCACACTTCCCAGATTTTTTGATTATATTAATGCAGAGAAAAACCACTTCTATTTTTTGTATCGTAACGCGTCCTCTTTTGATTGCTTAAGGCCGCTTTACATTGTCCTACTGTGTGTTACCACATGTGAGATAGAAAGTATTATTGAATTTCTTCATGCTGTCATTTTTAATTTTTGAATGAAGAAATTAATTTTTCGCTTTAAGACTATCTCACAGAATCGCACCACATTTTTTTACTTTACACAATACTAAAACGTGAAAATTTGAGTAATGAATCGGTTTTTAATGAATTTAAAGCCTCTACAAAGTTCAATAAGCTGTAAAACTGCTTTGTTCTGTTATTCCATTTGAAAATACATTACAAGTTTAAAATTTTCTCACTTAAATAATAAATTTCAAGTAAGTTTATGGTAAAATGCATCTCTGGTGGGATAGAATGTGTGATGAAATTAGAAACAAACCAAAAAATAAAATGTGATACGACATGCCAAAAAAATCAAAACAGACTCCAACACACATTGCTTTCCATTGTTTACACCATCTCACATTCTATCACACATGAAAACTTTGACATGTGTTAACACACAGTAGGATAATGTAAAGCGGCCTTTTTATCTTTGGACAATACTTTCGATCGCTTCCACCTTTTAACCTATATATAGTACTACTAGAATGCTATCCAAAAATTAAAACAGGACAAAAAGCTTAAATATTTCTTTGTTTTTTAATTTTTAACAACAAAAAAGGCATACAAACGTTACGTGCGTGACTATGGAAATGCCATATATCTTTAGAACTAACAAAAATAATCAAACAAGGAATATATCCAATTAATGCCTACATTTTTTTCTGATTGAACTGTTAGTTTCACCGAAATAAATTTTATTTTTGAAGATTGTTTGTGTTTTTCACAAAAATTTACAAAAAAAAAAAAAAACAAAACTAATTGCAAATTTTGTAAAAAAAATCAATTTATTTTGTTAGTTTTTATATTTTTTGCTAAAAACCTGTACTGTAAAAAAATAAGATATTGTTGAAGAAAATCTATTGAGAAATGGAAAAGTTGTGTTTACTTGAACGAAAGCACCCCATTTGAGTGATTGTCTATTTAAGCATTTCACCTTATTTTATTGTCATATCTATACTATTATATAAAATTAGACTCACGAAATTTGATCCAGAATAAGCTCAGTAACCGCTGAACCGATTTTGATATTTATTTTTTTTATTCGATTCCTATGATAATATAGATTGTTATAGCTTACCAAGGTTTTCGAAAGACGTATTCTTTAACTATTGCAAAATCACGCATTTTATTTGATGCCTACATTCAACCAGCAGCACAATATAACAGCAAACAAAGTTGTTCTCTCTTTGTCAAGAGAGCTTATCTATATCTATACTATTATATAAATGGAGACTCACGAAATTTAATTCTGAATAAGCTCAGTAACCGCTGAACCGATTTTGATAATTCTTTTTTTATTCGATTCCTATGATAATATAGATTGTTAAAGCTTACCAAGGTTTTCGAAAAATGTATTCTTTAATTATTGCAAAATCACGCATTTTACTTGAAGCCTACATTCAACCAGCAACACAATATAACAGAAAACAAAGCTTTCCTCTCTTTGTCGAGAGAGATTCTCTCAATATAACACGACAGCCATGTTGTGTAGTTAAGCTGAATTCACTGATAACCAGTGTGACCAGAAGATTTTTAAAAAAATATGCTTTTTGTTAACAAAAATATGCTAAATATTCCACTTTCAATTTTTATATTCCACAAAAATATTCCACTTTCAATTTCAAAGATATATATGTATCTAAATAAGACTAAATATGCATATAAAAGAAACACAGAAGTAAGCTTAAAAACATTGATTTGATTACTATCACACTTAAATTTATAAAACATAAGTTAATATTAAATAAATTATATTAAAAACACGTAAACAAAGCATATATCAGTTGATTTGTAATTTACAAAAGTCTTTTCAAGAATTATATTCTCTTAAAAATAGTCAAATACTTTTCTCACAGAGAAAACTTAATTTTTAAGTCAGAAACATATAGGTGTATTACATATTGTCACTTAAAATATAAAAACCCCAACAACATTTTTAATTTTTTGTAGGAGAAGCCAAAAACGTTTTTAAATGGGACATATTATAGATTTAAAAGCCGTTTTTTGGACAAATACCTAAAAATAACTACTTAATAAACGAAATTATGAAGAAATTATCACTTTACAATCCACTATATGTGCTATTTTAAAACGTTTTTGGCTTCTCCTATAAAAAATTATGAACGTTTTTATGGTTTTTTGAATATTAAGTAACGATATACAATATACAAAATTAAAATTCAGCCACATCTTCGAGATCAATACTTAAATTGTTGCTTGTATTATTATCATAGGTATTTAATAGGTATTACAACACTTTTTTTAAACATGTAGCCATGTTTTTACATTCAACAAATTATTTAAGAGTTTTTCTTTCATTCTATTTCGAATTTTCGTTTTAATAAGATTCATATAACTAAAAATTTTCTTAACCTCAGCATTGATAAATGGTAAACTATGCGAGGAAAGCACAAATTTTAATAAATCTTCTTCAGATTCCCAACTTTGAACAATAACTTTTTTCTGCTTTGTTGCTTTGAATCCACTTTTAAAAATAGTTGAAAGAAATAAATATTGTTTGCAATATTCACGATATAGTGCATTTGTGATAAATTTTTGCAAAATTTACAATACTTACAACTTTGTGAACGAACCTTCAGTAAAGTACATATTGTATTTTTAATATCAGCTGATTTTGGTATGAACTTCTGTTTGGAAATATTAATTTAAATCATCATTTAACTAAAGGAAATCATACAAAAATTGAAATGAAAGAATAAATTATATTAATTTTTATTAAATAAACTCACAGCGTAGCCGGTAGCTTGCTATATACTGAGTAGATATGCTTGTACAATCATCTGATCTAATACGCAACGAAATTTACACAGAATACAATAGTGTTCCATCGTTGCATTTTTTAAATATAAACGAATATCAAATTTATCAAAAATACACAATACAAGGGGAAATATAACACATCGTGAATACCCCTTATGTTGTCTTAAGTATATTACTTACTGCTGTAACATAATCCATAAAAAATCCAACCAAACAAACATATAAGCAAATTTACTTCACTTTTTAAGCTGCGTGAAGTTATTAAATCAATTGCAATAAAATTGACGATCAAGAAGTTAACCACAAAACGAATTCCTTATATTGCGTTTCACAAGGTGGTTCAGAGATGAAAAAATATAAAATGTCGATAGCCAAAAATAACCACTTATGGCGTTTTATTTTCTCGAAAAAATTCTGCATTTTTTCTGCCTTCTTTGAGAATTCTGCACTTTTTGTGTTCTTTTCTCAAAAAAATGTTGACCTCTAAAAATAAATCGTGTTCTTTTCTCGAAAATTTTGATCTGAAAAGTATAAAAAATGCAGAATTTTTGCACTCTCAAGATCAACGATTTCAGAGTTCTGCCCTCATATGCTACCACCTGAAGAAACAAAAAAGTGACATGTTTAGAAAATATTGAACATTGTATTGACATTTTATTAAAGAGTGAGCTTCTTCTTTACTAAAATTTTTTATAAGTAAACATAAAATGGCTGATATTAACGAAATTACCACATCAGTGGTGATGTTTCAGTGATGTTTCTCGATATAGCAGGGCAGCCAACACAACATTGAAATATAAGTTGCATTTTTATGTTCTTTTCTTGACTAAGAACAGGTCAACATTTTTTTAGTTCAGGTCAAAATTTAAAAAATTCTGCGCTCTCAGAGGGCAGAATTTTTTGGCGATAGTATTCAAATAGACATTTTTTATTGCAATTTTTGTGGATTTTAAAAATATAGGAATACGCAAAATATTCCACTTTTTATGCTGCATATTTTTATAAAAAAAAATATGCTTCCTGAAGGTAAAATATGCCAAAGTGGAATATAATATTCCACTCTGGTCACACTGCTGATAACCTTCAGCATGTTTTTGTGTGATTTAAAAGATTGCTAATCAAGTTGAGAGCGCGCAGAAACTTTTCTCTCTGAACAAAAACTTCATATGAAAAAAACTTTCAAAACATGCTGAAGATGATCAGTGAATCCAGCTTTACTTTCAGGGAGATTCTTGCTTTCATACAGTGTTAATTAATTTTCTTTGCTAATGTATTGAGAACATTGCCAGAATTTAGTTATCAGCATTAATTATGTTTTGCAGCCTTGCCAGCCAGCTTTTCCCCACTTGAGATTGTTTTAGTCTATCTATACGAATATATAAAAGCATTGTGACACTGCACGGATGTGTGACAATCACGCAAGAACCACTGAACAGATTAACACGATATAGATATCAAACGATATCCAACTTTATCGTAATATGCTATGCTAGATTTGCCACGTCTACTTTCCATGCCCACTTTTTGGTCGTATGAGACTATAATTTGGTAATCTACGTTGTATGGTTACTTTCGCTAACTTTACTAAAAATGGGCATGACCCATAAGCTTGGAGTAAAGCAAAGCACACTAGGTTTAAGCTCAATTGAGCTGAAATTCTGGCATTCTATTGTTTTTAGTATGAGATGGTTTAAGTGAAAAAATTTTGATACACCCCCATTACCGCCCAGAATTAATCCAAAATGTTATCCTTCGAACGGTTTTGGTTTTATTAGACTAAATTTTGATAATTTAGTTCATACGGCTACTTTCGGCAATTGTACTTAAAATGGCGAATATATACATTTTTTTCCGAACAGCATGAAAATTCGTATATAGCAGTAAGGTGGTCTGCGGCAGGACAACGTCTGCCGGGCAATACTATACAACAATAAGAATGCGGTATATATCAGAAAATTCTGATCGTCATGCATTGGGGTTTCAAACGGAAACGTCTAGCATGTGTTTTTTTCGAAGGTCAGTTTACACTTTTACAAATTCACAAAACGATCATAAAAAATTCATTGAATTGGGTCAGGATAAATTCTACTATAACTATAACGTTAATTATGAATGTATAGATAAGGAAATAGATTAAAACAAAGATTTATGTATATAACTTTGGAATAGTTTGAAGTATTTGAAATATTTTTTAAACTATATTTGAAAATGTTTTTCACATAAATTAGTTTTTAAGCAGTAGCACATTTCAAAAATATAACAAAATTTTAAGCAAATTAGTTTTCATTTAAAAACCATAGGGAGGGGGGTAGGTGGCCCATGATTTTTAATGATAGGAACTGTTTGTGTCAAAATAGAAAAATTTTTGCAAGTAAATTATGTTATATGAAAGAATAAGGAAAATTTAAATTAAAAAAAAAAATTAAAATGAAAAAAATATGTACAACAAAAGCAACTCTTGGCCTATTGTTTAGTACAAGTTGGATATTTTAGAGGTTTTTTGAAAACAATAAAAAACATTGCATGAGTGAGGTAACGGTAAACCTTTTCTCATTTTTCCAATTTACTTAATTGAACTTTCAAACAAAGAAAATTAGATGAAAATCGATTTGAAAATGACGGAAATGTTTGCTTGCTAAGTCAAAACATGAAATGTCAATCGTTTTTTCTCATTCTGAGGCTTAAGAAAATGAGTTATACTGAAAAATGTATAGTTTTGAGATATCATAATAATTTTAATGTCATAATTACAGGCTTTTTTTAAAAACATTCCTTATATCCGTACAAAATATTTCCGAAAAGAAAAGAAAATTACCTTTAATTTTTTTAATCAACGACTGTCCATACAAAAATGCATTGTTATGCATTGAGGAAGTCTATAGTTTTTGAGATATCGCCAAAAGTTTGATTTCGTAATAACGGATTTTTTTTTTTTAATTTAAGAAGAATATTTTTATTTTCAGAATCTATGTAAAAAATTACATTTTTGATTACAAATTTTACAAATTTTTTACCCAAATTTTTTTATAACCCCGTTATGCAGGACTTTTTCGAAAGTAAAAAAAAAGTAAGCGAGGCAAATTTATGTCATCATAACAATTACCGTTTAATTAAGTTTAATTTAAGTTTAAATTAAGTTTAAATTAAATAAAGTAATTTTTTAATATTTATAAAATTTTTTCATAATTAAACAAAACAAACACAATAATTTTTATATTTTGTATTTGATGTAATACAACTTAATACTTTCATTTTAAGATTTTAAATTTTTACACGGTATTTAATATTTTTATCGCAGGCGAAGCAGCGGTTATTTGCTAGTAAATATGTAATAAGTAAGGGTTGTTGTAGGTAAAGTAATTTTTTTTAATTTTTATTATTCATAAGGCATAAGTGTCAAATCAGGTGTTTTGAGAAAGAACATAAAAGATACAAGCAAACGTGCTTTAATAAAACCAGGTAGTTTCGCGACTGGGATAGCGACCGCTGAAACTGTCAAAGCAAAACGCATAATTTTTACACTAATGGCTATGAAAAGGAGGACGCAGGATATTTGAATTCTTTTTCAAGAGATTCTTTTCAATGTTTTGAGAAAAACACGTTTAAACATAACCTTCCTCCCTTTAACAAATCTCATAACCCTAGAGATCACGCTGTTGCTTAATCCTGGCTACATTTTGATAGATGTTATAAAAATATATTTCCCCTCATTCAACGAACCAAACTATAGTAAATAATTGTGAAATCAATGCAAATATTTATTTCTTTTTGCAGATATGTTAAATATAAAAAATCCCTATTTTTAAAAATTTCCCTTAAAACTAAAAAAATTAAACACTTTTTTCGGCCAAGATTTCAAATTATTTTTGAGAGTTGAGCGCAATTGAAGCTTAAAAGCTAAAAATAAGTAATTATTTTTGTATAAAGATATTCAAATATTTTGAGCAATGGAAAACTGTGCAAACGGTGCAAGACTTTGAAGATTGTCCAACCGTGGAACGTTATAAGTGTGGAGAAGGCATTTACTCCATTGAACCGGGTGAAGACGAAGAAAACATTGAAAAACTTCTCCGGAAAGCGATGCAGAGGTAAATGTTCACCGTAATGAAATCAAAATAAAGTAAAATTTTTAATTCTTGCAGAGCTGGGAGTCACAATAAATTATTTGGACAAAATTGAAAAAGAAGACATCGGCATCCTTATCACAGACGACCAGCTAGGTGTTTGGATTTTATTTTAAAATAATTTTAAAAATAAATGAAATTGAAAACATAAACAAAATAACGAGTTCTTAATATGATTTTTTTGTAGGTTGGTTTGCTGCATTTGAATAAGTTAGATCAAGTTTTTTTTTTTGAGTAAAAACCAAATTTAAAAGTTTTCAATACAAGACCGTAAAACTTAATATAACTCAGAACGGAGTTAGCACGACTTCTCAAACAAACTAAATTTTCGGAGAAATTTAAACGAACAAATAGAGTGAATTAAAGTTTTTACCGCTTTGGCAAAATACCATACAAGAAAAGAGTTAAATTGACCCCGAATATTGCTTTATTTACTCCGTATTCTTTTGGGCGTAAGAAAGAGAGCACACTCAGCCCTAACACTACCTTGTCTAGTTCTACTATAATATACACAGTAGACTCAGCCTTACTCAAGCTATACTCATATCATATTTTGCCCATTTCACAATGAAGTATAACATCTATTGCCCTTACTATTTTCTGTTTGGCTCAAATTGTTTTCTTAGAATCCGAAGTTATAAATTTTTAGGATCAATTTTCGCGGCCTAAATAGGGTATTTTTTGAAATAACGTAGCTCAGGCAATTTAAATGCGATTTTCGTAAAAAGGTATCATTGAAAAGGTTAATTCGTCTATTTGAAGGAAAAAATTTAAAGCTTTTGAAAAAATTGCAATAAGCTTACCCAATCTTAATTTTAAGGTTTACTTATTAAAATTAAAAAACCCTCAGGATCTTCAAGCATTTTGTTATCTTGAACTTCACCAAGTTCTTGCGCTGTATTTTCATCAAATTTCTACATTGAAATTGCAAACAAATACATATGAACGAAAATTTTCCATTCTTTACAGTTTATTTATTACTTACCTTGGATGGCTTCGAAAATTACATCCATTTTAATTGAAAAAATTTTTTTTAAAAATTTACCGTATTTTGTCGAATGACACAAAAGAATTTATTATTGAAAAACAAATTTGGCTGTCTGACAGCTGCTGACATGAGTGAACACTCAAACGATGTTTTTTTTTGCCCTCAGAATGGAGTGAAGTTTATTTAATACGGATTCCATACCCACTTAACTAACATCGCACACTCAAAATGCGCACTTCACTCAGCTCTTTCACTCAGTTTTTTTAAATACGTCCCATTGTGAACGAAAATTCACTAAAGCATTTTATTTTTTAAAATCAGCTGCTCTTTTATGTTCTAAGGTATGGAAACATTAATTTAAATCATCATTTAACTAAAGAAAATCATACAAAAATTGAAACGAAACACTAACTTATATTAATTTTTATTAAATAAACTCACAACGTTGCCGGTAGGCTTCCTCCATGCTGAGTAAACATGCTTTTGCGATCAGCTGATCTTATACACAATGAAATTTACAAAGAATACAATAGGGTTCCATCGTTGTATTTTTGCCACAGGGTTGTATTTTGAATACTGTTCATTTTGTTTTCGTAATTTTACAAATAACAAATTTATCAAGAGTACACAATACCAGGGCAAATACACCACATTGTGAATACCGCTATTATATTACAACAACCTTTACTTGTTATTTATTTATGTGACAATAAAATAAGACGAAATGCATTAATATACAATTACTCAATTTGGGTGCTTTCGTTCAGTTAAACGTAACATTTCCTTTTCTCAATAGATTTTCTTCAACAATGTTATATATTTGTTCGGTAAAGTACTGGCTTTAAGCAAAAAATATCAAAACTAAAATATTTTGGTTTTTTTTTTTTTAAAGCTCAAAGAACCAAGGCATGTGCCTTATACAAACAAGGTTTGGTCTTTGACCTGAAAGGAAAGCGATAGATTTATTTAGAGGAATTGATTGGAACCATACGTGAATTATTGACTAGGCGAAACAACCATTAAAGACAATTTGAATTACTTTTAACCGAGGCTAGTGTTATGCCTTAACCTCGGCAAGCATTTTCAGTCCTTAGTTGTTCCTGTCCTTTAGCTCCACATTTTCCACAATTTAGTTGTGGATTTTTAGTTTTCCTTAATTCTCAAATGTAGGTAAAAACAATGAAAGTAAAAAGAACCATGCCCGAACCCGGATTGGAACCAAGAACCTCTGGGTTGATAGTTTAGCGCACTGTCCACTAGACTACAGAGACCGACAAAATTTGGAATTACTTTTGTCTTTTTTGTTATTTTTTCTGAAAAACACGAAAAATTTTCAAAAATTTAATTTATTTCGCCGAAACTAACAGTTGAATCAAAAAATGATGTAGGCAATGTTTGTAGCAAATTGAAGTTGCTTTAATCTTATATATATTTGTTTGATTATTGTTATTGGTTCTGAAGATATATGCTATAAAGTGAAACTAATTTTTTTTTTTTTTTTAAACTACATTGGGCAATATCTCGCAAACGGAGTGACAGAAAAAAATAATAAAATTTTCGGAATCACCGATCTATTTTACATTAAAAATGGATAGTGGTATTCATTGTACGAACAACTTTTCGTTATTTCAGTGTTATTACCAGTGTTATCGGTGAATTAACTTTCAGAAACAACATGTGAGATGGCATTACAACTAGTTTCAGAGTTTTACAGCGCCCTCTGGTAATCAGAATAGGGGAAAATAGATTAGGTAAAAACAAGCATCGTACCTGAAATCCCCTACATACAAACTTTTAAGCTAAACGGATGATCGGCCTAGTACATTTTGCAGTTTTTTTAGAGATTTGTACTTCAGCACTTATTGGTCTGCCATATCAAAACATTTGCCATATCTGAAAACATTTTTTATAAGCACTAATCCAATTTATAATCCGATGAGTACTTGAGGAGTTTTTGAACGAATTTTTCGACATTTTCTCTTCAGCACCAATTTTATTTTAAGGTATAGCAAAGAAAATGGCACCAAAATACTCACCGTACCTGAAAATAACTTTATAAAAATTTTCATGCTAGTTGAATGAGCGATTTTTGACTTTTTTCATTTTTTTTTTCAGGAATTTGTACTACAGCACTCTCTTGTGTTCAAGTCATATTAAAACACGTAGCACCAAAAGACTCACTGTACCCGAAAAAATCTTTAAACAAATTTTCATGCTTATTAGAAAGGCGATTTATAATTTTTTTAAATAATTTGTTCAACAGCGACCCCTTGTGTTAAATATATAGCACTCGGTTGAGCCCCCAAATGTGGTATTAAATTCAAATAGTTTAAACAATTTTGCAAAATTTATTTAAGTCAAATTAAAATTATAACTGATTTCTTCAACGTATTTGATAAAACTCAATTTTCCAAATTCAGTTTTTTAAAAAATAAAAATTAAAATCAAAGATAACTTAATTTCTAAACATCAAGGTAAATTATTTAAAGTCACTTCCACATAACTATGTTTTAATTTTTAAGTATTTTAAGCATCCTACAAATAATGATTTCTTTCAACATTATGGTTAATTGTTATTAATTTCTTATGAGCACTAAACTTACAACAAGTTCAAGTAGGTTCAATGACAGCATAAGCTTTATTCAAGGACAATCATATTAAGGACATAAGCTCTAAGCTTAAACTTTATCATCTTTCCAAAAATTTTAACTTTTAATCAGAGCTTTGACTTTGAAATAACCTTGGATATTAATTCAAAACCTAAAAAACTGTCCATTAGATCTGAACATTTAAATTAGCTTGCTTCCACGCGTGTGCCTTTGCAAATACATACAAAACGCTCCTAAACTACAAAAAGGAAGCTACTCAAAAAATATACAAATTTTCTTACAGTTTATGTAAGAGTTTGTTAACATTATTTTACTTCCGTTAAAACACTCTATTATTTTTTCCTTTTCCATATGGTTCTTATGCAAAAATAAGACAATTTTTTCTGGAAATTTTTCAATGTTGAGTTGTGCCCATTTTGTGGTTAGGGTGAATTTTGTGTGGCTGTGTTTGAGTATTTAGGTTCGACAACTTATGTTAATCGCAAATGAATATTAAATCAAGTGAATATAAAATTTCCTATACTCAAGTGGATGTGGTTTTTTTTCCATATTTTCTCTGCCTATTGCTTTTTATAGACTTACTGAGTTGAGGCTAAATAAGAACAAAGAGACCAACTGTCAGGTGGAAAGGATATTTGAACAAATGACTGAACAACGCATGAATAGACAGAGTTGTAAAAGTTGGGGAGGGGCGAGCAGTAGGACTTGCTATGGATTTTATATAACCATCATTTTTATTTATATTTATTTTTGTGTTTTTTTCCAATTTAGTTAAAAGCCTTGATGTGTAAGAGATGGTCAGTTCCCTGTTGACATTTTATTTTTTTCCATGCTCTTGTTTTTTTTTTCTTATTTTTTGTCATGACTGTCCGGGATATCAGTCAACAACGATTGCTGCTGGTACATTTATGTTGTTGGCACAGTAATAAGTATCGATGTTTGAAAGCAATAAAAGAAAACTGATGCTTTTTAAATTGATAACATTAGATTTTTTGGCAAACTAGCCGGCTTGGAAAACTTTCCTTTTGCATTTTTTTTTTCATCGATTTTGAGGACTTTGTTTATTGTTAAAATAAAATTGTTTAAAATGATTATTTATTTTTAATGGCAAAGAAAGCTGAATGAATAAAAGTTGAAACAGTTGTAAAAATGGTTAAAAAAACTGGTTCCTTTGAATATATGTAATCTTTTTGGTATGTTTTAAATTTAAGTGCCGGTTATGATTTTATAATAATTTAAATAAAACCTACACTTTTAAAATCTTTATATTTTACTGCAAAAGCTACCAAATTTCTGGACTAAGGATATAGTTTCTCCTTTTTTTTTTTAATTTTAGAGAGGATATCTATTTTTTAATTTAAAAAACCTTTGTCACGTCCCAAAAAGTAATATATTTTGACAACAATTTAGCAAAAATGAAATAGGCTAAAAATTCTTAGCTTTTCTAATATTACGGTCAAACAAACCAGAATCGACAGACTTCGACCAACGAATTCTAGTTAGAAAAGGTTGAAAATTCTCAAAGAGTGTAATTAAGCTAGGAGCACAATAATGTATTAAAAAATAATAGAATAGAAGAGTAAATCCTAGTTTGACTTTCGATATTCTCTTTTTCAAACTTAAGGTTTCTATAGTGCTTAAAAATTATTTTCTTTGCGTGTTTGAAAAATATCTTTTGCTGTCTAACATTTTCGAATTTTCTGCTGAAAACAAAACTTCACCGTTTTCAATACAAAAGTTACATAAAAATAGTTGAGCAATTAAATTGTTCGCTTATTACGAATTAAGTGTAGTTAGTTTTTTTCTGAAAACATTTGCAGATATCATTTTCGAAACAAAGCTCAAAAAGGAGTCTTATATTGCAACTCCGTGGAAGTGTATTGAAAAACTAGAAATCATTATTTAAAATTTCGTTTTTCAACATGTAATAAAAGAATTGTTGTGGCAACCTATTGTTTCATGAATTTTGAGGGCTTAGATCAAAAATATTTTCTAAAAAATATAAAATAGCAAAAAATTTGGCAAAAACTGTGATTTTTTTTTAAAAATTACACGACAATATTAATATAAAATGCTCTGCTATTAAAAAAAAAACTAAGTCAAATTTAACAATAATAATAAATTTTAAGGTAAAAATTTTGTTTATCACAAAACCTTCCCTGATCGAAAATCCTGGCTTTATAAAAAGTTGCAAAAACGGAGATATGCTGTTTTGCTTTAAGACCACAAATAAATATTATTCGGAAAAATTTTAAATCTTAAAAAAAGAATTTCTTATTAAAGGGAACTGCTTCGTGAAACTGTTCTAAAAAAAAACCCAGATTTTAAGTGTATATTATTTTAATAATTATAATAATAGTAATAATTATAATAAAAATAATAATCATAGTAAAAATAATAATTATAATGAAACAATAAAAATAATAATTATAATGAAATAATAAAAATAATAATTATAATGAAATAATAATTATAATGAAATAATAAAAATAATAAAAATAATAATAATAATAATAATAATAATAATAATAATAATAATAATAATAATAATAATAATAATAATAATAATAATAATAATAATAATAATAATAATAATAATAATAATAATAATAATAATAATAATAATAATAATAATAATAATAATAATAATAATAATAATAATAATAATAATAATAATAATAATAATAATAATAATAATAATAATAATAATAATAATAATAATAATAATAATAATAATAATAATAATAATAATAATAATAATAATAATAATAATAATAATAATAATAATAATAATAATAATAATAATAATAATAATAATAATAATAATAATAATAATAATAATAATAATAATAATAATAATAATAATAATAATAATAATAATAATAATAATAATAATAATAATAATAATAATAATAATAATAATAATAATAATAATAATAATAATAATAATAATAATAATAATAATAATAATAATAATAATAATAATAATAATAATAATAATAATAATAATAATAATAATAATAATAATAATAATAATAATAATAATAATAATAATAATAATAATAATAATAATAATAATAATAATAATAATAATAATAATAATAATAATAATAATAATAATAATAATAATAATAATAATAATAATAATAATAATAATAATAATAATAATAATAATAATAATAATAATAATAATAATAATAATAATAATAATAATAATAATAATAATAATAATAATAATAATAATAATAATAATAATAATAATAATAATAATAATAATAATAATAATAATAATAATAATAATAATAATAATAATAATAATAATAATAATAATAATAATAATAATAATAATAATAATAATAATAATAATAATAATAATAATAATAATAATAATAATAATAATAATAATAATAATAATAATAATAATAATAATAATAATAATAATAATAATAATAATAATAATAATAATAATAATAATAATAATAATAATAATAATAATAATAATAATAATAATAATAATAATAATAATAATAATAATAATAATAATAATAATAATAATAATAATAATAATAATAATAATAATAATAATAATAATAATAATAATAATAATAATAATAATAATAATAATAATAATAATAATAATAATAATAATAATAATAATAATAATAATAATAATAATAATAATAATAATAATAATAATAATAATAATAATAATAATAATAATAATAATAATAATAATAATAATAATAATAATAATAATAATAATAATAATAATAATAATAATAATAATAATAATAATAATGATAATAATAATAATAATAACAATAATAATAATAATAATAATAATAATAATAATAATAATAATAATAATAATAATAATAATAATAATAATAATAATAATAATAATAATAATAATAATAATAATAATAATAATAATAATAATAATAATAATAATAATAATAATAATAATAATAATAATAATAATAATAATAATAATAATAATGATAATAATAATAATAATAATAATAATAATAATAATAATAATAATAATAATAATAATAATAATAATAATAATAATAATAATAATAATAATAATAATAATAATAATAATAATGATAATTGTTGTTAAATTAGTACGAAAACACTACTAAGTTAAATCACATTGGCAACCCAATCACGATGTTAAATTTGTATTCTTACTTTATGTACTCTTCATTATAATCAGTTAGTCTAATAAATCTCTTTTTACCGAACGGTCGTGTTTAATTCATTGCGTAATTACTAACAAAGGTTATGGGCCCAGGAGAATAGGGCAATAAATAGCTAGCACGTGTTTCGGGGTTATATTTTTTTTCTTTGTAAATTTTCTAATTTAATCGTTCGTCGATAAGCAATAAAAATGAGCAATTCAATTTCGCAAATTGAAAAGCTGAATAGCGAGAACTATGCATCATGGTCGGTCCAGATGAGGAGCTTGCTAATAACGCAAGATTATTGGGATGCCGTTGAAGGTTCTTGTCCAAATGAAGCTACTGCTGAAAGCCGAGCTGTGTGGGATAAAATGGATCAGAAGGCTCTAGCAATGATAATTCTATGTGTCAAAGCATCGGAATTAATTCACATAAAAAAATGCACAAAATCAAAAGAAGCATGGCGTGTGTTAAACGATCTGTACAAAACCAGCGGACCTGCACGCAAGGTAAATTTGTTTAAGAAACTCGTTCGATTTCGGTTCAAAAGCGGTGAAAAATGCGCTGACCAAATCAATGATTTCTGTACACTTGCGGACGATTTAAAGGAAATCGGCATTGGAGTACCAGAAGATCTGCTCAGCATTTTTCTTCTATGCAGTTTGCCAGATGACATGGACACCTTTATTGTAGCTATGGAGAGCCGCGACACGCTACCAACCGTTGACCATCTGAAGGTTAAAATCCTGGAAGAAGAACAACGTCGTGGAGAGCGCAAAGAACTAAGCGGGGAAAGCGTGTTTGTAGCGCAGCAATACAAGGACAGACGTTTTAATCCAAATGAAAAGAGAAATGTTAAGTCGATTGACATCGACAGAAAAGAAGTGCAAACGAAGAGAATGGTGAAATGTTACTCATGTGGTAAAAGAGGCCATATTCGGGCGGAGTGTAGGTCAAATAAAAGTCGAGCACAAACAGTTGTACTAAGCCTTACAAACGAGTATTGTTTAAATCGCGACGTGTGGGTCTTAGACAGCGGCGCATCAGCACATATGTGCAGAGACAAAAATGTTTTCTCTTCGATTAGAAATCGCGCTCAAAGAGTTATTTTAGCATCAGGTGAAAGTGTTAGTGCAGAGGGCATAGGTAATGTCAAACTAAAGACAATCAATTCTAATATAACACTTCGCGACGTACTGTATGTGCCAAGTTTGCATTCTAATTTTTTATCAGTGTGTAAAATAATTAGCAATGGACACACAGTGAAGTTTTGCCACAATGAAGCATATATAAAAACGCAACAAAATAAACTTTTGTTTTCTGCGAAAATGATTGGAGGTATATTTTGCGTAAATTTTGAAAAAAACAATCGGTTTGAATATGTAAATGCAGCGGTCGCGAACGTTGATGTTTGGCACTCTAGATTTGGACATTTAAATATCAGTGATTTAAATAAACTTTCTGAAAAGAATATGTTTCGTGGTTTAAAAGCAAATAAGGCTGTCGATTTTAGTTGTGTAACTTGCGCGGTTTGTAAAATTAGCTCAAAGCCATTTAGTTGCTATTATAGTGTGCATACGAAAGCTATTCTTGAAGTTGTACACAGCGATTTGTGTGGACCAATGCGTGTATATTCACAAGGCGGTTCAAAGTTTTTCATCACTTTCATCGATGATTTTTCGAGATATGCAGAAACACAATTTTTGAGACATAAATCAGAAGCTTTCTCTGCATTTGTGAATTTTAAAACACGTATGGAGAAACAGACTGGGTGTAAGCTTAAATGTCTAAGGAGCGACAATGGGCGCGAGTTTATAAACTCAGATTTTGATAATTATTTTAAGCGACAAGGTATTGTGCACCAAAGGACAGTCAGCTACACACCTCAACAAAATGGAGTTGCGGAGAGAGCAAATCGAACGCTCGTGGAAATGGCACGCTGCATGCTGGAGTCGTCACATCTACCTCAGAATTTGTGGTCGGAAGCCGTAAGTACAGCGACTTACATTCGAAACCGTTCACCAACTAAAGTTTAAAATAATAAAACTCCTTTTGAGTGCTGGTTTGGATGGAAGCCATCGGTAGCCCATTTCAAAACATTTGGTTGTGCTGCGGTTGCACTCGATAAGCGAAGCCGATCTAAGTTTGAACCGAAAGGCATTAAATTGATTTTTGTTGGGTACGCTGATAACACAAAAGGTTACAGGTTGTACAACAGAAACACTCATGGTATAGTAATTGCACGCGACGTATTTTTTTTTTGAGAGCCAGATTTCAAAAAATTTTGAAATTTGCGATGAGAATCAGTCAGCAGCGAATGTCAATGTCGAAGAGAAATTTTACGTCTACTCAACACCCAACAACAACCAAAACAACAACAACAACTTAGTTGGCAGCAAACAAAAAGATGCCGAAAATTCAAGTCAAGCTGTGGATGTTACAGAAAATGAAAATACTGGTATTATAACAGTCGAAGAAGGTGAAGATGTGAATAACGCAGAGGACAGAGAAGTTCATAAAGCTCACGATGAGAATAACGCAGATGAGAGAGATGTTCCAGCGTTGGAAATATCAACAGAAGATGAAGCTGTGGACGTTGTTGCTGGCAAGAGGAAAAGAGGTAGGCCGAAAGTAAATAGAACGGGAAAGCCTGGAAGACCTTCTAAAATATTCCATACTGAAAACCTCGATGAAACTCAAAAGTTGAATGGAATTCTACACAGCCCAACTACTGTTGTTGAAGCAATATAGTCTGCATATGGAAATCAGTGGCGACTTGCAATACAAGAAGAGTATGATTCTCTTATAAAAAACAAAACATGGGAATTGGTTGATCGCCCTGTTGGAAAAAACGTAATCGGATGCCGGTGGGTTTTTACAACAAAATTAAACGCTGATGGAGAAATCAAAAGACATAAGGCCCGTCTAGTTGCACAAGGGTGCAGTCAGAGGAAATATGAAGATTTTTTTGATACGTACGCACCTGTTGCAAGGCACTCTTCGATTCGCCTAATGCTCGCACTTGCGGTTCAACACAAGCTTCTTGTTAATCACATCGATATTGTAGCAGCATATCTAAACGGAGAGCTAGAGGAGGAGGTTTTTATGCGGCAGCCGGAGCTGTTCATCAGCAAAGAGTATCCAGAAAGAGTGTGTAAGCTTAAAAAATCATTGTACGGACTGAAGCAAGCGGGGAGAGATTGGAACATAAAAATTACATCTGTTCTTTCCAATATCGGCTTCAGTCGATGCAAAACAGACACTTGCTTATATACAATGATTAAGGCAGGAGAGATTAATATAATAACATTGTATGTCGATGATATTTTTCTGGCGTGCTCTTCAGAATCAACTATGCACTGCATCATTAAAAAACTTATTACGCAGGTTGAGGCAGTTGATCGGGGCCCAATAAGAAATTATTTAGGCTTGGAAGTTGAGAGAGTTGGACTGCGAGGTGAAATTTCAATTCATCAAAATCAATACACTGTTGAGTTATTGCAACGCTGGAATATGTTCGAGTGTAAGGGAGCAACAACACCATTTGCAAGTGGCACGCTGTTGGAAAAGTGTAAAGACAAGAGTTGCGAAGGATTTGATATAAAGCAGTACCAATCACTCATCGGAAGTCTAACGTATTTGGCAGTTATATCACGACCTGACATCGCGCATATCGTATCGAAGCTTGCGCAATTTCACAGCCATCCTCACAGAGAGCACTTTATTGCAGCGAAACATGTTTTGCGTTATCTTAAAGAAAATATGAAGGGATTGTTGACATATAAACTTAATAACCAAAATTTTATATGCTTCACAGATGCAGATTGGGTGTCCGAGTCAACAGACAAAAAATCCTATAGCGGCTACGTTTTATTTTTTGGTGGCGGTCCAATCGCATGGGAATCTAAGAAGCAGCAAGTAGTTTCGCTAAGTACAATGGAAGCGGAGTATATTGCAATGTGCCAGGGCGCAAAAGAAATTATGTTCCACCGCAGTTTGATGAAAGAGATGGGTTTCAACGCATTCGTAAACATGCCTACAAAAATTCTATGTGATAATCAGGGCGCGCAATTTTTGGCAAAAAATCCTATAGCACATAAACGCAGCAAGCATATAGATATAAGATATCATTATATCCGTGAGAAATGTCATGATAACGAGATTGAGATCCAATACATTCCATCATCAAAGAACGTGGCAGACATATTTACAAAATGTTTAACTAAAGAAAAGCATAAATTATTTTGCAATATGTTAAAACTTGATTTTTCTTAATACTTTTGATAAAATTCTATTAATATTTTTGGTAGTTTTTATGTTACTCAATTGAAATTGTTTTTATTTTGTGTTAAATTTTTTGAAATTGGAAAAATAGAAATATTTGAATTATTGTTGTATTTTTTCATAAATCGCGTTTGGGTTGAGGCAGAGTTTGTTGTTAAATTAGTACGAAAACACTACTAAGTTAAATCACATTGGCAACCCAATCACGATGTTAAATTTGTATTCTTACTTTATGTACTCTTCATTATAATCAGTTAGTCTAATAAATCTCTTTTTACCGAACGGTCGTGTTTAATTCATTGCGTAATTACTAACAATAATAATAATAATAATAATAATAATAATAATAATAATAATAATAATAATAATAATAATAATAATAATAATAATAATAATAATAATAATAATAATAATAATAATAATAATAATAATAATAATAATAATAATAATAATAATAATAATAATAATAATAATAATAATAATAATAATAATAATAATAATAATATTAATAATAATAATAATAATAATAATAATAATAATAATAATAATAATAATAATAATAATAATAATAATAATAATAATAATAATAATAATAATAATAATAATAATAATAATAATAATAATAATAATAATAATAATAATAATAATAATAATAATAATAATAATAATAATAATAATAATAATAATAATAATAATAATAATAATAATAATAATAATAATAATAATAATAATAATAATAATAATAATAATAATAATAATAATAATAATAATAATAATAATAATAATAATAATAATAATAATAATAATAATAATAATAATAATAATAATAATAATAATAATAATAATAATAATAATAATAATAATAATAATAATAATAATAATAATAATAATAATAATAATAATAATAATAATAATAATAATAATAATAATAATAATAATAATAATAATAATAATAATAATAATAATAATAATAATAATAATAATAATAATAATAATAATAATAATAATAATAATAATAATAATAATAATAATAATAATAATAATAATAATAATAATAATAATAATAATAATAATAATAATAATAATAATAATAATAATAATAATAATAATAATAATAATAATAATAATAATAATAATAATAATAATAATAATAATAATAATAATAATAATAATAATAATAATAATAATAATAATAATAATAATAATAATAATAATAATAATAATAATAATAATAATAATAATAATAATAATAATAATAATAATAATAATAATAATAATAATAATAATAATAATAATAATAATAATAATAATAATAATAATAATAATAATAATAATAATAATAATAATAATAATAATAATAATAATAATAATAATAATAATAATAATAATAATAATAATAATAATAATAATAATAATAATAATAATAATAATAATAATAATAATAATAATAATAATAATAATAATAATAATAATAATAATAATAATAATAATAATAATAATAATAATAATAATAATAATAATAATAATAATAATAATAATAATAATAATAATAATAATAATAATAATAATAATAATAATAATAATAATAATAATAATAATAATAATAATAATAATAATAATAATAATAATAATAATAATAATAATAATAATAATAATAATAATAATAATAATAATAATAATAGTAATAATAATAATAATAATAATAATAATAATAATAATAATGATAATAATAATAATAATAATAATGATAATAATAATAATAATAATAATAATAATAATAATAATAATAATAATAATAATAATAATAATAATAATAATAATAATAATAATAATAATAATAATAATAATAATAATAATAATAATAATAATAATAATAATAATAATAATAATAATAATAATAATAATAATAATAATAATAATAATAATAATAATAATAATAATAATAATAATAATAATAATAATGATTATAATGATAATAATAATAATAATGATAATAATAATAATAATGATAATAATAATGAAAATGATAATGATAATAAAAATTAGAAAAATAATAATGATAATATTGATACTGAGATTGATAATGATAATAATAATAATGGCAATGGTAATAATAATAATTATGATGATGATGATGATGATTATGATGATATTTAAATCAATAATAATGATCATTATAATGATAATTATAATAACGCAATAAAAATGATAGCAAAAGTGATTTTAAAAAGCTTTAACAAATGTTCAAGTTTCTTATCGTATGACCTTGATAATGTCTCCTACAAAACTTGAGTGTTATATCAATGAAGTAAATAACATTCAAGCATCAAAGAAAAAAAAAACAAAATAATAGATAAAAAGATATTGGAAAAGAAAAATTAAATTTCAGCTCTTTTGACTTTCAGCAAAAGAAAATTGATCCTAAAAATCTTCTATAAAGTTAAACATATGCTTTTTATAAAATGAAACTTTTTCTAGAATATGTTCAATCTTCCCGACTTCTATTCAATATTATCGCGAAGTAGTTTTTTTTTCATCCTAGAATAAAACACATGTTCAATGCAACTGTTAATTATGGAGCAACTAGAAGACATGTCTTTATTTACTAAATTAAATCAGTGAAGCCCTTTTTTGTATATTCCAAACTTCCAATCAAACCTTATTGCTATCATATTTCGTCGCTTTTATAGCTCAAATTAGTAACATACATAAATTTAAGTGAGTTTATTTTTCCATCTTTCGAGATATAATTTGCATTTAAGCTTTAAAACGGCTTTTCTCTAACATTTTACTATTTCTTTCTATTAAAATATACCAGCCAGCTAGTCTCTGCTTTACGTTTTAAATTCGCACTTGAACTTCCACCGTATATCCTCTTATATCCCATCAGCCTTACTTTTATCTATAATTCAATTTATTTTTTTTTTTTTTTTCTTAACATTTTCTCATTTTTTCTTGTAATACTTTTTTTTTACTTTTTGTATTTTGTGGTATATAGTTATAGATGAATGTGTGTACATGTATATTCAATTTGGCTCACACTGACGCACAAAAACGCACACTGCCACACATACACGCACACACGAACACAAGCAAAAACGTGCGTTGCCAATTAATATGAACTTGTATGGCTTTTCCGTTTGCTGTTTTTGGCGTATTCACGGCGCGTTATCAACTGTTGGCTTGATATCCTGCGAGTCATTATTTTGCCAACAAGTTGCGAAAAGCTTGCGAGTGTAGAGAGCTTTTCTTACTTTGAAGTTGTTTCCCTAATAAATGCAAGGATATTGGCAGTTGTGGAGTTTTGCGTTGTATACGCAGCGTCTGTGTGTGTGTACGTGCGACTGTTGTGTGTGTTAGTAATATTTAAAGAGTGCCTTTGTGAGAAATTAAAAATTGGAGAGTAAATTGCGCAACTTGTTGCAATTTTGTAAAAAAATTTGTCATAAATCAATTA
This sequence comes from Dichetophora obliterata, assembly GCA_963920525.1. Lineage (NCBI taxonomy): Eukaryota > Metazoa > Arthropoda > Insecta > Diptera > Sciomyzidae > Dichetophora > Dichetophora obliterata. The sequence goes on from OY986438.1 coordinate 28,760,345, forward strand.
CAAACAGCTGTTGTTTTTGCGAGAGAGCGATAGAACGCAGTTGTGTAAGTGAGAAATTTGGTATTTCGAAAATTGTGAAAAAAAAGTAATGAAATTTGTCGTATGAGCAAGCTTTTAGTAATTGAATTTTCGTTTTTATATACTATTTAAAGTATTCATCTTTCCAAAGTTGGCAACACTAAAACAGATATTCTTTAAAGAAAGACTTTAGTTTTAGAACTTGAAAAACTTTTTAAAAATATCCCCGTTGTACAGCCGAAATTATTTTAAAAAAGGGTCCTGTACGACCCTCGTACTGCCACTGTTTAGCCAAAAAGACCTGCAAAGATCGAACCTTGTACGGCTGTAAAAAAAATTAGAAATTAGGTCTTGTTCAACTGCTGTTTGGCCTTAGCTACAAAAGTTTTTATTTATACTCAGGAAATCACTGTATCCTTTGTTTATCCTTATTTATCATTTAACATAATTCAGAAAAACTGTGAAAAATAACTTTTTACTCATAATAAAATTAAAAATTAAAGTTTTTTTCTAAATGACCTCTATATTTATTATGTTGACTTTATATGATTTAAATACAAATTCTAAATGTTTGATAGTTTAAATCATACTTGATTTTAAATACAAATTCTATTTGTTTGACAGTTTAAAATCGTTTATCGAGCTTAAGGTCAAAGTTAGAACAATTAATTGTTCTAACGAATTTTTCCAAAGAAACAACAACAACAACAAAGTTTTTCAATATGAAAGGAAAAAAAAAACCACTAGCAATTGATTTTATTGTACAATTTCTGCGGTGCTAAACGCGTCATCAGAAATCTTTGTGATTGCCCGTGCAAGCGCGTTGACGCACTGCACCATCGGGGCGATGAGAATTTGAAGCTTCAATTTCTCATTTTTTTTCCTCAATTTCATAATGCCACATTTGTTGTTGTATTTCTGTTTTACTTTAGTTTCTATGCTTATGTTATTATATGTAGTCCAACAGCCTGCTGGAAGTCTGCACTAACAAAGCATGTTTACTGAAGTTGTTTTTAGAATTTTTGCTGATTTTGTTTTCAGCTGTTTCCGTTTGGTCGAGCTCTACCATTTGATTAAAGTTTTTTTCTAAATGACCTCTATATTTATTATGTTGACTTTATGTTTATGTTTAGCACCGCAGAAATTGTACAATAAAATCAATTGCTAGTGGTTTTTTTTCCTTTCATATTGAAAAACTTTGTTGTTGTTGTTGTTTCTTTGGAAAAATTCGTTAGAACAATTAATTGTTCTAACTTTGACCTTAAGCTCGATAAACGATTTTAAACTGTCAAACAACTAGAATTTGTATTTAAAATCAAGTATGATTTAAACTATCAAACATTTAGAATTTGTATTTAAATCATATAAAGTCAACATAATAAAATTAAAAATTTAACATTATAATGTTAAAAGTTTTCTGCAAATTATAAAATTTTTAATATCATATCGCTTATTTACTTGAAGTCCGTCATAACTACTCAATGAACGGAATTTTGGTGAAAATGCGTTTAAAGCTTTCAATTGCCTAGCAAATTGTATGAAAATCGAGAGACATAAACTCTTCCCACACGGAGAGTATTCAAAATAATAACATGAAATCTTAACACAATATATAAAGTTCTGCATCAATTAATTATAAATTAAAAATTAATAATGAATAAAACATTAATAATAAATAAAAAAGAATAATGAACAAAAATGAATTATGTATGAATAAAAAATGAAAAGTGAAAATACAAATGAATAATAAATAAAAATTTAATAATAAATAAAAATTTAATAATGAATTAAAACTTAATAATGAATAAAAAAATAATGAATAAAATTAAATTATGAATAAAAAATTAATAATGAACAATAAATTAATAATAAATGCAAATTTAATGATAAATAAAACATTCGTAATCAATTAAAAATAAATAATTAATAAAATTTAATTATCAATAAAAATGAATAATGAATAAAAAATTAATAAAAAATGAATAATAAATAGCAAATTAATAAAAAATTTTTAATAAAAAATAAAAATGAACAATTAATAAATAATAACTGCAAATTTAATAATAAATAAAGCATTCATAACCAATTAAAAATAAATAATCAATTAAAATATTTTATCAATAAAAATTAATAGTGAATAAAAACTTAATAAAAAATGAATAATAAATAGCAAATTAATAAAAAATTTTTAATAAAAAATTAATAATGAACAATAAATAAATAATAACTGCAAATTTAATAATAAATAAAGCATTCATAATCAATTAAAAATAAATAATCAATAAAAATAAGTTAATTAGTTTTTATGATCTATTGAATAATTACATGAATTAAGATTGTGAGCCTTAGATCAAGTGAGTTTTCAAGAAGGCAACAACAACAACAACAACTCTGTATAGAGTCAATCATTTAGCTGACTAGACAGTCTGCTTCGGAAATCGCTACATATTCCTCTTCAGTAGTCTTTGAGTGATTAAGCTGTGATCAACTCACTGTTTAAACTAGCATATGAATGTGCAGATCCTCTAATTCATTCTTATGAATTGTATGGCTGCTAATCATATGACACTTCAAAGCAGTAGGCCATTTTAGATCACCGCCATCAACTCTATCAAGGGTTGCCATCTGTTCTAGTTTCTTCTTCATTTATTTCAATATTCATTGGTGTTCGATTGTTTGTCGAAATGCACCATAGAAATGAAACGAGTTTTTTTGCTTCGCCAGATTGACTCTATACAGAGTTGTTGTTGTTGCCTTCTTGATAACTCACTTGATCTAAAGCTCACAATCTTAATTCAAAAATAAGTTATCATTAAAAATTAATAATGAATAAAAAATTAACAATAAATAAAAAATGAATAATGAATATAAATTAATAAAAAATTATAATAATAAAAATTCTATGTGAATTGGATCTCGATTAGCTTACGTTTCTGAAAACATACTGTAGGTTGAATGGGGCTTAATAAAAACACGTCTGTTCTCTATTGAAGTTTTTTATTTTATGTATAAAAATATCACAAACGAAAATATTTTGAAAACTGATCAACTGAACACAAAATAAAATTTTACAATTTTTTTGTATTGAGTAAGTAAGAAAATAACAAAGTATATTTCATGGAACACTACAATACACTCCATATTCACAAGGTCATGTTTATTTCACACATGATTTAATCAAACTTCAAACTTTTAAACTTATTTTTGAGTGCTTTCAGTCCAGAGCTTGAGGCAACAAGTAAGAGTTCGAAAAAGCTTCTGTTACTTTGCTCAATTTGAATAAAAGCTTTGCAACGACTTGCGTGGGTTTCAAAGCGCACAAAAACAAAGCAATGCTCAGTTAACCTTGAACGAGAGCGCGTCCTAACAAAATTATACATTATGTACAACTCTAACAACACACAAATACAACTACAAACATACATAAATTTATATGTATTTATTAAATAATATACAAAATATGTATATATAACTAATTTTTTTTTATATAAATAACCACATATAAATATATATATGTAAAATTTAGAAATGTTTGCATACATTTTTCAAGTAAATAAACACAACCAAACGAACAAACAAACAGGCAAACAACAAAAGTTCGCATTTATACCAATAAACGCATGTAGGCTTATGAGTAATTTGAGTTTGTGTATGCTTTTTGGGTGTGTGTGTGCGAGCATGCATTTATTAAAGTAAATAGCAGCAAGCTGGCAACATAATTAATAAATTCAAATGCGAAAATATTAAGCTTTTCGGAAACATCTAATAGCAAATGACAGCCAACGGACGATTTAAAGAACGTCCCTACACATAGGCAACACTTAGAGAGCATTTTCTTCCATTACTTTTCGCTTAAAGATCTGGAATTGTGTATGTTTCTAGTACACAAAAACATGCACCACATATTTAGAGAACTTCATTAAGCTTAAAATACTTTATGTATATAAAGCATACTTTTGGGCACGTAGTTAATCACCAAGCCAAAGTCAGTCATAACTACAGACAAGTACTTCGTAAACATTTAAGCAATTTTTTTGTGATTCTTATGTACAAGACTATGCCTTAAAGCAGGCTACAAAGTTCGTTGCACACTTTCGCAAACACACATGCACGCACAGGGCTAGTCTCTTATAAGCAGCGCCTAAAAGTATACACAAGACAGGTTCACGGTCTGTCACGAAGCTCGCCTGTAGGTGTTCTCTGGTGCTCTATTTTTCTTGTCTTTTTAGATGTTGTTGTTATTGTTATTGCATACTTTGAGGCATACGAGAGCCGCGGTGACGAGACGCAACAAGTTGAAGCAGTTCTACATGAACATACGACGTAATATGAAGAAGAATGTGCTGTGAATATGAGTTATGGAGAGACAGAGAGAGCGTAAAGAACAGCAAGAGTTGAATAAAAATATGACTGACTTGTCTTGTTTTGCCAAATTGTCTTTCAATAGGTCTGTTTCCGCACGCGATTCAAATAACTTAAAGTTGAAAGCATTTTTTTACAAATTTTTGAAGCTCGAGAGTGAAGAATAATATTCGAAATATCACTCTCTATTCTATTACAATTACTTGAAGTTAGTACGGAAACAGACCTAATGTGAAGGCAAGCCAGCAGGTATCAATCAATTGTTATTTGTTTTTGTTGTTGTCTTAAGTTTTTTTGTTGCTGTTGTTGTTGTTGTTATTATTGATTTTGATGGTGTTCTCTCCTTTTACTGCGCTTTATTTAATCCGCACCTTTTTGGCAGCTTTAAGCCTTTGCAGTTGTTTTTTAAAAATTCATCAAAGGTGTATTTAACGTTGATTAAAAAAGATTTAACATGTCTAATGTATTGAGTGTGTGTGTGTGTGTATGGGTTTGTATTAGTGCTGTGTGTGTGCGTTTCATGGTTTCTAAAACTTTTTTTAAATTCTCTATACATATCTTTTATCGTATTTTTTATGAAAAAATCACTCCTACTTTGATATCTGATAAATCATCCACAAAAGCAGCTTAAATTATGCAATGGTTTCTTATGCGCCAGTTTTTACTTTTAAACTATTGCAACGCATAGTGGTCAAAAATGTGTTTTTTTTAAATCTGTTACGCATGCTTCCGTTGAGACTTTGAAAAAATTTTTAATTATAGTTGATTTTGAAAACAATAAGCATTCATTTTTTGTAAAATATGTATAAATTGGAAATTTCTGCCATTTTAAAAGTCAGCAAATCGCTTTCTTACACTATTTTAGATTTTGTTAACAATGGTCGAAAATATGTTTTGAGTTTTTCAGGGTAAAAAAGCTGCCGCCGCACAGTGCGCTGTTTTCGATTTTAGTATGACATTTGCATTATCTCAGAAACTATAAAAGCTAGGGCCATGAAATTTTCTACAAATGAGTTTTAGCCTAAATTAAGTAACAGCACAAAAAAAAATTCTAGGTCAACTGCATCACCTACCTCCCATACAAACCATTTTTTTTAATAAAAAACCCGCATAAATTGCGTATTTATGATTTTAAAGGGTAAATTTAGTTTATTTAACTTCACTTAAACGTCATGCTAAAAATATTTCAAATCGGATAACTTTTAGATATATCTCCCATAAAACATTGTTACCAAATTAATGAAATTTAAAAAAAAAATTTAAAAATCGTTGCTAATACAAAATGAGGTCAAAACTTGTTTTGAATTATGAATTCTATTTTATTTTTCTTTAAACTTAAGAGTACTTACGAATTGTCTTGGAAATCAGTGCATTTTGGGACAACATTTTTATTTTTAAGCCTTTTTTGAAATTAACTGGTTTTTCTTAATAGCAACTAGATGCAGCAGGTTTTTACAGCAGCAGAAGGTTGAAGTACGATATTTTATGATAGTTTTAGCCTTTTACTTTAATAATGCTTAATAAGCTACATATTTTCTACTAAATTTTACTGAAATTTTCATTCCTTGAAAACTTACAGTCATATTTCAACGATTTTTCTATTTTTATTTATTAACATTTTTTATTGTATTTCATATTTAATTCAATGGCAATTAAGACTTAAAAAAGTCCAAAAAACAAAACCTTGATATATACTTCGTGCTCGAAGTTATTATTGTTTAAACTTGAATTCATTTTTTTTTGGGTTTTATTGAGCTTATTTTTGTTAAAAAAGTTTAAATTTTGACGAATTTAATAAAAAAACCATACAATACATCAAGGTTTTTATACCACATTCATAATACATGTTTTATGATATGACGAATGAAAATATTTTTTTATAAAATTTAACAAAAACAAAAAACCCAAATGCAATCCTAAAATTAAAATAAGCGAACAGTGCGCCGGTAGGACCCACTACAGCACTTGATTTTAATTAAAATTATACTTGAAATTGTGATTTTATTAATAATAAGTAATGCAATTTTATGTACTCAGCTTTTTGCTAGTCAGAATACATTCTCATTTACCCAGATCTTACCGCAAAAACTACATTTCTGAGATTAAATGCCAAGTAACTACCCTTTAGGAAACAAAGCGTTTCAAAACCACTACCAAAGCACTTTACAAAACCACAATAGCGCTATGTTCTCGTTTTAAATAGAGCTTTATTTAACATTGTCATGTCATTGGAAGGAAAACTTTTGTTTTCTCTATAAAAAGTGATTCAAAAAAGCTCTTTGCTCTCCCTTCGCAAAGAGCGCCTTTTTTATTCGCACCTGCATCCGCTACTTCATTTTCGATGGCGTATATTTTATCCCGATGTAGTATTTTACATTTACGTTTTGAATATCACTTGCCACTTATTTTATTACCTTTAGTATGAAAGCATTACGATTTAACACTTTATAAAAGTTTTAACCTTATTTTTTCACTATTTTGCTGCAACACTTTTTCACGAATTAAACTTTTTGCATATACTAGTGATAAATAATGATGAGAAAATAACAAGCGATGTTAGTGATGAGAGTACGATTAGTCAGAAGAGTAGATAACGAAAAAAAAAACGAAGAATCTCGAAAGCAAACTGTTTTTTAAGCTTAATTTGTAGCGGGAGCAAAGCACTTTTCAAAATTACTATTCATAGGCAGAGTGAAGACCTTTTTACTTGCTTTTTATTAAAGCACATTAAAATTTTGGATAGGGTACCTAGTCTTAATTGCTTCCTGATCAAAAGATTTCTTTCAATGCACATAAGCGAATTTCAATTTATAACCAGCCGGCGACGAAACACTACTCAAAAATAACCCACAAGAAATCTTCAGTATAGCAAGAACTGTGCGCGGTCGCATGCACTGTGTATCCAACAAGGAAAGAAACACCAACAAAAAGCACACGCTATATTTACCAACAACGACAATAAAAACAACAACACACACGCGCTGTATTGTTGCGTTGCAGCTGCGCCTGGTGAACGCAGCTGCTGAACGATCGGCGATTCACAACAATCATGAAAATCTTGAAGTTGTTGTAAAAGAGTAGGAAGAGTGGAAAGAGTAAGGCCGCGTTCATAGTGTACGCTTTGTCAGAAGCTGATTAATAGAGGAACTTTGTCGATTTTTTTTTATTATAGTGAACGCTAATTCAACGCTTCACAAAAAACCTTCTTGAGCTTATTGGTGCTTATAGAGCGCTCATTCTGCTGTGTGGGTAAGCTAAAAGGATATTTTCAAAAACCATTTAAAAAGTAGCTTTGTGCCCAAAGTCAGCTTGCACTATAAACACTAAGTACACTATATACACAAAGCATTTTTTAGCAAAACCTCTCCGCTCAGCAAAAAGCGTTCAACATGAACGTGGCCTTAGTCGCTGGCAATCGCTGCTCTTAAGTTTTTTAACTTGCGTTTGTTCTTAAAATAATTGTTTTTGTGCATATACGTATTTATTTTGCTAATTTCATGCATTGAAATTCAGTTCAGTCATAAATTTCTTACCAAATCTAGACAAAATAAAAATTGAATCACGCGAACAAAGGCCGAACAAGGGACGAACTAAGCCAACAAAGCCAAACTAGCATTTATATGATAAGTTTACAATCACAATCCGTTGTGTTACGTTTTTTCAATTCATTTAGTGGCATGCTGTCGCTTGTGGGCAAAAATTTTCTCTGCCATCATGCAATTTCAAAGGCAGCATAGAAACTTTTCTGCTTGTTAGTGTTAAAATGTCCATCAATTCTTTAATATTTAAGAAAAAAAAAATCAAATGGGCAATAATATTTTGTTCGGAGTCTAACAAAATATCACTAAAATTCAAATCAGTTCAACCTCGATTATCCGTACGTCTATTAACTGCTTATATCTGTTAACCGGGATAATGAGTTGTTTTTTTATAGCGTTATTAACCGTTATTGTTGTTTTTCCGTATGTACGACGTACGTAGTATGCTCATATGAACATGAATTAAAAGTAGGGGATTCCCCTTTTTTATTTTTATATAATCACTTGCGTAAATACATAACTATATACAAGATTTTATTTATATTCAGTCTGTGTGTTAAATTTGATATGCGAACAGCTTTTTTTTTATAATGACTGTCAAAAACCAAATCGACAAAAAGACCAAGGAAAGTTATTTCAATTGAAAAACAAATAGACCGGGACTTAACCAGGTTTTTTAATATTCCACTCCCGAGCATCACGGATAATCGAGGCTTAACCGATTTAAATATCATACCAATATTTAAAAGCTGAATTAATTTCTAATATTTATATTGAATTTGCAGAAAATCCAGATTTGACTGTTGAAAAAGCATCATACAGTTTATAAGAATTTAGTTTATTTATATTTCAGTTTATTTATAATTTATGTATGTTAGTTTGCGTTATGCTTACTACAAGCGCCCGTTGTGCCGCAGCTTTATGTCCACTGTTCGGCCCTTGTTTGGCCACTGTTTTTCCGTTGTTTGACGTTTGTTTAGCCGCTCTTTGGACTTAGCTAAAAATAAATTTATTTTTGCTGGGAAAAACTTAATTAAAGACAGTAGGTCAAATGCGCTGAAAAAAATATGCAGCCATTTTTCAACGAGAGCAAGCAAGCAAAAGTTTTGTGTATGAAAAGCACATCAATTTGGTCACTGAGACTCAGGTGTTGCCAGATATTAGTTATGTCTTTAACACATAAACATTGTTTAGACCATTGACTACTAATCTTCTTCTTTAGCTTTGATTTTTTTTAATAGATATTTTTTTGCACACACCCACAACGCATGTAGGGGAAAGGGGGCGGAAAGTTTCTTCTTTTAATATCGAAACGAATGAAGTTATAAATAAAAAAAAAATAACTTTCCCACGCTATTTGACATAACGTTATTGAAAATAGCCAAAAATTTATGTTCGAAACGAACAACACTAAACGAAGTCTTAAATATAACAACACAGTGCAACAACCAAAATAATCACAAACTTCGCTATAGAAAATATATACTTGTATCAGCGTTTTAAATCTTAACGTCAGAGTAATTTTTAATTTACTAGTATATAAGCTATTTACTAGTATAAAAGTAAGAAAACTTCTTAATATATGCCTTTGAAATCCTTTTTGCTTTCACAGATCTATAGTGAAACTTTTCTGAGAAAATTTTTGATGAATAATTTAACACTCTAGCATCCAATTTATGGGTCTTTTTAACCCCTTTTGAACAAAATTAAAGAATTGTATACTTAAAAATACTCGTTCAGAGTTGGAATAATATGAATGGTCTTGATTCAAAAATGTCCAAATTAAAAAAAAAAATTATAAATATTTTGAGAAAATTTTTTTTCGATATTTTTTACATGTACTATACAAACTCTTGGTTCAAACACAAAATATTTCTAAATTTTTTCTCAATAAGAAAATGAAATCAGGAAACCCTTAAAATTGTAATTTTGAAATCAAAAATATCATAAATCAAAATAAAAATCAAGAAATCAAAAATATCATAAAATATTATATATACAAATTTTAATTTTTATATATATGTAACTTTTTTGTTTTGAGTCCGAATTATATTGCTTTGTGTGAAATTATTTTCTTTCACTAGAGCAGGATTAAGCTAAAATGGCAAAGTTCATAAAGTATTAAGGTTAAAAAATTTATTATTTATTAATATTGCAGCTTAACTAAATCCTTAAATATTAATACTAATCATAGAAAATTATTAAAATTCAAAAGTGGTAAAATATATTTGTTGGGGTCAAAAAATGGTAAAGTACACCTTATTTAGTTTTAAAAGTGTCTAAGTCTCTGCGTTGGGTTTCAACCACCTGCCCGGTGTATTAGTTTTTCGTTTTCTAGTGGAGAGTGCGCTAGACTATCAACCCAAAGGTCCCTGGTTCGAATCCGGGCTCGGGTATAGTTATTTTCACTTTCTTTGTTCTTTTTTACATTTAAGAATTATGAAAACTAAAAATCCACACATAAATTGTGGAAAATGTGAAATTAAAGGGCAGGAACAACTTACAACTCTAGTCTAGGTTTTAAGCAATGCAAATTGTCTTTCACGTTTGTTTCGCCTAATCAATAATTCACGTATGGTTCCAATCAATTCCTCTAAATAATCTATCACTTTCCTTTCAGGTCAAAGACCAAACCTTGTTTGTATAAGACGCATGTCTTGGTTCTTTAATCTTAAAACAAAAAAAAATTAAAAAAGTGAACTTGGCCATTTTTGAATCTAGGCCTCTCGTATATGAAAATGTTTCTTGGAAAGTTTTATTATCAGGCACCGTGGAAAAATTTTTTATCTTTAAAATCTATAGAAAAAAGCTAAAAACCTAATTTAAAACTCCCTCAAACTATGCAATGACAATTGTTTTCTGACGATGCAAAATGGGCTGTGCGAAAAATCGCCCAGGTTACAATCGCACAAGCCCAAAAATAAGCAATCGCCCAAAACTGCAAACGTTTTCTTTGGCATATATCTTTAAAGAGAATATAAGAAAACCTTATTTTAAAAGCTCCCCCAAACTATGCAATGAAAATTGTTTTCTGATGATGCAAAGAGGGCTGTACGAAAAATCGCCCAAGTTACAATCGCCCAAACCCAAAAATAAACAATCGCCTAAAATAGTGATGAAAAATTGCCCAAAACTGCGAACGTTCGCCCAAATCGTAAAAAAAATAATCACAAAATTTGGGTGTTTGTTCATAATCCACAATCGACCAAAAATGTAATGAACAATCGCCCAAAAATCAAAACGCACAATCGTCAAAATAAATGGTTGTGCGAATAAACGCCCAAGTTACAATCGCCCAAAAAAACCAAAATAAGCAATCGCCAAGAAAACGGCTAAAATTTTTGTTCGTTTTTGTTTTTGGGCAATTGTTCACAATGCACAAACGCCCCAATTTCAAAGAATGAATAATCGCCCAAAAAATCTTTTTCATCGATTTTTGGGCGATTGTACGTTACGAACAAACGCCCAAATTTTTTGGGCGCATATTCATTTCATGTTCATTACTTTTTTGGGTGAATGAACATAATAAATAATCGCCCAAAAAAGAAACGCTAAAATTTTTGGGCAATTATTCATTTTGAGTTTGGACGATTGTTCATAATGAATGTTTGCCCAAATTTTGAAGAATGAATAATTGCCCAAAAATATTTTTTTGGTGATTCTTCATTACGTTATGTCTTATTCGGAATGGACATTATAGCCGTTAAATGATTTGCCCTTGTGCGGAATTTTAAAAACTACATTCCGTACAAGGGCAAATTTTTTTGGGTGATTGTTAATTTTGGGTTTGGGCGATTGTTCGGTTTGTTTTTTTTTTTGGGCGATTGTTCATAATAAACAAACGCTCAAATTTCAAATATTGAAGAATTGCCCAAAAATATGTTTTGAGCGATTGTTCATCGCATTTTCGGGCGATTGTACATAATGAACAAACGCCCAAATTTTTTGGGCGATTATTCATTTCACGATTTGGGCGAATGCTTGCAGTTTTGGGCGATTGTTCATCACTATTTTGGGCGATTATACATTATGAACAAAAGCCCAATTTTTTTTTGTTGATTGTTCATTTTTGGGCTTGGCCGATTGTAATTTTGGCGATAATTTTTACAGCCTCAATAAAAAATCGCCCAAAAATTGTAGCTGTGTTTTTTGGGCGATTACTTATAATAAACCAACGCCCAAATTTTTTGGGCGATTATTCATTTTACGATTTGAGCGAATGTTTCCAGTTTTTGGCGATTGTTCATCACTTTTTTGGGCGATTGTATACATTATAAACAAACACCCAATTTTTTTTTTTTTGATGATTGTTCATTTTTGGGCTTGGCCGATTGTAATTTGAGCGATTATTTGCACAGCCTAAATAAACAGTCGCCCAAAAATTTTAGCTGTTTGTTTTTGTGGGCGTTTGTTCATTTCCAACTTTTTGGGCGATTTTAACTTTGACGATTATTCGCACAGCCTGAAAAGTGAGCTTTTTGCAAGTGATTAGCTTTTTACTTGAAATAAATAAAAAACTGAGCATTTTTTCTATCAAAGTACGCGTTAGTCACATCTTGTCTAAAGAAACTTATAATAAAGTTTTCCAAGGAACATTTGTGTTTAATATATTAACTCTCTAACACTACGTTTGAGGGTACTATTTTGAAACTTATTTAGAAAACACCAATAAATAAGAACGCTAGAGGGTTAATTTGTTCCACAAAAATATATCTTAAAAATTTAATTAAATTTCTGAGAGCACAGCAACTATATCAAAGGCATATATTGAGTAGTTGACATACTTTTTATGTTCTAAAATTGCCTAATTTAGAGTAAATTTAAAACATAGAATACTATATTTGATTCGAACGTAAACTTTTGAAACGCAAATTTCTGTTCCCACTATCAGAATCCATTAATCGAAGTTTGTAATTTTGGAAAAGGTTGAAAATAGTCAAGCAGTGTTATAAATTATAATGTTTTTTTTTATTAATATTTACTTATATTTATTTTATTTGGTTTCTAGGTCACTTAAGTGCCTCATTGCTTTTATAACTGAAGATGAATATCGAAAGCTCACGCACAGCTGCACAAACACACGCACACGCAAACGCACACTTTTGCACGTCTACCTCTCAATGTGTAACCTCTTCATTAGCTAAAGCAAAAATGCCCAAAAATATGCAACATTTATAGAAGTCATGCTCCAAAAACATCCTTCTTTCCGCTTTGTTTTTGATGTTTCTTTTTGTTTGCTACCTAATTACCGCATTAAATAAAACTGAAAGCGTAACAATGATGTACATAGGTTCACTTAAGCTCAAGTCACATACCTACAACACAATCACAGCTGCGTTCATTATGACCATAAAATAGCTGGCTGCACCCCTTTTTGACCTAAATTTCATTGTAGTTAGTGAACAAATAGCATAACTTTCACTACGCTTTATTTTCTCAAGTATTTAAGCTCATTAAATTAATTTTTTTTTCTTAAGCTTTTGTGTTGTTTTTTTTTTTGAATTGTTTTTGTGTTTAATGATTTAAATTTTACAGAATATCTTGATGAAATATCCTTTTAATGTCCCTCTTTTAACGCGAATGTCGTGTTGTTGAAACGCTTGGGTTATGGTCATTATTTGTAATAGAGTTTGGCGCCCAGCGCTTAGTTATGCTGTCGCACGAATTTTATTGCAGTCAATGTGTGCGTGTTAGTGGATGTTTTCTTTTGCCAAAGTGTGTGTTTAGTTTGAGTAGATGTGTGTGTTGTTACGTGAGTATTTCTAGCCACGCTTCATTACAAGAAAAGCACCACTACGCTGTTTATGTTCTACACATTTTGCTTTACATAGTGGCGCCAGCTAATGTGGCACCCTGTTAGACTCAGCGTCGAACTGTTTAACTAACCGACTGTCGAAGTTGCCATTTGTGTGTCCTGTCCCACGCTGCTGTTACGCAGTCCTTTTGCGTAAGGTTTTTAATTGTAAATCTTAGAACTGTGCTTTGCAGAACGAAATCAGCTAATTTGATGTTAATTAGCTGCATAGCCGAGTGGTATGTGTGCGTTTGTGTGTTAAAATGTTGTTTGATAAAATATTATAGAAAATATTTCTGAGAAAATGGGATCTTTACTTATAGCCAAGAATGATTTTTGCAATATTAGCAGTTTCAAAATCTTTTCGCAAAAAGTATAACAGTCAAGAGACATACAATTTTGCAAATGGATTTTAAAGAAACAAAAATTTATTGCTTCTCATACCTTCCATTTTGTTTTAAAATTTAAAATGAACATTAATTAATTTGAAATATTTCTTAAACTCCATACACTTAGAAAAAAGTTCGACTTTAAAATCAAAGAAACACAAGTTTTTGTTATAAAATCTGAAATTTCTTTAGTTTTAAGGAAAAATTTTTTTAAAAAAGAACTTGCATTTTCCTAAAAAAAATTAGAATTTTTATTTTCATTTTTTCCTTTTCATATTGAAAAAACTTTGTTGTTGTTGTTGTTTCTTTGGAAAAATTCGTTTGAACAATTAATTGTTCTAACTTTGACCTTAAGCTCAATAAACGATTTTAAACTATCAAACAACTAGAATTTGTATTTAAAATCAAGTATGATTTCAACTGTCAAACATTTAGAATTTGTATTTAAATCATATAAATTCAACATAATAAATATAGAGGTCATTTAGAAAAAACTTTAATTTTTATTTTAAAGTAAAAATTTCTTTGTTTTGTTGATTTTATATGATTTAAGTACAAATTCTAAATATTTAATAGTTTAAATCATACTTGAATTTAAATACAAATTCTAGTTGTATTAAATCTATTAATAACTAGAATTTGTATTAAAAATCAAGTATGATTTAAACTATCAAACATTCAGAATTTGAATTTAAATCATATAAAATCAACATAATAAATAATAAGGTCTTTTAGAAAAACCTTTAATTTCTTTGTTTAATTTTTAATATTATTTTTAAAAATCAATAACACACTCAGAAAAAATCATACTAAAATCAAAGAAAATTAACTCAATTTTTAAGAAAATTTTACATATTTTAGCGCCAAATAATTATTTTTCAAATTGAAATTATTCTTTGTAAGAAATACCTTTTCTTTGAAAGAAGTAATTAAAACTTTCTTTGGAAAATTATTTTATTCTTTCAAAAAAAAAGTTCCTTTGAAAAAAATTCTTTGGCGCTAAAATAAGTAAAATTTTCTTAAATATTTAGTTAATTTTCTTTGATTTTACTATGCTTTTTGCTCAGTGTAGATATAAATTCTACACAAACAAAATCAAAAAGTCTTGTTGCAAAGTGTTTCAAGAATCCTGTCCGTAAAAGATTTCGAGTTTCTTTTTTAATCATTTTACCTGCTCAGAGGGTCAAAAAAGTTCCAAAGCAAGCCTGTATAGTGTTAAAATATTTTACAATGTTATATTCATTTACGGCCATTGTTATAAACCTATTTTAAATAAAATCAAAATTATAATAAATTCCGCATTAAGATTTTTCTTAGGAGCATTTTACTGCACACGAATAATCAACTTGTTATTTGAAGCCAATATATTACAGCTAGTAGAACAAGGAAATTTTCTCACTGCCAAACTATTCAAACCTTTGCTACACAATCAACAAACTCCCCTATTTACCATAACAAAAAATATCATTAAGGCAAACAAAATAACTAAAATTTCCTCTGCAATATACAGAACAATTAATATCTGCAAAGAACTACAAATACCATATCTCCCAGTACTTTTCCTAAACCATACTAAGCCCAGCTTGAAATGGAACGATGAAACATGTGATTCTTCCCTACAAAAATATGCCAAAAAATCCACAACGACCGAATTATACCATTAAAAACAAATTTAAAAAACACAATTTTATAGTTACAGACGGCTCAAAAAGAACGAGGTAGGCCTTTGTAGTCTAGTGGTGAGTGCGCTAGGATATCAACCCAGAGGTCTCTATTTCTAATCCGGGCTCGGGCATGATTCTTTTCACTTTCTTTGTTCTTTCCTACTTTTAAGAATTACGGAAAACTAAAAATTCACAGCTAAATTGTTTAAGGGAGGGTTCTCCTGGATTTTTTTGGATTTGGCCGAAAAACAAGCAAAATTTGAGAATGGTTTGTGGGAAAATGAAAAGACATACGAACTTATGCTTTTGAACTTTGATTCATGGTTTATTGACGAGTAAAAAAAAAAAAAAGATAATTGAAAAATTCAAAATGGCGGCTTGAAAATGGCGGATCTCGTCGACCTCTGCGCGCAAAACATCGACCTCCCGCGGACAGTGTGGGGCCTCAGGTAGTGAACTGAAATGAGAAATGTATAAAATTTATTAAAATTGATAACATTTCATATGCCTGGAACCTAACTTCAATTAAGTTTGGTAAAAAAACCAATTTTATGGACTTTTAAAAAAAAAATTGAAATTTTTTGGTTTTTTTTTTACTTAGATCTCGTTTAAAAATTATAAATAAACAATTTTTTATGCCAATGTTAGGTTCCAGGCGTACAAAAAAGTATATACTTTCAAACATTCTTTGAATGAAGGAAATCGGATCAATAGAACAAGCCCTGTGCTGTCCGTTAGATTAGAAAACATGGTTCCGAGAAAAACGCGTTTAAAGTTTTTAGAAAGTTGGTACGCGCGCGTGACATGGGTACGTTTGACACGCTCTAGCTCGAGAAATACGCGTCGTATTGAAATATCCCTTGGCACAAACATTCTACATATATGTAACTTTCATTTTATGTAAAAAAAAATCGATTTTTTCAAAAAAATCCAGGAGAACCTTCCCTTAATTAACGGACAGGAGCAACTAAGGGCTGGAAATGCTGGCCGAGGTTAAGGCCTCACACCAGCCTCTGTTAAAAGCAATTCAATTTGTCTTTCATGTTTGTTTCACCTAATCAATAATTCACGTATGGTTCCAATTAACTCCTCTAAATAATCTATCCCTTTGCTTTCAGGTCAAAGACCAAACCTTGTTTTTATAAGGCGCATGCCTTGGTTCTTTGATGTTTGAAATAAAATAATACTAGTTACAGCATCTCTACTGTAGATTATTAATTAATCGCCCTTATTCTTGAATCTGATGTCTTGGAAAGATACAAAGCTAATATGACTGCTATCCAAGAAATGCGATGGAAGGGACAGAGTTGCAAACGGCATGCACCCTGTGATATCTACTACAGCGGCCATGCGGAGAAGCACGAGCTTGGATGCGGATTTGTAGTTGACAAGAGACTACGGCCCCACGTCCTGCACTTCACACCTGTCAACGAACGATTTGCCATAATCCGCATCAAGGTTAAATTTTTTAATATAAACCTGATATGTGCGCACGCTCCGACAGAAGACAAGAACGATGAGACCAAGGAAATTTTCTACGAGCGCCTTGAAAATTCGTACCGCTGCCCCCGTCACGACGTAAAAATCGTGATTGGTGACTTCAACGCTAAGGTGGGCAAGGAAAATATATTTGGTCCAACAGTCGGAAAGTTCAGCCTCCACGACAACACCTCCGATAACGGAATGAGGCTGATTGACTTCGCCGCAGCACGAAACATGGTCGTAAGTAGCACTAGATTCAAGCACCTCAATATTCATAAAGCCACCTGGATGTCGCCTGATCAAAAAACCAAAAATCAAATTGATCACGTTTTGATCGACGGAAGGCACTCTTCCAGTGTATTGGATGTACAAACGATCCGTGGTGCAAACATTGACTCGGATCACTATCTTGTTGCAGCCAAGATCAGTACACGTCTGTGCGCAGCTAAGAATACACGCAACCCTACACAGAGAAAGCTAGACGTCGACAAGCTGCAATCAAAACAGACAGCCGATGCTTTCGCCACTCGACTCTCACTCCTGCTTCAAAGCACTCCTCCAATCGATGATATATGCGCGCAGTGGACACAACTCCATGCGAGCGGCTGCTAAAGAGGTGATTGGCTACCACCACCCTCGCCGAAACCAGTGGTATGACCAGGAGTGTCGCGACGCCACTGCAGAGAAAGACGCCGCCTACAAAGCCACCCTGCAGTCGGTTGTAACGCGCGCTGCTAAGAAGCGAAACAAAGAAAAGAGGAGGGAAGAGAGACGTATTTTCAGGTGGAAAAAAAGAGAGGCAGAAAATCGCGAGCAGGAGAAGATTGAGATGTTTGGTGATAGGAATGAGGCCCGAAAATTTTTCGAAAGAATAAGACGCCTTGCCGATGGTTTAAAAACCAGGACCTCTTCCTGCAAGGATGAAAACGGGAATCTAGTGACAGATGTCTAGAGTACACTGGCGTTATGAAGGGGACACTTCTCTAAGCTTCTAAATGGCGACGCTGACAACAATCCCGCCAATAGAGCTGATATTCCGGGAACTCCAATTACGGATGACAGCGTCAAAGTTCCGATCTATGATGAAGTTCGGACAGCTATAGCTCCGCTTAAAAATAACAAAGCCGCGGGACGTGATGGCTTACCTGCTGAGCTGTTCAAGAACGGAGGCGAACTCTACTTAAATGTATTCACGAGCTTCTATGCAGAATATGGTCGGAAGAATGCATTCCGAACGATTGGAATCTCATTGTGCTCTGCCCAATCCACAAGAAAGGTGATCCCACTATCTTTGGCAATTACCGTGGGATAAGCCTTCTTAATATCGCATATAAGGTATATAAGGACCTTATCAGTGTGGCTTCAGACCTGGAAAGTCCACCATCGACCAGATTTTCACGCTACGACAAATCTTGGAGAAGACTCAAGAAAAACAAGTCGACACCCACCATCTTTGCGTCGACTACAAAGCCGCCTTCGACAGCCCAATAAGGAAGCACCTGTACTCCACCATGTCTGAATTTGGTATTCCTGCAAAACTAATACGACTTTGCAGGATGACACTGAGCAACACCAGCAGCGCAGTTAAAATCGGGAAGGACCTCTCCCCACTAATTGTTACCAAATGAGGTTTCAGACAAGGCGATTCCTTATCGTGCGAATTTTTCAACCTAATGATAGAAAAGATCATCCGAGCTGCTGATCTGAGACGTAGTGGCACAATATTCTACAAGAGTGTTATGCTGCTTGTGTATGCTGATGACATCGATATCATTGGCCATAATACGCGCGAAGTCAGTGCAGCATTTTCCAGATAAGAAAGAGAGTCAAGTCGAATGGTTCTGGCAGTGAATGCAGATAAGAAAAAATACTTAGTGTCAACAAACAAACAGTCCCACCGTCTTGGAGCCCACGTTACAGTTGAAAAGTTGGTAAACTGTTTACTTTCGATAGTGTACATTGGGCCATATCTAAATTTTAGCCCATACAAATCTCCGGGCCCTGATGGTAGTGCCTACCACAGCAAGGCATTGATTCCATTGTCCCTCCACTCACTCGGATTTTTAAATCCAGCCTTTTTAGGGCACATTCCTCGCGAATGGACAAAGGTTAAGGTTGTTTTTATACCAAAGGTGGGTAAAAAACCCGAACAATTGCCTACATCGTATAGACCGATCAGCTTAAGTTCCTTCTTTTTAAAAACAATGGAGAAGATATTGGAACTAAACATTAGGGAGAATAGCTTGCAGAGTATCCCTCTAAACAGGTTTCAATTTGCCTACCAAGCTGGCAAATCCACTGTCACCGCCATAAACAGCCTTACGGGCACGATCGAAATGGTTTTTGAAGCAAAACAAACAGCGCTATGTGCCTTCATTGATATTCAAGGGGCTTTTGACAATACGTCATACAATGCGATCATTTATCATACACTGGATTCTAATCATGCTGAAAAGCAGAATCATAACGTTTGAGCTTGATGGAATACGTAACACGATTACTGTCACTAAAGGATGCCCTAAAGGAGGGGTACTTTCACCTCTTTTGTGGACCCTAGACGTGGACGAACTTATCGCAAGTCTCAACACCCTGGGTTTTGACACCAGAGGATATGCGGATGATCTGGTTATTTCAAGTCTGGGAGGTCATAAACCGACGATATCGGACAGAATGCAGAGTGCCCTCCGTATAACTTCAAAGTGGTGTAAGAAAAAAGGGTTAAGCATAAATCCTGACAAAACTATTCCGGTACCCTTCTCCAGGAAAAGGAGCCTAAATCTGGCAAGACCAATCCTGGATAAAAAGTTATTGACTTTTCAAATGAGGTCAAGTAGTTAGGAGTGCATCCAAAAAAAAAGCTTCGTACTATGTACAAAACAATTATTATATTCTACAAAGCTGTTTGTTCTTTTCAGCCTATGAACGACTTTGTGAATAATACAAATGACCGTTTGTACATTGTACAAAGAAATATTTGTATATTTCACAAACGCATTCGTTCCATCTACAAAGATACGAACAAATATACGAACGCTGCTGCCACCGCTTTGTGTATTATCAAACAATGTTCGTTCAGTTCACAAATTTATACAATATAGATTTTTACAAACTAGCGTTTGTAGAATGTACAAAGTTACGAATTAAAAAATTTTTTTCATACTGCCAATACTACAAACGTTTGTACTATGTACAAAACATTTGTACATTCTACGAATAGCCTCTGTTTGTATTTCTATAAAGATTTTATTCGTAATTTTATCCTTAATATTTTTTGGGAGTGGTTTTTGACAAGCAGCTCCTTTGGAACACCCACTTAGATTCAATTACAGGCAGGGCAACACGTGCCCTTTTTGCCTGTCAACGCCTTCATGGCAAAATGTGGGGCCTTAAACCGAAAATGATTTATTGGACGTTTACAACAATTGTGATTCCTATGGTTACGTATGCAGCACTTGCATGGTGGCCCAAGGTCCAACATCGCACAGCAGCTAATCAACTGACAAGGCTGCAAATAATGGCGTGAATTAGTATCACTGGGGCAATGAAAACGTGCCCATCTGAAGCTCTGAATGTAATAATAGGGCTACCCCTTTTAACGATCATAACCGAAAAAGAGGCATGTTAAAGTTGGATGGAGGAAATCGGTGATTTCAGAATGGAGGAAATCGGTGATTACAAGGCAGGGAATTTGTACGGAATTTGTAAGGCGGGTCACATGAAGATACTAAAAACCTTCGAAAATTACTCCTTTTTAAAAATCCGAGTCAGAATGCTACCGTAGGTAAACTTCACAAAACTCTGCAAGGTCGTTATACCTAATAGACAACTATGGAGGAATTATAGCTTTACAGTTGATCCTGGCTCACACTGATGGCTCAAAATTTGAATATGGAGTAACGGGAGCAGGGATATATGGTCCCAAGTTCAAAAAAGCTCTTCCAATGGGATACACGCCGACAATATTCCAGGTAGAGGTATATGCAATTGAAGTTTGGGTCAGAGAATGTCTTCGCAGGAATTCAAAGGGGGCTCACATCTACGTACTTTCAGAGAGTCAAGCGGCTTTAAAAGCCCTTCAAGCCTACGAACTTGAATCAAGACTAGTCTCCAACTGCGTTGAGCTATTAAATACGCTGGGACAAAGCAACAACTAGAATTATGGTGGGTTCCAGGTCACGAAGGATTCGAGGGCCAAACGAGGAGCGTCTAGAACTCTTATAGGACCTGAACCATTCTGTAGCTTAGCAAAAGGCTACATTCTAGAAAAAATTAGAATATGGGAAGATTAGAAATTTCAGTGCCACTGCAACAACACTAATGGACAAAGGCAATCTAAGAAATTTTTAACTCCAAGTTAAGCAAAATCCAAAGATTTACTCAAGCTTAACAAAGCAGACCTTAGAATTCTCACCAGTTTCTTCACAGGTCACTGCTCACTCAGATAACATATTAAAAATATGGTACTTTCTGAATCAGACGTCTGCAGACTATGCGAGGAGGAAGAAGAAACCTCTGAACACATTCTATGTGAATGTCCGGCAACCCATAGCCTAAGACGACTCCATTTTGGAGGGGAAGTAGTGCCCCCGTCCACAATTTGGAACACCAAGCCAGAGACAGTGCTAAAATATATAAAAAGCCTAAATCTGGAGTGTTAATTGAGGGCATGCACAATAGATCCTATCGGTCGCGGTGCACATGAACCCACTAAAAACTACAATTGACAATACCTCATTCGATGTTGTGAAGGACTTCGTCTTTCTGGGATCCAGCATAAGTAAGTTCAACCAACGAAATCAGCATTGAGATCAAACGAAGAATAACTCTTGCCAACAGGTGTTACTTTGGGGTCAGTAGGCAATTGCGAAGCAGACCCCTCTCTTGACGAACGAAAATCTCGCTCTATAAATCGCTCATCATGCCCCTCCTACTTTATGTATCAAAAACCTGGACGCTGAGTATTTCAGATGAAAGGACTTTAGGAGCACTCGAGAGAAAGATTCTCCGTAAGATCAACGGACCAATCAGCGTCAATGGTGAGTACCGAATACGGTG
Organism: Dichetophora obliterata; assembly: GCA_963920525.1. Lineage (NCBI taxonomy): Eukaryota > Metazoa > Arthropoda > Insecta > Diptera > Sciomyzidae > Dichetophora > Dichetophora obliterata. Next base: position 28,782,648 of record OY986438.1, read on the forward strand.
GAATGATGAACCGTATGAGCTGTACGCTGACATCGACATAGTCAATCGCATTAAAATCGAGCGCCTTTGCTGGCTAGGTCATGTTCAGCGCATGAAAGATGATGCTCCAGTGAAGAAAACATTCAATTCGGTACCCAGCGGTGGTCAACTCAGAAGGGGACAACCGCATATTCGTTAGAAAGACAAAGTATAAGACAACCTGACGAAGCTTGGAATTTCCAACTGGCGCCAGCAAACGAAAGACAGAAATGTCTGGGGCCAATTCTTGGATTAGGCCAAGACCGGCATACTTGAAAGGCTTTGAAATAAAAATTTGGGTATCGTCAAAGTTTGTATGCGTTATTGGCTTAAATGCCACTTGCCATCTGTTGCTTCGAAGAATGATATTGGACTCATAAGCGATATCATTCCTAAAAATTCGTCAATTCCTCGTACGAATAACTTCGTAATTTCTTCCATTACGTTCGTAGTATTTACTAATGATTTCGTACTATTTATTACTATTTATTTCATAATATTAGTAGATAAAGATCATTTGTAGGTTGACCGTACGCATTATTCAAAGAATGTATGAAGTATTGGTTTAGTCTAAAAAATTTACAACCGATATCGTTCGGCCTAGTTTGTTGAACAAATGCCGAATAGAAGAAAATGTATGATTGCAAGCCGTAGCTTACTAGAACAGTATGTGGCTAGTAATCTAAAGAACCGCGGTTCAAAACAAGTCGATACCCATCATCTTTTTGTCGACTACAAAGCCGCCTTCGACAGCCCAATAAGGAAGCACCTGTACTCCACCATGTCTGAATTTGGTATTCCTGCAAAACTAATACGACTTTGCAGGATGACACTGAGCAATACCAGCAGCGCAGTTAAAATCGGGAAGGACCTCACCTCTCCCCAGCATTTGTTAGCAAACGAGGTTTCAGACAAGGTGATTCCTTATCGTGCGACTTTTTCAACCTAATGATGGAAAAGATCATCCGAGCTGCTGATATGACACGTAGTGGCACAATATTCTACAAGAGTGTTATGCTGCTTGCGTATGCTGATGACATCGATAACATTGGCCATAATACGCGCGAAGTCAGTGCAGCATTTTCCAGATTAGAAAGAGAGTCAAGTCGAATGGGTCTGGCAGTGAATGCAGATAAGACGAAATACCTAGTGTCAACAAACAAACAGTCCCAGCGTCTTGGAACCCACGTTACAGTTGACAATACCGCCTTCGAGGTTGTGAAGGACTTCGTTTATCTGGGATCCAGCATAAACTCAACCACCGACATCAGCATTGAGATCAAATGAAGAATAACTCTTGCCAACAGGTGTTACTGGCTCAGTAGGCCATTGAGAAGCAGACCCCTCTCTCGAGGAACGAAAGTCACGCTCTATAAATCGCTCATCATGCCCGTCCTACTTTATGCATCGCAAACCTGGACGCTGAGCAGTTCAGATGAAAGACTTTAGAAGCATTCGAGAGAAAGATTTTTCGTAAGATCTACGGACCAATTTGCGTCAAGGGCGAGTACCGAGTACGGTGGAATGATGAACTGATCAACGCTGAATAGGACGACCGCATCTTCGTTGGAAAGACCAAGTAGAGGACAACCTGTCGAAGCTTGGAATTTCCAACTGGATCCACCAAGCGAAAGACAGAAATGGCTGGCGCGAATGCTTAGATGAGGCCAATACCGACATACGGTTGTAGCGCCAACTAAGTAAGTAAGTATTCTTGAATCCTCGCTCGCTCTCAAAACGACCTCGAAGCAAAATTGTTATATTCTTGAAACATTCAATTTCGACTTTGAGATCTGCATTGATTGTTTACTCAATTATTGAGCAAACTTCGTCAAATAAATTTTTTAATATTTGATCTTCGAATTTATCTTCGCAATTAGCGCAATTCGCAATGAGCATTCTAAATTCGCAATATGCTCAGACTCGCTTTCCACACTTACATCCGTTAAAAACATACACAATCATAGCTTTTATATTTCGCAAATTAGAAATTAGCTGATTGCACTATATCCCAAAGTAAGAATTATATGGGTTTCTGGCCACTTTCAAATTTTTGGAAATGAATTCAAAACATGCCCATAAGTCTCCTCTCGTAACAACAACGAACTTTAACTTTAGAGACATACTTAAAAAATTTTCTCAAGTCTCACTTTTCAAATAGACAGAATCAATTGTTCCTTTTAACTTCCATCTGAAAGTTTCTCAAAATTAAATTAACAGAACAGCTTTCATAGAAAAGTTATTATAAAATTCCAAAGACTTAGGCTAGGTTACTCACATTTTTTGCACGGACACTTATTTAGCAATGAATGCAGATTAAAATGTTCCTGTCCACTTCATCATCGAAACACAAATTATTTCTACAACATTCTTACATCTTGCCTATACATAAGTTATGCTAAACCACAAGTTTTTAATGCAAGAGATACTATTATTTGCCTCTCGAATCCATCCCCCAGCAAAATTTACAAAATCATAAATTTCATTACAGCAAGCAATATATAGCATTTTATTTAATTATCGTATCGTAATACAACTGCACAAATAAAAACCGAATAAAAATAATATTAAATAGTTAATAAGTCTACACACATTAGAAGCTAAATGTCTTTTCTGCCGTTGCTTTTTATGTATAGAGTTAATTTTATTTATAAATTAGGTTCAATTAGTTTAATAAATAAATAAAATTAAAGTTTTTTTCTAAATGACCTTGTTATTTATTATGCTGATTTTATATGATTTAAATACAAATTCTTAATGTTTGTTAGTTTAAATCATACTTGATTTTAAATAAAAATTCTCGTTGTTTGATAGTTTAAAATTGTTTATTGAGCTTTAGGTCAAAGTTAGAACCATTAATTGTTCTAACGAATCTTTAAAAAAAAAAAATTAAATTTTACCAGAAATTTGTTCATAAAGAAAGTGAGCGAAAAGCATTTATGTAGAAATTTTCTCAATCTTAATTTTATTAAATTTCTGAATTTACTGGTAACTTAAGTCCCATATAAAATAAAGCACAGAGCTTAACTTTTAAAATGCTGAAACAAGTCAAAACTTTTTTTTTCTCTTGTACAAGAATTCGTTGATTAGAGATAAAAATTTTTTTAAAAATTCGAATTGGTCATAAACGCTTTAAGAAATTAGTAATTTTGTTAAAGATTTGTTCTGCAGTTCCTACTGATGTTCAAGATAGATCCAAATGCATAGCGTCAAAACACTCATTGTACCTGAAAACATATTTATACAAAGTTTCATGCCGATCGTATGAGTATATTAGGAGTTTATGGCTCTTTATCCGATTTCAGCGCCATCTACCGGGCCCAGTTGTGAATCTAAACCATACAGGGGTCCAATGGTTCCTGCCGTTTTGATGGAATTTGGTCACACCCACGCATACAGAAGAATTTTACATATAAAGAAAATCATTAAACTCGGCCTTTATCTCAAAGATGTAATTAATATTGGAAAAAAATTGATAGTTTTCAAAACTTTTCAGACAAAACTTTATCAGCACATCCTTCACATTTGCAAACAAGCTAAGCAAAGTTCAAAAACTTTATGAAAATCTACCACCTAACCAACAACCCATGACGTACGTCATAGTGACAACTAACAATATTTCACAAGGATATGACCTTTTTTCCTTGTCTTTAATATACAATAATTTATCATATCTGTTCGTGCACCCAGTGCCATCATTAGCGTGGTGATACAAAAACAACCAAAAATCCTTTACAGTTACAATTTATGTTTTATGTACTTGTTAAACAATAAAGCACAAACATTCCATAATAAAAGCTTATTTTAATGATGTGAATTTGCAACATTTCTTCGAACTCTCGTTGGCAACAGGTATTGTTTCAGTTAAGAAAAAAAAATACAAATAATTCAATCCCAAGTTCATAGCAAGTATTTGAGGGGCAACAACAAAGAAGTTGTTATACAAAAATTTGTTGGCAAAAGCTTTGCGAAGCGTATGAAAAGAGAAAGAGAGAGAGCAGTAGAGAGAGAGCCAAATCAAGCTTTGAGAGATTTTCCCAGTTTTGCAAAGATTTTTTTTTTTTGACTAAGCTTTTGAGAAGGAAACTGCGGGAATAATAGTTTGGCCAAAAGAGTACTCAGACAAAAGCTTGCTCGTAGTAAATCTTTTCAATAGTAAAATATACACTGCAAAAACTAAATTAATTTTTTATATGTTTTTGCACGCCAAAAATTTTTAAATTTATCTCAAACTCAGTGTCCCTGAAAAAATTTAAAGATTTTTCTTTTAATATAAATTTCTAATAAACTTTAATTTATAAAAGTGTTATCTATTATCACAAAATACACTGATGACATCTTCGCAAGCAGCAACATATACTATCCAGTAACAACAAAACACAAACACAAACCGTGCATTATCACACGTTTTACTCTTCTAAAGGAATCACATAAAAAAAGGAACAACAACAAAATCAGCTTAGCACATATAATCCGTCACTTATGACAAGAAAATTAATGTTTGCTTATTTATAATGATTATTATTATAAGAAAAATGATAATACGGCAACGCTAACAAAATTGCAGCAAGCTTAATACATACAAATCTAAAATGAAGGCGGGAGATGAAGAGCAATAAAGTTATAGCGTAAAGTATGTGTGAATGTAGTTGGCAACCATCATTTACTACACACTTAAGCTTAGTTCTTCTTTTACTATACATGAGTGTGTGTGTGTTTTGGCTATATGTATTGTTACTGTGTATGTTTGCGTTGCATTGTGCTTAAGTTTATTTCGTAACGTTCGAGCTCATTATTAATTAACTTTCTCGGTTTGTTTGCAGTAAATTACTTGTTGTTTTTGTTGTTGTTCATTTATTGCAATACATCTAATTAAAATGCAAGTTCATAATAGAAATTAATATGCGGCAAAATGCAGTAAATTAGGCATAATATAGTAATTAATTATTTAATACCTAACTGTTGCTTCATTTTAGGCGCATTGTTCTTAATTGTATTTGTTTTTAAGCTTTAAGCACACAATCAATAAAATATTTTGACTATGCATTTTGCATAAATATTTCATAATGACGTACAAGGTAAATGACGCAGGAATCAATATTGAGGATTAAATATCCACTGCTAAGATACGAGTTTAAACTTAATTGATGCAATATTCAAGGTGCAGGTGTATATTAATAGCTAAAATATGAAATATTGAGTGGTTGTTTTTGCCATATAGGCACTAGGAGCATAAATGTATGCATTATCCCAGCTGAAGATACAAGATTAAATAATTTTATTGCAAATTTCGAGATATAGATACAATTTTAGAGATACAGAAAGACCAATCTACTAGCTGTAGATACAGATTAAAACGTAAAATATACAATATATTAGCTGTAGATACAAGTAGAGCACTACAAGATACAAACTATTAGCTGTAGATACAAGTTGAGCAATACTAGATGTAATATTCTGAGTGCAGATACAAAAATAAAACCATAATCCAAAATTCTAGCTTCAGATGCTATGATTATAGAATGTTTACAGAGCCAATTAGAATTCAGAATGATTATAGAACGTAAAATACTAGGAGTAGATGCAAATTCGAAGATACATGCTGGAAATTCATGACTGTAGATGCAAGTTTAAATAAATTTATTGCAAATTTCGAGCTGTAGATACGAGTTTAAAGATAGAGTATGAAAAAGTTATAGCTCTAAAAAAAATTTAAAAATAAAAACATAATAAATACATTATATTAGCTCTAGGTACAAGTTAAAACATTAAAGATACAATATATTAGCTGAAGATACAAGTTGAGCAGTACTAATTGCAATATTCTGGGTGCAAATACAAAGAGATGGACACATAATCCGAAATTCCAACTTCAGATGCAATTTAATGGAAGTAAAACACAAAATACTAGGGACAGATATAAATTAGGAGATACCGGCAAAGTCTTGCACGAACGTTAGTTCGTTCGTAGAAAATAGTTGTTCGTTCGTTCATTCGTAGAAAATAGTTGTTCGCTCGTTCGTAGCAAATAGTTGCTCGTTCGTTCGTAGAAAATAGTAGATTGTTTGTTAGTTCGTAGAAAATAGTTGTTCGTTCGTAGATAAAAGATATTCGTCCGTAGAAAATAGTTACATTTATTAATTATATTTCAATAAAGCTACATTTCGTCGTTTGCAAATTATTGTGTTCTATATCACAAAATTGAAAAAAATGAAATAAGACTGATTTTTAAGAAAATTTTTCGTGAAATATTTCGTTCGGTCGTAGTTAAAAAAATAAATATTTTTTTCCTTCGTTTGTTCGTTCGTATAAAATAGTTGCTCGTTCGTTCGTTCGCAAAAAATAGTTAAATTTTTTATTTATATTTTACTAAAGCTACATTTCGTCATTCGCAAATTATTGTGTTCTATATCAAATATTAAATAAGACTGATTTTTAGGAAAACTTTTCGAGAAATTGTTTTTGATTGTTCGTAGATAATATTTGTTTGAATGAGAAAAAAAATATTTTGTTTGTTCATAGAAAATAATTGTTTGCTGGTTTGTTCGTAGAAAATAGATGTTCGTTTGTTCGTTCGCAAAAAATTGAAATAAAAATTTTGTTCGTTCGTAGAAAAACAATGCAGTTACTGCATTATTCTGTATCACAAAAACGCACACCAACAATGAGAAAGACATGAGAAGCAATTCTTTCTTCCATACAAAATTGTATTGCTTCTCGTGTCTCTCTCATCGTTGGTGTTCTTCTTCGTGATACAGAATAATGCAGTAAAATGAAAAAATTTACCGAACAAACGAACAAGCAATTGAAAATATTATGTTCTTGCAATGCTCTGGATACAGGGTGCAAATCCATGACAAATATAAGAATGATTGTAATTGCAAATTTCGAGCTGTAGATGCAAGATTTAACGCTCTAATGCCACATTTTTTGTTTGAGCTCCAAATCAGATTATACTAATTCTGGGAAGAGAAAAACGAATCTGTAGCTCGGTTCTGTAACTATTGCAACAAATAGTCACTTTTTCTGACGTCACATAGTTTCATTCCAAAAGACTTACTTTTGCGAAAACTAGTGTTTCTGTAACTGATAAGCGAGTAAATAGTGGTCCGTGATGGAAAAGATACACAAGTGAAAGGGAATATATGAAATTGCAACTAGTGACAGAAAACTTTGTGAGAAATTGCATAAGATTCTTCTATAAGCAACAAATAAAAAACAAATATAAATATTATTAATACTTAATTTATGAATATGGCGCAAATATACATGTTTATGCTATTTATGCTGACAATTACTTGTTTTTATGGTAAACAATTTGACACTTAGTAATGTTGATATTAAATGCACAAACCTTATCTACACATTGCGATCCGAGTATTCTTTTAATGCGGTTGCGTAATGCAATTATACAATTTTTATCATGGAATAAATCTCATTAATGATATATTTCACTTAATATATTTTATAATATAGGTGGCCATTGAATAGGATTGTTGCACAAACAAGCAAAAATGTTTCTCACCATGTTAGAACGTAGTGAGAACTTCAATCGATTCGAGTCGCATATTTTAGTTTACAGAAACACTTCGTCTATCGAATTCCTTTGAACAAGCGAGACGAGTCACCGATTTTCCTCATTTTATTACAGAGACAGTGCAAATGAGAATGACGTCACAATGACGTCAAAGTGAGAAAATCTGGTCAGAACTACGGTGAGAAAAGTTAAAAAACCGAGCTGCTGAAGTTCGGTTTTAATTTTAGTTCTTCGTTCATTTTTTTAAAGGTGAAGATGTCAACTACAGGTGAAATGTTAACGGCTCTTTTGACACCTAGCATTTTGTTTTTCATATTTTTTTATCTCAATTAAAATATAAGACAACTTCTTACTCACTAGTATCTTTTTTTCACTTCGATCTCACTTCAATTAATGTATATTTTTACATACCGAAAAACAAGCTAAAAATTTCAAGTAAAAAATTACTTAAATTGAAAAAAAAATAATGAAATTTTAATTTAAATTGACGTAATTGTCAAACAGAGCATGCTAGCTCCAAGCGAAAAAAAATTAAATGTAGCTTGAAGATTCGTCTAGACTCTGAAGGAAACTATTTAAAAAATTCCACAGACTACGGTTTTATAGCGATCGGCGTGGATCCTTATATAGGATACAGAATACAAAATCCTAAGTGTAGATAGAAGTTGAGGAATACTAAATGCGATATTCAAGGTGCAGATACAAGAAGAAACAAGCAGCATCAAAAACTCTAGCTACAGATGCAAGCTAAAAGATAAAAAACTAAATTTTCTACGCGGATAAAATTTTAAGGATACGAAATTAACTATTCTAGTTGCAGATACAAGTATAAATGTAGGCAATGGATAATTTCAGCTGTAGTAACAAAATAATACTAACAAGATACAATAAATAAGCTGCAGATACAAGTAAAAAGATAACAAACGAGATAATTTTGTTACAGATACTAGTCAAGGGGTATTAAGATGCAACGTTTTAGATGCAGACACAAATTAAAAGATTCAAGATACAATTACAAAACTTTAATAAGAAATTCTAGCTGTGATAAAAGCATACAAATACATGATACAAGTTTTTAAGGCACAGATACAAGTTTAAGCTTTAAGATACAGGACACAATGGCCCGTATGAATAAAAGTAGCAGATTCTTTACTACAATTCCAAATTAAAAAACCTTTAAAAGTAGTTATTTTATATGAAAAAAGTACTCTTTACTACACTACAAGAATCAGCTATTTCGAAGTTGCTACAAATTAGACGTATTGGTATGAATAAAAGGAGTGTTTGCTACTGATTTTGAGTAGTAAGCTAAATGGCAAACTACAACTCTGTAGTTAATTATTTATATATTTTAAATTCATTGAATTTATTTAATATGATATTTATCTGGGCAGGCGAAATGAATATTTGTTGAAGTAAAAAGCAAACTATAAACATAGCAATCGGCCATGGACAATTTTAAAGCACTCTTCAGATTCACTTTATAAGGGGTATTCACGATTTAGTGCACTTGCCTGTGCAGTTGAGGACTGAAGGAATTTTGCAGTCGTGCAGTTAGGTTTTCGTGAATACGCCACTATCACTTTTTTCAAAGCTGTCAAAATTTTCAATGTGCACAAGTATACAGCTGATCCAGTCCTTAACTACACTGGCAAGTGCACTGAATCGTGAATACAACTATTGTAATCAACCAGCTACAACATTTTTGAAGTAAATGCTACTTTCGAAGTTAGTAGTCTTATTATTTCGAACAAAATTTTTATTCATACTGAATTCAAGCCTTTTTGTTGAATTCAAGCACTTTACTTATTCGTAGTTACTACAAATTACTGAAGATGCTACTTTTTATTCATATGAGTCAATATTCTAGCTCTAGATGTAGTAAAAATACACAGGATACAACTTAAAAGCTACAGATACAAATTATTCGATAAAAAATTGAATATTTCCAATGCAGATACAAATTTGAAGATGCAGAAAAGAGTTAGAAATAGTGTAAGACAGAAATTTTAAGATTATATCTTAGAATTTGCAATTTTAATTGAGTATTTTATATATTATTTTTTTTATATCTTATATTATATCTTATATATTATATCTTGCAGCACGTTTCGTTAATTTCAATTTTGTGTCTCACTTTCTGTTACTTATGCCTTGCAAATTATTTAAAATATCTCTATATGGCACTTTACATCTTAAATATAGGCACTTGTATCTTTAAAATCATTTATTACACTAAACAACAAAATAATTTTTTTTCCAAAATAACAAGGTTCTGCCAATGGATTCTGATAGAGGAGACAAAAAAAAAATATATACGTGTATCGGCGTTTTGAAAGTTTACGTCTGAGTTTTATTTTATTTATTTTATTTATTTAATTTAAATTTAGTCTACTGATCAAGATCTTACAGACTATTTCATAATTACAAAAATATTTCCACCAGTAATAAGAATAATAGATACAATACTATGATATAATACTAGTGATAATTATTTAAACATTTCAAAGACATTCCTTTTAAAAAGATTAAAATCATTACTAAAATCAATGTTATTCGCAATGAAGTTACAATACATCAAGCATCTAGATATTGGCTCATTCATGCCATAATTAGTTCTATGAAATGGAACGTAAAATAAAGCACTCTCCCTTAATGGTCTTATCGGAGCATAGAACGGAATTAAAGTTAGTAGTTCCGGACAATTAATATTGCTATCTAAGATGCGCTTAATAAATAAAACGCTCTGTGCATGTCTTCTTTGCGACAAGTGTTGCAAGCCTAATAAATTGCAACGCTCATTGTAAGATGGCATATTCTCGAGAGAAAACCTCCGGCGTAGAGCGAATCTTGTGCATCATTTTTGAATTCGTTCAATACGACTGCTCTCACATTCATAAAAAGGATCCCACACAATACTTGAGTATTCAAGTTGAGATCTTACTAAACTTACGTAAAGTGTTTTTGCTGTCAAAGGATCTAAAAATTCTTTCGAATTTCGTTTTAGAAATCCAAGTAGAGAACAGGCTTTAGATACTATGAACTCACGATAGTGGCTAAAAGAAAGCTTGGTATCAAAATATAAACCTAAATCTTTAACAATTTTGTCTCTCAAGAAGACGTTATAGTTTCCATAAGAATAATTATATAAAATTGGATAGTTCTTATGGGAGTAAGTCAGAGCTTTACATTTATAATAATTTAAATTCATTCCATTCCTATTGCACCATAAGAGAAATGATCTTATGTCTTCTTGTAAATTGAAGCAGTCAGAAATATGTCCAACTTTAATAAAGATTTTCAGGTCGTCCGCATATAACAAGCATTCGCTGAACTTAAAAATTTGTGGAATATCATTTATAAACAAGTTAAAAAGCAGGGGACCTAAGTGACTACCTTGAGGCACGCCTGAATTAACAACAATTGGGTTTGAAAACTGGTTATCAACTCTAACAACTATTTAGGATGCGTTCAGCACATTTATGTAAAATATTACGAGGAACATTTCTGTGGAACATTTTAACCCTCTAACTCTTCAATGTATGGGTCTTTTTTGAACTGATTTGATGAAGGACAAATAAGACCCATAAAACAGGGATATAACGGGTTAAAATATTCCACAAAAATATTTGCCATAAAATTCTACTATAAGCCTTTGAATACACCAAAGCTCAAAAACCAACTTGAATGCCAAAAATAAGTGAAAACTTAAAATGTGTTTAAGGGTTAATTTCGTACTAATTTAGGATTGGTGTTAAAATGTCCCACAAAACTCAGTGTTAGGATGTTAGTTTCTATAACAAAAATGTTTTACGTAAAATTTCACTCTAAATCACCATACAAAAGATAACTCTACATGTAATATCTATAAATACAAAAAAGAGAGCAAATTTTGGTATTTGAGGAAACATTTATTTATTACATTTGTCTTTTAGCTCTAGGCAATTCTATACTGTTACCAAACAATGTCCAGCATATTTCAGTTATAAAATAATTAAAACTCTTGCCTGTATAGCGTTTTTCAATAGGTGCATATGTCCGATGAAATCGTTCACCATGTTCATCAGATTCTGCTTCCAACAGATGCTCGAAGTAATCCATATGAGAATTCAAAAAATTAATTTCTGCTGACATATGAGAACTTAGCATGTTGTCGACGTTTATTCAAGCAGTTGGGGAACGATTTTTGCCTAAGAAACTGTAAATTACTTCTTTAATGCTTTTCCATGCAGCAAGCTCAATTGGTGAGAGCATTTTCTCAAACTCAGCATTTTGCATAAGCTTTCTTATATTAGGGCCAACAAAAACACCTGTTATAATGAAGAGATTTTTGAAATTTTTTTTGGTATTAAAACAATGCCAAAAAGTAAAATTTAAAGCATTTATACCTTCTTTTATCTTTGCTTCGCTAAGTTTTGAAAACAATGTTTTCAATATGTTTCATATGTTTCAATGTTTCAGTTGGTACCAGCGGTGGATGAATAATGTTGTAATCGCCTAATGTACCTTGAGCTCTTCATTCTCATTGTTTTTTGGAATATTGGTAGAACCAATCAAGTTTTTCTAAGCAATTAGACATTTTCGCTAAAACTGAAATTTCATTATTCACTGCTCACAAACCAAGTATTTCACCAATCAATTTAATTTCCTTACTTAAAATTTATGTTATTTTGATTAAGTAAATCACTCAGGCTTTGTTTTAAAATCTGCAATTATTTTAAAAAGCACCAAGAGTTGTGTACATAAAAAGAAATAACATAGTAACACACTTCGGTACAATAAAAAAGATAAGAAGCGGGGGAGGGAATAGAATTTGATTTTGGTTTTTTGGAATTTTGGTTTTGATTTTGCTTTTCATAGTTTTTTGTTAGAACTAAACGGATCTTGAATTAAGATTGTGAGCTTTAGATCAAGTGAGTTTTCAAGAAGGCAACAACAACAACAACAACTCTGTATAGAGTCAATCACTTAGCTGACTAGACAGTCTGTTTCGGAAATCGGTACATATTCCTCATCAGTAGTCTTTGAGTGATTAAGCTGTGATCAACTCACTGTTTAAACTAGCATATGAATGTACAGATCCTCTAATTCATTCTCATGAATTGTATGGCTGCTAATCATATGACACCTCAAAGCAGGAGGCCATTTTAGATCACCGCCATCAACTCTATCAAGGGTTGCCATCTGTTCTAGTTGCTTCTTCATTTATTTCAATATTCATTTGTGTTCGATTGTTTGTCGAAATGCACCATAGAAATGAAACGAGTTTTTGCTTCGCCAGAAGCTAGTGTTCTAACTGAAAGGTGGCTATTTTCACAACGTTGTGGAGTTGTTGTTGTTGTTGTTGCCTTCTTGAAAACTCACTTGATCTAAAGCTCACAATCTTAATTCATGTAATTATTCAATAGATCATAAAAATTAATTAACTAAACGGATCTTATCAGCCAAAGTGCAGCTGATAAGGTTCATTGTTATTGCTAAGTGTGATGCGCCAAATTAGTGCATCAGTGGAAAAATGACAAAATTTGCTCTCTTCTTTCTATTTATAGATATTATATATAGAACTTTCTTTTGTGTGGTGATTTAGAGTGAAACACTGAGTTTTGTGGGACATTTTAACACCAATTCTAAATAAGTACGAAATTAACCCTTAAACACATTTTAAGTTTTCACTTATTTTTGGCATTCAAGTTGGTTTTTGAACTTTGGTGTATTTAAAGGCTTATAGTAGAATTTTATGGCAAATATTTTTGTAGAATATTTTAACCCATTATATCCCTGTTTTATGGGTTTTATTTGCTCTTTATCAAAAACAGTTCAAAAAAGACCCATACATTGAAGAGTTAGAGGGTTAAAATATTCCACAAAAATGTTCCTCGTAATATTCTACATAAATATGCTGAACACATCTTATACCAAAAACGCAAGGGTCACATGGTTTCATTTGCCGATTCACTATAAGAATGTTCAAAAGGGGGATAAATTAAATCCCCTCTCAAGTAAAACTCAGACGTAAGCTTTCAAAACGCCGATACACGTATATTTTTTTTTTGGTCCTCTCTATCAGAATCCGTTGGCGGAACCTTGTTATTTTTTCTTTGTGTTGAACAGTGTGATATATCAATGTTATTGTATAAAATGTAAGTGAAAATTTTTTGTTCCAGGTAAACTACAAAAGTACAAGGCCGATTTTTATAAAAAAAAGTTTCAAGATATCATATTTGTGCTACAGCATTTCATAGGGGTATTTCCGTTCGAAATTTTTATAATAAGTACATTAAATTAAAGTGTTAAGCTATTTAAGAAATCACCCCGGCTGCCACGCATTGCTAAATCGTTTTCTTTTCACGTGTTTGTGTTGCGAGTTGTTCAATAAACTCTTTGTTGCTCTCTAAAACTCTCTTTTTTGCTTAGCTAGTAATTATATACAAAAATATTTATTTTTTTAATGTAGTGTAGAGCGAGGATGATGTGACAAAAGGAGGTTTTGTCAATTTTAAATGTAACGGCAACCATGCTTCGTGCAGAGCGCACACAATTGTCAATTACTGTCTGTCATCCATTGGGCATTACATATGAAAATGCCAGTTGCATCTCTGACGTGCTTGTTGCTATACTTTTTTTAATTTTTTGTTTAACTCTCTTCTTAATTTTACCTACTTATATGTTTTTGTGAAATGTGATGGTTATACGTTACGCCTTTTACTCTTAGCAAATTTTGACTATTAATTATCCAATAAAGATTATAAAATCATCAGTTGTGTAATTGTATTTAATAGTATCGGTAAATTTAAAAATATAAGACTAAGATTGGTTAAAGAATGATTTGACATTTACCAAGTAGGAGGATTTATCAAATATTAAAATCCTCATACTATTTTCTTAGAGCAGTTATTGATATTTTTCTTATTATAATGCTTTTTATTGTTATCGTTTTTAGTACAATGTGCCTAATGTATACAATAGAAAGCACTCTGAAAGGGTTCTTGATGAAGAAGGTCTTCAACAAGCACTACTCTACATTAAAAATGAAGTCGGTTAGTAAGATTGAAACGCTTACAAGCACTGCCCCAAAATATAACATAAACAAAACAACATTAATTTATCGGCTGAACATTTTTTCTGGAAACCGTGTGGGAAGCGAGTTCCTACTTCATGTTGTTAAATACTTCTAAGGCTCTGTCGAATCCTCCCCACAAGTAGGAAGATTTGACACTTTTCCCATTTCCTCTGCCTCACACCATCCCATGAAAACGATTTGGTAAGCACATTTGGAATATAAATGATATGCAATTCAAATAGTTAAGGAACAATATCCGCTATCAATTTTTAGAAATGCGTTAAATTTTTAGTGAAAATTATATAAATATATTTTTTTGTCGAATCATCCTTGCTCTATCCTACCTTAAATATTATTTGTTACATCTTGCGTCTAGAAACATCCCAACTGGCCATCCAGAAAGCGAACTGCAATTGTACTTGAGAACAAGCTTAGTATAAACAAAGAGTTTTAAGCTTTTCATAATACTACTTTTAACAAGCTTGTTAAAATGAGTAATCACAATAAAATCTCAATCGTATTTGAGAAACGCTTGATATTTATAACTGATTTTCAAGTATGCTTAACAAACACTTATATGTATGTCACAATACAATATGAAATATTACTGAGAAAAATGTTTTTTATGCAACATAATCTTAAGCCATGTTTTTTTTCTGTCAAATGAATGATATTGTTTTTATTTTGCGTGCAGTGAAACTGGTACATTTGTTAGCAAATATATTAATTTAATAATTTTGGTTAGTATAACAAATAAGTTAAGAAAATGAAAAATTATCAAAGAATTTGTACATTTCTTAGATGGGGGCTCTATCACTAGGAATAGGCGAAAATCAATTTATCAAAGATGCGAGGACTTTCTTCCAATTTGGAAAATCGGGTTTCAACTAAGCGGAAATCACAAAAAAAAAATAAAATAACTTCAAATATCAGAAATTTTAAATAAAATTTCTTGAATTAAATTAATGAATAATAATAAATTAATATAAACTTAAAAAAATTATTAAAGAAAAACGTATTCATCTGAGGATACAGCCAAAGATTATATAGTATAAAGATGTGCCACGTAGAACATTAAAAAGTAACAAATATTTTTCAGATCAATACGTAAGCTTTTGTGAGCGCGATGAAAAAGCTTTCTTGAGAGAAAAGTTTCCAACGTTTGCATGCACATTCTTTCTGAAATGCTCTTTCTCTCGTCACTCCACAATGCTTCACAGCATAGATCACCACTGCATGGTTTCTCATAGCTAGCGAGAGTCGTGAAATTTTATGTTGTATTTGTTTTTTCCATTGTTGTTGTTGGAACCAAGAAATTGTGATCTCTGCTTGACAGCGACAAATGTTTTTGTTTGTTTGCATTATTTTCATGATGATTTCCTTATTTTGTGCGAAGCCGATTTTCTTATTCACTGCTTGCTATTAGTATTGACTATTTTTGATTGAATCAGCCAGAGCAGTAAAATCTGCATATACATTCAGAATCTTAAGGAAAACTGAATAACGACATACAAATCCATCCAATGAATTCAAAATTGTTTATAAAGAAAATTTTTAATTCACATTAATATTTATTGATATTAGTGATTAGTTTCAATTATTTTTTTCGTTATTCAGAATAATTAATTATTTTGTTATTTATATGAATGTCATGTACAACGAATACAATTCAAAAATAATTTCAAATTTTTCAATAACTAATTTTTTGTGCATTATTATTTCTTGATTCATTGTCTATCCATGTGTTATTCATTATTAATTTTATAGTTATTATTAATTTTTATTTATTATTAATTTGGTATATTATTCAAAAGTGAATAACAAGATTTTTTCATTTTAGTTATTATTCAAAAGTCAATGAAAACTTAGAAATGAATACGAAATTCATAATGAATAAAAAATTAATAATGAATAAAAAAATAATGATGATTTATTTTAAAAAAGAAAAATTTATTTTACAAGATTTATAAATACGTACGAAAATATTAAGTTAAAAAGTATTATTGTAGCAAGTTGGGTATTTACGTATTTCGGTTTTAGTAAAAATACTCAAAATTACCTCCATCAAAGTGGACGTGGTGAGTTCGTAGTAAACAAATTCTTCAGACTTTAAAAACACAATTATCATATATGTAACTTAGGATTTTGTATGCAAACAATGTTCTTAGCGTTTTTAGATAAATTTTAAAATCCCTAAACCGCAATTTTACGTTATAATAGGATTTGCAATACTGTAAACTCTTTGAAATGAGTAAAATAACAGAAATAACGCAAACAACTAGCTGAGACACTGTGTGTTGCTACCACGCCCCCGTTGCCAAACGCCCATAACATGCTATCAGTGAAACGGCAAGAGTAAATTGTGGTCGAGTACCGAATTCCGAAGCTGTGCGGCCACCTATAACTCCAAAGCTATTCAATATCAAACATTTCAGTTGTGTGGGAGGGGTCACGCCCTCTTGCCTAACGCCCATAAACTGTTATCAGTGAAACGTTTAAATTGTGGTCGAATACCGAATTCTGAGGCTTTGCGAAATATAATTATGAAGCTATCAGATATCGCATATTTGGCCTTTATAGGAGGTAATTTTGATTATTAATCATATTTTTTAAACTCTTTCACAAATGTAGTATTTAGAAAATTTATACAAAAACCATTAGATCAATACAAATGATAGCGTAAATGAAAGATATAAACGTCTCTTTTGCAAACATGTATAAATTTTTTAATATGAAAAAATACTTTTGAAGTTATAGAATCATAGCTGGGGACATATTTTCCAAAACTTAAAAAAATCGAAAAATCTTTGAAAATTCTTCAATTCTTTTCGAATTGCATTCGTTCTATAATACTCATACAATTTAACACAAAGTCTATATTAATAAAACTTATTTTCTGGTTTGTTTATTTAATTGACATTTATACAAATCTAAATGGCTTAACGTACTTCGCTCAATTTAAGTACGCATACTGTGTGCATCCTAGATTAGATTGTTTCATACTTAGTTTTGATCACGCTCATTCCATCCATTTTCACTTACGTAAATTTTAATATTGAAAATCTTTCTTAAAAAAAATTTTTTGCAAATTATATTTAAAAATATCAGTAATTTTAATACCAAAAGCATTCACATATCTTTAGAATTTCAGAAATTTTTGGTACAATTGGGCAATTCACAGTTCATTGTAATGTTTTAATATATTAATATTTTAATGTGGTATTTTTTTACGACTGTGAGCACAACTTAAGTGAGAAGTATTGATTTGCAGTTTCAAAACAGCGCTGGAATCTTTAATGTGCAGCTCAGATGTTTTGGATTTTATTAAAAGTTAAAGATCTCAAGTTAATATTCAGTTTTATTGAAAACTTCATCAAAATTATTTACCAGGAAACTCTTTTTCATTCACGTAAAACAGCTGTTCATGAAATAACACATTAACACTCTACAAAAGCATGCCTTAGGGCATGTACAAAAGTGGCAACATTTAACACACTGGTTTAATTTGTGTTTCCATGCAAAACAAAAACAAAAAATTAACAGGTAAAATAGCACATTTCAGAATTAGCACATTAAACCTTAATTAGCATGAACTGTGAATTGCCTTAATATAAAACATCGTTCCCCAAGAATGAGAAAAACGGCATGAAAACCAAAGCTTTGACTTTCGATGAAAATATATTTGCTATTTTTAAATATATTTAATTAAAATTTTTTTAATCAAAGTTTTAATAAAAGCACTTTACAAAAATAGTTTCAATTGTAGCGTTAGGTCAATGAATATATCCTTTATTTTTTTTCAAAACCGGTTCAAAATATTGAATTTTTACTAAAAAAATTATCAAAAAAATGTTTTTGTTGTATAAATAAGAACAATTGAAAATTGCATTTCTGAGTACTTTTCATATAGAAAAGCATGTATTTGCAATAATATATTAAAAATATGTATATACAAGTAGTTAAATAAAAAAATTTTCCGCAAATAAACAACTTAAAAAATATTGCTTACAACATAATTCGCGGCTAAGCTTGATGGAATCGCAATTCAATAATATAACACTAAAAATATCATGTGGCAAAACGGCAAAAAAAAAACCAAGTCAACACACAAAATATACTAAGATTATGTCATCTTTATGATATTATATTCTTGAAATTATATGACAAAAAGATAAGAGATAATGCAAAAAAATATAATAACTTTAAATTATATAATGCTCGTAGGGTAGTTTAGTAAAAAAATTGCCTACATTTTTTATGTAAAACCTAATAAAATTCTGCTACATTTTGTTGGCAGCTACATCGTTTATTCAGATGCTTCGTGCATCAAATCTTTACATATCATTTCTATTGCTTTTCAATATTATGCTCACATTTGCTCACATTGTCGCTTACTTATTCTCTCGCTCTCAAAAGCTTTAAATCGTTCGCTCGCTGACTCTCATAAAGCTTTTGTGTGGATTTATGATAAATCCACATTCAAATTTTACTGTGCCAGTTGCTTGTATGGCGGTGGCACATCTTTCTATTATATTATCTGTGACACAGCTTTAAGAACGGTGGGCTCTTCAGCAATGTTTATAATATTTCTCTCACCGAATGTAAGGTAACTGATATTTTTTTATCATCCACATAGTCCTTGCTAAACACACTTAATAAATATTATAAATTTTTATATTTCATTAACAATGCTCAAAAATGTAGCGTTCTTTAAACTCAGTCCACAGCTATACAGTGTAAATGTGTTTACAAAATATTACTTTTTAAGCTTATTCTACAATTGCCAGAAAAAGCTTATAAAACCATTGAGAATAATAAGTTTTTCTTAACATGTGTTAATATAATATTATTTTTGTAAGCTTATTCTAACAATTGCAAGAAAAATTTTATAAAAATCTTGCCTGATTAATATTATCACGAGGGTTCCGTTTTGATTTTTCTACAATTGCTGCGATAGCTTTTTTTAATGGTTTGGTAAGCCAAAATGCTCTAAAATAATATTATAACAAGCTTAACAACACAAGCTTGAAAAAAGCTTGCGAAACCATTAAAAAAAGCTATCGCAGCAATTGTAGAAAAATCAAAACGGAACCCTCGTGATAATATTAATCAGGCAATATATATATATCTATCTTATATCGTATAAAATAAGTGAACACAGATATAAAAAATTATTTCCATCCCAGCAAGCCAAAATGCTCTAAAATAATATTATAACAAGCTTAACAACACAAGCTTGAAAAAAGCTTGCGAAACCATTAAAAAAAGCTATATATATATATATATATATATATATATATATTAGGGCGGGTCGATTTGTAGGGAGTGAAAAAATTCACCAATTTCCCTATGATTTCCGTATTCTATGGGTTATTCCATGAAAATTTGCCGAAGGAACCATACCTCTATCGTTAAAATCGAGTCCTCTACTTTTTGTTGGTAAAAAGTTCAAAAGTTACGGGCATTTTTGTCCAAATTTTGGACCATTTTTCCATTTTTTTCATGATTTTGCCCAAGAATATTACTTTCATGGCCATTTTTTTGGCTCAATCCATTATTAAATTCAATTTGCAATTCAAAACGAAGAGTTTAAGCCCAAATTTATAGAATTCGCTTGATTAATTCATGCGATATTGCTAAAACAAAATAACACATAAAACCAACTTTTTGATTTTTTTTCCCCCTTTTTATTTTTTTTTCTACAAAAATTCAAATTAAGAGATAATAAAGTATCTATCAACCTATTATCAAAAAAAAAATATTCAATTTGAGTGTAGTAAAAGACAAAATGTGAAAAAAAACATTATTTTTTCTGAAAGTCTTGTTTGCTTTCAAGTCTTGGTGTTTTCGTACGGCTCTCTAATGTCGTCGCCATAGCGCCTTCTACATTCTTTCCTGCAACTCGTTTAGCAGTGGCAGCCAGCAATTGGACATGTCTTTCCGTTCCTTGAATGTGTAAAGGAATTTGTGGATCATCGAACGGTGGCACTTCGTAATTTAAATATCCTTCCAAATGTTCATACGAATAACTTTGCGTAAACGGTGGTTCGAATAAAATGGTATCGTCATTTAAATCAATCATATTTGTATATTCCGTACACTTACCTTTAAATCTTTTCTAAATTTCAAAATAGTTTGATTATTTGTTAGTTATTTCAAGTAACACTTCACTGAAATGACGCTCAAACAAAACTAGCATACACTGGAATATTATAAACAAACAAAAATAAAGAAGTCTATAAAGAAACTAAAAACAAAAAGAAATAAACAAACATAACACAGGGTGTGCACCCTGTGAAAAAATATGCCAATAATGTAAAGCGCAAATCAGTCCAGTCGTAACGTAAGGTTCGTAAGCATCGTAAGTCAAAAAAATTGAGCCAAAAAAATGGCCATGAAAGTAATATTCTTGGACAAAATCATGAAAAAAATGGAAAAATGCTCCAAAATGTGGACAAAAATGCCCGTAACTTTTGAACCGTTGGACCAATGTTGGAGATTTTTTTTTTTGTAAATTGATCAAAATGAGATCACAACGCGCCTACTGGCGATTAAACCCGATCGATAGTTTTTGAGTTATGGATGGAACGTGTAGGTAATATTTCATAAGAACGTCAATTTGGGAAAACATCTACCAACAAAAAGTAGGGGACTCGATTTTAACGATAGAGGTATGGTTCCTTTGGCAAATTTTCATGGAATAACCCATAGAATACGGAAATCATAGGGAAATTGTCGAAAAATAAATCGACCCGCCCTAATATATATATATATCTTGGAACTTGTCTTAAGCATAATTTTATGTTTTTAAATGAAAATTAAGATATTACAAAATCCAAGACAAGATGACAAGACATAATTTTCCGATTTTTTTCAATTCAATCTAATTCAAACCATTTTACTAAATAAAGCTACTTTGTCACCAAGATACAATTTTAGCAAATTTCATCGCTCAAGTAGTTTTGGTTTTTATTTGAATTGTTATTAATTTTAGGAAACTGCAAAATTCAAACATAATGTTTTAATTTTAGCTGATCCAAAAGTGAAACTATCCAAGTGGTATTCCCAGAAAATGTAAAAATTTCATTTAGCTTGAATTTATTTAATTGTGGTTTTGTTGCTTTCATTATATTTTCGCTACATTTGCAATGAATTATGCCCAAGAGACAAATTATCACAGAACGATCTAACAACACAGAACGAAACAAACAAAATTCTTAGCAACTGCAAACAATAACGCAAGCACAGTCTATAGTTTTGACCACTCCAGACAAGGTGTCGCCAGTTTTGAAGATCGAACTCTTGGCGACGCACTGTCTGGCATGAACCCACACTCACAGAGTAAACAATGGTTAAAAACAAAGAACGCACATTTTCAAGTGCATAAATTCAACTATTACTGAACACCTGAGCATAAACTTAACAGGTATAGAATAGATTTTCTTTACTTTTTTTCATCGTGCATTATATTTCTAGAAAATTTCATAGGAATGCTTCGAGTTCTCGACATTGATTTGGACAGCAACGCCTTCGCCAAAGCGGCTACTAATGATATTTTAACAAGTTTCCGAACTTAGGAAATTCCCAATGTTCCATTGTTCTTTAAGTAATTGTTGTTGTTTCGTTGTTTTGTTTAGTATTATACCTACTTCTAATAACAAATACTTAAAAGTTGACTTGATCGTATACTTGACCTTCGTCCATTCATTCATTAATATTTTTGAAGTGATCTCAACAGGTAGATACTTGAAACTGAAGAGGCAAACGTTTTTACACGGCACTAATGTTAAAGATTTGTTATGATAAAGAGAAAGAGAGAGATAGAGAGAGAAAAATTCTTGTAACAAAGTAGATAAAAATAGTTAAAGGCACCATAAAACAAGCTATGCTAAGCATTCATTCATAAGGAATTGCGAAAATCAGCGGGGTATTAAGAATGGGATATTAAAGATCAACTTGTGATATTTAAAACATCTGTACACGTAAATGAGCAAAGGTTTGGCTACGCATAGCAAATAAAAAAAATGTCCTTACACTTGAAATAATTCCAAACCAGTTTTATTTTAATTTTGGCTTTTAAATTCAATGTAAAAGTGCCGTATTATAGCACTTGTGGGTTAGCATTTGAAAAATATATACCAAAATTAGATAAAATTCATTAAAAATTGAAACAGTCATATAGAGAGAAAAAAAAATGCTTGTAAGTGTTTAGAAGAATTAGAACAAAATAGCTTCTGATGTTTTCTGGTTGCAAGTGAGCTACTTCTTATATGTCTTTACTTTATTTTTTCATTAGATTTTATAAAATTACTAGCAGGCTACATTTTGACGCGGTTTAGATAAGAACTTTTTTTCATTTACAATCTTCTTAAAGCGGGGTACACAGTGATCATGAGTAACACTCATGCTCAAATTCTCTCTTTTACGCAATTCTCTCGCTTTTTAAATTCTCTCTTTTACGCAAGTTCACGTGTGTGGCCTTTCGTCATTCAACAGTCAAACACAGAAATTTTTGTGGATGAATTTTTGAGTGTCACTCAGGATCGTTAATGTGTACCCCTCTTAAGACAAAACATGTCAAACGAAATTAAAACTGTTTCTTGTTTTTTTTTTTTTTGAGTGCGGAACTGCATGTTAATGTATATCTCTTTTCGCTTTGTTCAAGGCTCATCTGTTTTTTTCGCTGTGCTATCTGAAGACAAGCAACAAAAGAGCAGAGAACAACATAAAGTTAATTGAAGCTGTCGCAACACAAACGCGTGAAAAGAAAACGATAAAGCAATGCGTTACATCTGTGATGATTTCTTAGAGAACTCTAAAAGAGAGAACTAAAAACACCGTTTTTTTTTTTGTTTTTATTTGTTTTCTTTGTTTGCAAAAATTATTTTATTTCTTGAAACTACTTCACAGATAACTGTGCTTTACTTGACGAACTTGACGCGAAAAATAAAATTAAGGCAAACTGAACGCTCTAGTACAGAAACTATTGCTTTCACGTTTTGATAAGTGGTGCATATGGAATATTTTGCTATTTTCCACCGCAAAATAAAATACTTACAACGTTGTTTTGCGGGGTGATATCATTAAAATGACTAAAGTACTGTGTTCATGTGTAGTCTTTCTAGTAAATAAAGTAATATCTACGGACCACTTTTTTTTCCGTGTATGATCTTTCGAAACTTTTTTCATAAAAATTTTCCCAGCACTTTTGGAATTAACTGGTAAAACAAAATGTTCACTTGAATTTTATATAATAGTTTTGGTTGATATTGATAAGGATTTTGATAAAAATTAGTATAGGGGAGTTTTTAAAGTCGCTGTATCCAAATAGATCTGAGATTTCAAAGTTTTTTATAATATTTTTATAGCTTTTTTTATAAGCTTTTACTAAAAGATATCATTATTATCGACCACATTTTTAAAGTTTTATCAAGAAACGCCTATTAGATTCAGGTTTTTAGTCATAGTTGACTCTATGGTAAGGATATTAAAAGCTGGCAGCTCAGAATTTTGTGCACTCTCTTATGAAAAGTGAACCCAAATATGCTAATACATTTATCAAATTTCATCGATATCTGTCAACTAGATTCAATGCGCCTCTGAAAGAGATAATTTGATAACTTGATGAAAGGAGGACGATCCATTAACATATAAAATATTTGAATCTTAGATAATATCTTTGGTATATAAACAATGTTTATTTATTTATTTATTTATTTATTTTTTTATTTATTTCGTCTACCGATTTACAATCTTGCAGACTATATTTCCCTAGCTGACAAACTAGTTAAAAAGAATAAATAAGTTTAATCTAAACTGACTTTCTGAAACATTAAAGTTAAGAATATGTGAAAAACTGTTGCATAAGTGTATGCATCTTGCTATAGGCTCGTTATTTGCATAATTGGTCCTATGAAAGCTTTCCACCAACATCCGATTGCGCCTTAAATTCCTTGGTGCCACCAACTGTCAATTCCATGGTGACAGTTGGAACAAATTTAAAAGTTGTAAGCAATTAATTTTTTCGGATAATACATTAAAAACGAATAGAAGAGAACTACGCGTTCTTTTATCTCTTAAGGACTGCAAGCCAAGTAACTTTCGACGAGCATCATGTGTTGGAAGACCATCAGGCCAATTAAGCTTTTTGAGCGCATATTTGCTCATAATTTTTTTAACTCTCTCAATTCGGTTTGAGTTATCAATATAAAATGGGTTCCATACAATAGAACAGTATTCAGTTTTGCTACGAATTAAAGACACATATAAAGATTTTATTGTAACAGGATCTTTAAAATGTTGTGTATTTCTTTTTATAAACCCAAGCATGGAATATGATTTAAAAACAATAAAATCATAATGACATTTAAAATTTAATTGATAATCGAAAAATACACTCATATCTTTAATATCAAATTTACGTATTAAATGACAATTATTTAAAGAATAATCAAGTAAAATAGTATTTGAGCATTTAGTATACGAAACAACAAAGCATTTATTTATATTCAAAAGTAAATTATTTGAAAGACACCAATGCTGAAAAACGGTCAAATCACTCTGAAGATTAATGAAATCAGAAATGTTCGCAATTCTATAGTATAGTTTGACATCATCAGCTCGTAATAGTCAACCTAAATTAACATCGCGACAAAAATGATTTACTCTTGAGAAAGCGATTATGATATCTGCATATACATAATAGTGTATAGCTTAAAATAATCCTGTTAAAATTTGAATTATTAAACATAAACCTAATAGTGACCCAAAATTTTATCATGATGAAATGTTTACTGGTGAAGGGAGATCAAATAAAGTGATAAGAAGGTTTAAGATTAATATAATAGTAATAAAACAATGTTAGATAACTATTAAATAGTCAATTTAATTGAAACATTTTATATTCTAAAATAAGGGTGAAATAACTTCGGTAAAACTACAAAAATTTTAAAAAGATCCAAACAACAAAGTTGTTCAATCATTTAATAGTAGTAATAATAATAGTTTTGTAAAAGTAAAAAATATTTTTTCGGTGTAAACAGCAGTGTTGCCACGAGCTTAAGAAAAAGACAGCTAAGCCAGCCAAAAAAAAATCAAAACAAGGTTAATGACTTGAAAAAACAAGCTAAAAAACAACCAGATCTTTTTCATACAATTTTACGGTTTTTATTTAATTTTTAACATAAATTTATTTTTTGTATAGGTACTAGACCACACCAGAAAAAATTCGTCGCACACCATCTAATTTGATGTATTTTTGGAAGGTAAATCCGAAAATTTTTTCCAAACGTTTCGTCATATCTATATATATGTATGTATATACATACATACATACATATAGATGTATGTATGTGGGTATGTGGGTGGGTATGTGGCTATATCACGTATAGACTCCGAAACCGCTGTACCGATTGTTTTGAAATTTTCAGGGAAACTGAAGCCACATCTTGAGAGTGTTCCTGTGAGGTTTAGTAACTATTGGACAAGGGGGCGTGGTACCTCCCATACAAGCCAAATTTGCGCTATCGACCACAAACCAAAAAAAGTGTATATATCAGACGGTTTCGATCTTAAAAAACTTAAATTTGGCAATTTTGTTCAGATGGTTACTGTCGGTAACTGTACAAAAAATAGGCGTGGTCGAAATATATAAACGCCCACTTTTTCGAAATCATGGCAATTGCGAAGTTATACACATTTTTATAGTGAAACTTGCTGTGTAGGTGCTCTAGGAGGCGGTCACTATATATAAATGTTTTCACGCCCACTTTTACCGCCCACAAATCAATATCTATATATATATAAAGCAAAACGATGTGTGTCTGTCTGCGTGATGTCTATAGACTACAAAACTACTGAACCGATTGACCTGAAATTTTGGCAGTCTATTTGTTTCAGGTACGAGATGGTTGAGGAAATTTTTTTTGCCACACCCTCTTTTACCTCCCCTAAATCAATAAAAATGTTATATTTCAGTCGGTTTGGGTCGTATAAGGCTAAAATTTTGAAATTTCGTATGTGCAGTTACTGTCGACAACTGCACTAAAAATTGGTTGCCACGCCCTCTTTTACCGCCCACAAATAAATAAAAATGGTTTATTTCAGACGGTTTTGGTCATATAAGACTTAAATTTGGTACTTTGGTTTGTGTAGTTACTGACAGTAATTGTACGAAGAATTGGTTTCCACGCCCCCTTTTCGCGCCCACAAATCAGTGAAAATGCTATTTTTAAAGCAGTTTTGGGCGTATTAGACTAACATGTGATACCTAAGTTTGTATGGTTACTTTCGAAAATTGTACTAAAAAAGGGCGTCATCGCTATACAGCCACACCCACTTTTTGACAAATCATTAAAACTGACTACTGGGCCGATGGAGCTAAAATGTTGGCTTAGTTTGTACGGTTACTGTCAGCAACTGCACTAAAAATTGGTTTCCACGCCCCCCTTTTACCGCAAACGAACCAATGAAAACGTTTTATTTCAACGGTTAAGGTCGTAATAGACAAAAATTTGATAATTCAGTTCATATGGCTAGTCTTGACAAGTGCACTAAAAATAGGCCTGTCCCACTTTAGTTAAACTCACTTTTCGGGGCGTTAGCGTCGAGTGAAGTAAAGTGCGCCAGGCTTAACCTAAATTGAGCTGAAATTTGGGCAGTCGATTTGTTTCGATTACGAGATGGCTCAAGGGAAATATTTTGCCGCACCACTGTTTACCGCTTGCAAAACAAAAAAAGCTATATTTCGCACGGTTTTGATCGTATTAGACTAAAATTTGCTTATTTAGTGCATATGGCTACTTTCGGAAGCTATACTGAAAATGGTGAATATATTTGGCATTTCTGGACATTTTCGTATATGGCAGTAAGGCGATCTGTGGCAGAACAACGTCTGCCGAGGAAAGTGAGTGTTCCTGTGACGTTTGGTAACGTTTGGACGAGGGTTCGTGGTACCTCCCATACAAGCCAAATTTTCGCTATCGACACAAACCAAAAAAAGGACGTAATAAACTAAGATTTAGTAATTTCGTTCAGATGGTTACTGTCAGTAACTGTACAAAAAATGGGCGTGGTCGCAATATATATACGCCCACTTTTTCGCAATCATGGCAATTCTGGACCTCTACACATTTTTATAGTGAAACTTGCTGTCTAGGTGCTCCAAGAAGTAGTCACGATACATAAATGTTTTTACGCCCACTTTTACCGCCCACAAATCAATATCTGTATATATAAAAATTAATCGTGATTTGTTCGGATGCTTAAAACTTGAAAACGACTGGACCAAATTGAATACTTCTTTACACGGGTTTGTTCGTAACTGCTACGCAAAGGTTTAGGAAAAGAATAATGCCACACCCCCTTTTATCGCCCACAAATTAATAAAAATGCTATATTTAAGACGGTTTTGGTCGTATTGAATTAAAATTTAGTAAATAAGTTTGTATGATAACTGTCATTAACTTTAATAAAAACGGGCGTGGTCACTCTTCATCTACGCCTACTTTTAAGAAAATATCAAATTACTTCGAAACTATTAGTCCGATTGAGCTCAAATTTTGTAAGTGGCTTTGCTTTGAGTACGAGATGGTTTAAGAATAAATGCCACACCCTTTTTACCTCCCACAAATATATACAAAATTTGTGTTATCGAATACCTTTAGAGTTATGGGTCGCACAGCTTAGAAATTCGGTATTCGACCACAATTTAGACATACCGTTTCAGTGGTGAAATTTAATGGGAGTTGAACAATGAGGAGGGGCACCTCCCATACAACCCAAATTTGCGATATCGAAAAGCTTTGAAGTTATAAGCCGCACAGTTTTGAAATTAAATTTTTGACCTCAATTTACATACGCAGTTTCAATGATTTTATTTTATGGGCGTTGGACAAGGAGACGTGACATCTCTCTTACAACCCAAATTCGCGATATCGAATTGCTTTGGAGTTATAGGTTGACAGCTTAAGAATTCGGTATTCGACCTAAATTAATACATGCACTTTCATTACTTACATTTTATGGGCGTAGGGCAAAGGGGAGTGGCACATCCCATACAACCCAACTTTGTGATATCAAATAGCTTTGGAGTTGTAGGTCGCACAACGCCGGAATTCAGTATTCGACCTCAATGTACACATGCAGTTTCATTTATTTAATTTTATGTTCATTGGTAAGAGGGGCGTGGCACCTCCCATATAACGTAAATTTTCGATATCGAATATCATTGAAGTTATAGGCCGCACAGCGTCAGAATTCAGTATTCTACCTAAATTTATACATGCAGTTTCATTAATTACATTTTATGGGCGTACGACAAGGAGGCGTGAAACCTCCTCTTTAACCCAAATTAGAGATATCAAATAGTTTTGGGGTTATAGGTCGCACAGTTTTTGAATTCAGTATTGGACCTCAATGTACACATGCAGTTTCATTGATTACATTTTATGAGCGTTGACCAAGGGGGAGTGGCACTTCCCATACAACGAAAATTTGTGATATCGAATAGCTTTGGAGTTCAAGGTCGCACAACGTCGGAATTCAGTATTCGACCTAAATTTACGCATGCAGATTTACTGATAAAATTTTTCAGAGTTTTTCGGGGGGCGTGACACCTCCAACTTAGCCCAAATTTGCGATATCGAATAGCTTTGGAGTTATAGGTAACTCAGCCTCGGAATTCACTATTCGACCTCAATTTACACATGCAGTTCATTGGTAAAATTTTATGGGCGTAGGGAAAAGGGGAGTGACACCTCCTTTACAACCCAAATAGTTTTCGAATTCGGTATTTGACTTCCATGTACACATGCAGTTTAATTGATTACATTCTATGAGCGGTGATCAAGAGGGCGTGGCACTTCCCATACAACCCAAAATTTGTTGTATCGAATAGCTTTGTAGATATAGTTCGCATCTCAGAATTCAGTATGCGACCTCAATTTAGACATGCTGTTTAACTGATAACATTTTATGGGCGTTTGACAAGGGAGAGTGGCAGCAACGCGCCGGGTTTTAGCTAGTCTTCAATATTTACAGTCCGATCTTAATGTATTGTATATAGATGTTTTTGTCTTGAGGTGACTATTTTTTTTTTGCTTCAAATGTCATTGATCTCAAGTACCCCGTTCTTGTACTTATCAGCCAAATCTCAGTTCTTACCATCTCTATGTACCACTAATGTCAGAAAATTTAAGCTCGCAAAAATAATTAAACCTTTTCCTATGTATTTCGATTATTCGAGTAGAACTATTTAAAAAAAAAATGTTAACTTATTTTACCGAACGTAGGAACCTTTTCAAATTTTTCGTCATAGCTTCGACATTTAGAGTTTGATCTTAAAGTATGATGCATTAGGGTGGCCCCCGTTTGTATTAAAACAAAAAAGGTTAGCTCGAATTGTTGACGGCATAGGCTAAAAATATTTGGTTTAGTATAAAACTAAAATCTAGAAAGTTTCGAGCCGATTGATGAACTTTTAGAACTCGCTCAGGAGCCCGAAAGTCGGAGAATCGTTTTGTATGGTTTTTTCTTGGTATTTAATCAAGAAGTAATAATAATACTTGGAAGATATTTTTTAAAAAACTTGGTATGCACTTCGTTTTTTATTTAAAAGTTCTTTAAAATGAGGTATAAAATGTAAAAATCGGATGAAAATTACCATAGTTGCGATTTTTTACTTTTTCGAAAAAAAATTCCATGTTCATTCTTGTTGTAATAAAAAAAATCGTAAAAATGCAAATTTTAAAAAATTTCAATGGAATGTTGTTGAACTATTTGCTGAAACAACACTTATTACAAAAAAAAAAATTGTGAGATTACTTTGAATAACTTGGGCGTTATAAAATTTTTTATTAGAAGTGTACCTTTTTGAAAATGTCGAGTTTGAATATTTTTACGAAAAAATTCTCAAAAATCCAAAAATGCAAAATATTGACCAATAACAACAATAATACGTAACGCATAGTCTTGAGGTATTTTGTGCACAAAATTAAAAAAAACCAAAATTTTAAGAAAAAAGTTTTAGCTGGTGAAACTTGAGTTTTTTCTCAAAAATCCGCAAAGTGCCTGTTTCTGCGGGCATTGCGAACACAAAAAAAATCATTGAAAAATCGTAAAAACGTTATCACATGCAATAACAATAGAATTCAGCTACTAAAGCTTTTACGCACTTTCTCCACATTAGATTATCTTAAGAACCAACTTAATATCATTGAAATATCTCAACGATATACCTAGATAAAAGTGGTCCAAAACAATCTTAAGTGAGAAAAATTTACCCACCATAATATGGGTTGGGCTCAGGGACAACACAAGACATAACAACTACCCATGCGTTTACATAGATCTAATCATACATTAGTTTTCAATCTACTTTTGAGTTGACCTTTCCATAAGTTAACATAAAAAAAGCTACAGTTGTTAACAAAGGTACTCATGCAATTTAAAGGAGCAGTAGATATATAATTTGTTCTACTAAAAGGTTAGTAAATTAAATTGTTCTTGGGCTCTTGAGCGAGTTTTAAAAGTTCATCAATCGGCACGAAACTTTCTAGATTTTAGTTTTATACCAAATCAAATATTTTTAGTCTATGCCGTCAACAACTCGAGCTAACTTTTTTGTTTTCATACAAACGGGGCCACCCTAATGTACATCAATAACTCTTAAAGCACTTGCTTTTTGCCGTAATTTTTTTGTCAACAGATATCATTGAATACGGTGGTGCCCATCTAAAGAGGGCGACAAAGAGGCGTAGTAATATTAGAAAATCACTATGTATTCAAAAATACAAACACTAGGGTACTGAAATTTAGTACTGGGGTAGGCATAATTATGACAAATTACGGTCAATAAAGAGTGCGTTTTTGGAGCGTGGTAATATTAAAAAAATACTGTATATTAAATATTAAAAAAAAATACTGTATATTAACTAACATTGACACTACGTTAATATTATTCGTTACAAGAGTGGGTAGAATTATTACAAAACACGATGAAAAAAGTGAGTAGAATTCTACGAAGGGCGTATCACTATAAGAAAATCCTTCTATCTTGAATAATATTTACACAAGAATATTAAATTCATTGCAAGAATGGGTAAAATTATTTCGAAAATTTATCATATTCTCTAAAAAGGAAGCTCTCGTTATTGCAGTATTCGTAGTGGCCGAAGCCTTAGTTTTATAAAAGTCTTATTAAAATAGCGCCAGCTTTAAAAGTTTTATATTCTTAAATAAATTAATATATTAAGGTAAATAAAACAAATTAGAAAAAATAAAAATATATTTCCAATATCTATATAAATAAAAATCAAATGTCGTTCGTTGGTAATTGCATCAAGTGAGAACGGCTGAACCGATTTGGATAATTTTTTTTTTAAAATGTTCGTGATAGTCCAACTTAGGTTTTTACGGAAAGAAAAATTGCCCACTTTGCGCCCACTTTTTTGATTTATCTAAAATCGGAAAACGGCTGGACCGATTTGGATAATTTTTTTTTAATGTTCATAGTAATCCAATTTAAGTTTTGTCGGAAAGAAAAATTGACCACGCCCACTTTTGCGCCCACTTTTTTTAATTTATCTAAAATCGGAAAACGGCTGGACCGATTTGGATAATTTTTTTTTCAAATGTTCGTAGTAATCCAATTTAAGTTTTTACTGAAAGAAGAATTGACCACGCCCACTTTTGCGCCCACTGTTTTTATATCTATATATATAAAATTAAGTGGCAAAACTTCCTGTTCGCATACTCCTCCTAGACGGCTTGCCCGATTTCAATGAAATTTTCAGGGGTGATTGGGGTCTGTGTGGAGGGTGCACATAAGAAATTGCATGTGTGTATCTTTGCAGGTTTTGTACCACACCCGCTTTTGTCGCCCACAAATCAATAAAAATGCTGTTTTTAAGACGGTTTTGGTCGTATGAAATTAAAATTTGGTAAATAAGTTCGTATGATAACTATAGTTAACTTTGAAAAAATGGGCGTGGTCACATTTCATCTACGCCTACTTTAAAGAAAATATCAAAATACTTCGAAACCATTGGTCCGATTGAGCTCAAATTTTGTAAGTACGCTTTGCTTTGAGTACGAGATGGTTTAAGGGGCAATGCCACACCCCCTTTTACCTCCCACATATAAATAAAAAATTGTTGTTATCGAATAGCTTTAGTTAGAGTTATGGGTCGCACAGCTTAGAAATTCGGTATTCGACCACAATTTAGACGTACCGTTTCTGTGATGAAATTTTATGGGAGTGGACAAGGGGGAGGGGCACCTCCGATACAACCCAAATTTGTGATATCGAATAGCTTTGAAGTTATAGGAATTCATCTTTGGAATTCAGTTTTTGACCTCAATTTACACATGCAGTTTCAATGGTTTTATTTTATGGGCGTTGGACAGGGAGGCGTGACATCTCCCTTACAACCCAAATTTGCGATATCGTATTGCTTTGAAGTTATAGGTTGACAGCGTAAGAATTCGGTATTCGACCTAAATTTATACATACATTTTCAATACTTACATTTTGTCGTCGTAGGGCAAAGGGGAGTGGCACTTCCCATACAACCCAACTTTGTGCTATCAAATAGTTTTAGAGTTATAAGTCGTACAACGCCGAAATTCAGTATTAGACCTCAATATACACATGCAGTTTCATTGATTCAATCTATGTTCATTGGTAATAGGGGCGTGGCACCTCCCATTTAACGTAAATTTGCGATATTGAATATCAGCGTCAGAATTCAGTATTCGGCCCCAATTTATACATGCAGTTTCATTAATTACATTTTATGGGCGTACGACAAGGGGGCGTGAAACCTCCTATTTAACCCAAATTAGAGATATCAAATAGCATTGGGGTTATAGGTCTCACAGCTTTGGAATTCAGTATTGGACATCAATGTACACATGCAGTTTCATTGATTACATTTTATGAGCGTTGATCAAGGGGGAGTGGCACCTCCCATACAACGAAAATTTGTGATATCGAATAGCTTTGTAGTTCAAGGTCGCACAGCGTCGGAACTCAGTATTCGACCAAAATTTACGCTTGCAGATTTACTGATAAAATTTTTTAGAGTTTGTCGGGGGGGCGTGACACCTCCAATTTAACCCAAATTTGCGATATCGAATAGATTTGGAGTTATAGGTAACTCAGCCTCAAAATTCAGTATTCGACCTCAATGTACTCATGCAGTTTCATTGCTAAAATTTTATGGGCGTAGGGAAAAGGAGAGTGGCACCTCCCATACAATCAAAATTTGTGCTATCGAATAGTTTTGGAGTTATATGTCGCACAGTTTTGGAATTCGGTATTCGACCTCCATGTAGACATCCAGTTTAATTGATTACATTCTATTAGCGGTGATGAAGAGAGAGTGGCACTTCCTATACAACCCAAATTTGTTATATCGAATAGCTTTGTGGATATAGGTCGCACAGTCTCAGAATTCAGTATTTGACCTCAATTTAGACATGCTGTTTAACTGATAACATTTTATGGGCGTTTGAATAGGGAGAGTGGCAGCAACGCGCCGGGTTTCAGCTAGTAGGTAATAATATATGTAAGTGAAGTGTCAAATTTGACCAAGAAATTAATAGGAAAAGTATTTTAAAATTATATAAATTGTAATTTATAAATTTTATAAATATATAAATTATAAAGTTTTTTCTATAAATTATATTTTAAACGCATATAAGTTATTACCTTGTCGTGATTTTGAAGTTGGTTTTTTTTTTTGTTAAAAATTTTTTCTGATAATATGTTTTAAGCGATATACGCACTAAAGATTTTTTTTCTAATAGTTCTTCAGAAAAAGATGTGTTTTGACTTTTCGTCAACCAATTAAGACTACAGAAAATATTTGTGGTCTATATTATGGCCTGTTTTAACTGAAAGTCTTAAATCTAATCTTAAGCCTTTACCTGAGAGACCCAAATTACATAGTTTATTCTTCTATGAATTATATCTGTGTTTAATTTAATACTTTTTCACACGTTTTCATTTGCTTCAACTACAAATTTAATTTTTTTCAACTTTGTCAGCTTCATCTCATCTCTGTCTCCTCTGTCACAAACACTATCTATAGCTGACATCAGCAGGACATCTATCCACTTCAATGGACACTTGAAGCATAATGAATGAGTTGCTGTTTCTCAAGAGTTGTCGTCTCTCCTACCTGCACAAAGCACTTGAATTTTTTCCACATTCTGTACCTACTCGAAACTAATGAAAATTCCTCTTCAAATGTTGGCAAACAAAAATACTGAAAGATCGATCGTTCTACTATGTTACAACTGTGAAAAAAAACTTTAATACTCTGAATAGGACATACTACTTGGTTGGCCAATTATACCTGTAATTTTTTCACGACTCGACTGTGTCTTTGAAATTTGACAGTGCGAAAAGGACACTCCGCTGATGAAGATTGGGTGTAGGTGCAATTGCGTTTATTACCGCTCTCTGGGGTATCATCATTTTCAGGTTTATACGTCATAAACCACGGGGGTGATCTTGTGATTTGTTAGATTTATTCTTTTGAATTGTATTTTTGTGTTTTTTTTTGTCCAATTTTTTGTTTTTCATTCAGTAAAATATTTCTTTAACTTCTGGCATTGTTTGGGCTTGAGCAGTTTTGAGTACAAGTGTGCAACACTTGAGTTTCCTGCAACAATTTTGCTCCTTCTCTTATTGTTTTAATTTTTTCGCTCAATTAGATTTGCTAGCATGATTTGGTATATTTCTCTTTCTCTCTCTCTTTCTATCACACTTTCTCTCTTTACAGGATGTCACTTTTTAAGTGTTGACAATTTAAGGATTTGTTGCTTATCTGATTGCTTTAAAATTAAATTTTGCATCATCATTTGTGCCAATTTTATGTTCTTATTGAAATTGATTTTCGAGGGAAACTTTTTAATGTCGTGAGAAAACCGTGCAGCTTTGTTGTATGTTTATTGAATATTTTATCAAGTGGTTGTGCGTGCTTAATGCTGATTAATTGCCAGGGCAATGAGTGGACATGAAAATGACAATACTTTGTTGTTGGTTGCGGTTTTGCAGAAATGACTTGACAGTATTTTCTGATAATATGTTTGAAGTGATTTTTTAGGACCACACGTGTTTTAAACTGGAGAAGATGGTGGAAATATAGAAAAAGACTCTGACACAAATTAACTTTTAATCTGGCAGTTTAAGATTTATATTCCATAGCTTAAGCCCGGTGCGTTGCTGCCACGCCCCCTTGTCCAAGCCCATAAAATGTTATCAGTTAAACCGTATGTGTAAATTGAGGTAAAATACTGAATTTCGAGGCTGTCCGACGTATAACTCCTAGCCTTCCGCTATCGCAAACTTAGCATGTATTGGATGGAGGTTCCACTCCCCTTTGTCCAACGCCCATAAAATTTTATCAGTAAAACTGCATTTGTAAATTTAGGTCGAATACTGAATTCCAAGGCTGTGCTACCTTTAACTCCAAAGCTATTCGATATCGCAAATTTGGGTTGTGTGGGAGGTGCTACGCTTCCTTTTTGAAAACTTAATTCAGTGGCATAAAAAGCGGGCCCGCATAACCCGCGTTGCGGGCGGGCGCAACTATACCAGGGGCGCCCTCAAGTCACTTGATGAAAATGATAAATTAAGTGGAGAACGACGTTTGTTTCAAAAAAAAAAAAATCATGTTAAACTAAAATATTTTTTTTTTTCATTGAATAAAATTCAATTATGGTCGGAGGCGATTTACACGTCACTAACACGGTTAGAAATCTTGGAATAAATTTAAATACTTTTAATACATATATGACTACACCAAAATTGTAATAAAATTAAATACTGGCCAAATATTAAAATTGATTTTTAATAAAAATATGTATTAAAATTGAATGCTTAATTCGTTTTAATTTTGAATACTGATTCTGTAATAAAAATTAATGATGATACTAGCCATAGTATCAAATCAATACCAAGGCATTGAAATTTAATACAAAAATTTATTAAAGTATAATACAGCATGTCTTATAAATGAAATGCAATATTCACCATAGTATCAAATTGATACCAAAAGTATAAAATATCGTTGTAATATTTGAATTGTATTAAAAAGTATAATAAAATCTATTTAAAAATTTCGTAATCAATTGAGAAGTATTAATTTCAAAACTTTTGGTTTTAAAAATCTCTGTAATACTTTGCTTGTATAAAAATTTATTCAAAGATTTCTAACCGTGAATATATACTTTCATATTTTCAGCAAATCAGCTACTGATGTTATAAAGAGTGATTTTTTTAAGCGTTTGGTTTTTAAAAAGTGAAAAAAATAGAAAACTTGCAAAAGTGAATAAAATATTTATTTGGAGCGATACATTAATGCCTGCCAATTACTTTTTAAAAAATATTTCATGTAAATGCTTCCCGCGACTACTCCTGAGATGTTCCATCCGTAAGCTCCAATTGCGGCATACTTTTTTCAGCATTTCGGCCGGTATCTCAACAATAACAGCTTTAACGTTGTCGTCCATGTCTGCACTTGTGGCTGGTTTGTCCCTGTACATCAGAGAATCTACAGTGGTGGTCACGAATTTAGCACACACTGTGTTAGTAACTCTAATTTAAAAGTTTTAACATCTTAGTAGAATTGTAAACAAACACTGTTTGCCGAGTGTTGTTTATGAAGTTAACTCAAAGAACCGTTAGTTGGTTTCCCAGTTATTCTTACGTTTTCTTACATATTTCAAGTAGTTGCAATCAATGTGGTTTAAATGCTGGACATGAATTCAGCACAGTTTAGAATTATTGTTCCATTTTTTATTTTATTTTGGTTGATTAAATTTTACTGGTAAAATTTGCTAAATTTATAAAGTTTATATTTGAGTTCTAACAAAAAATTGCAAAAAGGTATGACGAAAGACTACTGGTGCTTAGAGGCTCAGCGCCAGTTGATTCAGCAAATGAAAAATGATGGAAGCACAGTTTCAGAGATTGCTCTGCTTCTAAGATGTTCCAGGAAGGTAGCATATAACGCATTTCAACATGTAGAGCCGTATGGTAGCATTAAAAATGTAAGACAGCGACCTAGAGCGCGAAAAACAACAGCAAGAGAGGACCATTTTATTTGTAGAGCTTCACTTAAGACTCCTTTTAAGATCTCAAATTAAATTAAAAATGAAATTTCATCAAAATATCTCATAAATGTGTTCTCAAAAACCATAAGAAGACGCTTGAATGAAATCAATTTGCGTGGCTGTATAGCCCAACATAAACTACATGTGTTGCAAAAAATATTAAATGTAGTCTTACGTTTGCAGAAGAACATTTAAAAAAGCCAAGGAGTTTTTGGAAAATGTACTTTGGAGTGATGAATCAAAGATCGGATCTGAAGGCAAACAATATGTGTGGCATCCTCAAGACATGCAACACAATCCAAGGTACACGTTTAAGACTTTTTAAGACGGTTGTTAAAATGTCATGGTATGGGCAGCGTTTTCTTTGCACGGAGTTGGTCCGATTGTTAAAATTGATAAAAAAATGGTTTAGAACATTTACATAGTCATATTTGTCATAACCATGATACCATTTGCAGAGGATAATTTGCCGCTTTTATGGCGTTTTATGCAGGATAATGATCCAAAGCACACTGTTCGAACAGTTGCGAGTTGCTTATAAGACTTGTGTTAATGTCATGTAAATATTTTGAAGTGGCCAGCGCAATCACCGGACCTCAACCCGATTGAGAATCTGTGGAGGGATGTCAAGCAGCGAATACTAACAGTAAAACCCAAAAATTTTCCAGATTTGTGAACCCAAATCCAAAGGATTTGGTATAGTATTCCAAAGTACCGTTGTGAAGCTTTGGTCGAAAGTTTTCCAAGTAGATGCGATGCAGTAATTAGGAATAAGGGATTTCCTAAGAAACATTGAGTTTTATGCAATAAATTTTGATTTTATTTTTTATCCTAGACATTTTTTTGCTCGTGTGCTGAATTCATGACCAAGTGTAAATGTTTATTTTTATTTTCTACTTGACTTATATAATATATATATATAATAAGTTGGGGATTTGCCGAAGCAGACCACAGTGGGTCCCTTTTCGTCCCCTATTGGACAAAGGGTACTACTGCTCGGAGTACTCGTACGTGAGCATGCTCCTCGTGTAAGCATCCTTTGTCACCTCAAGCATATCCTTATAGGTTAGTTGACCAATCTCGGCTTCGCCAATAAATGGGCGTCCCAGAGTGGTCAATCTTATGCTTGCCAGCGCCGGACACTGGCACAGAATGTGTGCTGCTGTTTCCGGCTCCTCTAGGCATAACCTACACGCATCGTCCTCGGTCAGAGTCATCTTCCCGAGATGGTACATGAAGGGACCGTGTCCTGTGACCAGTGCAGTAAGCCAGCTTAAAGTCCTTCGATTGTATCGGATAACTTTTGCTGCCTCACTACGAGACCACTTCACGGCCGCCTTTGATTGCCTGCAATTAACAACTTCTTCCCACCTTTTACTGTGTTCCGAGTCCGTCCATTGTTTAATAAGGCCTGCCACCATATTGTCGCCTAAGGCGATACGTGGTTCTGGTCCACAGAATTCTTCTGCTGATCCTGTTCTTGCTAAAGAATCAGCTTCTTCATTCTGTTCTATGCCAGAGTGTCCTCTCACCCACATAAGTGTAAGCTCATTTGTCTGGGCGCACCTATTGAGTTTTGTAAGACATTCTATGGCCAACCTGGAAGTGATGTCTGTCCGTTGCATACACCTAATCACAGACTGATTGTCGAGAGCGATGACAATTTTCTTGCCACTGATCCGGCCATCTATCAGGTGGTCCAGCGCATGCACTACGCCAAACATTTCTGCCTGGTATACAGACACAAACCTCCCCAACCTCAGTACACAGGATAGGCTTAACTCTTTTGAGTACACGCCTGCCCCAGCCCGGCCATTCATCAGAGAGCCGTCTGTGAATATACTGATATCGCTACCAGCGATTTCTTCACAAACGGCTCCATCCGTTATAAGAGTTTTATAACATTTTTCTGTTATTTTTACTCTCTGCCTTCCATCCATAGGCATAAACGCCTCCCTGACATCTCTCTGTACAATATCAAGGATGCGAATATGACCATGCAGGGCCGTTGCCCCATGCCACGTAGCATTTCGCAACATCCTGAGGGCTGACAGCGCCGCTGTTTTCTTTATTTCTAAATCCAACGGCAGCATACCTAACAGAACCTCCATTGCGCTTGTTGGAGTGGTGCGTATTGCACCTGTTATTCCAACACACGCCAGCCGTTGGACTCTGTCCAGTCTCTTCTTAATGGTTTTCTGGCTGACTTTTGTCCACCAAATCACCGAAGCGTACGTGATGACAGGTCTAACCATCATAGTGTAAACCCATTTCATAGCCTCTGGGTTTAGCCCCCATTTGAGACCACAAACGCGTCTGCACTGGAACAGAACCCTCTTGGCTCTTTGAATCCTATCTTCTACATGCTCGTTCCAGTTCAGTTTGCTATCAAGGGTTACCCCTAGATATTTAACTTTCGTGGACATGTTGATTTCAGCTCCAAAAAGTCTGAGTGGTTCTGTACTCAGGCCTACCCTCTTTCTAGTAAAGAGAATATTGTCTGACTTGCCTGCGTTTACGGTAAGGCCTTGTTCTCGACACCACTCCTCCACCATTCGGAGTGCTCCCTTCATGATGTCAGAGATGGTGTCAATGAACTTGCCGCAGACCACCAACGCAATGTCATCTGCATACCCTATCGTGTGTATGCCCGATTCATCCAGTCTAACCAGTAGTGAGTCCACGAAATGTTCCACAGGGTTGGCGATAACACCCCGCCCTGGGGATATCCTCTACTTACTCTACCTCTAGTCTTTACTCTACCATTCTGCATGTTGACAGCCCTGTGTTTGAGCATATTGTCCACCCAATTTGCTAATTTGCTATCATTGGGCTTACATTGCGTTCTGTCAGGGCTTGCCGCAGCCTTCCAAAGCATATTTTGTCGAAAGCACCCTCGATGTCCATAAATGTGGCCATCGCAATGCCTCCTGAAAATACCTCCTTTTCAGTCACTCTTACCAATTCGTGAAGAGCACTCTCCGTAGACCTACCTGCTCTATATGCATGTTGGCATCTACTCAGAGGATTTTGCGTCAGCGAGGTGCTCTCAAGACAGTCAACCATCACTCTTTCCATCGTTTTCAGGAGAAAAGATGTTAGGCTGATCGGTCTGAACGACTTTGCCTCCGCATAATCTTTTTTTCCAGGCTTCGGAAGAAAGACAACTTTCGCCTCTCTCCAGACTCGCGGAACATACCCAGTCGCTAGGCAAGTAACGAATATACCCCACAGCCTA
This sequence comes from Dichetophora obliterata, assembly GCA_963920525.1. Taxonomy (NCBI): domain Eukaryota; kingdom Metazoa; phylum Arthropoda; class Insecta; order Diptera; family Sciomyzidae; genus Dichetophora; species Dichetophora obliterata. Next base: position 28,823,625 of record OY986438.1, read on the forward strand.
GGTGCAATGAGATCTTCCCCCCACTGCATCATAGCAGGGAATATACCGTCCATCCCTGATGTTTTGTACGGAGCAAATGAGCGTATAGCACTCCTCACCCCGTCCATAGTGATCATCCTTTCGGCTTCCAGCCTGTCAACCCTGTGCATTCCTTTCTTCAAAGGTGTCCACGGGTCATCAGACTTAAAACTTCCAGGAAAGTGCACCTCCATCAGAACTTCCATGGACTCCTCTAGGTTCTCTGCCATGGTTCCATCCTTCTTTCGGATCAGTCCCACTTTGGAGAATGGGTCTTTTGAAACCATTTTCTGAAGCCTACATGCTTCTGATATAGTTTCCATCCCAGAACAGAAGTCTCTCCACGACTGCCTTTTCCGTTGTCGTATGAGGTACTTCAGTTCCCTTTTCCGTGCCTTGTAATTTGCCCATGTTTCTGGGGTTCCCCCTCTCATGTGCAGGTTGAAGGCCTTCCTAACCTTCTTCTTCAGAGATTCGATTTCCGTGCACCACCATGGCGTTGGATCACCATCGTCTACTGAAAGTATTGGGCATGCCACCTCGTAGGCTTCGACCATGGCCGAGCTAAGGTGTTTGACATGACTTTCTACTTCCACCGTATTCCCTGGTACTTTTATCGCTTTTTGGGTCAGTGTTTCCCTCAACTTCGCCTTATATTTCGCAGGATCTGTATTCTTGGGAATCCTGACCTTCCTGCGATTCCGCTGGCGTCGGATTCCGTACTTGAATTAAAACTGTATGGATCTGTGGTCCGACATGGATAGCCTATCCACGACCCTCCAATTTTTTATTCTGTTCAGAATCTTCCTGCAGATGAGAGTTACATCAATCACTTCCGCTCGCCTCGCATCAACGAAAGTCGGTTGTGCTCCTCTATTTGCTACCAACAGATTGTACCTCTCCACAAACTCAAGCAATTGCTCTCCTCTGTCGTTGTTGTTGGTGCTACCCCACGCAGTATTGTGCGCATTAGCATCACATCCTATCATCACTCCAATGTTCCTTTCCTCACAGTACTTTACCAGATTCTCCACCTCTTTTGAAGGTGGTTGGTCTGGAGAGTCGTAGGGAAGATACGCTGAAGCTACCATACAAGCACCTGTACCGTCCCCGATTCTCACAACGGTGAGATCCGGGGAACATAGGTGTGGCATATGTACCGCTAGTATACCATGTCTCACCAAGATACAAGTCCGTCGTCTGCCATCTGTTACTGGTTGGTACAGCGTGGCCTTTCGCTCTGAGAGACCTTTAATTCTATTGTGAAGAATCCAAGGTTCCTGAAGCATTGCTATGTCAATTCCATCCTCCTCCATGCAACGCATCATCATTGCTGATGCTGCCCTACTATGGTGTAGATTGAGTTGACACACAATGAGGTTTTCCTGGTACGGAAAACCTCTACTTGACTTAAAGTTCTTAAAAAAAAAATTTTAAATAAAAAAGTATACATAAGAAATAAAGAGGATTAAATATATATATTTAATAAAAGTTCATTAAAAATTTCAAACGAATAAATAGAAAACTTAAGTATTCACTATTATTTTTTAAGTGTGCTAAATTCGTGACCACCACTGTACGTAGCCCGGTCCAATGATGCCACCGACCTACAAATCTTACCACACAGAGCATTTTTCAGGGAGCATTGGCAACTCTTTAACTGCCCATTGCTACTCTTTAGAAAAAATGCGGCAATTCTGTTTGTTAATGTACACATTGACCCAAAAATGAGCTTTGTCGCTGAAGAAAATTTTTCAATAAAAAGTTTTTCTTCATCCAACTTTTCTAAGGACCATTCACCAAACAAACGCCGTTGTGGTTGGTCACCCGGCTTCACTTCTTGGATCAGCTGTGTTTTGTATGGTTTCATACCAAGGTCTTTACATGAAATCTTCCAAATGGTCGAATAACACAAGATAAATTGTTGACAACGGCGACGAATTGACATATCGCGATCTTCATTGACACTGACCAATACAGCAGCAATATTCTCCTCGGTATGCACTCTCCGAATTGGTGGGTTGGTGGATTATTGTCCAATAAAGTTAAACTGGTGCAAAATTTGGTCACAAAAGCTTGAATAACCTGTTCGGTGGGTCGATTTTGACGACCATAAAAGGGACGTAATTTGCAAAACACATTTCTCACAGAACCAGAATTTTGATAACAAAATTCAATGATTTGCAAGCGCTGTTTATTTGTTAGTTTATTCATGGTAAAATGGCAAACCTTACAGAGCATTTTCGACTTTGCCACATGTTACGAATCACGCGTAAAGTGTCAAAAAATGTACACTGAAAAAACAAATATCAAAAAAGTTTATAGCAGTGCGCTTTTAGAAACCTGCGGGTGCCCACTTTTCTAAATATAATTACGCTACTGACTAAATTACCAAACTTTAGTTTCTACGGTTAAAACCGTCTGGTATATAGACTTTTTACTGATTTGTTAGCGGTAAAAGTTGGAGTGGCTACACTTATATATTTAGTGACTATCACTTGGACCCATCGCATCTACATTGCAAGTTTCACTTTCAAAACGTTAACATCTCGTAAACATATGAACTAAATTACCAAATTTTTGCTTTATACGATCCAAACTGTCTGATAAATAGAAGTTCTATTGATTTGTGTGCGGTAAAAGAGGGCGTAAGTACATTTATAAAGGGTGTCCCAACAAGAACGCCATTTTTAAATTTGGCGCCATTCGAAGTGTCATTGTTTGACATTTGAATAATTGTTATTGTTTGCTAGTAAAAGGTATGAGGTTAGTTAAAATGGAGCGCTACACGAATGAACAACGCATTCTCATTGAGAAATTGTTTTGAAAACGCGCCTTCGACCAGGTCGATCGACCGAAAATGTCGCAGCTGTACGTGATGATGTCGCTCAAACTCCATCCACCTCAATTCGACACCGAGCTCAGCAAATTGGTGTCTCCAAATCCACTATGCAGCGAATTTTGACGAAAGATTTGCATCTTCATGCATACAAAGTTCAATTAACTCAGGAACTGAAGCCAGCTGACCATGGACAGCGAAGGGAGTTCGTTAATTGGGTATTGGAGAGACAACATGAAAATGCTGATTTTGCCGCTAAAATCATCTTCAGTGACGAGGCCCATTTCCATCTTGATGGCTTCTTCAATAGGCAGAATTGTCGCATTTGGGGTGAGGTAAATCCTCGAGTGATTCACGAGAAGCAAATGCATCCTCAACGTGTCACTGTGTGATGTGGTTTTTGGGCTGGAGGAATCGTTGGACCTTTTTTATGAAAATGAGGCAGGTCAAGCGCAAACAGTCAATGGTGTTCGGTATCGTGAAATGATAACCAGTTTTTAATTGCCTAAAATTGAAGAAATGAATGTGGAGAGCATGTGGTTCCAACAAGACGGCGCCACATGTCATACAGCCAGAGAAACAATTCAATTGCTGCATCAGTCATTTCCCGGTCGTGCTATTTCGCGTTTTGGAGATCAGAATTGGCCGCCTAGATCGTGCGATTTAACGCCATTAGATTTTTTTCTTTGGGGCTTTTTGAAGTCGATGGTTTATGCGAATAAGCCAACGACGACTCAAGCCTTAAAAGAGGAAATTGGACGCTGCATTAATGAAATACCGCAGCATTTATGCAAAACGGTCATTGAAAATTTCATTAAAAGATCGCGTGTATGCCAGCAAAGCCGCGGCGGCCATCTGCACGATATATTCCATACACAACCTCATTCTGTCTACTTTACGATATAATAAAGTTTCACGATTTTTTTTTTTAAATATCGGTGTTTTATTTAAAATTTAAAAATTGCGCTCTTGTTGGGACACCCTTTATATATAGTGGCCCCCACTTGGCACCTACATACCAAGTATCACTGTACAAACGTGTACAACTCCGGAATTAGCATGATTTTGAAAAAGTGGGCGTAGATAAAATACATCCGCGCCCATTAATTATACAGTTGCCGACAGTAACCATCTAAAGAAAATTGCTAAATTTTAGTTTTTTAATATCAAAACCGTCTGACTTATACATTTTTTTTTTGGCAATAGCGCAAATTTGTATTGTATGGGAGGTACCACGCCCCCATGTCCAATCAACACCAAACTTTACAAGAACACTCTCAAAATGTTTCTTTAGTTTACCTAAGTGTTTCATAAACATCAGTTCAGCGGTTTTTGAGTCTATACGTGATATACACACATCCCCACATACATACATCCATTTTTATATATTATAAATTGCAAGAAGGCGTAAAAAACACTTTTTATGATTTCACAGGAGCAGCAAAAAACTTTAAAAATTTCTTAAGCGCTTCCACTGAGGAAACGTCGTTTTTAGTTGTAGAGGTGTAAAATTTTCCAGGTACGTGTATTTTGATGCGGTGCATCATAATCAATCATAAAGTCGATTTTAAATTTTTTGTTTTAAGCCTCCTTGCATAAACTTTCTTTTTCTCTCTAATTATTAATCTAAAAATAAAAGAATTCTTAAACAAATCCTCATCTTATGCTATCACTGCTCTTGTTTAGTTAATTTGCCATTACTATCAATTGATTTTTTTCCACTCCTTTTCTTCCATCCCTTATCCCTTGTTTCTGTCTGCAAAACAAAAAAAAAGAAGTATCTCCTCTTAACAGCCATAAAATTATTTCCTGCATTAATTTTCCGCATACGATTAGCATTTTGTATCTACTATTTTATTCTCATATCCTTTCCATACAAATGTCATCACTTTATTATTTATGTCATGTTCTTAACATATTTCTAACGCTTGTCAGCTCATGTCAAGTCTTTTCTCCGGTGTATTACATTTGTATTCATTATTCTCAATAGCAGCTCAATTTTTTCCCAGTTTTTTTTTGTGTCTGGAATATGGTTAACAAAACATTATCCGATTTTTGGCTTATTTCTGCAATTTGTCTCGTTATTGAGATTATCCTTTATTGAGCTCTCTGTCAGTTAGTCAAAATGCATAATTTTTGTGTTGAACTTATTTGTTTGCTATTTTTTTAAGCGCAACTATTTTAAGGTGGTCAAAGTCTTGAGTTAATATATGATATATACACGGCTAAAAATCTTGGACTAAATTTTCGTCCAGCTAAATTATTACTAAATTTTTTTTAACATTGCGGTTTAAAATTTAAACTTTTCAAATACAAACTCATAATTAAAATTTTACTGTAAAATTCAAACCGAACTTAATATTACTGCTTCCTTTTTAGCTTTCTTATTCAAATTTAAGTATAAAAGAGATTCTACAGTACTCTTTTTAGCTTTTTGGTTTAAATTTAAGAACAGTTCTGTATTATTTTTTATTTTTAATACAATCAAGACCAAATTCTAGTAAATTCGGATACTAAATTTGAATTTGGACCCGTAAAAAGTTAGCCTAGCAATGCTAAGACTCAATATTAGACGATTTAGTTTGCTTATGTTTGCTTATTGCATTTGTTACTTATAGCCCAGCTGTTAGACAAGTTAACTTACAATCTGCATGTCGTAGGTTCGAGTCTCACGGTGTTTGTACATTTTTTTTTATATGTTTATCCAAGCCTGTATTGTAAAGCTGTATTAAAATCATATTTTAGTATTATGCAAATACTAGATTAGAAACCTAAACTGGCGTGGACTTACAGCTGTGGACAAAATAATAGTAGTGCTCTAATATTCAGAAATGTTTGGATAAATAATACTAGTCTACTAATTTCAGATTCGGTAAGCCCATTGTCTGGAATGCATAAGAAGTGAACTTTTACTCCGACTCCATTTTTCTAGTAAAAAAAAATTCATAAAATCACTTGATTTTACTTGAAAAATTGAGTCGGAGCAAAAGCTCTCTTTTTATGCATTCCAGCCATTATCATTCCCATATCTATTTTCAACACTGGTTCCAAATCTGTACTCAGTTTTCTCCTACATTGTAAAGTTTTCAAGAAACGGGGTGTTTTCCTTTTCCGGCACTTGTTTAGTAGTATTGATATAGAGTCTAAACTACTCACCATATAATAAAAAATAATATTTTGTATTTGAGAAAAATTATCAACTTTTCCATCAATATATCAACTACTATCGTGTCATGTGCTGAAGCGGAGCTAAAATTTTAAGATTTTCCAACAAAATATCAACAAATTTTGTATCTTTAGTTTTAGCGGAGCTGTAATCGTCCAAATATATTTTCTGAATTTTTTTTTTTAACTTATAAATAAAATTTTATTTTTGCGAAAAATCTTAAAAATCTACCCTAAATCAAAATATAAATTTGTAAATGAATAGCTCTTTCAATATCTGATGGATTTGCTCCATTTAAACTGCAAATAATACTTTATTTAATTTAGATTAGAAAATGGCTATTATTTTTTTTCACTAACTCTACCTAATATATTTTTTCTTGAATAAGCTTATAAATTATTAAATTTTTCCAAAAACCAGCTCTAAATCAAATTTCTTATATATTTTTTTTTTTTTTGTTTTGCAATACAAAACTTACGATTTTAGCGTTTTTATGTAAATGTGTCATTAGAAATTTTGTGCCAGAGTACATAAATTTGGCACAAAAAATAAAAAATACTACAATATTCATTTCAAACAAGGGTTTTTCCTTAAAAAAAAAGACTTTTCAATCTAATTTTAGCTTTTTTTTGTAGGCGTGTAATGAAAAAAAATTCTTTTTTTTACATTAAAATTGTGCACATATCTTGAAAAGTATGGAAGTTCTTCATACAACAAATGTGTACTACAAAACAGTTTCATACTTGAAACAGAATTACCTTTCCAGGTAATTTAAAAAAATTTTTTTGACACAAAAAACATTCGCATATTCAAAAAAACTATGGAAGTTCTTAGTACAATGCATTTTTTTGACATAATTTCATTGCCCTAGAATGAAAAAAAAAAATCCGAAATTGAAAGTTCTGACTTATGATGTAAATATCTCCGTTGTTTTTGAATATATTTCACTGATTTTTTTGCTCCCTAAAAACTTAATAAATGACTTGAAAAAATTTTGTAATAGTACCATGGCAGAATAACCAGGTAGGCTCACTAGAAACATGCTCTCTACGACAAATAAAACAATAACAAATGCGTAGCTATAATGTCAAAATATATTTTGTCAATTCAAAGCAGCCGTACATAGCGACACAAACAAATTGGTTACTGAACATTCTAACAAGTAGTCAAATGAAAATTTTAATTTTTATTTGCTTTGTTTACAGCCAAAATACAAGTAATTCTGTATTATAACTATAAACACAGCTCATTTTATTAAATTTGTAATGATTTTAATAATATTTCTTATATTTTCACACAAAAAATCTGGGTACTCGCTTTATTTATACGGTTACGAGTAAATTATACATCCATATGGCTGAACGAATAAAAATAAATTGTCAATAGTGACATTATAGCTACGCCAATGTTTTGCTCTCCGAATTGCATCTACCTGGTTATTCTGCCATGAATAGTACTGTTAGCTTAGCATATATATTTTTCCAAAAAAAGTCAAAAATAATAAGGGTTTCCTTAAGAAATAGACCAAATGTGGTTTTTGTTGTCAAAATAGTATAAACTTAAAATCACATTTTTAGCCACCTATCATTTGTCACTTCATGCATTAACAAAAATTTCCTCTTTTTTACATAAAAAATAAATAACTATTTTTGTCATCAAAAAACATTTGATTATTTCGGCAAAATTAAGTTTTTAAAAAATGTTGTTTTTATATTTTTTAGAGTTTAAGAGAAAAAATTATTCAAATATCTCTTACTAATCAAAAGTTATAACTGAAAATGTATATATTTATACCACATATAAAACGACTTTTATATAGCAGCCCTACAAAATATTAACATTTACCTTTAAATTTTAGACAAAAAGTTTATTCTAAAACATTGATGCACAATCGCGCACAAATGTGCCAATAAGCTCTTGTGCTTTCACACTTAAGGTAGAATTATAATAGACGTAATGTTAAGTAACGAAAAGTTGTCAACTGTCATCGGGACTGGACGTAATGTAAGAAAACGTTGTAGCAATTATAATAGGCAGTAGCCAGGCAGTTGTTTGTCGTAAATAATTACACGTTCCCGTACAAGTTCAATTAAAACTTCGTCATCCATAGATGTGGATATATCTATCACACTAAGAATTATCACAATAATAACGAAAACTCAACAAAAAGCGTAGTTCAACAATATAAAATAACGCAAAAATCGAATCTAACCTCAATGCTTAGTTGATCTTTGTACAGACGTATAACTGGACCTATAACTGGGCCTTTGTATAAAGCTTACGCATACAAAAAAGCACCCCAGTTCGCTCTGGCATTTGAAGCGGTGATTTCACGCATTTCACGCAAAAAAATGTATGCATGAACAATTAAATATGTTCTTAACTATCACAATAAATATATTTTTCGTGTATGTAATTTTATTTAAAAAGATTTCTGCTGATTAATGATGCGCAATATTTGTTTTGCTACACATCATAAGTTAACACATGATAATTTTTCTAGAGAACAAAATTGTTCCATAGATTAAAAAACATTTTTTTTTTTAAATAAGACAGTATTGAAAACAAAATATCACATCAAATGTAGTCAAAAAAATTATAGATCATAAAAATAAGAGCCAAAGTAACTGTAAGCGTAAAAATTTTTTATAGTTTTGATCAATTCAAGGCTATATCATATAAAAGTTTCAATTGTATTTAATAAGAAATTTTAACATCGAAGAGCTGTGCAACAGAAAGCTTACACATTTGATTTTTCTCAGTGAAGAAGCTTAAAGCTCTCTAACACAGACGCAAATTTGTAGAATGAGCACCACCCAGTAGTTCCAGTCTTGAAGAAATCTCAAATGAATCATGTACGATTTCTCCTGATCCTTGACGAAACATGCTGATTTAGCCATACATTTCATTGACGAAAATTTCATATAAATGTTCCAAATTCGTGCAAAACGCAATGCAGAAATGTCGAGATTTATCATGCACGAACCCAATATCGAAATATTGATTACGTTTCGTTAACGAAAAGTAGACAGAAATATAAAGAAAATTCGTAAAGGAATTAAAATCGAAACGTGCTTCTGGACCGAATTCAACGTCCTGCGATATATTTGATAAGGAATAAAAATATTTCATCTTCTCTCAACTCTATTGGAAGTCGACGAAATGTTGGTTTCGTAATGGCCTGACGCCACCACACCGTATGTTTTCCAGGTCTTCTCGGGCAGCTGTCCAAGCTCACTCCTTTAACATTGCCTTGATGCCACACGTTTTAGTGACAATTCGTTCTTTAGTCGTACGGTAGAGTTGTGGAATAGTCTCCCTGCGAGCGTGTTTCCAGTCAGTTCTAAGCTGTGCAAATATAAAACAAATCTTCACCGAAACTACTCCATCTTTTCAGCATCTAACTCATTATAACCCATCTTCCAAATCAACACAATGCTCATACATTTATAAGAAACATCACCTGAGCTTTCACTCTACAAAACAGAAAAAAATTATACCAAATTGTCAAAATCAAACGAATTCGACAGCATGGGCAATGTCACCTAAACAGTGGTGTCAATGAATATTTAAATAGTCTAAAATAAATAGTCAGTCCAAAACTATCGATAGTCACGATACCCCGAAAAAAATATGCGGAGTTAACCCAAGTTTTTTTGTGAGTTAAAAGAGTTTTTGAGGAGGAAAAAAATTTTTGTCGCAGTAAAACTCAAAATGAATTATATCAATATTTGTTTTGTTAATATAAAGCTTTTTCTGCTTGAAACAATTAATTGTCAAAGCTTGAATTAAATTTAAACCAGTTTCAAATTAACTCTGCGTCTTCTCCAAACATTTGTTATTTTAACTCCTTTAAAACTTACTGCCACCATCTACGAAGATCATACTTTGAATTTTAAAGCTGAAACGGAGTTATGTTAAGCACCTAACAGAGTTTGCTCGAGCAAATATTTCCGTTGGCTCGTTGTACTTTGAAAGAAGAGAAAGTACTCAAATATTTTAACATGCAAATCAAGTGTGCTGTAAAAATTAAATGTTGCACAATGATAAAAAAGGGCCTTTTTATTATTACAAGTTATTTGTTTTCATATATCTTTTTTTTTTTTTTGTTGATTATAACTTTTTTCGAGTCTCGTAACACCGAAAAAAATATGCGGAGTTAACTCAAATTTTTTCGTGAGAAGTAAAAACGTTTTGTCGCAGTAAAACTCAAAACGAATTGATTGCAATAATATTTTTTTTTAATATAAAGCTTTTTCTGCTTCAAACAATGAACTGTCAAAGCTTGAATTAAATTTTAAGCAGTTTTTAACTCGCGATGTAATTTTTTTAGAGATTTTTGGCAATTTAAAGAGTTTTATAAATTTTTCTATACAACTGTTGTTTTCATAAAAGTGAAGACATATGCATTTACTTTTACAAAATTTATTAGTTTTTGAATTATACTAAAGTCACATATGTACGATATTATATTAACGAAACTACATTATACACTAATATACTACACTATTATACACTAATAAAATATTCCTGAGAATATTCTACTTACTCTTGTTACGAATTTAATATGCTAGCATCAATATACAGGGTTTCCAGTGAAAGAGTACGAATATTTACAGAGGTGAAAGAGTAGGTTGAGTTAAGCAAAAAATCCTAATTTATGGGTTGTCTATTTTCGCACCCTTAGGAGTAACGGGGTTAATTGGTGTTTCATGACTTTGATTCATACTATTTCAGCTAACTAAGATGAAATCAATCCGTTGAAACTATTAAATTTTTACATTGCGCGAAGTTTCCTCAGACTTCTGCTTAATAAAAAGAACATTTTAGCATAAAACTTGTGGTTTATTTAATTTTATTTTTAATAACATCAACATTATGGTTGTATTTTCTTAAAAAATTTTCACTAACTTGAAAAAATAATGATATTATCTTCTACGTAATTGTATTTTGTTGGAAAAAAAAACAGATTTTATAACAGAATTATAAGAACTGTTATTAGTGAAAATTTTTAAATACAACTAACTTTGTTTTTTAAGATATATTTATGATTTCGATGTCAGTGATAAAAAATTTAATAAATCACAAATTTAATCTTAAAAAAATTATTCAGAAAATATTGTGATCAATGCGAAAATTTAGTCTCAACGGATTCAGTCTCATCTTCACAAGAGCGTCGCTCGGTTATGGATACGTGGGGTGGTTTTGTTGATACAACGTCAGAAAGATCATTTCATTGTCTCTTAAACGAGTTATTAAAATAAACTTTCCACGTTCATTTCTACAATCCCTTACTCATACCTTACTCGTCACTTAAACAACTTTCATAACCTTGTTGTTTAATCCGGACTACATTTTGATAAATGCAAAAAAATATCCATCTCCTAATTCAACAAACAGAACCACAGCAAAGAATTGTAAAAATCAATGCAAATATTTATTCTTTTTTTCAATACGTTTAATATAAAAAAATCCCTGTTTTGAAAAATTCCCTATAAAATTAAAGAAATGAAACACCTTTTGACTGCTGAGCTCAATATCAGCTTAAAAATAAGTTTTGTCAAATTGTTCAAGTCTCTTCATAAATTTTCGGAAAACGAAAAATTGAAAAACATAGATATTCTAAATTGATTAAGCGTAGATAAGCTGCTCTGTGAAGATTTTTTGTTTTCAGCGTCTGATATTCCCATTGAACCAATTGAAGACAACCATCCATTCCATTGAACCAAGAAAAATAATTTGCAACTATCTACGGGAATGGAAAATGTCAGAATTTTTAATTGAGCAATACAAAGGTAAAAATGTGCCATAAAGATATCAAAATAAAGCTACATTTTAAATTCTTGCAGAGCTGGGAATCTCAATCAAGCACTTGGATAAAATCGACAGGGAAGACATCAGCATTCTTATCCCAGACGAGCATTGTGTTACTCGAAAACTTATATTAACCTTATCTTTAATTTCTTTTGTTCCCAATTGAAAGAAAAAATAAATAAAAATAATAAGAAATAACAAGTTCTTAATTTGACTCTGTCGTGGGTTGGTTTGTTTATTTTTTTAAGCCTAATGCTACATTCAAATGAGTGGGTTCAAGTTTTTTTTAAGTAAACTCAAAATTTAAAAGTTCTCAATGCAAGTCTGCTAACATTAATTCAAATCATAACGGAGTAAGCACGACTTCTGAAACAAACTTTGCTTTCGGAGTAATTTGAATGCACAAACGGAGTTAAATATAGTTTTTACAGCTTTGGCAAAATACCATACACGAAAAGAGTTAAATTAACCCCGAATATGCCTTTATTTACGCCGTTTTTTTTTGGGTGTAGTGTTAAGTAATCGAAAGTTTGTGAACTCTACAGTTTAGCCTCTGAACGATTCAGCGAATTACAACAATCATGATTATCTTGAAGTTGTTGTAATAGAGTGAAAAAAGCTAGGAGCTGACAACCGCTACTTTGCATTATATTTTGTATGAATTTTTTTTAAGTCCAGCAGCTCGTGCCGAAACTTCCCTTAAGAAATCATCACGAAAAGTTCGAAAAAATCTTTCCATGTGAGTATAAGAGCACTACTATTATGTTGATCGCAACTGTAATGTAGAAAATTTTCAATTTGAGTACAAGATTTCTTATCGTATCGTTATGTAGATGATAGAAGACTTAAAAAATAAAATTTAAAAGATACATTAGCATATGTTATTTGTTTTAAATTTTGTACATTTACAAAAACAAAATGTCTTGTTTTAAAAACAAAAGTTTGTCAAATATGTGTACGTCCAATAATAATAAATATTGTAAATAAATCACATCATTTTTTCAAATCAATCTTTTTTTTTCTTGAGAAGAAATTAGCAAAAACTCACAATACAAGAATTTACTACAATTCGCTAGCCGTTTAGATATGTTATTGTATATTCTTGATAAATATATTAAAAATACATCTTCACGTGACTACCACTTTAGAAACAAAAATTTACTCTTCATTTTAACATGTTTTTATGGAAGAAAATAAGATTATAATTTAAATTATTGCATTTTATGAACTAGTAGAAAAAATATATTTTATTTCAAAAAAATTTTGGCATTTTTTATGCTTTGAGTTAAACAAAAAAAAACACTCTCTCAAAGCTAACTTATACATTAATTTTTACTTACTTATATATTGTTAGTGTAAATTTACTTTAATATTGGTTGAAAATAAATCGGATATGAAAAACCCACAGTAGTTAAAAACAAATATTAATTAATTTCCGTACAATTTATAACAAATAAATAGCCTAATTGAGCTCTTGAGCTGTTGATTTTACTATGCTACATTCTTAAATTTGGGCGCTCTCGATAAATTCGATACTTTTAAATAAGATTATTACAATCCGTGTTCTAATGCAATTATGCTAGACATAGAGAATACCCCTAATATGTATTAAAACATTTTTAAAAAACAACAACGATATAACAATGCAACGATATCTCACTGATGCAGATACATGATTCTTCATGTATCATCAACTCATATACCCAAGCCCGTAGATAAGGGGGCGTTTTAGAGGCTGAAACCCCTTAGGTTCCAGAAAATATAAAAATCTTATATACAATACTAGCATTAAGGCAACTACAATACAACAGCGTAAAATGTTGCAAATCACTTCAATTTTGAACTGAATTGAGACTGAATTGAGACTGATAATAGATAATATAAGCACTTCGGCATGGATTGTGATTTTATGTTCGGGCAGGGTTACGATGGTGCAGTTGCCATGAATGGTACACTACAAAGAGCATAAGCGTATGTAGCGAAAGAATAGCGAAAGAAAGCTACAGGATGCTGTTGTTAAAGCTTAAGGCATCGAAACTGAATTTCAAAATACCACAGTATCGTCTTTCGCATTTCAACTTATAATAGCAATAAATACGTCAATTGAAATGTTAAACATTTATATGTCACTTAGGCTATGTTCTAGAGTTGCTATTTTAAAATATTCAAAATTACTATATAATTTAGAACTGAAATTTTTTTAAAACGAAAATCAGAAATATTTTATACAACTTTTGAAAGTATTTTAAATAAAATATACATAGGAAGTTTTCGCAAAAATAATTAATTCACTAAACTCGTAAGTGCGCTATATCAGGATCAAAACGTTCACATTCTTCGTCGGATTTTCATTGTAAAATCGCACAAAGCGAAATATTGTAAAAAAAACACTAAAACAGTGTCCACCTACCATACAAAGCGTTTTTATGAAAACGGTCAAGATTCTTACAATTCCACAAGAATTCACCCAAATGACACAAAATTTGGCACATAAGTTTTGATCTGAAATACACACGAAAAGTTGGAAATATAGCAAAATCGAATAAAAGCCACGCATATCTCCAATATAAAAAATGTTATGAAAACCGTCATCTGAATCAGACAAAGTTTAATCTATTTTCTTGAAATTTTACACACAAACTTACTTTGAATATGCACTCTGCATTTAAAAGTTTGCAAAATTGAATGAAAACGCCTCCTGCCTTCCATACAAAGTGACGTCATCAATATGGTGAAACTTTTTGAAATGCCGCAAAAATATTATGTAATGAATTGATATTTTTGACATAAGATTCAATATTAAAAACATGCTCTGAATTTGAAGTTTGCAAAAATTGTATAAAATCCATATACTTCTACCAAACAATGTGATACCATAAAACATTCATACCTTCAAATATGCTAAAACTACAGCTGTGGGGTATTTTATCTTCGAACCAGTCAAGGATAATTCCTTACTAGTTCCTTACTAGCAAATTAACATATTTTTTATGCATCAATCCAGCAGAAGTCAAATTCAAAAAATAAAATTTCATATGATTTTGCGTTTGAAAATAGCTTTCTTTGAATTTTGTTTTTATTTAATTTCTAAACAATTTTTAATTATTTATTGCTATAACTAACAGGCAATATATTCTAAATATTATAACTTCTTAACTAAATAACAGTATGTATGTTGCATATGTACACAGAAAAGAACAACAACAGCTGACAGACCTCACCTAAAGCAAACCCTGTCATCGACGCAACTATGGCTATCGCCCTCCGACTTAATGTGAGTGCAGCAACATTGGTGGACAGGCGATACTTCGCGCTTGCAATCAGTGCTGCTGGGACTCATACTTTCGCCTTGACCAGCTGCATTGGCGCTAAAGTTGAATGTTGGACTCTCGGAGTCGCCTTTCTTCTGCTTAACTCTGCGATTCTGGAACCAGATCTTGACTTGCTTTTCGGACAATCTAAGGCGATTGGCAATTTCAATACGACGCAGACGTGACAAGTAAGCGTTCAGCGAGAACTCACGCTCCAACTCTAGCAGTTGCGTGCTGGTAAAAGCGGTGCGTATGCGTTTGCTTGAATCGGCATAGTCGCTGATGACAGGTGAAAGTTGTACGTTGTTGCAACTTGCTGCTGTCACTGAGTTGGATGATGATGTGCTGGAGGTAGTGGATGAGCTGGCTTTTATGGGTGAGCTATGTGGCGAGCAAGAGTCCTCCTTGAAACGTTTGGCATGTGGTGCCGCAGCTGGACAAGTGTTGCTGAAAACCTCATCGTAACTAGCATTTGAAGAGGCTGACGGTGAGGTGCAGAAGGCATCGCTTAAGTTTAAGCCATAGGCAGGCAGATTAGCTTGTGGCAGCGAGTCACGTCGACTTGGCGGCGAGTAGTTGTCGTAGCTAAGCTTGCGCTTGTTGCTCAAGAGCGAAGCGTATGGATGGAAGAGTGGCGACGCTGGTTGATGTTGCTGCTGCTGACGATGTTGCAATTCTGCCAAATGTTGTTGCTGCTGCTGCAAAGCATGTTGCTGTTGTATGCCAAGCGAGAAGAGGTAGCTGCCCACATAACTGGCCGGATATGGCAACATTGGCAGTGTTGGCAACATGGCAGCTGCGCCGGCGCTGTTTACATTTATTACCGTTTCAGTGGGCGAAACGTGTGGTATTTCCTTTTTAAGCGGCATATCACTCAGCAAAGAATCCATGAGAAATGACCGCGACATGTTGTATTCTTGGGAAGATCGTATTTTTCGTTAATTTGCTTAAAAATTTTTCGTAACTCTCGAACTTGTCTTGATCGCTGGTGTATGACGACTGATGTTCTGCTCCGCACACGATCGACTTTATATACGAAGGGTTGGTTAGTTGGTTGGTGGTGGTGGTCTTCGACTACCAGCTAGCCAGCCAGCCAGCCAGCCATTGTTGTTAAACCTCCCTTAATTTGTAGCATTTCGCCAATGTTCACTTCCTACCACAACAAATTAGAATTTGAGGGTTGTTAAAGACCCTCAAATAAAGCAGCGACAAATTGGCTGTTGTTGCTGCACGTCGTCCTCGACTAATGAATTGTAATTGTAATAGAAAGTTGCCATCTTTGCTCCGCCCCAGCCAGCACAGGTAAGTGGCTTGCAGGTAAGTAAGGGCAATGCTGTCACTGCTTGTTCTGAGCACTCGCTTTGAGGGCTGTTTTTTTGTTTTTTTGTTTTTTTTTTTTTTGTCTTCTGCATGAAGAACGGGTCAGCTTTGGTTGCTGAGCTGATCGACAGCGGCGGCTTGTTATTGCGTTGTTTTTGTCTATTTAAACCCTCAGCTTTGATTTTACGCTTCATGCATTTTTAATAAAAATTTATTTATTATATTTTTACTTTTGCTTAATTTGTATCTTATGCGTTAGATAGGAAGCCTTCTTAGTTAGAGGCGTAGCACTTTCGAGTTATCAATTTATTGCGATTTCACGCCGAAACTTTTTCTTATTGCTACCAATTGTGTAGTTTAAAGATTTTTAAGTTATCGCTTGAATGATTTGATTAAAAAAACATGCAAATTTAAGAAGCACAAGAGTTAATAAATATCGATCAATTCGAATAATTTTCAGCAAAATCTGACCTTTGTGTTTCCGATTTTTTTGAATCTTTGTAGGTAAGTAGTGCCTATAAAAATAACTAAAATTGTATTTTTATTTATGCGAATAAATTTTTTAAAAGTTATACACTGTCAAAAATATTAAAAACATAATAAAATATACTTTTACAAACGAAAAAAAATAAATATATATTAAAGACCTTAAATGGGTCTTTTTGGTGATGTATTGTTTTAAGCACTTTTAGATATATTAATTTTTTTTAACCTCAAATTTTCAATCACAGTTTTTATAGTATTCGCAAAAAATGTTTTATCTTTTTAATATAGTGTCGTATTAAGGCATACATTTTAAAGGCTAACACACAATTTTAGGTTGGGACTCCAACGATTGCTATGTTTAACAAATTTTTTAATAAATGCCTGCAAAAGTTTTACCATTTTTACACCCAAAATTCCTTATTTTCTTAATAAAATTCCTTATCGTTACAGTTTTTAAAAATTAAAAATATAAAAAATTTTTGGTGTTGCAAGTTGTTGGCTTTATTTAAATACTAATAGATTTATTTGAAAAATAAGAGACATAATTTTGGATGCTCATTGGTATTTACATCAATTTGGATGGAATTATCAATAATTAAAGATTATGAATTAAGAATTATGCAATAAAAAAGTTTACAAAAATCACATTACCATTTTTGTAGGCGCAGCGACGATATGCCAAATTTTATAACTATACGTAAATATTTTTTTGTAAAAAAATTCGGAAGTTTTAAACGTTCTTACATTATATAAGTGCTTTACAACAACAACAAAAAAGGTAAAAAAAAAATTTTAAAATAAGCTTTTATTAAAAACAAAACATGAACTAAAAAAAAATAACTGACATTTGTCACATATTGTATATTAGGGCGGGTAGATTTGAAGGGAGTGAAAAAATTCACCAATTTCCCTATGATTTCCGTATTCTATGGGTTATTCCATGAAAATTTGCCAAAGGAACCATACCTCTATCGTTAAAATCGAGTCCCCTACTTTTTGTTGGTAGATTTTTTCCCAAATTGACGTTTGTATGAAATATTACCAACACGTAGACATCCATAACTCAAAAACTATCGATCGGGTTTAATCGATCACCAGTTGGAAAGGTGAGCTCATTTTGATCAATTTACAAAAAAAAATCTCCAACATTGGTCCAACGGTTCAAAAGTTACGGGCATTTTTGTCCAAATTTTGGACCATTTTTCCATTTTTTTCATGATTTTGTCCAAGAATATTACTTTCATGGCCATTTTTTTGGCTCAATCCATTATTTAATTCAATTTACAATTCAAAACGAAGAGTTTAAGCCCAAATTTATCGAATTCGGTTGATTAATTCATGCGATTTATTATTTTGTTATTTTGTTTTAGCAATATCGCATGAATTGTAAATTGATCAAAATGAGCTCACCTTTCCAACGCGCCTACTGGCGATTAAACCCGATCGATAGTTTTTGAGTTATGGATGTGAACGTGTAGGTAATATTTCATACAAACGTCAATTTGGGAAAAAATCTACCAACAAAAAGTAGGGGACTCGATTTTAACGATAGAGGTATGGTTCCTTTGGCAAATTTTCATGGAATAACCCATAGAATACGGAAATCATAGGGAAATTGTCGAAAAATAAATCGACCCGCCCTATTGTATATATAGTAGGTGTATTATAGATTCAGGAGAAACTCTCTCTTGGTTACTCATCATCATAATAAAAGTGTACTCAAATAATAGGCACTAATATCGTCTAACCTCAAGTTTTTTTACATTTAAATGTTTTTTAAATTTTGATAATTTCTAATTATATATTCGTCCCTAGAACGTACTTATTCTAGAACGCTTTTGTTATGATGATGAGTAACCAAGAGAGGGGTTCTTCTGAATCTATAATATACCTACTATATACATTAGGCTGGGTCGATTTGTATGGAGGTAAAAAAATAATGTTGCCTGGGCGATTTTCAGATACGTCATGAAAAGTTATTAACAAAAAAAATGGGGGCGATAGGCATGCATTTTACCCTATCACATATTTAATTTTGTGAATTTTTTCATTAGGAATTTTTTATTTTTTTATATAAACGTGCACAGCTAGAACAAAGCTAATGCCAGAAATGAAATCCTCGTAGCCGATTCATCCTAAAACCAGTTACACATTTATACGTTTTTATACAAAAGTTTATCGTAAAAAATTTCTAAGGAAAAGAATTCACAAAATTTAATGTATAATCTTAACGGTGGTGCGTATGAATTTTTGACCATCACGACTGAAACACTGAAGCTATCCACCTTATATTCACAACATGTGTTTTTGTGGTCCTCCGAAATTTTTTTGTTTGTTTTGGTGGCACTGAAGTCGATTTAAAAAAAAAAATATGTTTATAAACCGATAAAAATTGGCTCCAGCACCACCTAGGGGGATCTTAAAAAACAAAAAAAATTTGGATTTTTACCCACCTTAAGGGAAGGTTCTTATCTAGAGGTAAAAAAAATACAGTGAGGTTCTTGATTTTATTTTTCATAGAAGGAAGTAGATGAACAAAATGAGTTTTTTACCCAGCACAATTTTTGATACAAATGTGACATACATTCTTAGGAACACTGCTTCCAGAAGACATTCTATAGATCCAATTTTGCTTCTTCTTAGCCTTATCAAGAAGTGCTTTCAAGAGGCATTCTTATAAACTACTTCTAGAAGACATTCAAATGGTCTTTTAATTCAATTAAAATAAAGAAATTCTGAATAACTATAATGTGTATATGTTTTAGATATTTTCCGTGGGATTTTTTAAGCCCCCAATTAAACCCAACCACTTACTACTTACACTTTAAAAAAGAAAAGCCGGACAATATTTTCGGAATCTATGCTTAGAATCATCTATGAAAATATGGATTTCGTATGCGATAACTTTTTTATGCAATCGTTATCGTCCAAACCGTTTTGGTAATGTATTCTACACCTCAGAAGCTATCGAAAAATAAAAAAATTGAGTTTTTTGGTTCAGTTTCATGAGAAGCTTCCCTTAAGGATGTAGATGTTCTTGTATTCTAGCCAAATTTTTAAGTTTTTTTTTTTCGGGAATTTCTATTTATAACAAAATGAAGAAGTACAATCATTAAATTTTTTAATATATTTTTATTGACATCTTTTACTGTGCTGTTTATGGCAAGTACTACTTTTGCATCATCACTAAAACGAATTATGAGTAATGCGCTATTATTGCATTATCACCAAAACGCTTTATGAAGAAATGCTATATTAACAATGATTTATTTGTGCAAGTTAACGAATCAGCTGAAGCAGTGCAACTTAATTTTTTTAATACATGGCCCATAAAGCCCATAATACACGGTTGCCACCTTTGTGGGAAAATTCCATTTGTGGTTATTTTTAATTGCAGTGGGAAATGGGAATTCCCTTGGGATTTTTCAATTGAGTGTGGTTTTTTAATTCACGTGGGATTTTTTTGTTTTGTGAAATTTTTTGTTTTGAAGGATTTCTTTTTATTTTTCAGTTAAAATATGTATAAATATATATACATAAAAGTGTATATTTTCATATTTTGTCCATTGTCAATATCGTCTTAACCCATCTATATGATTTTCGGAAGGAATTCGTTAAGATTTCGGTTACTTTGGTTTGGTGGGAAGTTCTTTCACTCTTGACGTAATTACATGCATTGCGAAAATATATTTCAGTGAATTTTTTTTCTTTTTTTATCAATATACAAAATTGGTATATGTTAAAATTGATTTGTGATTGGCCCTTATTATGAGTTGCTTTCGACATAGTCTTCGCTGGTTATCGAACAACGAGTGTCGAACGTCAAACCCTGTCGAAATGTTCGTTGTTCATCGAATTTTCAGTCGAATAGAATTTTTCTTTTGATGCGGTGCGTGCTGAGCAATAATTGTTAAAAAGATAAGAGTTTCGTGATTGTGTTTTGCTTTTTAATGACTAAAAACTAATTTGGAACTCTTTTTCTAAACTTACATACAGGTTTAAAGTGGATTAAATAAATATTTTTCATTGAATATTATGGCCCCTATTATGTATTACAACTCAACTTAAGTTGACTAGATTCAACTAATTTTTTTTCTCATAATTTATTACATACATTCCAGTTGAACTATGTTGTTTGAAAATTCTTAAAAGATTAAGGCAAACTACATGGTTCAACTAAAATAAATGTAATACGTTATATGAAAAAAATTTAGTTGAATCTAGTCAACTTAAGTTGAGTTATTTTACATAATAGGGGCATATTACTAAGACTAAATAAAACACAGACGATGACATATACTAGTTATTCTTAATTTTTTTAATTTTTTGTTTCATTTTTGACAATTTGTGATGTCTATATTATTTACTGTGGTAATTTTTAATAGACGAGAGATTTTTTGTGGTTTTTTTAAATGCAAATGGGATTTTTCGTGTTTTTTTTTTTTGCGTTGGATTTTCGTGGTTATATTAAATATTCGTGGGATTTTTTGTGGTTTTTTTTAATTGCGATGGATTTTGGTATTTTCAATTTTATACCATGGGAATTTTCGTGGTTATTAATATTTGCTTTTGTGTGAAAAAGGTTTGTTCGTAGGAATTTGAGGTGGCAACCGTGCCATAATAGTCCATAAAGTCCAAAGATGAGAAATTTGACGCATAGTGTAACGATCCTATATAGCGAGCAATCACAAAATTTTCTTTAAATACGTTTTTTTTATATGAAAATTATACCGATAACGCTACCACCTGGACCATGATAATTAAAAATCATAAACAAAATTAAAAGGCTTGCACTAATTCTATATTCTCTTTAAGTATATATTTTCTTAATTATTTCTTGTAAAAATAACAGTACAGCAAAACTTAAAGAAAAAGCATTAAAGCCATCACTACAAAAATTCAACTTTTGTAAAGAGTTGCAGTTTTTTGGATTAAACTTTCCTTTCATACAATTATTTATCCTTATTTAAATAACATATTAAAAAAATTGCTGAGGTACTATTTTTTATTTTTTTTTAATCACTTCTAAATTCACGGAAATTTTGATTATTTTATTTGTCAGAAACCACTTTAGAAAAACACCCGTATTACGACCACGGTACGTAATAAACAGGGAAGACAGAAATATGCACGAAAAAATCTAAAATAAGTATGCTAATATGCTCTAAAAAATGGCAAAATATGCCATCAAATAAGCACGAAAAATGTCGAAGTCGGAGTTTTATTATTCAAAATTTTATTCAATAGTTCATAAAAAAAAAACAAAACAATAGCCCTTTCAAGGCGTAAAAGTAAATATTTCAGTTTAAATAAATTGTAATTTTAATTATAAAGTAAAAATTTAATTCTATTTTAATCATTTAATGAATATTTTGTTTGGTAGCTCGAAGACAATGCCAAAAGTCTCCTTCCGGACGAAGTCCATTATTTTATATGGTGCTTATAGCAAAAACAGTGTATTGCATTCAGCGATTACACTGAACAATTAAATGCATTTTTTATTATCAAAAAGAAATTTTCTACGATTTTCAGCCAACAATGTTTTTTATTGTGAGAAAGACCGCTCGACATCGCAGGATGTAGTTGGGCACCATTTAAAATAAGGGACTTCGTTCGGAAGGAGACTTTCGGCGTATGGATCCATTGTCTGTGAGTTTTTAAACAAAATATTTTTTATACATATATAATATAATATCTCTTTATAAATATATATAATATCAAAGAAATTACAATGTTGCCAGATGTGAAGGAAGTATCAAAATTTGCCCGATTACAAGCTAAAATCTGTTCGAAAAGTTAAAAATATGTAAAAATATGCACAAATAAGCACAATCGTTATAAATATGCAAAATTATTAACAAAACGTCCAAATATGCAAAAGCATATATTATATGCATTTGCATATAATTGTCTTCCCTGGTAATAAACAAAAAAAAATTTTCAGAAAGATACAACTTCATATTTTTTTTTTCTCATACAATTTGTGTATGCATACATATATTAGCAATAAATAAGGAAAATTCTTAAAAGTATGCATATGGGCATTTCTAAACTGGCGTTACGGACGATTTGTACGAAGAAATATTAAAAAAATGAACTTCCGCCCCCCCCCCCCCTAATTTTCATCCTGCCTACACCCTTGCTCATAATACGTTTTTGTGATAATGTAAAAGTAGTGCACTACTTGCCATAAACCTAAGTGAAGAAAAAATATTAATGCATTACTTTGATAAGAAATTAGTGCAATGAAGTCAACGAACAATTTGCCAATATAAACACGCCTTCTGCCGATATTTCTGATTACACACACAACACCTTTCCAGTAAATCTACAAACTTTTAGTTTTAGCTGCGTTGACCAGATTGAAGATTTAAGATGTGTTTTGACAATAAAATCTAATGCGACAGGATTCGATGATATGCACCCCGTGTTCCTGAAGGCGCTTCTTTCAACCTTACTGCCTTACATAACACACATTTTTAACTTTTCTTTAACATGCTCAACTTTCCCTGATTGCTGCAAATCTGCTAAAATAATCCCATTGCCTAAGAGTGCTTCTGATTATCACCCTATTGCTATATTACCATTCTTATTTAAAGTTTTTGAGCGCATCCTATATACTCAATTAAGTTATTTTATCAATCAGAACTCACTGATTACTGAAAAACAATCAGGTTTTAGGGCCAAAAGAGGTTGCACCACAGCTTTAATACAAGTGTTAGAAGAAATTCGTGAAGCCTTAGACAACAACAACGTTACTTTTTTAACTCTACTCGACCACTCTAAGGCGTTTAATATGGTAGATCACAAGTTATTGTGCTTAAAACGTACAAACTTGTTCAATTTCTCAGACACTGCTGTGAAACTTATGAAATCCTATCTATGTAACAGAAGACAAGCTATCTGTGTAGAAGAGATAGTTTTAGAATATATCTATATATCAAGGAGTGTTCCTCAAGGTTCATTACTGGGACCATTATTGTTTTCTATGTACATCAACGACATAGTAAAAATTCCACAATACTGCAATATTAATTTGTACGCTGATGACGTTCAATTGTATATAAACTCTAAACCCTCAGATTGCGAAGAGTGCATTGACAAGTCTGTCCTGACTTAAGGAATATTTACAATTGGGTATCGAAGAATGGGCTTTGCCTCAATCCAGCTAAGTCAAAAAGCATTGTCATTCATAAAAGTCGATTTGACATAAGCTCTATCCCCAGCATTAAAATAAACGGTACAGAAATACAATATGTCGACCATGCAAAAAACTTAGGGATTACGTTCAATCAATGTTTAACGTTCCATAGTCATATAAATAAATCCATTGGTAAAGTGTATGGTGTGCTTCATAGTTTGTGGACAGTACAATACTTCACGCCTCTTAATATTAGAATGCAGTTAGCAAAAACTTACTTGATTACAACTCTACTGTATGGCTGTGAAATTTTTGCAAACTGTGATAGTGTAACTAAAGCTAATAAACGTTGTATATAATAACATCGCTCGATTTATTTTTGTACTTAGGCGTATGGATCACGTTTCGCGACATGCGTGCAAAATTTTTCACATGCCTCTGGATTCACTTTTAAATTTTAGAACAATTCTGATGTTACATAAAATTATAAACACTAAGTCACCACCAGAGTTGTTTCAAAAGTTGCGTTTTTCGCGTTCTGTTCGTAAAAATAATCTTATACCAATACGTCATACTTGCCTAACGTCTGAACGACAATTCTTTGTCCACGCAATTCGGCTTTGGAACTCACTTCCCAGAGATATACAAATTACCGGCAATGCACCAAAATCCAGAAAGAAACTTTTTAATTACCTTGCAGCTTCAATAACGTACCTACTTACGATTATCTTGATTTTTTTTTCTTGCCCCTCTCTATTCTAGTGAAGTGCCCTGGATACATGACTATTAAT
Source organism: Dichetophora obliterata (assembly GCA_963920525.1). Lineage (NCBI taxonomy): Eukaryota > Metazoa > Arthropoda > Insecta > Diptera > Sciomyzidae > Dichetophora > Dichetophora obliterata. The sequence continues at coordinate 28,848,511 of OY986438.1, forward strand.
TTTTCTCTTTCTTATAATATTTTAATTTTGTCTTTTAAAATACATGTAATGCCTTACAATGTTTGATGTTTCGATAATAAGTTGCTTTATACACGTGCTATTTAAATATTGTGTTGCTAGAACTTTAAACATAAGATCTTTAAGGGTTCTCATCTAAGCATGTAACTGACCCGTAAACATTGTAAACCTTGTGAGCTTACATGCGCGTAAACTATCTGTCAAAATTTGTATGGGCGTGAGTTTACATCATTTCCGAGCCTATTTTGTGGTGTAAACTAGCATGTAAATCTACGTGTGTGAATGAGCGTTGCTTTTGACGCTAATCATTACATATTTAAAGTAGTTGGAGTAAATATGAACACGTTTTATTTATTTTTGAATTGAAATTTTAATTTAATTGCATACAAAAGAATTGATCAGGAAGCCTATTCAAAATATTGAAAATATTATAACTTTTCAACTGATCTAAAAAATATACAATAATATTTCTATGTTAATGAAGGTTTTTAAAAGGTTTAAAATATAAAAAAGTTACAATGTTGTCGTAGCCGCAGCCGCCATTTTGTCGACATTTACGCTATTTACACTTTATCACTCATCACAAGTTTAAATGGTATTCATGTTTACATGTTTACATGCTTAGATGTGAACCCTTTTTATCTTGTTGTACTAGCATATATCTCAAACATATATAAATATAAATAAATAAATAAAAAAAATAGTGCACTAAAATTATTATAACTAATGATATTTAAATACACATGCATTTGCATTGATTTCGTTAAATTACGAAAAAATGGTTTATGCATTACCCCTTTAATTGTCCCAGGTCTAGATTTGATACACCGCGCCTAATCTCGTTCAAAAAACACTATGCCTAACGGAAGGTTAGTTAGTTTTTCTTCAATTTTTCTTCAAAGTTTCAACATGTTTATTCAAAATAGTAATGACTGTGTAATGAATCATCGAAGAAATGCCTATTCATTGAGAGTTGATAACTTATTAATTGTATTCACATTCGCCATAAAAATAGCTAACTCCGAAAAATATGGTGCTTATGATAATATTGTAATAATGTGAGATGTAAAAAATCACTAGCATTCAAGCATAAACCTTAAAGGAAGTAACAACTAGGAAGATTACTGGCCTAGTTTCAAACGAATCCTTCGTACATTTTAAATGAAACTTTAAGGATTTAGTCAAAAATAAAATAAAATAAAACAAATTAAATACAAAAAATTGTATCGTTGTGGAAATAAAATTAAGCAAATTTGCCAGACAAAAGAAGACAGAAAAGAACAAGACAAAAGCATGCTCAATACAATTGCACAAATGCTTAATAGAATATTCCTTGAATCCTAGATTCAAGACTCTAAATTGCTATCATCTACAAGAATGGAAGCAAAATTCAAATGTCTTTCAGTAACTCACACGTGTCTCTAAATCATGAAGCAGAAACAAAAATCAAAAAAGAAACAATAAATTAATTTGGCCAAAGCACGAACACCAGAAATTCTTAAAATAAAACTATTGAAGAAAATCAATCGATTGTAAAAGAAACAAATGCAAGAAATTAAAATGCGTAACATTAATACGGATACAAATAAAATAAGAAGAAAAAGACAACAAAAGAAGTGAAAAAGAACAACTACGGAAGTACTAGAAGGAAAATAAAAGAACAAATCCAAAGGATCAGCTTAAAAATAGAAGAGGCTGACCAAAAAAACTGACCTAAAGATGGTCTGAGTTCAGGCGCACGAGACCAGCAGCAGCCGCCAACAACAACAGATGTGCAAAATTAACGCCAATAAAAAAAAAAGAAATAATGCTAAAATTTTTATCAATGAATAGCAAAAAGAAGGTAATTCAAGGAAATAAACAGAATTATGACAAAAACAACAATAGAAGGCACTTTACACTTAAAATGCAGGCAAAGAACAACAACAACCTATAAAAGATGATCATGCCAATTAAACAGCAGCCGCTGCTGATCACACAAGTAGGCGAGGCGACAGCCACACCCACCTACAAGGTAAAAATTGCACAATTAACATGGCATAAAATCGATTTAGAGCCACTTAACGACAAACCTTAAGTAGCAAATTGTAAAAATAACGAATGACGATAGGCGACACACAAAAGACGATGAGCAAAAAGTCAAAAAAGAATGATCCTATGCACTCCAAATGTACTGTCTACAAAATACAATTAAAATTCTTAAATTTCTTAAATAAAAAAGGACACGACATATAAAATATTGCCGCACTTTTTCCAATGAAAAAAACAAAAACGCATAGATGCAGTAGAATGGCCAAGCAAATAGATGACAGTTACATAGACACAGAGACAAACAGGCGACACTTTTGTCAAGGATCAGATCCGATCATCCTTAAGAGTCAACATGAAGCCAAACGAGAATCAATGATCGATGAATGGCTGAGTGAAGGAGTAGCAAAGAATGGCAATAAAATCTACAACAAAACATAAGAAAACTACCAAAAAATTCGAACATAAATTTCACAACAGCAAATAGAATACAAAATAAAATAATAACAATAAGAAGAATAGGAGAAAAAAAAACAAGAGAAAGAAATGAAATTACGAGTGTCTGTAAATTGACGCACACCAAGAGTTGCCAATGAATGGCAAACAATTCGTACCAATAAAATACCAAAATAATGAATGAATACTTAAATCCTTCAGCAGAAGAATGCAAGTTAAAGAATACAAATTCCTTTTTCTATAAGTTCTATGTTATGCTTGCTTTGTGCAGCCAAAGAAATGAATGAAGTCGAACACAAGCCGTAGGCGGCACTACGAAAAAAGGTTTCAGTTACTGTTGTACTGCTTTAAGCCGACAATCGATGAGTTTGTTTGGCCCGAAAATGTGTCTTGTATCGTTGTGGAAATGTCGTTTTCAATAAAGTTTTTAAAAATTTTCTTTGAGACTCTGTAATCTTTCGACTAAAACTTTCCATTCACTGACTGCTTGCCTGAACAAAGCTTTCATGCGACTTTTGAATAACTATCTTTTTTTAATGCAAAAATCAGGATTTGCTATACACTCACGGTCAAAAAAAGAGCCGACTTAATAACAAATATTCTTTTTCTTGAACACAGTGTGACGAAATCGGCAAAGAAAAGCACAACCAAACTTTATTGAAATTCTTAAAGAGAGATAGATATGTTAAGAGTCCATCGCTCCTAATTTGACCTCTCAATGTCGTCATAATTTTTTTAATTTATTTTTAAAGTTGAAGTGTTCGAATTTTGATGTGCCGACATTCGTTTAATTTTTACAGCCATTTTCCTTGTTGGAAATGAAAAACCTATTTTACTTCCTTTCTGTATAACTTTGAGTAGAATAAGGATTTGTAAAAGATTTGACAAAATGGGAGCATTTTTCATGGTAGCCATTTAAGGAATTCTTAAGCGATTTCGATGTTCTCAAGTTCAATTGAAAGGTATTTTTACGTGCAATTATTTTTTGTGAAAAAAAAATGTCATTAATGGAGAATTTCTTAATTAAAATTTATAGAAGCACAATTTTTTTTTATGTAAAGAAAATGACAAGAATTTGCTTCGCTAAACTTTTTTTTTTGTATTTTATCGCAATTATTTTTACATAGTCTTATTTTACGCAAAATTCTACGGAAAAGAAATGGATTTTATTTTTCATTTCCAATGAAGCAAATAGCTGTAAAAATTCAATAAATATCGGCACAACAAAATTCGAACACTTCAACTTAAAAAATAAATTAAAAAAAATTGTGACGAAATTTGGAGGTCAAATCAGATAAGATGGATTTTCAACATGTACCTCTTTAAGAATTTCTATAAAGTTCGGTGGTGTTTTTTTTCTCGATTTTGGCACAATGTGTTATAATTCAAGAAAAATAATATTTGTTACTTAATTATTTAGTCGGATTTTTTTTTTGAACGCGAGTGTATGTGAAAGAAAAAGGACAACTTCGGCGTTGCTAGAAGGCGAATGGGGGCCATTTCGAATAAGTTATTCTACGAGTCGTAGAGAAACGAGTTTGAATTTAACGCGAAATAAAAAAAAACAAATTTTTAAAACGTTAGTTCTTTATTGTGAATCTATCTTAAGACTGAGGTACAATAATTTCTTAGGTGGTATTTATACTAACGAAAGTCCTGATCTTGCATTTTCCGTCTGTAAGCTTTTTATATTAGCAATAAACAATTCTTTGGAATTGTTTGTTTATTTTGGGTTTGGGTCAATGCATTTTCGTTTCTATAGAACTTTGTCTGTTCGAACGGAAATGCATTGATTAGCAAAATTGGTTGCGAAGAGTTCATTGGAATTATTTATTAAAAAGTTAATCGTAAACATTTCTTTGGAATTATGCATTTTCGTTTCTATGTGAACGGAAATGCAATTTGGTAAGTTTAGGTTTATTTATTAATTGTCAAAATTGGTTGTAAACAATTCTTTAGAATTTGAAGTGCGTTTTCATTTCTACGGAACTTGTCTGTAGGAGCGAAAATGCAATTTGGTTAATTTAGATAAGGAAAAAGATTAAAACGCGATTTTTATATTATTTTAGTGGGTGTTACTATAACTTCGTAGCTCATTTTTAGTTTTTAGAAAAAGGCCTAGCTGTTTTGCCATCATTTGAGCTGCCATACCCCTGTTTTAATCCATCTACAATTACCCCATTTTCTTTTTGCAATTTCAATTGCATCCTTATTTTGTTCCCTTCCATAATTGACTTATCTTCAATTTCAATTTTTCAAATAAATTAAGGAAAGGGCCATTCACAATGGTCAAATGCATTTTTAATTCAACACGTATGGTTTTTTCTTTAACAACTGCTGTAAATGTTGTTAAATGTTTGATTTTATTTTTCATTTGTAGCTATTCCGCTTCAACAAGTTGTCTCTTTTCATGTATGCATGACAATGTAATTGGTCTGCAGAATGACGTGAATAAAGGAGTTTTATTAACCCACTCATCATTATTGTTTTTTAAGTTAGTTGTGCGCAATGGCACCAAAGCTTCTACAAGTAAGAACTCATCACTTTGGTATTCTGTTCTAAATTTTTGTTTATATTGACTGAGCTCCCATCAAATCCCCATTTGCAGTCTTACATGACCCTTCTATTTTAACTAAAAGTAGGGCTTTAAGGCTAAGGCTTTTTTATATGGTAACTAATTGCAACTAGTTGCTGCACTCTTCGCCTTTGTGCTCTTGAAGACATATTTTCGAATGATCGCTTCCGCTTTTTGCTAGTACTTGTACTTTGTTCCTAAAAAGTACTAAGTATAAAAACTAAGTAAATGGCAGGTAGATAACTCAATATTTGTTTTTATAATTTAATATATAATTTGAGGATGGAGAAATAAATAAATACTAAATTTTGCTTACCAGTAAAGCAAAGAACTTATAGTGAATATATAGAATGCTTTCAATAATATGTTTGTATATTTCTAATTGAATTCTATGATAGCACAACCTCTATAACTCATCATTCCGACGCATATGTAAGGTACGAATGTAATATTATTCAAATAAAGACAACAATAAAAATAAAAGGAGAGTAATTACTATCGAAATTGGCTTAGTGCAGCAATCCATTTTGAGGGCTGGCAAGAAATTATTCCAGATAAAAATTTCCAAATTCTCAAAAATATTGTTTTTTAAATAATATGTTTATACAAATTTATATAAAACTAATATAAACCTGATAAAAGTGGATGAAAATATGAAATACACAAACTGAATACAAGAAAGAAGAATGCACATTTCACTGGAAATAGCAGTTTCGTGGTAGTTGACGAGAAAAGTCTTTTATGTAAAAAGTGCACTTCTCAGATAGCTAAATTTGTATTTTTTTTTAGAGTTTACACTTCTGTTTAAAAATATAAAAACTTAGATAGGTATTTTTTTTTTTGAAATTTTTAAATATTTAATTCGAAAAATTTCAAAAACTTGCTCTTTCTGACCCAATTTTATTAATTTTTTTATGTTTTTACAATTATAAAAGGAATATTTTAATTTTTTTTAAGTTTTACCTTTTCAAAATAAAACAATTAAGACAACATCTCAATTTATCGAATAACTTCATTGTAGTTTGAGTACAAAAAACTTCATTTTTGAAACACTTGTTGTTTCTTTGAAAAAATTCGTTAGATCAATTAATTGTTCTAACCTGACATAAAGCTCAATAAATTACATTAAACTATCAAACAACTAGAATTTGTATTTAAAATAAAGAATGATTTAAGCTATCAAACATCTAGAATTTGTATTTAAATCATAGAAAATCAAAAATTTATAAAATAATTTTTGGTGTACTAACACAGAAGCATACATTGGCGTTTACAAAAAGTAAACGTTTCTGAGTAGTTCTTCGTTTAGGAGTTATGCCATTAAAAAAATAGAAAATCGTGATGTAGGGAAGCGAAAAGGTAAATTTTTCCACACAAATGTTTGTAACTTTGGTATCATAAGGTCTATCTGTATGAAATTTGCACGTAAGGAAGATATGCCACTCAATAGCCTAAGTCCAAAATTTCTCAAATTTCACCCAAACTCGAGTTACAGATTTATTTCCTTGGCAACAGGCCAAACAGTGCAAAAACTGCATTTTTAAATTTGGGTCTCTTACGCAATTCAATAATAACACTGACTGATAAGATGACGGGTCCTTTCCGAATTATTATTAAGGACCCACTCCTTGTAGTTAAATTGTTCAATTTAATTTTTCACAGAAAATTTCATTTCTAAAAGAGTATAACAAAATCAAGTTTCAATTGTAACAAAAGTATGTTACGAATATACGTTAGTAGAGATCTCTTAAGTCGAGCAAGTCGCACTGAGGTTCACTTCGCACGTGTAAGTTGCGATTGAAAAAATCATTGCTCCGTTAGTATTCATGTGCCCACTCTGGAATTATACCAGTAGTTATTAGGAAAAATTTTTAACAAAAAAAAAATTAGGCCCAAATTAAAAAAAAAAATTCACTTTGGAAATCTCTGTTTTTCGCAATCAAAAAGTAATGTGATTAAGTTTTAGTGAACATCAATCGAAAGCTAAAAAAAAGGCGCACATTTCTTCTTTGGAACAAATTTTTTCTATATTCTTTAGTTATTGCAGTATAAGCGATTGAAAAAAGGTAATTTTTTAAAAACCTAATATAAAAAAATTATTTTCTCGTGAAGTCCTTTTTTTTAAATAAAAAAAAATACGTATCAAATTTTTTTAAATAATGAAACATAAAAAATAACTTTTATTAAAAAAAATTTTTTGGTGGCAAATTTTGTATGGAATTGCCCCATATATAAAAGCAAAACACTGTCTGTCTGTCTGTCTGTCTGTGTGAAGCCTATAGACTCCGAAACTACTTGACCGATTGATCTGAAATTTGTACAGTCGATTTGTTTCAGATAGGAGATGGTTTAAGAAGAAAAAATAGTTTGCCACACCCCTTTTACCGCCCCCACATCAATTAAAATGCTATATTTCACACGGTATGGGTCGTATAAGGCTAAAATTTAGTAATTTAACTTGTATGGTTACTGTCGATAACTGTACTAAAAATGGGTTTTCACGCCCCTTTTTACCGCTTACAAAATAACGAAAATGCTATATTTTTCACGGTTTTGATCGTATTAGACTAAAATTTGGTTATTTAGTACATATTGTTACTTTCGGCAGCTATACTGAAAATGATGAATATATTTGGCATTTCTTGACATTTTCGTATATGGCAGTAAGGCCATATAAGGCGGTCTGTGGCAGAACAACGTCTGCAGGGGAATACTAGTTATCATATAAAATTTTCATCCATATCTGCCACGCCCTTTGCTCACTTCCCATGCTAAATTAAAAATAAAAGTGCACTACCTCGAGTTGTAAAAAGTATTAGAAAGGAAATTAAATATTTTTTATTAACAACATTCACATAATTATCATATAAAAATTTCATCAAGATATGATTTCATCAAGGAACAAAATTGATTAACTTTTTATAAACTTGATTTACATAATTACCGCATAAAAATTTCATCAAGATCTATCACGCTACTCGCCCACCTCCCAAACAAAATGAAGAATAAAAGTGCAATATCTCCAATTGTAGAAAGCATGAGAAATGAAATGAACTTGTTTATTTTTATTTGGTTTCACATAATTATCATATTTATTATTTTATTCAGATTGGCCACGTCCTTCACCCGCCTCCCACACAACATTCAATGAAGTTTATTAATTAAAAAATTTTATTTTAAAAAATAAATCTTAAGAATGAGAGAAAATAGCAGAAAAAATTATTGACTTTCATCAGAATTTTTCGTAGGATCAGTCGACACAAGGTCAGAGAAATTGAGATCAGAAATGAAATCAATTTTGTCATCATTCGTATCATTCATTGATTTCATTATCATTTTTTTTTTATATTTTTCTAAAAGATAATATGAAAGGATCTGATGAAAGCAGTAACCCACGGAATAGATCTATATTGCATAGTTCTCAAAAGTTTTTACGGGTATGATTTAAGCTGATTTTTCCAAACTCTGTATGACTAGCTTCTTAAGCAATACAATTAACATTTTAACATATTTAAGCCTACAAACTTCTCTACAATTCTAACCCACGGGATCTTAATGGCTGAAAATTACAGCGTAAAATTAGGGAGAGTAAATTGTAACCAAACTAAATAATTGTAGTGAATATTATATTCAAAGCCCTTACAAACAATTTAATAAGAACTACGGTGAAATCAGATGCGTATAAAGCTTAGTATGCTGTAGGAACGAAAAAAAAATTCCAATAGAAATACATTGAGATTTTTGACAACGAACAGACAGAGAAATTTTTTTCGCCAGATAGTACGCTGTAGAAGCGAAAATTATTGCTATGTTGCCAAATTTCCATTCGTGTGTGGAGAGTTGAAATTTCAAAATTTCTCTGTCGATTCAACAATAAAAAATAAGCAGTAAATATGTTTAAGTGTTGAATTTGTTATTTAACAAATTTATTGTTTCATTTATATAGTTTATTAATGTGTAGTCTTGCTTTTTATAGGATATAAAAATGCAGCAATAAAAATATGAATCTGTCAACCAGAACAGGAAGTGCCTTTTTTTCCACACAAAAATGTTGGCTCTACACCAAAATTTCGCGTGTAGAGTTATATGCCCAAAAATTTTCGTTCCTACTAAGCTTAACCGTAGTCCTACGTTGAGAAAAACTTTTAAATTCCACGTTGAGGTGTAGATGAGGAATTTAAGTTTTTTAATATTTTGAAAAAATTTATAACTGAAATACTACAAGGAATATGATTTCGGTCTACACTTAGCATAAAATAAAAATCATGAAAGCTTGCTTTTATCCCGAAACAAAACGGTTTTGTAAATATATAAAAATTAAAAAATATGTAGTTTTCTACACCAACGTAGGACTACGGTCAACTCGAGAAAACTTCGCCCTGGCTGAAAATGACTTTTTTTCAACACCACCTAGCAAGAAAAAGATGCATAAATATTAAAAAATATTTAATTTTTAGGATATTGAGTTTTGATATTATTTACGTAACAAATTTAAAATCTCCTTTATATTGTTGTCTTTGCACAATAAAGCTTTAAATTGAGCCCTTTTTTTTTTGTTTTAAATGTAGAATGTGACCTTGTAGAATGTGACCATGTGTTTTTTTTTTTGCGAGTACCTGCTAGAATCTCTCTCTTATAGTATGTACAAACACAACTGAGTAAGCAGTTGAGAAGTTTGGGGTATTTTTATCGCATACCCAAAATAAAAATTAATAAAAACGCATAAAAGTGCTTGTAAAATGAATAAAAGTGAACAATTACAATTTTGTCGCTTACAACGTTATTCGCTAAAACGCTTCAATTGGTGCTCATTTTTGTCAAAATAAGCTTTAGAAAAGCGGTCATAAAATTCTTATTTGGAAGTATGTAGTCTGATTTTCGGGAATGTGTTAGGGTAGACAAATTTTCACACATACTTAGAGATAAAAAAACAAGAAGTTTTTTATTTTTTAATTGTGTTTGAAACTTTATCAAAAATTTGGTTTTTTTTTTCATATAAATTTGCTCATTTTCATCAGAAAATGTTCCAGGGAACCGGTCATAAAATCTTTAGTTTTTAATTTTGTCTTCCCAAATTTTGAGAATATGTTTGAGAAAGAGTTCTTTAGTAAAAACCTTTAAGTAAAAAACAAAAAAAAACGAAAATGTCCTTTTTGTTTGATTGCGTTTGAAATTTCATGAAATGTTTGTTATTTTTTCATATAAATTTGCGCAATTTCGTGAAAAAAACGCTTAAGAAAAGTTGTCATAAAACCCTTATTTTAATGTATGTAGTCTTGGACCAAATTTTGGGAATATGTTAAAAAAGCATGTTTTATGACAAACTTAAAAATAAAAATGAGAAAACAAAAATCTTTTTTTCTTTAATTGTATATAGCAATTTAGTTTTTTTTTTTTTTGGATTTCTAAGACCTATTTTGTATTACATGAAAATTTTTCTATTTATATTTTTAAATTTTACTTTTTTAGCAAAACTTGTAGCATATATTTTAACTAAAGTTTCATATATTAGTTTTACTAAAATTTTTATGATTTTGAAAAATATTCAGGACAAAACTATAAAACTGAAATTTCGTAAAATTTTCAAGGCAGCATATAAAGACCATAACTTTTATATTAATTTTGATCCTTGCTCTTTCTACATACATCTGGAGTTATTGCACTTTTATTCTTCGTTTTGTATGGGAGGGGGGCAAAAGGCGAGGCATATCTTGATGAAATTTTTATATGATAATTATGTGAATGTAGTTAATAATAATATAGTTAATTTCCTTTCTAATACTTTTTAAAATTCGAGATATTGCACTTTTATTCTTCATTTTGTATGGGAGGTGGGAAAAAGGCGTGGCATATTTTGATGAAATTTTTATATGACAATTATTTAAATGTAGTTAATAAAAAAATAGTTTCCTCATTTTTCTAGTACTTTTTACATATTTATAATATTTTTTCCATACCTACTTTTGACCACCCCGTTACACCTTGATTTTTCATTATAATTCCCATTTATCCAAATTTACCAAAAATTACTTAATAGTTTAAGCATTTATTACTTCATAGTTCAATTAAAATTTTTTAATGAAAGCCTTTACTTGCTTGGCAACAAGAATATTTGTATTGTGTAAAGAAAGAGCAGTGTTTTTCTGCTAATGTTTTTTTTCTCCCTTTACATATTAATTCAATTATGCATTACACACAATTGCAACTTTTATTAATGTACAATGAAAAAACACTTTATCAATCATCAATTTCATTGACAACAACAACACAATAAATAAACAAATGTCAACAATATGAAATATGTTGTTGTCAGCATAAACTTTGTTATTGAAAAAGAAAAATGAAAAACCATATGAATATTGTATGCAAGATATATTCACCCAATATATTTGTATTAGCAGTAGCACGAGTTATCCAAGCTACACGAGCTAATCATATCCTTAAAACATGCTGCCACGAACAAACAGCAACAACCGCTGAAGAGGGTTGATTGTTGCTGTTGTTGCAGAGCGCCGCCATAATGACAAAACTATATCGTCATGGCTGATCAGCGCGTTATCAATATCCAGTTATTCATACATATCATACATATTCATGTCACTATTTTTTCGTTTCGGTGAGGGTTACTTGCTTTATGGCTTTTCTCACAATATAAATAAAAATTTCGAAAAAGGGAGTTGCTTATTATTTCGAATCAGATTTGAAGAGGATACATTGTTGAAAATGTCTGGCTTGTGTTGATTTTAGAAATGATTTCTATGAATGGCAACTTTGATGCACCTTTGGTTACCGTGGCTGCCACAGTGAAGCAGGGCGTTTAGCTGTTGAAAGGGGACAGCTGTTGTAAAGAAATTGTTTTGCTTCCGAAAGTATTCGGTAGTTATCAATTGTTGCACAAATAATAATTGTTGTTTGTAATAAGTAGAAAATAAATAAACTGCATATGTTTAAGTATGAAAAAAAATAATATTTTCAAACTGTTTTAACAATATTTTGACTGTTTAGAAAGTTTAAAAATTAATATCATTCAAGGAGAAAAATATTTTTCCTATATTGTGAAATTAATTTGCTTGATTTAAGGGCATATCAAACAAATTAAAACTTACTCGAATCAAGCTTAGAAACTATTAGAAAATAATTCTTATAATGAGAACGTATTGTTTCTACAAAATACTGTGTTGCACCGAAAAATAATTGCAAAACTCTCAATGTTTTTTTGGTAGTCATAAAAACTTTAAATATACCCGCTAAAGGTCGAAGTTAGCTTAGATAAGAGATTTTTTCAATGTCAAACGTAAGAACAGTTTTTATTCTTTGCCTTTTTATTTCCATCCTAACCCATGTACAATTTTGATTTAAAAAAGTACAAAACTTAATGTAATTTAGGTACAAACAGTGATATCAGTTAAATAAAAAATTTTCTAACGTAATATCTACAAATTTGCAGACAAATGTAGTCTATAAAAATTTACTTTTATATGTAAAAACCACAAGGATAATTTCAGTTGAAAATTTAAAACTGAGTTGAAGTTTACCTCAATTTTGGGGGCAAAAAAATTCGCAAAAACTTTATTGAAGTTGAAGAAATTTGAATATGTGAATAAATCATACGCTTTGACCTTGAAAAATTCGCTAATTTAAGCTAATCCAGAAAAATTCCTTATTGGCTATGTTGTATGAAAAACCAACTTCTGAAAATCATTGAGATATTTAAAGTAATTTTCAGCAACGCCAAAATTGTCGCACAGTGTAATTAGTTTTAACCAGTCATGAGCAGGAAAATAAATTTAGTGAGCCAATGTTTCTTTTTTTTCAAAAACAAACACAAAATTATCCTCATTATTACTTTTGCTCATCGTTACAAAAAAAAGAACAAAAGTTGTTAATTGTCAAAGCACTCCAACAAGACTGATTTTCTATTTCTACCAGCAAAATAAAAAAATTGACCAGGAAAACAAAAACAAAAACAAATCATGTGTGTTTGTGTGCAACACATGTAACGGCACAAACATCTCAAGCGCAGTGCTATTGAGTAAGGCTTGCTTTTTGTTGCCTTTGCATGCATTTGTTGTTGTTAGCAAGCTAGAAATTTGATGAACGTCGGTTTTGTTGTTATTTTTTATACGTGTTGTTGTTTTTACAAATGTGCAAACACAAAGTTGATAAAACAAAACAAATTTGTAGCTGAGCCCAACTGAGCCAGCCAACTGAGCCAATTGAGCTACTGGAAGCTCATGTCTGGTTCAAACGATGATTTCTTGAAGTGAATATGTGTGGGTTGATTCAATGCAGTAGTTGGAATACAATTTAGAATAAAACACAAAATGTCTAATTAACATTCTGCCAAAAAATACTTGGGTATTAAATATTATCTGACCGTTCTGCGGCGTTATAGAGAGCAAAGTAGTATACTGAGGAAAATATGTGTGAAAATTAAATGAAATTGTGTTCATATTAAACGAATTTGTTTTTGAAATAGAGCTTAAAACAAATTTCATTTAAGCTAAACACAAATGTTTTTAAATTTAAATTTAAAACAAAAGTTTTTATTTTCAAAACAATGTTTTTAAATATACTTTCATTGTAAAAATGTTAAGTTTAAACACATTTATTTAAACGAAAAATTTAATGCAAAAACTTTAATATTTAAAAGAAATATTTTAAAACATAATTTAAAAATATTGTTATTAAATTTAAAACAAATAAATTAAACCGCTATTTTTTCGATGCCATTTTTTTAACTTTTTCGATTTTTCGTAGTCAGATTCGTAATCAGCGACCCCTGGGAATAAGAAATTTTTTGACTTCATTTGATGAAGTTTGCATTTCATTGTGATTTGAAATATTTTCAATATCAAAATAATTAATGAGTTCGTATCTCATCTTATGTTCAATATTTGTAAGACTAATTCAAAAATATTTTCAATCGGGGTCCTAGTTCTCTGGCACTAATTTTCAATGATTCTACAGTACATATTTTTTTAATTTAATCTCTGATAGCAACGTATTTTTGTTATTGGAAGGAAATAATAAGAAAAAATTATTCAAAAAACAGAAATGAGCTTATAGTTGAAAATTGAACACGCTTGTTTTAAATTCTGTTTTGCAGAAAAGCAAATGAGTTAAATTTCTATTTTAAAATTTTTTGTTTAATTTTAAAGTATATTTTTTTTCTCAGTGTAGGTGTTTTTTTGGGAGAATGTAGATTTAACTTTAAACCTATTTTAAAAATTACTTTGACGTTAAAAATAAAAACTCTGATACACGTAAAATTTTTGATTTCCTCTTTCAGAATCCGTTGGCCGAAGACGTGTGTGTAAATATTTTGGTTATTGGAAGGTGTAGTATGGCTATTTTGTGTGTTGCCTTGCAAAACTTGATGGTAAGTCTTTTAACTTTATTATGTAACGTTTACTTTGAAAAATTGATACATTTTCTTGGACTTCATGATTACCATGTCGTAATTTTTGATTTCATGACTTGAATTAATACTCTCCATTTTCCTATTTTTGTTTTAAAAACATGAACCATTTTTATATAATAAAAAGTGGCTACCTGTTGTCTCATGAAGTTATTTGGCATACAACTCAATTATAATTCTATAAAAAAATCTAAAAAAAACATTTTTTTAGAATTATAAAATACAAAATTGTAAATAAAAGCATGTGATTATTAAAATTTCATAAACAAAGTTTTTTTTTTCAGTGAATAACGTGTATGTGTTTTTGTATTGTCAAATCAAAAAAATTAAAAAAAATACTTGCTGATAGAGGGTTAATCAGTGTTGTTGTTTGGGTTTTTAGGTATAAGACTTTTGTATAAATATTTTTTTTTAGTTAAACAAAACTATAGGATTTTAAAACGTAAAAGGTAAAAGTAAAAAAAGCCTATTTTAATAATATTATTTTGACAAAAATATAAAAATTTATTAAGTTTCAAGAATCATATCATTAAAAAAACATTGAACAGTTTATAATGCATAAAACTATATTTCTATCATGCGAAAAAACAAAGTCGAAGACTTTTTAAAACATTGCATTGTCGTAGCCAGAATTTTATTCAGGAAAGGATAAACAAAATTAATTTTTTTAAATATTGGGTTTATTGAGAAAAATATTAAATTAAATTCAAAACGACATTGAACTTAATGCGATTTAACAAAAGCGGAAATCAAAGTATTTATCGGAGCGAGTCTTCGGCAAAGTGGTTTAAAATTTTATCATTTAGCTTCTCTTTTTTCTCTTGCACCAAATTCTGTGCACGCTTTAAAGGCCTTACAACGCTGTTGTATGACAATTTTTATGAGTCGAGATTTTTATTTTTTTTTTTTTCATAAATGAGGAAAATTGAGAAAAAATTGGATGGAAACAAATTTTTGAAAGTACGTATTACAGATCAAGAGTACATCAATTAGAAACATGAAAATATGTTAGGAAAAGTTTTGTTCACACAACATGAATTGATGACTTGGACAAACATTTTTTACGCATTTATCATAACGAACGTTTGCCTTAGAAATATTTGGACACAAGTGCCATCTAGCACGCTTCCTTGATAATTCAGCACATTGAAGACGACTTCTCGATGTGCTGGGCTCATTTTTAAGGTGGGTTTTGTGTTAGATTCAGGATGTCACTTACAACATATATTGCGTTTTCTCCTCTCGGCAAACGCTGACGACTTGCAATGAATGGTTTTATAAGAGCAGTTCCAACTTCAATAAGAAACAAACGACGAAGAAAATTATTTTTGAATGAGTTCCAATAAGGATTCATAGTGGTAAAGATAACGTACGCATTCAGAATAGATATGTCGATCATATTGCAGAAAAATGCGACTGGCCACTTGTTCAGCTTTCGTTTGCATCAATATGTACCAACCATTTCGTCCATAGTATCAACGCCGCCTTTCGTGCTATTATAAAAGTTGATAATTTCAGGACTATTTTTTCCGTCATTATGTTGGTACAACTTGGTGCATTTTTTCATTTCAATTATAGCGTCAGCGTGTGAAAAGCGATGAAGCGAACAAAATATTAAAGAAACATAAGTGGAAAACGTTCTAAACCATGAATTTTGGATATAATTAATTAAAATTTATAAAAAGTTTCACTGAATTATGTAAAATTACTGCTCAATTGTAAGAGTATCTAAGAATTGTTTAGCCATTAGGCAGATGTAGTCCATTTACCACTGGGGTGTTTTCAGTGTTCTTAAATTGCTCATTAAAGCGCTCATTAATACATACTCAATTTGGGAGAGTATAAACGTGCAAAACTGCCCGACACCGTAATAGAAACAATAAGAAACACTACAGCAGAGGAAAAGAGAAATAAAGCTTTATGCTGCTTGTGTGTCTAACAATTGAATGAAGCAATGATTTTTATGTTTGGTTTTTTTGGCTACTTTATTAATTTTAATTTTAATAACTTTTAAGAGTGGTTGTAAAAAAATAAAGGATACTCGATTTTAAGTTAGGCATGTAGCTTTATACTCATGAAATAATTACTAAAATCAGTTCGGTAGTTTTTAAGTTTAGCGTCGTCGCAGATATGTGAGAAGCCTTTTATATAATAGTATATATGTGTATGTATTCTAGCGTGTATCGACTCCTATGGGGAAAATCTGACCCCCAGTTCCGGTACCAAAATTAAATAGTATATAAAAAATCCTTTCGATTGGTATGCTTTCTTTTTGGTCTAAACCAATTTTGGCGTCTCCCGAAATGCATTTTTGTGCATTTTTTAGAAACTTTTGTACTGGAGACCCACTTGCTGTTGATTTGAAAAGAAAATCTAGCTTTTCAATCAATTCCTTACACATAAAAACATATAACGGCAAATTTTCATTCCATTTGACCAATGCTGCAACGGTTTTTTTTCAAATTGAATCTACTTGTTATTTTATTTTTATTATATTTTTGTTTTTTATAAGAAAGAGCTTGAACCCATTTAAGTTAATTTTTATTTAATGCAAAAGTAAAGTTTATTTTTTAACTGTGACTGTTAGCAAAATAAGAACAATTAATTTTTTTTTCTAAATCCAGTAAAGGACTAAAAATCGCTTTTTGTTTCGAATTTCGGCCTTCTTCAACGGGCCTCCAAGGTACCTGAATGTGGCAAGGTATCACATTCAAGCATCAATATGCGCTAAAAGATGCCTGAATGGCAGCTCATTTAAGTGATGTAGGCATATGAACCAATGTAAAGGCTTTTGAGGAGACTCTTCCAAGCGCGTCGGAAGCGAATTTCATCTGGGGTGCACATGAAACATGAAGAAGAGAGAAAGAAGAGGAAAATATATAAAATACAAAAATATCGTTGTAAAAAACTGATATTTTGAATAACTTTTCTTCTTAAATTGTTTATCTAGCTAAAAAGTAGGGGGCAACTGCCCCCTTGTCCCCCGCTTGCTACGCCAATGGACTCTTGTAAGCTACGTATGATGCCATTTTGCCAGCCTGTATTTTTATTTTCGTCATCGGAGCAAACACCAATCAAATTGGAAAGGTCCATACTTTCGCCCTTGAAAAATGTCTTGATTTCTTTCCCAATTTCCCTCGAAGTTGCACGAGAACTTATTGACAAAGCTCCCAAAAAAACAGAATTTGGCAGTTGAAGAATTGTTACATGCATTTCTTCAACTTTGCGTGGATGGTATTTTCCATCAGTAGTTCTGTGTTGAGCCATCGTTTGGCCCTTGCGTCCATTAAAGGAGAATGCCTTTGCTTTTGATGAATAGAGGTTTCGTTTAAAGACGAGTACTCGGTTGGCATCGCGTTCTCTGACAACCTTGTTCTTGTCAATAACTATAGCTTTGCCAGTTTCGTCCACCAGTGAAAAATTGTGTATCCGAGAGAGATCTTTGATGAGCGCTGATGCCAATGCTGCTGCTTACCTATGAGATGTTCTATAACGGTTGCATTCAAGTGCAAAGTTTGGCAACCATCTCGGCTGTAAATATATTACTTCGATCGATTTGACTTTGGCGAGGTTTGAGTGCTCGTGGTCGGCAAGTACTCGTAATCGGATTCCACATTCGTCATGGCTGTTTGAAAATCAGCCAGAGTTTAAAATCCCTAAGGTAGAATATCGCAAACGTGTCCGAAGGACCTCAGACCTATTAGTCTTTCATCTTTCCTTCTAAAAACACTCGAAAGACTGATTGACGCTCATATTCGTTGTAGCATAGACACAAACTTGCTTTCAGCCTCACAGCACGCTTACAGGTAAGGTAGGTCTGTAGAAACGGCCCTACACTTCCTGGTAGGCTTTACAAAAAATTCCTTTTTCCATAAAGAGTACGCAATGGTAGCTTTTCTGGATATCGAAGGTGCCTTAAGCAATATTCTTCCAGGGGCAATCATTGGCGCGCTCATGAAGCTTCGGGTGGATGAGTCAATCTGTGTGCTGATAAGAAACCTGCTGACCAGCAGAGTCGTCAGTGCATCTTTAGGTGACTCAAAGACCAGGAGATTTGTGAGTAGAGGCACTCCGCAGGGGGGTGTTCTATCACCTTTATTATGGAACTTGGTAGTCAATGTACGTCTGAGGAAAATAGAAAAGGTGGGTTGCAAGGTGATTGCCTATGCGGATGACATAGATATTGCTGCACAGGGAAAGTTTCCTGATACTCTCTCTCGGAAATGCTTGGGTCAACGCTCTCCGCCGACCTCAATACTTGGGCAAAAAGTTGTGGGCTGGGAGTAAATCCCCAAAAACCTGAAATGGTTCTTTTTACGAGCAAAAATAAAATTCCGCGCATAATTAATCCACGTCTGGATGGCACTCTGCTACACTTCGTGAAAGAGGCAAAATTCTTAGGGGTTATTTTGGATAGATAAGACCTTATCAGTGTGGCTTCAGACCAGGAAAGTCCACCATCGACCAGATTTTCACGCTACGACAAATCTTGGAGAAGACTCAAGAAAAACAAATCGACACCCACCATCTTTTTGTCGACTATTCGGTTCCTGATTCCTTATCGTGCGACTTTTTCAACCTAATGATGGAGAAGATCATCCGAGCTGCTGATCTGAGACGTAGTGGCACAATATTCTACAAGAGTGTTATGCTGCTTGCGTATGCTGATGACATCGATATCATTGGCCATAGTACGCGCGAAGTCAGTGCAGCATTTTCCAGATTAGAAAGAGAGTCAAGTCGAATGGGTCTGGCAGTGAATGCAGATATGACGAAATACTTGGTGTCAACAAACAAACAGTCCCAGCGTCTTGGAACCCACGTTACCGTTGACAATACCGCCTTCGAGGTTGTGAAGAACTTCGTTTATCTGGGATCCAGCATAAACTCAACCAATGACATCAGCATTGAGATCAAACGAAGAATAACTCTTGCCAACAGGTGTTACTTTGGGCTCAGTAGGCAATTAAAAGGCAGATCCCTCTCTCGACGAACAAAAATCACGCTCTATAAATCGCTCATCATGCCCGCCCTACTTTATGCATCACAAACCTGGACGCTGAGCAGTTCAGATGAAAGACTTTAGAAGCATTCGAGAGAAAGATTCTTCGTAAGATCTGCGGACCAATTTGCGTCCATGGCGAGTACCGAATACGGTGGAATGATGAGCTGATCAACGCAGAATAGGACGACCGCATCTTCGTTGGAAAGACCAAGTAGAGGACAACCTGACGAAGCTTGGAATTTCCAACTGGCGCCACCAAGCGAAAGACAGAAATGGCTGGCGCAAATTCTTAGATGAGGCCAAGACCGACATACGGTTGTAGCGCCAACTAAATAAGTAAGTAAGTAAGTATTTTGGATAGAAAGTTAAGATGGAATCCGAATATTCTTGAGCAAACTATGAAGGCCAATGTTGCTTTACATGCCTGTAAGAAAGGTATAGGTAAAACGTGGGGGGCTTACACCAAATATTGCACGTTGGATTTACACAGCTATAGTGAGGCCAATCTTGTTATACGGTGTACGTGTGTGGTGGACAGCACTAAAAACACAGTCTCATTGCAAATTGTTAGGGAAAGTACAAAGAACTGCGGCCGTATGTATCAGCGGAGCGCTTAGGTCCACTTCATTGGAAGCGCTAAATGCGGTTCTTTGCTTAATACCTCTTGATATTATGGGGAAAAGGATGGCGCAGTAAACAGCCATTCACCTGAAAGCAACCTTGCAGTGGACTAACACTCATACAGATCATTAATCCATTATCGATCTTGCAGGAGCAACATCCCAGCAACATCGATTACACTATTGCCCATCCCTCATTCGAGAATGGCTTTCACACAGTTATCCCAACCAGAATGGGACGGGTTACTGCCGCTTAACCAAGTTGGCGCGCATATTTTTACTGACGGCTCAAAACTTGACAGCAAAGTTGAGGGAGGCGTCTTTTCAACGGATCTGGACATCAGAACCTCATTTTGACTGCCAAATCATTGCAGCGTCTTCCAGACTGAACGGGTTACTGCCGCTAAACCAAGTTGGCGCGCATATTTTTACTGACGTCTCAAAACTTGACAGCAAAGTTGAGGGAGGCGTCTTTTCAACGGATCTGGACATCAGAACCTCATTTTGACTGCCAAATCATTGCAGCGTCTTCCAGACTGAAATAATGGCTGTCTATAGAGCTGTGTAGATATCAACTAAAGATATATACATTTTTACAGAAAGCCAAGCAGCGATTAAATCCCTTGCAGGTATGTTCCTAGCATCACCAACAGCCCTTAAATCTCGCTCGTCTCTTAATGAGATGGCTGATAAGTTCGACATCCATCTGGTCTGGGTACCAGGGCATAGGGACATTCCGGGAAACTGTAGAGCGGACGAGCTCGCTAGTGAAGCTACAGCGGCAACGCTGCTGCCGGACATAGAAACATTAGGCATGGCACTTGTGTCTTGCAAGCTGGCTCTAAGGCAACATGCCACAGAATAAGCTAATTTCAGGTGGAAGCATAGCACCACCTCTAAAACAGATGTGGCCTAGTTTTACTGAAAAACGAACGATGAAGCTCACTCAAATGGCGAGGAAAGATCTCTCCATTCTGATAGGCGTTATAACAGGACACTGTATTATAGGTAGGCATGCCCTTAGAATGGGGGTTTCTGCGAATGACTTCTGCAGGAGTTGCAGGGATGAGGAAGAGGAGGAGTCGGTATCGCATCTGCTCTGTTCATGCCCCGCTTTAGCCCGCAGAAGACAGAAGCATCTAGGAAGCCTCTTTTTTTATGATCTCAGGGATATTGAGGAGGTAGACGTTAGGCGTCTACTTTTTTTTATTATTAGTTCAGGGTGGTTTCACGACAGCACTTAGGAAAGGCGGAGTACATCCCCTGTGGTACCAAAACAGACCAAATATCTGGTCTATGTGGTCCGCTCTTTAACCGGCCACCACTTTAACCTAACCTAACCTAAAGTTCAAAGTAACTCCGTGTATATTAACTAGTAGTTATATTTTAATACATTTTTAAATTTTAAAAATCTGGTGATATAACGATTACATATAGCTCGTTTTCTTTAAAAACGTAATAATCCTTAAAACGTGCAGCCGGCTTTTTTGTTGGCTTTCAAATGCGCCTCTCTCTCTCGTCGTTGTAACTTCAACAACATATTGCAAAGAGTGTGCTTAACAGGAACACACTACACTTCGACTATTGTGTGTTAATTTAACCAATAACTTGGCAAACAAACAAGCAAACAAACAAACAAACAAACAAACAGAAAAAACCACTCGATGTAATAATAACAAAAAAGCCAATATCAAATAAAAGCCAGAACTTTGTATTTCCGTTTAACGAAGCGCGCAATATATTCCTTTTTATAGCCTTTAACTTTTGTATTGAATTGCAATCATTATATAGTGCAAGCATGATAGATGAAATCATATCAAATAAAATGTGAGCGTAACTTATAAGGATTAAAGTAGAACCGAATAAAAAATAAAAAAACGAAACAAAAGCGGGCTAGAATATACAGTGGGCAAGGCTTGGGAAACCTTATAATTTATGGAAATGTTGTGGAAATGTTTTATTTGCTCTATTGGGTAAAGTAGAAAAGAGTAATTGTTGCCTTACACATATTACTACTATAGCTTTTGTTGTTGTCACTATTGTTTGCTGATATCCTTCACATACCAAACATATTGACATTAATTAGGAATGACATTTGCATTCGTACGAGTTGCCATTGTTTCGCATTAAAAGGATTTGCAGCGCAGCACAGCACAGCACAGCGCTTGATGAAAATTTCAAGGGTTAATAATTAAGAGCAGAGTACGTTTTGATAGAGTTCTGTGCCAAGAGAGGGTTGGTTGCCAAGCAAATAGCTGGCAGGCGTATGCGGTGGTAATTTTAAACTAGTTACATTGTGTTGTTATTGTGCCTGGAGGAATAAATAACAAAAAAGCCATTTTAATATTTATATTGCGGTGTAAAATTATGCTTTATAGCACAGAATAAATGTCAAAATTTTTTCTCTTTGAGTAGAAAAAAAAAATCTCTAAAAATCATCATCGCACAAACATCAAAGTTATGCCGACGGCAATTTCGGTACCTTGATCCACTGCTGCTTGGTCGTTTTTTAGACCATTTCTTTCATTGTACAAGACAAACAATTGCAGCAAAGGATCAACCAGGATCTCTAGCACTTGCAGTGATCTGCAATTTTTTACTCGAATTTCCTTTTTGTCTGTTCTTATCATGTGTGTGTGTGTGTAACAAAAAAGCACTCTAGTGAAAAGGACGTTTTCTGCGATTGTTTTGGACCAACAAAAAATTGCTATTTCTTTTTTACCTGTTTTCAATTTTAGTTTATTACTTTTTTTAAAAAATGTCCTTCAAATTTTATTTGTCAATAGATATAAGCTGTTATGTTGTGGTTGTAATTTTTATTAATGACAATAAAATAGTTTCCTTGGGTTGCGTCGTCCACTGCGGTCAGTGGTGCACATTTATCACTAGTTGAATTGTGGTGAAGGAGCAATAAAATGTCAATTTTTTAGAGTTATATTGTTGTAATAATATAGTTCTTTAAAGAACTGATTTGATATGTTGTCACAAAACAAGCAATCTATCTTATAGTTTTTTAACGGTTTCCATGAGTTTTTTTTTAATTGTAAACATTTAATTATAAAAGAAAGATTGCATTTTGGGAATTCGCTTAACATAGGTTCATAGCTGTGTAAAGAAATATTGTATAAGGCCATACGACAGCTCATTTTTTTGTAGAATATTTAATTCTCTAGAACTCCTCTTATGCGTTTTTCTTTAACCTTTTCGAAAAAAGGCGCAAAAAGTACCCTTAAATATAGTCGTAAAAGGCTTAAATATTCTGTAAAAATGCTCCTTAAAATATTTCATTATAACTGCATCTTTATGTAAAACGAAATTAACGCTGAACGTCGTGATAGAAACGAGCGACAATATTTTTTTATTTACAAAAATGTATTGCTTACTCTGTCTCACACCACGTTCAGCCTTCGTTTCGTTTTACATAAAGATGTAGTCAGTCTTTTTGAACCAGATTTGTGTAAAGTTTACTGAAAAACCTTAAAATGGGAAGAAAAATATTCAGTTTTTTACTTCATGAAGCTTATCGGAAAAATATTTTCATTGCACAGTTTTAAGAAGCTTTTAAATTAACCCACTGAACCATATGCGAAGATTTTGCGTAAAGTGATAGTTTTGAATACGTTTTCGGGTAGAAACTTTTTTCAATTTTTTTTAGTTTTTTTGTTTTTACAATCAATTTCTAGAGAAGATAAAATTCGTGAACATTTTTTCCATAAGATATATTTAATTATTTTGATATTTTGTTAAGAAACTTGTTTTGAACCGAAAAAGAAACATTTTTATCATTTTAGTAGGAAACAATTAAAGAATTGTTAAAGAATTAACAATTTTTTTATGCATAAATAAGTTCAGAATAGTAAATGTTACTTTTTCACATTCTGAAATGAGTTCAAAAAAGAATCATGAAATTTTCGCCTTCTTTTTGCGTACGTTTTCGGGTAGAAGATTTTTTAATTTATGTTTTTGAATTAGCAAATCTAAACTTCACCATTAATGGGAGTGAATTCATTAATTTGATAAACAAAAATCATAAAATATGGTTTCATGCCCCCACAAAGTTTTCATTTTAATTCTAATTTTAGTGTTTTCTAATTTCGAATAAATTTAGCTCTGCGAGCAATATTTCGCTTGCGACGGCCCTAAATATATAAATACTTTGTTAAAACAAAATTCAAATAATATTTTAATATTACTTTTAATTTATTTTTAATCATATTATCGATATAAAACAATAAAACAATTTATGATTGAAAAAGATTTATTTCTGAGTGCCGAAAAAGTGCATTTCTATAGTTCGTTTCTTAACTCTTTTTCAAACAAAAAAAAGTTAATTTTTGAGAGGCAATTAAGTTCGGCGAATGAGTTCAAAATGGTTCATTTATTAGTGCCCAAAAATAACTTTTCAATAGTTTTTTTTAACTCGTTTTCGAATAAAAACAGTACAATTGATGATTCTCTTTTAACTCATTTTTGAAGGTAGAAAGGTTCGCTTTTGAGAGGCATTTTAGTCCGACGATTGAGTTTAAAAAGTTTGAAGTTTACCCAGTAAACCAAAACTACCGTTTTCGAACTCATTTATGAACCTTTTTGGGTAAAAACTTTCATTTTCGGCACTCATAAATGAACCCTTTTCGTATCATTCGTCTCTCAAAAATTAACCATATTTTGTTCGGAAATGAGTTAAAAAAGAACCATAAATTGTGCTTTTTTTGTTCAGAAATGAGTTAAAAAAAGAACCACAGAGAAGTTATTCTTCGGCACTCGGAAATGAACCCTTTTTGAATCAATCACCGTACGAAAATGCTTCTCAGAAACGAACCTTTTTTCTTCGGAAATAATTTAAAAAATGAAACATAGAAACTCATAGAAATGAACAAAACTTGTTCATTTACGAAAAATTTTTAGCTTCTAAAATGATTCTTTTTCGACTTAAAATAAGTTTTTTATGAATTTTGCAAAAGAAGTACCGTTTTTAAGAATGCCAAAAAGTTTTCACGAATTTAATCTTCTATATCAATTACTTTTAAGCGACAAAATAAAAATAAAAAAAAATTCTATCCAAAAACGTTCGCAAAACTCTCACCTTACGCAAAACCTTCGCTTATGGTTCAGTGGGTACTACTTTTCCCCATATATTTTTTACACAAACTAGTCCAAAAGAACTGACAGTGTTATTTTCCAATGAACATCTTAACCCTGTACGACTTTATTTGTTTGACAAAGTCAAATATCCATAAAAACTTTTAAAATATTACGCTTAAATATTTCACAAAAATATTTCACATAAAATTTCACGTCTGTGCAAATAATCGCCTAAGAGAAAATTGCAAAATGACTATGAACAATCGGCCAAAATTTTCAACTATCGCCCAAATACTGTAATGAATAATCACCCAAAAACTATATCTTTATACATTTTTAATAATTGCTTACAAAATCAATGAACAATCTCCATAATAAAGGAAGTAACAAGGACAGATAATGATGTCTCGAACTATAGACCTATTTCTAAGCTCTCGAATGTTTCCAAACTCTTTGAAAGTATAATTAAAAAAGGTTATTTTTCTTAGTAAAGCGACATATTTGCTATGAACAGTATGGCTTTTTTGCTGGTAGGTCAACTGTAACAAATTTGGCGGTTTTTACGAAATTTTGTATTCCAACTTTTGAACAAGGTCATCAAGTTGATGCTCTCTACACGTATTTTTCGAAGGCTTTTGATAAGGTTCCTCATAATGTTTTGTTGGCTAAACTTGCTAAAATGGGTTTCATTTCAAGCTTTCTGATTTGGATTGAATCTTATCTTAAAGACAGAGTTTGTTCTGTTTTGATTAATGTTGTTAAATCGTTAAAATTTTTTGCTTTTTCTGGAGTGCCATAGGGGAGCATTCTTGGCCCTTTGCTTTTTACATCATTTATTAATGACGTTAGTAAATGTTTTAATTCAGCTAAATTTTTACTCTACTCTGATGAAGTAAAGCTGTTTAGCCGAATATCTAATTTAAATGACGCTGTTATTTTACAAAAAGATCTTGATAATGTGCTTTTATGGAGTGTTTTGAAGTATTTACCTTGAAATTTCAAGAAGTATTTTTCAATGACGTTAAGGAAATGTTATAATTTTTACAATTTTTCTTATTCCCTTTCTGGTACTTCCGTACAAAGAGTATGTTCAATCAAAGATCTTGGTGCTATTTTTGATTGTAAACTCACGTTTGTTGAGCATAATCTACCATCACGAAGAGCAAACAGCTTGTATTTTAGTACGAAACTGGTGTGTGTTCTTAATTTTTTTGCAGAAGGCGGTAGTAAGGAAGCTACTACATAAGATTACCGGGCGGACAATGGCAAGTATACGTTCCGTGAGGTGCTTGCAGAATTTCTAAACTTTATAGAGGCTCTGCTGGCCTCAAGAATTAGAATTCTTTCAATTTAAACATTTTTTTTTAATTCAACTTTTTATAAATGTATATACTTTGTTTTTCGTTTTCTCTTTTTATGAACTATTTTAATTATTATTAATAACAAATAAATATTTTAATTTAAATCTCATTTGCGTTTATTTTTCCTTCGATTTTATCAATCTCACGATCAAATTTTGCCAAAGTAAATTGACAGATAATTTCCATCCGTCGAGAAACCCGATTGTACATTTTCCGACGGATAGGTTCAAATTTCCGACGGAAACCTCGATTACTTTTTTAGCGGAAATCGGAAAAAGTCGTTCAACGGGCCCAACAAGTTAATCAGTTTATTAGTTTTATGAACATTATCTCGGCTTGTAGAAATTTGCCTTTTGAGGTAAACACGAAATTGACCATATTTATTTTAAAACCAACCTAACTTTGATATATAGAAATAAGAAAATTGCGCATATTTTATATTTTGAAACGTGAGGAGAATATTTTAATTTAGTTATGTAGAGGTTTTTGGCCAGTAATTTTTAATTGCAATTTTTAAAAAATTAAAAAACAAAAAATAGCAATATTTTAATAGTTAATGGCTGATAACAACTTTTTATTTCCTTTCACTTTTTCTATTCACTTGTTGTTCAAATTTGAAAACGTAATCTTATAACTAATTTATTTAAAGTGGCAGCCTTGCAGCTCTTTCAGTAGATTTCAAAGATACAAATTTATTTTCTGCGTTGCGTTGAACTTTGTATGCATAATTATGCCATTACCCTGTATATTCCAACAACTAATAACGGCATACGCGTTATATGCATTTCTTATTGGTTCTCATCATTGCACAAATGGTTGTTAACGATAATAAGCAACCTTATAAAATTCCCCTTATTTTTTGTGTTTAGCGAGTACATCAACCAATAGTACCATTTAGTCCTGCTCTCAACCAACTTTCTTAATAACTCTAGTGAATGCTGAACTGTGCTGAAAATCTACTTTATTACAGTATACAAAAACTGTCGCTAACAGCCTGAAAGGATTTCTTTTTTATTGGAATGTTATATTGAAAAGTAAAACGTTAGGGGTTTTCAGGTAGTCTAGAAAGTGTAAAGTGTAATAGCAAAATCAAAAAGTAACAACAAAGTAAAAGTGATTTGAGTCTGGAACAAAAGTTAGACCTAAGTGCTATTGCAAATAGCAAATATAAAAATAGCATTGTTGGCAACACATGGCAAACAAATTCAATACTTATGTCAGAACTTTTGTTTTGTTTGCTTTATATTCGTTTTATCAGCAGTAAACATTTGTTGAAGAAGAAAATTGCCTATACACAAAGTGATTGTTTTGTTAACGTAAAAACAAAATTTCGTGAAATCTTTTACAACTTCATCTGACATGTATAGGAATTCTATGTGCATATATACATATATATGACATCTTTTTGCGGAGAGTTTTATAAAAAAATTGCGGAATTTTGTCAACAAATGCTAGACAAGGATAAAATTAGTTTGAAACCTTGCTTACAAGACACAAAAAGTAGCAAGAAAAGCATAAAATGTCACAAGATACAAAATTTTGCAAAGCAAAAAGTAGCATGGTACAGAAAACACAAAGTCGCAAGTAAAAGAGTCTCATGGTAAAAAGGTCTCACTCAAAAGAGTTGCGTTATAAAAATGTAAGAAAACAACAAATAAAAAAATTATAGATATTGTTTTAAAAATTTCAAGTAGAAAATATAAAAAGTCGCATGGCACCAATAGTCGCCGGGTACAAAAAGTGACAATTTAAAAAAGACGCAGCGTTAAAAAAGCCACAAGACACATGCAAATATTCGCAAGGTTAGAACATGTCAAGACACAAAAAGTCGCAGAGTAAAACACGTCGAAATAAAAAATAAATTTTAATGCAAAATGTTGCAATATAAAAAGTCATGAGCTATAAAAGGATGCTAACTAAATGTTGTATGCTTAAAAGAATAGTTTAATAAAAAGTTGCAATGTGAAAAGTCATAAGGTAGAAAAAGTCGTTGGGTAAAGCAAAAAAGACAAAAGTCAAAAGACAAAGACATAAAAATTAACCACGTAAAAAACAGTCGCAAGGTACAAAACAATCGCAAGGCACAAAGTAACTGAGTAGAATTTGTCTGCAGGTAAAAAAGTCGTAAGGTAATGAGTCGCAAGGTACAAAACAATCGCAAGGCACAAATTAACTGGGTAGAATTTGTCTGCAGGTAAAAAATTCGTAAGGTAATAAGTCGTAAGGTAAAAGGTCGCATGGTACTAAGTTCGTACGGTACAAAAATTCGAAACAAACAAAAACTTACTAGGTAAAAAAATAGTCGCAAAAGGTGCAAGAGTCACAATATATAAATAGTCTGAAGATAAAACACAGTTTGGGTACGAGTACAAACATTATCAAGGCAAAAAGTCTCAAGACACAACAAGTCAAGTGGCAGTAATGGCCACAAGGTGAAGAGTCAAATAATAAAAAAAGGACAATATTTAAAAAGTTGCAAGGTTGAGCACATTCGTAAGTTACCAAACAAAATCAAGGTAAAAAAGTTGCACCAGTAAAGATCGCAAGAACCACATGGTAAAGTAGTCGTTTTATAAACGAATTATTGCAATTCAAAAATACAGCAGGCAGGAAGAGCCACCAGGTAAAAAAATGTTGACGTACAAATTGTCTTAAGGTACAAAAAGTATCAAAGTAATGAGTCGCAAGGTAAATATCACTCGCAAGGCACAAAAAATCACCTGGCAAAACGCACTCTATGGTTTAAGCCAGTGTAAATGTGTGAAGAGTCATAAAGTACACAAATTAGGCACGTAAGCATTGTACACAAATTCGTATGATTAAAAAAGTAACTAGGTACCTAACATTAACATGGTGCAAAAAGTCGCAATATATAAAAAATAACCATAGCCAAAAGTCGCAATATACAAAAATAGTCACAAGGTTAAAAAAGTTACAAGGTACTTTAATTGCATGATTAAAAAAGTTGCTAGGTACCTAACATTAACATGGTGCAAGAAGTCGCAAGATATAAAAAATCACCATAACAAAAAGTCGCAATATACAAAAATAGTCGCAAGGTTAAAAAAGTTACAAGGTACAAAATATCTTTAATAACTGGGTGAAAAACAGGCGCAAGATTCAAAAAGTCGCAAAACAACAAGCAATCTAAGTATACAAAAAGTTATAACCAGGGTTAGGATTTCGATTACATGTCATATTTTTTCTGCTGCTTAAATTTCTGCTGCATTTTTAGAGATTTTTAAGTCATTTTATTGTCATTTTTGGACATTTTTAATTCTTAGAGCATTTCTCGGTTTTTTAGGTCAAAACAAAAACAGTCGCAAAGTAAAAAAAAACAGGATACAAAATGTCTTTATGCACAAAAAGTGGAAAGATAAATATTAGTCGTAAAGTACAAAACGGTCGCAAGGTACAAAAAAACACAGGGTACAAAATATCTCGACTTACAAAATATTTTAACAAAGAAATTAGTCGCAAATAGTAAAAAGTCACTTGGTAAAAATGGGAGAGGCAAGATACAATAAGTTACAAAATGCAAAATCCAAGAACAAAACAGTATCAAGTAAAAATGTAGCAAGGCACTAAAGGTAGCAAGGTAAAGAGCTGCTTGGTAAAAATTCATAATATTGAAAAACAACAGGTTATAGCCAGGGCTCGGATTTTGATGACCTAAAAAACTGCAAAAAATTACCTAAAAAAATTACAAAAATTACCTAAAAACTGCAGAAAGTGACCTTAAAACAGACAAAAATTACCTAAAAAATGCAAACAATGGCATAAAAAATAAACAAAAAATTAAGCTTTAAAAATAACACATTACTAAATTATAATTTATTTTATACAAGCATATCCTGAGTTTTTAACTAACACTTGTTTCATTTTTCTGCATACCCTTTCGTCAGTTTCACCACGTGCAGAGCTTTTTTTTCATCGAAGTCTACAAACAAAGCTACTCCTTTGTCGAGAGGTAATGTTTTTAATTGAAGGGACTCTAGTGTTAAAGGAAAATGTTTAAAAATTTGCATTTTGACATTTTTTAGTACGAAAAAAAAAACAAAAAATTATTTAAAAATTACACTAAAATGACCTAAAAACCGAACAATGCTCTAAAAATTAAAAACGTCCAAAAATGACAATAAAATAACTTAAAAATCTCTAAAAATGACCAAAAAGTGCCCTAAATCTAGTAAAAATTACCGGAAAAATAAAAACGATGAAAAATTACGATAAAATGTCCTAAAAACTTTGCATATTTGGAATTTAGGAAACATAAATTTCTTAGAAGCAGCAGAAAAAGATGACATGTCATCGAAATCCTAGCCCTGGCTATAACTAATGGCAATGCAAAAAAGACAAAAGGTTTGAAAAGTCGCAAGGTTCAAAGAGTCATCCATCAGGCACAAAATTTAATGCAAAAAAGTTGCAAAATAAAAATAAATTAAAACAATTATAAAAATTCGCAAGGTACAAAATAGTCGCCAGTTACAAATGTCACAGGATAATAAATGTCTGGAGGCATTAAAAGTCGCGATATTAAGTCGCATGGTAATAAATTCGTGCATAAGCAGTGCAAAAAGTAGCAAGTTAAAAATCTGTCACAAGTCATAAAAAATTACCAGGAGCTAGATCGTTGAAAGGCACAAAAAGCTTTAAGATAGAAATCGTCGCAAGGCATAAAAAGTCGCTAGATACGTTATAAAAACAAGTTGCGGAAAATCGCTAGGTAAAAAGACGCAGTCCAGGATATATGAAAAGTATAACAACGTGAAAGTGCTTTTTTACTCTCCTGTGTGTTCACTTCTGTCCACTGTCCTCTGACGATATCCGTTTGTTTTTTTTTTTGCCTGCTATCAAAATTTTCTGCGGGAGTTCCTAGGAATTCCAACTAAGAAGCGAAAAAATGTTTTTAAAACACTTACAGGTTAAAGGAAAAAACGGCTAGTGATTGATAACTGACAGCAACATAAAAATAAGCTATAAATAAATGCTACTACGTAAGTATAGCTATCTTGTCACGTGTCGAGTCACTTGAGCAATGAACTAAGTTTCTTAAAGTTTTTCCTTTCATTTTTAATGTTAAGCAAACCTGAAACGCATCAGAAACAGTGACAACTCTTCAGTTTTTAGGCTGTTGGTTGACAGCAATATCATTTGTTGCTTGCACGCCTACTGTGTGTCAGCAACAGTTGTTGTTGACTGATTTATAAATGAAGTTTATAAATGATTTATGTTTTGTTAAAGGAAACACACACTCACCTTAAGTTGTAGACGACGCATAATACGTGTTTCCTCCCAGCGATCCAGCTCGTCCCACTCCTTGCCGCGGCGACGCAACAAGTAATAACGGTACATAACAATTGTGACTGCCAGCAAAAGCGCCAGACCGGTGCCTGCGGCTGCACCAAGAACTGCCGAACTAACCAAAACCATTTTTTTATGTTTGTTTTTGCTATTTTTTTTTATTTTTTTAATTTCTGTGGTTGTCCTTGGGCTTGAATGCTTCGATGCTTGTGGTTTTTTGTAGAAACGTGCAAATTGAATCCAAAATCTTTAAACAAAATTCGTCGTAAGGCGCTGAAAATTAAGCAGGAAAAATTATTTTTGATTAGAATATTAATAGCTTGGATATTTTGTTAAGCAAATTTAATGGGAATTATTTGTATGGTAAACTTTTTGCCAACAAAGAAAGTTATTTAATTAAAACTTCCAAATTTGGCGATGAAGTGGGGATAGTTTATTAAGGTAGTAACCCAGTGTGACGGCCGAAATTTTTACGTTTTTTCATAAACTTTTTTGAATAAGAAAATAAAATGCGAACGTTTTGAAATTTTAAGGGAGTGTTATTCCTGGTTGGCAAAAATTTTTTGGATTTTTTTTTTTTGCATATTCTCTTATAGCTTGGATATTTGAAAATATCGTCCTAAAAGGATTTTTTTGAAATTCGAAATACTTTAGGAGATATGGCCTTTATTGTCCATCAATGTTTTCGCCAAAATGCTATTTGCTTAATTGGCAACTTTTTGAATGCAACGGTTTGAAGCAACCACCGAATTTCGTTCAACTCGTTCTTTAGTAGGTAATAACTTGTTTGTATACTGAAGTGTTTCGTGTTATTCCTTAGTTAATAACGCGTTTGAAAAAGCAAGGATAAGCGCTATTTTAAATATCCTTTTTTATGCCGTTCACTTAAAAAAAGTGCAAGGGCTAAAAAGGGTTTAAGGTGGCAGCTATTAAAGCTCAAGATTGCAATTATTGCAAATGAAAATAGTTGGCAGCTGTTAGAGCTCAAAACTAGATTGACTTTATTTTAATTTTGTTCGTTCTTTTATAGTATGTAAAACGGTATTTTGTATTAAAACTAGTTAACAATTGTTTTTGTATTTAAAAAGTAAACATAATCATATGTTCTTAAATTAGTGTAAAAGTAATAGTAGAATATCGTATACATATTTGTAATTTAGTAACAGTAGTGAAATGTGTGTGAGTTATTATTAGAAAACGTAAACATAATGTTAACATGTTAACATATTTGTGTAGGAGTAAAAGTAAAAATGTAATTTCATATATTTTGTATTCAGCAATGTTAGTATATGTGTGCGAATGAAATAGATTGTAGTGCTTAGTATAAACATATGTTCTTATTGTTAGAATATTATCTTAGTATAATACATTAAAATAGAATAAGGTGATACGTACCGTAAAGGTGTGTATCTGTTATCTATGTTTTATAATTGTTTGTTTTAGTATTTTATAATGTAGAAGTGTATACATTACAATACGCATTTTAAAAATAAATGAATACTCATTTTAGAGCTTAGGTATTCGAATGTTGGCAGCGTTTAATTCACTTTGAATTGAGTTTGAGACCGGACGCGCGCACGCATACAGTTTTGAAAAGTACAGTTTTGATAAAAATTTTTGTTTGTGCTAAAGACAATGGATAGAAAAAGTAATAGAAATAAAAATAAAAGAAACACCGGTAGCAATCGAAAAACTCGTCCCTTGAAACGCCAGTTTCGTGGTAACCAACACGAAAGAGATGAGGACACTGAATTCGCAAGTAAATCGGCAAAAAAATTTAAAAATAATGAAAACGAAGACATAAGCATTGACAACAAAACGGAGAATTGCATTTTGGAGTTTTATACAGTTTTCTCTGCGATTGCTAATCTGGTGATTTGTTCCAAATGTGAAGGAAAAATCGAGCTTAAAAAAGCATCGCCGTATGGAATTGGCTTCAAAATCTTATGCGTCAAAATTTGTGTTCATTGCGCTTGCCCGACCACTACATACATTTTTTTCGTCGTTTTTGGTTGGCAAATCATATTTGATGAACCGGCGCTTGATTTTTTCCATGAGGCTTTTAGGCAATGGGCCAAAAGGCATTAACACGTTTTGTGGCCTCATGGATATGGGCAGAGGTGTGGGTAACGCGTTATACTACACTGCCCTGGAGAACTTTTATACAGCTGCAAGCGCGATCTATGGATACACTCTTTCAAAAGCCGCGAAAGAAGAGAAATATGCCATGGTCACAGCCGATGCACAGTGCGACCCAACAATGTTTACCGATCAGGTGATGGCACTTGGAAAAAAAGTGGCTTTTCGTCACTATACGGCGCTACAACGTTGATCGGCAAATACAGTAAAAAAATAGTCGATTCTGTTGTAAAGTCCAGCGTATGCAACAGTTGCAAGTATTGGGAAGCTAAAAAAGAAAAAGACCTGAAGAAGAAGATATGAAATTTAGATTGAAGACCACGAAGAGGAATGCCGTGCCAACCATCAAGGAAGCTCTGGGAAGATGGAGGTGGATGCGATAAAGGAAATGTTCGCCATATCAGTCCAAAAGCATGGCGTAAAATACTGCAAGTAAATCGGCGATGGCGACTCAAAAACATTCAAAGCTATTATAGACGACGATCCGTACGATGGCGACCCAATCGTCAAAAAAAAAATGTACAGTGTTGCGCAAAACAATAGCAACAAAATCGATACGCTACTACAAAATCGTGTATCTTTTTAAATATTAGGGACACACGCATATATTCATACATCATATTAAAAACAAATCATATTCCAATTTGGTTTTGTTTTCTTTATTAAAAATAAAATTAATGTGACTGCATTCAGTTTGTCTGAGAGCAAAACAAAAAAGCAACATAATTAATATTTGGTGTAAGATCCATTATTCTTGATAACCGCTGCACAGCTGAGCGACATCGACTCTATTAAAGTAGATATGTTAGTATTAGTATATGTTTCCAATTAAGTTTCAGCACTTCATACAGTGCAGTCTTATTGGGGAAACCTTTGACCAGAAACTTTTACCTTCAAAATCCCAAAATGATTTTCAATGGGATTCAAGTCATTGTGACTGTGCCGGCTAATCAAGGACTTGAATCCCTTTGCCTCTTATGTAATCTCTGATGAGCTTTGAAGTGTGCTTCGGGTCGTGATCGGGCTGAAACGTTCACTGAAGTGACATATTCCACTCTGAATGTGGTCGCATTTTGCTTTCTAAAATGTCATTATATACAAATCGATCCATAATTCCATCGATTTTTTGAAATGGTTCAACTTCATTATAGGAAAAAGAAGTCCAGACCATAATGCCATCGCATCCGTGCTCAAAATTTATTTTGCAGTTTCGGGCTTCAAGTCGTGTACCTGGGTGGCACCGTACCGTGCACATCCCATCTGAATTAATTAAGTTGAACTTTGATTCATCGCTAAAAACACGATTTTCGATTTTTAACGGTCCAATTTAGGTGCTCTTTTGGAAGACTGAGTCTAAAAAACAATAAATTGCAACTATTTGTCACAATTTCAGACAGAATTGTTTAAATTGTAACACCTCACCTTGTTTTTTATGCTTAGCTGTAAGCAAAGGTTTCTCTGCCGGTCTGTAACTTCTTAAATCGTTCTCAACGGCTCGTCTTCAAACAGTGCTGTGGTGGATATATAAATCAAGTATCCGAACAACCTCTTTGGATGTGGCAAATGCATCACGCAGCGACGTTTTCCGCGGTCGCCCTCTTTAATGTACCGTTGTTACGTCTTTTGTGAAGGTATATTTCTTTATTAATCTGCAAACTATTGACCGATTAATATCAAACTGTTTCACGTTAGATATTTGCGAATTTTCGTTTTTATATTCGGAAATAATTTGTAATTTAAGAGCTTCACAGTATCTAAAACGTTCCATTATAAATGGAACAGTCAATGTCACAACTAGCACAATTTTCGTTTTTATATTCGGAAATAATTTGTAATTTAAGAGCTTCAAAGTATTTAAAACGTTCCATTATAAATGAAACAGTCAATGTCACAACTAGCACAAAAAAAAAACTAAACTTAAATGTTTATGACTTACAAACAATACGTGCTTTACAATAACGGAACTTTTACCAATAATTCTTCGAACTTGTGTTCTCTTTTTACATTTTTTAAGTTTTGTTGCTATTGTTTTGCTCACAGACAAATTGAATGTAGTCACATTAATTTTAAATTTAATAAAAAAAACAAAACCAAATTTGAATTTGATTTGTTTTATATATGATGTATGAATATATGCTTTGATTCCTATAATCATTTTTGTGTGTCCCCAATATTAAAAAAGATACACGATTTTGTTGCAGCGCACTTATTTTGTTGCTATTGTTTTGCGCAACACTGTATATCGCACGTGCAAAAAAGAATGGGCAACAGACTCCGCAAGACCAAAAAATAGAACAGAGGCATTGGCGACAAGGGTGCAGGCATACTCACAGATAAAGTCATCTCTGAACTAACAAAATATTATGGCCTCGCTATTCGTCGTCATCCAGAGTCGGCTGCTGACATGAAGAAGGCTGTTTGGGCAACGTTCTTGCACAAAATCTCGACTAATGAAGCTCCACAGCACCAAAACTGTCCGACCGATGCGTCGAGCTGGTGCGCCTGGCAAAAAGCGGTAGCAGAAGGGACAATCGACAGCTTCAAGCATACGTATGCACCACTAAATCAGAGAGTCGCGGAAGCAATCAAACCTATTTACGAAGCACTGTCAGCCGATGATTTGCCTTGGCTCCGAAACTCAAAACAGCAACGAATCTTTCAACGCAGTGCTGTGGTCATTCGCACCGAAGCATATGCACACCGGCGCATGCACTATTGAGATTGCCAACCATATTGCAACTGCCATATTTAACGAAGGTTTTTTGCCAATACTTTGGCTGGCATTGCAGATTGATATACATATGTAAGTATTTAAAAAAAAAATGTCTTATTGCCTAAAATTTTCTTTGAGTTTTTTCAAAATCATTTTTTTGAACTTTGAAGTCACTTTTCTCCGGTTCTAATTAACCGATTTTGATGGAACTAAGTGCAATCAACGCAGAATTGTCGAATTTCTAAAACTGCATGCTCAAATTTGTTATTTTCATTTTTTTTTTTAAGCAAAAAAATAACTAAAGTTTTTTCCTACATGACCTTGTGATTTATTATGTTGATTTTATATGATTTAAATACAAATTCTAAATGTTTGATAGTTTGAATCATACTTGATTTTAAATACAAATTCTAATTGTTTGACAGTTGTTTGTTGTTTGACAGTGACAATTAATTGTTCTTTCTTTCCAAAGAAAGATTTCTTTGAACTATCAAACTATTGAGAAAGATTTCTCAATAAACGATTTTAAACTATCAAACAACTAGAATTTGTATTTAAGATCAAGTATGATTCAAACTATCAAACATTCAGAATTTTTATTTAAATCATATAAAATCAACATAATAAATAACAAGGTCATTAACAAAGAAATCTTTCTTTGGAAAGATTCGTTAGAACAATTAATTGTTCTAACTTTGACCTTAAGCTCAATAAACGATTTTAAACTATCAAACATTTAGAATTTGTATTTAAATCATATAAAATCAGCATAGCAAAAAATAACTTCAAACTTAAACACGTTTATCTCGAAACCACGTTTTTCGAGCTTGAGGCCCAGATTGCGCCCGTAGTTCTGAATCGATTTTGATGAACCAAAATACAATTGACGCAAAATTGTCACCATTCTGGTTTTTATCTTAATCACAATTTAAAACAATTTTATACTATTTTTTTTTACACTCAACTACAAAAAAAAAACCCAAAATAGGTTTTTCATTTTTCAATGACCGCCATTTTGTAAAAAATAATCGCAAAATTATGATTGAGATAGAGAATAGAATTACATCTGTACTAAATCTAACGCCGTTCACTTTTTCCATTTCAGATGATCCGAAGTCGAGCCGGGCCGCAAGCAGCATACCCTTTTTTTTCGACGCTCAAATTTGAAGGCCGGCAACTTTTTGAACAACCCTCGTACAAAGGAAAAAAAATTTGATTTAATATAATATGTTCTCAATACAATAAAAAACAGAATTTAAATAACTCTTTGCGTTTTCAAATGAGAAGTTTTTCAACAAGTGTCCAAAAACAGCCTTCCAACCAGGAATACTCCCTGAACATGTTTTATTTGTGTCTTAAGCAGCTTACACATTAGCGAGCTTGTTCCTCAAACAAAATGGCGGGGGTAATTTGTTCGAAAGAGGTAGCGTTCAAATTAAGGAAACGTGTTCGTCAAACAAGCGAAGAATTTATGTTGTTTTTTGCCATCACTTTGATTCACGACCCTGGTTTGAAGGAGAAAATCAAAAATTTATGCCAACAGGCCAGCAGGTTTGACAAACTGTCAAATTGGTTCGAACATGGCCGGCGTTTGACGAACATAATGCGCAAGCCCTTTTAAAGTGTACAGAAAAATTTTTTTATTTAATTTTACATTAACTTGTTTATAATTATTTATATCAGAGTAGAGTTCTCGAAAACAAAGGTGAGTTGTTCTGGGGAAGCACCCAGCCTCAAAAATACAAAAAATTCAAAGAGAATATTAGGGGTATTCACGAGTTGATGCGAAATGCAGTTGCGACGATGCGAAAATGCAAGATTGCGAACTTTCGCATCATTCCAACAACAAACACATTGGAAGCAATTTTGCAACTCTTCTTGAATTACGCACTGCTCAAACCAATTGCGAGAACACACAAGCAGTGATGCTAAACAGATGATTCATGTTTTAGTTGTTTTCGAACGTAGTTGCCACCTGGGTAAAACTTTAAAAAGATTACGTTTGTACGTAGATTTTAATAACTTTTTATGATTTTGAAATAAGGTGGCAATATATCTACTGTTCATTCGACATTTAATTTTATTGCATAATAAGTTGCAATATTGATGTTCACGCATTAGTGCGCAAAATATCTTGCACTTTCACACTCTTGCAATTCGCAACAACCCGTGAATACCCCTATTGTTCTGCACGCTTAATTGTAGTGCACACACCTAAAATATGCATATTAAAAAATAGTATATAAAATAAAAAATAAAATTGCGGAACTTTTTGTTTTTTTTTTAATTTATTTATTATTGAAAGAACAAATATTTTAAAGTTTTGGACTTTGGCGCGCTCCCATTTTTTGACTGTAACTTTAAATTTTACTGAACTTAAAATATTTTAAATTTCGGTCTAAAACTTTTAGGGCCGCTTTCTCAATGTCCGGTTAAGCACTAATCAGAACTTTAACCAGCAGTTAGCAAAAAAGCCCTTTCTCAATATTCGGTGTTGCCACCTTAATTTTTTGTAGTTTTATGAATTCGGGGCTGGCAACAAAAAAATGGTACACCAAAAATGGGTCGCTGAATATGAATTCGTTGTCAGAATTTCAAAATTATAAAATTTTGAAATAATAGGGTTGCCACCTAATAATATGTCTTTTTGAGAGTTTTAGACGTCATTTATCATTGTTAAGGGGTCGCTGATTTCGAATCTAAGATCAGAATTTTAAAATTTAAGATGGTGGATAGGGTTGCCACCTTAATTTTTTGTAGTTTTTGAATTCGGGGCTGGCAAAAAAAACGGTATACCAAAAATGGGTTGCTGAATCCGAATCTGTTGTGAGTAATTATAAAATTTTTAAATAATAGGTTTGCCACCTAATAATATATATTTTAACGAGTTTTAAACGTCATTTTTTAGTGTTAAGGGGTCGCTGATTTCGAATCTAAAGTCAGAATTTTAAAATTTGCCAGCCCCGAATTTATAAAACCAAAAAAATTAAGGTAGCAACCCTATCCACCATCTTGAATTTTAAAATTCTGACCTTAGATTCGAAATCAGCCACCCCTTAACACTGATAAATGACGTTTAAAACTCTTAAAAAGACATATTATTAGGTGGCAACCCTATTATTTCAAAATTTTATAATTTTGAAATTCTGAAAACGGATTCGGATTCAGCGACCCATTTTTGGTGTACTATTTTTTTTGCCAGCCCCGAATTTATAAAACTAAAAAAATTAAGGTGGTAACCCTATCCACCATCTTGAATTTTAAAATTCTGACCTTAGATTCTAAATCAGCGACCCCTTAACACTGATAAATTATGTTTAAAACTTTTAAAAATACATATTATTAGGTGGCAATACTGTGGTTAAAATTTAGGTGGCAACCCTAACCTCCATCTTAAATTTTAAAACTGTGACAATATATTCGAAATCAAATCCGTTGTCATAATTTCAAAATTGCAAGAATTCGCAAAAATAAAAAAAAAAATCTAGGTGGAAACTCTATCCGCCATCTTAAATTTTAAAGTTTGACAGCATTTTCGAAATCATTTACCCTAAAACTTTATACCACGGAGTCCACAGAATCCTTAAAAGTCCTATTACGCTTAAGCTTTCTCTAAAGAAGCTCATTGAATTTTTTGGATACTTGCTTTAATTCAATAATTTGGATACTTGCGAGGCTTACAAGCTTTTGCCAAAGGCATCAAGCTTTCCTTTACTTGACACTTCGTGCCGTTCGCTTGTAAGCTAGAATACTTGCAAGCTGTGCGTGGGCTTATTTATATTCAATTACAAGCTATACTTGATTCAAAATTATCAAGCTCAAGCTAGCTTGAACTTGTATTTTAAGCAAGCGCTTGAAATAGACTTCAAGTAGGCTTGTGCAGTTCTCTGATTTGCAGCACAAAATCAAAAAATATGTAAACACGAGACAGCTGATATGATGTTTTTACGTATTCACAATTTAAAAATTCACAATTAGTCATCTAACCGACAGTTGCTTAACCAGCACCTGGTGAAATCAAAATTATTTTTTTAGCTATCGTATGGTTAGCTAAGTCCTGGTTAAGAGCTAGACTAACCGGACATTGAGAAAAATGCCCTTAGAGTATATTTCTAATAGGGCGTCTAATTTCAGGACGCTTCACCAATCCCGTGATTTCGGGATTTGAAAAACACAATCGTGGGATTCCGGGGCTAGTCCCGGGTTTGAAAAACCTTAGAAAGCGAATTTTTCGGAGGACGTCATATGAATTTTTAAAGTAGTTATGCCTTGTTTTACAACACAAAATATAGCAGAAGATTTTAGAAAACTAAAAAAAACAGTTTCGATTAAATTTTGGATAATATTTTTTGTTTATACCTAAAAAAAAGACCAATTCTTAAAAAAAAATAGTTAAATGAGATCATTCAAAAAGTTCATGAAATTATTAAAAAAATAATTAAAGTGTTTAATATTTTTAGTATTTTTGAGTAAGAATTTTGTGATATTGTGTACAGCTTCTTTAAGGGGATGGTACTGTTTTAAAAAAATTTTACGACAATTTTTTGTTTTATTTTTTTCTGAATGTACAACATTGCAAGAGTATTTTGTAAAAATGTCAAGTAAATCGTGCTTACCCTAGGGGTACACGAGACAAATTGTCATGACAATTTCAATACACTCACACATTTTTTACTAACACATTCATATTTTCTCAGTTGCCAGCTCAATTGTCTCAATAATCAGGCAGACATTTGAACTAACAACGATTTGACGTAGGCTGACATTTTTTGACATTTTCTTCTGAAAGTGAAGAACAAGAACAGAGAAAAATTTAAAAACCAAAGGAAACGTCAAACAATACAACGAATGTCCTTTGTTGTCTTGCAATTGTTAAGCCTACCTACGTCACGCTAGACAATTTGCTTGAAGTTTACAAAAATTTGACAAATAATACGGATATAAACAATTGTTATAACAATTGTTACGTGTAGACGCAGCGTTAAACTAACGTAGATACAGCGTTTCAAGTGAGTGGACCTCCATATAACCATAGCGGAAAAATAACTTTAAATCGATTTTCTGGAAAACAACATTTTTGAAGTCGGTGAACACGATGCCGCAAAATCTACTTGACCGATCATTTTAAAATTATTTGCACTATTTCTGCACGTAAATCAACAGGCGTTTTTTTTTTCTTTTTTTTTTCTATTTTAAAATAATAAAATAACCTCAATTTTTCAGCGAAAATCGCTTTTTTGACTTCAAAACGCTACAAAAAAAAACATTTAAAAAACTCTTCGGTATTACCTCGGGAAGCATATTACCTATTAAACTAATTTTGAATTTTTTTCAGATGATCCGCTAACCTCTAATCGTGTTCACCGCTAAACAACTTTTTTCGAGGCGCCTCCGGAGAACCGCTGCCACAGATTTATTTATCGATAATTTTTTATTTTTTTTTTTTGCCGAAAGACTTTGTTGCTCGTATTAATCATAATTATTATAATTGTATTTCTAACAAATAAATAAATAAATAAATCAAATATACTTAAGAAGTCAAACTATAACATGTATATGAAATAATTAAACCAACATTATTCATGTCTCCAAAAACAAATCCTGAAAACATGTCTTTTTTCCTTTTTAAAACAGTACCACCCCCTTAAAAAAGTTTTGTTTTAATATTTTTAATATCACATTTTAGTTTTTCTAAGTAAGTATTTCGTAATATTTTGTACATTTTGTTCAATATTTGTTTGTAATATTTTATATTTTTCATGTCATATTTTGTACAAAAAATTTTATTTTAGTATTATTAAAATCACATTTCAGTATTTCTGAAGAAGCATCATGTATTTAAAATATTGTGTTATTTTGTACAGCTAGTTTAAGAATGATTTTTATTTAAATTTTTTTAAAATCACAATCAGTTTTTTCGTAGGTAGCATTATTTAATTTTTTGTACATGTTAAAAAATTTTATAGTGTAGTACAAACTCTTATTTTTGGCTTAAATTTTGTCAGCGTCTTCAAAGAGGGGTTAAACTGAACGCATATTCTTGACCTTGAACTTCAAAAAAGTAGCCTCTATTTTCGTCAGTTTGGCCTCAAAAATGTCTACTTTGACAGCAATGCGAAGACCTTGTTTAATTTTTTTGCACCTTTTTTTCTGTGAAATCGGATACAAAACATATTGTATTGATTTCTCTTGGATACATCAAAATAGCTTCACTTTACGTATATTCATGTGTTGTTCTTTCCTTTGGCATGCTGTAAATTTTTAACACACGCACGCAAACATGATTCAATAATTCAGTTAGTTGACTCTCGTATAGCGCAAAAAGCGATGTCCTTGTTCTTTTTTCATATTTTTTTTCCTCCTCTGAATTCCCTTATCAATTCGAGCGTTAACTGAGCTTACAATTATTACTTTATTGTATGGTTAGACAAAATGCTAGCCTATTTTCAGGCACACTCAAACGTTAAATAAACAAATAAAATTTATTCTATTTTATTGGATTTCATTCAAGTTTACCATCAAATGTTCAAGTACTCCACCTTTTTTTGAGTGGATTTCTAAGCGGAGTATTCGTTCGCTTGCAATAACTGAGGTTTATTAAAAAAAAATTCAAAAGTGTGGAAAAACAACACAAGGCATAGTTTAGGGCGCATTCAAAGAGCACATGCAACTGCTTAAATGTGTTGGTTAGTAACGAGTTGGTACATGGTTATGCTTGATTCTGCAATTTCAGCACGTGTTTGAGAATATAATTTTAAGTTAAACGAATAAAATCATGCTTCTACTCACAGTTTGTATGAATGTCAGATTAGGTACAACGCCACTTTGCATACTTTTAGGAGAAATTTTTTTTATAATTTTTGTACTGCTGATTTATCAGTTCAATAACTCCTTAATTTTTAAATATAACATACTGGAGTTATTTTTACAAATATTAGAAAAATTTCTGGTACTTGCTTGTACTAATGCAAAACCTACCAGATATAACTTTTCTTACAAAAACTATTGATATTTCGAATGATATCAAAACGTTAGAAAATGTTTTTTCTCCTTTGAACAAACTGACAAAAAATTTAAGCTTTTAAAATATGAGACAAATATAAATTTCATAACATTTGCTGTAGTACTCATCGAGTAAATACTCTGTGAAACATTCTTAATAGAATTAAAGAAAAAGAAAGAAATTATTTATTATTTCCAATAAAAAGGTGTAACTAAAAATTTATTAAATCATATATTGCGAGTTCAAGGCGCGCAGTGATTTCTTTATATACAAAAATTAGTATTTAGTAGGAAAAGTCGTTGCAGAATTGATTTGTAAACATAGCATTTATGTATTATTTTAGTGTATGATTGATAGTTTTTATTTACATATTTTTATATTATCATTAACAATTTTTAATACTAGAAAAAAAATGTTGTTTTTAAATATTT
This sequence comes from Dichetophora obliterata, assembly GCA_963920525.1. NCBI lineage: Eukaryota > Metazoa > Arthropoda > Insecta > Diptera > Sciomyzidae > Dichetophora > Dichetophora obliterata. The sequence continues at coordinate 28,892,667 of OY986438.1, forward strand.
ATTTGTTAAAACTTAACGATTGTTATTAACTATGAACATCAAAGGATATTTACGGGACAACACTACATCTTATCTCGTGGTTTAAAAAAAAACTTAAAATTGGAAACGTCATGGCGTGTTACGCAATATTAACTCGCTAAGTACAAGAGCTACAAAAAAGTTATGATACAACTGTAAATGTTAATCTTTAAGCTTAGTTAGGACAATAATAAAAAAATTATTATTCATCAGGACCCAAAAGGATACGCTTATGCAACAAATGTGAAACTTTATTGCATGAACTATTACGCGCTGAGTATAGATGTTAGAGTAAAAGCTGCATCTATGATCTTCTGCTCATACAAATAGACAAAAAATCTATCTAATAGCTTCTAAATCGAAATGCAACATGAGCGTCAAGGCGTTTCAAAGAATTATTACTCTATGAGGATCTATACTATAGCATATGTTATGAAAGAAAAACAAGGAATGAGTACGTACCCTCACGACAAAAGAAAAAATATTAATGACGTCATCAGATCACGAAGGTAGCAGCTTATGCAACGAAAACACAAAATCGTTGCACGAAATTATTACTCGCTGAGTAAAGCTGCTGTGGTTAAAGTTATTATTTATTAACTTGGTTATTTATTAACTTGATAAAAAAAATAAAAAAAATTATGACGTCATTAAACCGCGGCTATGCTGCTTACTGCACCAAAATGCAAAAAAGTTGCATGCAATTTTATATCGGTGACTATAGGCATTACGGTTAATTTTATGGTGCGATAGTAAGGGTGGGTTCTTGGGTTTTATGACGTAACTAAAAATATATTATGACGTCATCAGGCCACTAATGCAACATCGTAATGTAACGTAAATGCACCATCGATGCTTGAAAATATGGCATGGCACTAAGGTAAGTGCTGGTGTACCACAGTAAATGTTAGTGCTGAGCTAAAGGGAATAAAAAATTTATAAAATGAAAGAAAAAGAGTCTTAAAAGCAAAAGCAGAAGAAAAAGATATAGCAAAACCAAATAAGCAAAAGCAAAAACAAAAGCAATAGCAAATGTACAAATACGTAAACAAATAAGCAAATGCAAAATCAAAAACCAAAAGTAAAAGCATACTACAAAACAAACTAGCAAAAGTAAAAGTAAATTAGCAAAAGCAAATAAGCTAGATCAAAAGTTAATGAGCAAAAGCAAAATTAATGGCAAAAGTAAAAAGCAAAACAAAAATAATAGTGAGCAAATACTGAAAAAATAAGCATAAGCAAAATAAAAATAGCACAAGCAAATAAGCAAAAGTAGCAAGAAATAAAAAATAAGCAAAAGCCAAAGAAATAAACAACCAAATTATGATATGGAGATAACTCTGGATCTGAAATATCCAGAAATGAAAAATGAGCGTTCGTAGATCTGAAAACTCTAGAATTACAAAATCTTCAAAATAGTATAACTTTGATTCCAGAACACTTAGAGACTTCTAGAAACTCTTAAATTGAAGGTGTTGAATATTAATACTAAAACTTATACATTTTTTGGCTTACTCTATCAGAAAGTGCGATATTCTCACGAATTTGAAACTTTTTTCCTAAAATCTGTTTAAAATATCGTCCTGAAAAATGGAATTGTATATATAATTATGATTTCGATTTTTTTGTTCACATAGTCTACATATACTTTAGTAATAAAATTTTTACACTGATCTTTAGTGCATACGCTTTTATAGAGATCAATATTTATTAAACAGCTACGAAAAAGTCGAAATTTTACGATACGCTGACATTCTAGAGCATAGCGCCACCTGAAGAAATAAAATGTGGACCTTCTCCTTGCTCAGGTTTTTATTTATGAATTAAAGCACCAGAAAAAAGCTATTAGAAGTTAATTAAAAAAAAAATAAAAGATGCACGGTTTAAATTCTAATGGGCATGGTTTCCATTTTATGCAAGCGTTTTTACTATTTCTAGTACTATTTCTTCTTCTATTTATGCTACTTTTCTCGACTCATACTATAATTCTTTTACCACTCTCTAATACGTATGAAATAATAGTAGTTATGATGGTATGGTATGGCGTGATGGTATAGAGTGATGGGTTTGGTATGATGGTAAATAATGTTATATTTGTTCCTAATTCTATTTTCTACTCCTATTTATACTAGTATATTCTACTACTATTTGTTTCAATTATTTATTCTATTTTTTATTACAATTAATACTACTATTTTTCTATTATTTCAACTATTGTTTTCTATCAATATTTAATACTATATATAGTACTATTTTTTCAACTTTTATTTCCTCTACTATTTTGACTACTATTTTCTACTGCATATGGAATGATGGTATTTTATGATGATGAGATTTGATGTTATGGTGCGATGGTATGTTACAAAGACCTGCAACGAGTCATGTTTTTGCGATTTATAGTGATTCATGCAAAATCGAATAGTTAAACGTACACATCAAACAACAACCATCACTACCACTCGAAGCACTCTTGCTTCAGAGAGTAACACATCGTTCATTGTTTGATTCATCAATCGGACGTCATAGTGCAACCTAATACTGATTTCAACATCAAACTTTGTTATAAATCATACCAAATACTCATAGCTCAAACAGAAGTCCCATAGCTCAAGCAGCAGTCCTATAGCTCATTACTAGCGTATTTTTGTATGAAAACGCTGTGGCTGTTTTGAACTAACGCTCTGTTTCTGTCGCTGTTTGAAGAATAGAAAAGTTACCATCGAATTTTGTTTAATGAAATAAATATAATTCGCTTGCCATTATTTAAATTGCGGTAAACATTTCTTTATGGAATTTTGCTGTGCAATTTACGCCATGGTGCAAAAACTAAGACAACTCCCTTTTAAATAAAGGGAGCTTCTTCGAAATAAATAATAAGAAGACATATAAATTTAATGAGGTTTGTTTATTTAAACTAAGGAAAATAACTATATTCACATACTTCAAAATCATGAAAATCATAAGAAAATAATAGCGTACCGTTATGTATAGTGTTACCACACAATCAATAATATAAAAATAATTCAATAAGATAAATCAAACTAAAATTCTTAACTTACGCCAAACCCTACAAAAGTCACGATCATTCGTTTGAAGGTCATTAACATTTTGTACGCAAATTGTTAAATTGTTACGTACGACTGGGAGTTGGAGTATGGCTTATGAAGCATTACAATTAAGTTGCGTGTTATACGTATAACAACATGTTGGAATGAATCCGAATATGAAGTAGAAGGCAAATTAATATGTATATACTCGAGTCAACTCAGTTTATAACTACTCGTTGCAGTTCTCTGGTATGTTATAATAGATTTGGTATGTACCTATACATACATATTTGTACAAAAGATTTTTATCCATACCACAATTTCGTGCAACTTTTTTCACACGTATTTCTACTACTTTTTTAAGTACTTTTTCTACTACTATTATCTTCTTCAATTTATACAACTTTTTTCTATTACTATTTCCACTTTGATTTGAACTAGGACTTAGACGAGGATTTGGACAAAAACTGCGACAAGGATTTAAACAAGGATAGGGACAAGATTTGTATAATTATTTAGAAAAAAATTAGGACCTGAACTTAAAAAAGGATTAGAACATAGACTCAAACAGGAACTAGTACAAAAACAAGAGATTATATGATAATTAGGATTGGCACAATGACTACGATAATGATAAATAGTTGTTATGTCAAAGTATTTAAGAGTTTGTCGAGGACACAGCCAACTATATGCTTTTTTGTTATAGTTTTGAATGACAGCATGGACACAGTTTGGTTTTTTAAACGAAATTAATTTTGTTTTCATGTTTGTCACTACTTTACTATGAGCATCAAATTTAATACAAACACAAAAAGTACATGACCAAATACACCTCTGAAATTTATAGTAAAAGATTACTTATTAATCTTTAGCAAAAAATGTTGTATTTTTTACGATTGTCTCCTCTCATTTTTTTTTACTTTAGTCTTATTTTTTCAGAAAATCTATGTTTCATCGCCCGTTCTAAGTACGCAAGGAATATTTAGTTACAGCTTTTATAATTTCGAATATAAAATATATAAGTTTATATAATATCTTATGTATATAACCTTTTTTCTTATAATTTAATAAAATAATTGGAGTTTGAATGATATTTAAAATAAATTCCATATTTCATAATAATATCATTATGACTAGGATCACAGCAAACCAAACGATATCGTTTCGATATCGATAATTTCTATCGATAACGAAATACGAGACGATATTGTTCTGATATCAAAAAGTCAGATACAAATTGATATATCCTAAAAAATATCGAAAACATATTAATTGCAATATAGAAACGATATCGAAATTTCGATGTCGTTTTGACATCGAGATGATATCGTAAAGGCAATAACTTCTATTGTTAACGCTTCACGAGAGATATCGTTATGATATTGAAAAAAGGCAGTTCTCGATAAAAATTGACATATCATTTACGATATAGAAAGAATATTAATTCTTTATATCGAAACGATATTGCAAATAATAACCATAAGGAGATTTGAACCTCAGCCGCAGGACCGTATTAACCATGTCGAGGCCCCAAGGCAATGCAATTTTCGGGACCCCTTTACATTTTTCTAACTTCTTTAAATACATTATTTCTACCACAACGCAATACTATTTAAAATTACGCTAGTTTTTTACCCGACTACGGTAATGCAGAAGGAGCAGTATATGTGTTTGACCAGTATGTTTGTATGTATGTACGTTCATCTGTACCATCCAATTGAAACGGTTCTGTGACATTGATGAAAGAAGACAGTTTTTTATTAGTTTTCATTTTGAAAAGTAGCGTTTACATGTGGCTTTTGATGCTATCAAAGTTATATATTTTTCCAATGCTATAATCACATTCGGGAAAGTTGATAGTGCCATATTATCAAAAATCAATTTTTACGATTTCTCGACAGCTACAATTTTATCTTTCCCCGCATCCATTAATTGTAAGATGAAGTACTTGAACTGCACCATCTCGTCTATAACCTTAAACTCAATGTCCTCGGAATAATGTTCACTAAACTTTGCACAAGCCTTTTTAATTTCATCTTTGGACTTTGTCAAGAAATTTGATAGAAATACATACAGAGAAATAGTTCCCTGATAAGTCCCTAATTCCTCGTCACCAGATTAGTCGGCGTTAAAATCGTCGCAAAAAATCGAATATTATTCAAAAATAATTGGAAATATGGCAATATAATAGTAAAAAAGATAAATATTGTCATTGATTAATTAAATTTTCACTCGATAAAACATTTTTAAACTTTTTTCTCGGTGGCAGTTGCCTACACTGCCTTATGGATAAGCCGGCCCTGCTCGGCCGCGTGCGTGTAAGTCCATTAGCTTATCCATTCGACCACCGCAATTTTTAACTAATCATCGCTTACTTTACGAATTAAGAATGAAAGCTAGCCTTCAGTCGTGATTTAAAACCTAAACCGGGACAAACAAAATTTCTTTTTGTTTTGTTGTTTTAAAATAAAGGGTGTCCCAACAAGAGCGCAATTTTGAAATTTTAAATAAAACACAGATATTTAAAAAAAAATCGTGAAACTTTATTATATCGTAAAGTAGACGGAATGAGGTTATGTATGGAACAATATATCATGCAGATGGCCGCCGCGGCTTTGCTGGCATACACGCGATTTTTTAATGAAATTTTTAATGACCGTTTTGCATAAATGCTGCGGTATTTCATTAATGCAGCGTCCAATTTCCTCTTTAAAGGCTTGAGTCTTGGTCGGGTTATTCGCGTAAGCCATCAACTTCAAAAAACCCCAAAGAAAAAAATCTAATGGTGTTAATTCGCACGATCTAGGCGGCCAATTCTGATCTCCAAAACGCGAAATTGAATTGTTTCTCTGGCTGTATGACATGTGGCGCCGTCTTGTTGGAACCACATGCCCTCCACATTCATTTCTTCAATTTCAGGCAAAAAAAACTGGTTATCATTTCACGATACCGTACACCATTGACTGTTTGCGCTTGACCTGCCTCATTTTCATAAAAAAAAGGTCCAATGATTCCTCCAGCCCAAAAACCACACCACACAGTGACACGTTGAGGATGCATTTGCTTCTCGTGAATCACTCGAGGATTTTCCTCACCCCAAATTCGACAATTCTGCCTATTGACGAAGCCATCTAGATGGAAATGGGCCTCGTCACTGAAGATGATTTTAGCGGCAAAATCAGCATTTTCATGTTGTCTCTCCAATACCCAATTAACGAACTCCCTTCGCTGTCAGCTGGCTTCAGTTCCTGAGTCAATTGAACTTTGTATGCATGAAGATGCAAATCTTTCGTCAAAATTCGCTGCATAGTGGATTTGGAGACACCAATTTGCTGAGCTCGGTGTCGAATTGAGGTGGATGGAGTTTGAGCGACATCATCACGTACAGCTGCGACATTTTCGGTCGATGGACCTGGTCGAAGACGCGTTGTTGTCTTTACATCACTAACAGACCCAGTTTCGGCAAATTTATCCATTAATCTCTTTACAGTTGACTCTTTTGGAGCATTATTGTGACCCCAAATTGATCGCAATTTGCGAACTGTAGCCGCAAAACTTTCACCATTTTGGTAAAACAATTTCACAATGAGAATGCGTTGTTCATTCGTGTAGCGCTCCATTTTTACTAACCTCGTACCTTCTACTAGCAAATAATAACAATTGTTCAAATATCAAACAATGACACTTCGAATGGCGCCAAATTTAAAAATTGCGTTCTTGTTGGGACACCCTTTATAAATATTTTACACAAAATTTTTTTACGAAAGTTTGAAATGTTATTTCTTTATAAATTTTTTTTTATTTTATAGATTTTTTTTTTTTTTGCTTAAAACCTGTAATAATAACAGGGATTTTAAAATAAATGCTTTATTTTTAAAAATGTTTTAAAAAAGTTTTTACAAAGAAATTAATGATTGAATACGAGATATTGGACTCGTAAACGAGCTCGAAACGAACACGAGATTTCGGATCCATACAAAATTATATGAAAAGTCTTAGAATTTTTTCATATAAAAATTTTGAAATATTTTTTTTTTTTGGTTAATCATTACAATAAAGGGTTGTAACTAAAAATCTGCTCTGAGTTTATTCACATCAGAAATTCAAAATATAGTAAAAACATATACTGAAACAATATTTTCTAGTTTGATTATAGTTCTATAAGTAGATTTTAATTAAGGAACTTTAATAAATGAACCACCCGTCGTAGTTTTGTTCGTATTTGTAAGAAAGTACATTGTACGCAATTTATCGACATCCTTTAGACACTTCCGGTGGTGGTGTTAGCTGCCTCACATTTTTGACCTTTCAACCATTCTTCTAGACCAAACCTTTAAGTTCTCCAAAAAAATCTTCAATTGGTCGGCATTGTGGAAAGTTAGTGGTGTTCCTGTCTTTATGCCCAAAATGATATTTTTTCTAATCACCAACTTAAATGTCATCTTTGCATAATGTGAGGAGGCTTTGTCCAGCCAAAATACATAATCATCATTCTAATATAATTTATGAATAAATGGAAACAAAATTATGTCTAAACAATCATTTTGATAGATCACTTGATTTATTGCCAGACCAATTGGATTGAAGTAAGGCTCCGAAATTACTTTGTCATGGACAGTAATGTAGAGCATAACTTCTTGCTCTATCTTTTTCTTGAATTTATATTTCACATCAGAAGAGCTTGAACATCTATCATTTGTTTAAAATATATAGCGTTTTCTGGCATTTGTGGATCACTTAGTTTAAATAACTCTCTTCATAAAAAATTACCGATTTTCCATTGTAATTTTTGACCATCCACCGAAATTGAGATTTACTTATTGAATTTGCTTTTCAGTGTACTCTGGAGACCGCTGCTTCTTTTATACCTTAACATTAAGTGATTTTAATGTTTTGCAAATATATGAATATTTGGATTTTAGGGCGGCTTCGCCCTAATAGGCGAAGTCATCATAATAGGTTTTCTTCCGGGACCAGGTTTTCTTTCTATTTTGAAAGTACTCTGGATAGAATATGTCGTGCTTTTTGACATGCCCTCAGCCATAAAATGTTCGCATGAGAACTTTTTCCCCTTCTTTAAATGCTGCCGATAAAATCGTACAATACGCTAGAGGAGATGTTGATGCTGTGAAGTCATTTTAAGGACTAACGTAACAAGTGCGCTGCCATGATTCATATGATAAAAAGATAATGCAATAACTCATTTATTTACGCAATGCCTTTGTTGTAAAACAAAGCGTGTTGAAACTGTAAGCAATTCAAATTAGTGCAGACTTTTTGTTATAACCCTTTGATATAAGCGTACGTAAATAGGTAAGTCCTAATGACGTTTATTTTATCTAAATATCGGTTCCAGCGAAATTATAGTGAGCATTTTTTAATCTAGATATTGTTGCGATATCGCAGAGCTATCGTAATTATACACTCAGAAAAAATTTCTAGAAAATCTAGAAGAATAGCACCCAATCGTTAGAAAATCGGGCTTCATATAGCGCCATGGCCGATTTTCTAAAAATGAAGTATATATTTTCCAAAAAGGTTTTTCTATATGACCTTGTTATTTATTATGTTGATTTTATATGATTTAATACAAAGATTTCTGAGGAAGCCTGTAGCAAGGCCGAAATTGCAATATAATCAGCTAGTGATACTTCCTTTTCATATTGAAAACGTTGTTGTTGTTGCTTTGGAAAAATTCGTTAGAGCAATTAATTGTTCTAATCTGACCTAAAGCTCAATAAACGATTTTAAACTATCAAGCAACTAGAATTTGTGCTTAAAATCCCGTATGATTTAAACAAATAAACATTTAGAATTTGTATTTAAATCATATAAAATCAACATAGTATTTATTTTTCGTTAAATTGACACCAGAAGTGCAAAATAGTTTAGGAAAATTATCCAATCATTTACAAACTATTTCGCTAAATTGAAGAAACTTAGCCCAATTGTGTTGAAATCTTATGACATTTGAGTACGTTTTTCTACCGTTTACTTATCATCGACTATAACTAAGAGAAACTTTTTCTTTGAAAATAAGAAATTATTCATCGAATCCCTGGAAAAATTTTTTAATTTTTGCAAAGGAAAAACCATTTTTTAAGATTTTAAATAGCATCCTGTGAGAATTATTGTTTTTATTTTAACGAAAAACTGCAAACATTATTATTATTAACATGAAATTAAATTGAAAAATTACGACTATCCGCAGACTTGAACCTCGGTCGCGTGAGTGTAAGTCCATCAGCTTATCCATTCGACCTTTGCAGTTGTTAAACAATCGTTGCTTAAATTGCTTCATTTATAATCGTTCGCTTTGTAAGTAATTTAAAAGCATTTTTTCTAGAAATATAAGAAAAGCATCCTTAAAATAAATTACATGAGGTGTACAAAAATATAAAAACTTACATGAATTGCTATGAAATATCCCAGTATTGTAACTTATATTTCTCCAAATTTAAGAAATCATGCTGTAGAATGTTGCAAGCGGACATGATATCAATACAGTTTTTCTTCAAATTATTCTTCTTGTATACAATTTCTGGAAATTTAACTTTTATCGTACATTCATTTCTTATATTTAAGTAAAACTTGTCTTCAAAACTAAGAAGCTGTTTTGATAACGTTGCAACGAATTCAAGACGTTAGATCGTTAAATCATGTAAAAATTTTCTGCATTAAGGAAAAACTGCTATGCTTTAAATGCTTTAAAATTACTTACAAAGCGAACGATTATAAATGAAGCAATTTAAGCAACGATTACAACTGCAAAGGTCGAATGGATAAGCTGATGGACTTACACTTACGCAACCGAGGTTCAAGTCTGCGGATAGTGATAATTTTTCAATTTAATTTTATGTTAATAATAATAATGTTTGAAGTTTTTCGTTAAAATAAAAATAATAATTCTCACAGGATGCTATTTAAAATCTTAAAAAATGTTTTTTCTTTTGCAAAAATTCCAAAATTTTTCCAGGGATTCGATGAATAATTTCTTATTTTCGAAGAAAAATCTATGCATTGAAGCCACTGTTTCTTAATTTAAGAGAAGTAGTTTTTTTAGTGTATTTATTATAGATATCGTTACTATATCGCAATGCTATCGTTATTATAATATCGTAATGATATGTAGTATTTTTTAATATAGATAATGTTACGATACCGAAATGTTGATATCTAGAAATTTGTTACATAGATACCGTTATGATATAGAAATGCTTTTGTTAACTGTACTATTGGGACGATATTGCGTATTTGTGTGTTAAGATATCGTAACAATATCGTCAGACTATCATAAAATTTTTATACCGAGATATGGTTTGCTGGGATGCATCACATTTTAAAACAAATTTTTTTTGCAAATTTTATTTTTGTTTATCTTATTATAATTTTCCTTTTTAGTAAATGATACAAAAACTAAGCTGTCCAAAAAGAAAAATACTCCCTAATCGCTTATGTCTTCCATGTCATTGTCCAAATTTTGCAATAATATGTAGCATGGTTTTTTAACCGTATTCTAAACCAACAATTTATCTATATGACTAAACAATATGAGCTCAGGTCAAAATTTTATCATCTTAGCATCAGAAAAAAATATGTGAAAAACTTAAACATCATATAAGTCAATACTTAATTGTAAAATTCTCGAATTGAATAAGAATTTTTATTTTACCAATGTTATTATACGTTACACAAATTTTGGACACATAAAATGTTGTCTTGTCTGCAATTTTAGCCTCCAGGCAAATTAAAAAAAAAATAATTATTTCTAACATTTGAACTTTGGATTAACATTTGAGTAGTTTTGAAAATTTATTGATTGGCATGTATTTATTACAAGCCCAAATTTAAAAATAAACTAAAACCTGGTGTAAAAAACAATTCAAAACCTACACAAGCCCATATTTTTTATTCAGAAGAGTGTACTTTCTGAAGGCTATTCAAATATTTTAATATCATGAAAAAGCCCACACGAAGGCTTCACAATCAAATAAAAGCAAAACAAGCCTTAATATTGATATGAATATATAAAGCAAGAATAAAACATGCGATAAACAACATTGTGGACGAAACAGAACATTTCATGCTCAGTGCTTTTTATAACAGCCTTTTTGCCAATAAACCTAATCTTTTTTTTTCATGAAATAATTGACAGTTTAAAAGCAGAGTTTGGCATTGCAAAGCTTTTTAATCTAAAATTTACATAAAAGCCCAATTTACATTTGTTTACCGATTTCATGCAAATTAACGAGATTAACTTTTGCACACACAAAAGCACGCAAATACCTACATTTGAATCTATAACGTTTCAAAAGACTGTTGAAGTACATTCATGCTTCAGTGTTGACAACAATTTTGAAAAAACCAAAAAGCACCAACTCACAAAGCAGAAAGCATAGTTTTGATTTAAATTTACTAAAATAAAAATCGTTAATCTTTTTATTTTTGTTTTGCTATTTTTGTTAAAATGCATTTTAAAAAGATATGTTGTATAGATAAAGCATTATAAGTTTTAGAAAATAATAGACCTTTTATTCTTAACACATAAGTAATAGAATTTTCGTTAAAATGTCCTTTTTTAACTCAAGTATTTTAAATTACTTGTTTACTTTTAATTAGCTTAGGTTATGTTAAGGTGGCGGCAGGTCTTCAGACTGGCCCACTTAGACTAAATGATTGGTCCATTGTAATACCAAAGAATGAACGATGGCAGTAATCAAATAAAAATTTTGTATAGGATGTTCTTAATGTGGCAGAAGCTGTAGAAACATGTGATATTGAATCTGAAGCAAGTGTTGTGCCTTGACCTCAGTCAAAATCAAGTTACTAAACGCTCCTCTCACAAACTTTCCTACCACCACTCGAACTCCGGACTCTTGGATTACAGTCAAGCGCGCTACCTATCGAGGCTGCCATTGCTTTTAATAACTTTTTGCTAAAGTTTTAATATAATTTTTTTGTGTTTGAAAAAATACAAAATGATTTTTAATATACAATATTCCTTATTTCGGAGTGAATATAATATTTTTAAAATAAAACTGCACCAAATTCAGTGCTGTTTCATATGGAGTAATTTTCAGTAAAAAAAAAGCATATTGGCAACACTGCCATGTTTATTGTTTGTAGTAAATATTTTAATGTAATTCAACCTAATTAATTTCAGCAATATAATTTGATGAACATAATGTAGCATGTATTGTATCCATGTCTTATTGGCTTTTATAAATGGCAAAATTTGCTACTTATTAATTATATCTTTTGAAAAATTTTCATATTGTTTCATTTACAACTCGTAATATACTTTTTTTAGCTTTTTGTACGTTGTAAAATATACAATCACATACATGCAAATTTTATATTTAACTACGACAACAAGCTTTTCAAATTGAAGCACACATAACAAAATTACATTATATACAAACATATGAAAATATAAAGCATTAATTGTTATTGTCGTTAAGCTTAAGCTTCAATAAAATTTTGTATACAAGGTTTAAAAGTGCTTAAATAAATACACAAACATAAAAAGTCAATAATCAGAATATTAGCACAGTGCATGCTTGCGTATTTGAAAGGATTCGCTTGACAGCAACTCAAATCAGGACGCCTGCTAGTAAGTGAAGTGTGCAAAATTAAATTAAATTGAATTGAATTGCTTTTTCCTCCATTTTTTATGAGTTTTATTTTTATTTTTTCTTCTTTTTAATCTGTTGTGCAAACTGTTCAATATTGTTGTAAACATAGCATGTTAAAATATTCGCACGTACATTTTCAATGAGTCTGTTGAAATTTTATAATGTTAGTACAAAGAAGGAAAAAACGTGTCAAAGTTCGTGAGAAAGAGAAAATGTGGGAAATTATTCCATTATCAATGTATCTTGTTTATCTTTGATACTTAAAGTCTTCAAACCTTTGAGTTTCTGAATTTTCGAATCTTTGAATCGCTAAGTATTTATTCTCTGTATCTTAAAATCCTTAAATTTTTGGACCAAGATTTTTAAAATAATTGAATATTGGGTATTGAAATCTTTAGTATTCAAAGATTCATTTCTTTCCATATTTAAATCTATGAAGCATTAAAACTTTGAATCTCTGGTACTTTGAATCTGTGAAATGTTTAATTTTTATCTTATAAATTTCTTTAATATTTGCTATCTGGAGTCATTGAATCTTTAAATCTCTAAATCATTAAATCTTCCAATTTCCTCAGCTTTAAGTGTGTACAGCTGTAACATTTGATTCTGCTTATTTCTGAATCTGTTAACCTTTGTATTTTTGAACGATTGACTCTTTATTCTTTCTATATTGTTATGTGGTTTTGTCTAAATCTAAAGTCAAGCTCAGCCGTCCCAAGATTCTCTGAAGGATCCACTTAACCTCCAGCAATTAAGAACGCAATTTGAATTTATGTTTTCAATCTTTATTGAACAATACCAATTCCTTATGCCAGTTCTTATTATACTTTACAAATCTATAACAGTAGAGCGTATGTAGTCTGAACCGGTTCTATGTAACGGGTACTCGGTTCTGTACAATGGGTGATCGGATCATATAACAGGTTATCGGTTCTTAGTAATCAGGTAATCGGTTTTGGTTCGGTTCTAAGTAACGGATAATCGTTTTTAATGATGGATGATCGGTTCACTGGTAAACAGGTAGCCAGTTTTTATTAGAGTTTCAGTTCTTATGACGGTAGTCGGTTCTTACGAAGGTAATCGGTTCTTATTAATGTAATCGGTTGACGGAAATTGCTTCTTACGACGGTAAGCGGTTCTTACTAATGTAATCTGTTAACGGAAATTGCTTCTTACGACGGTAAGCAGTTCTTACTACTGTAATCTGTTGACGGTAATTGCTTCTTAGGACGGTCATCGGTTCTTACAATGCTAATCGGTTGACGGTAATCGCTTCTTAGGACGGTAATCGGTTCTTACAATGCTAATCGGTTAACGGTAATCGCTTATGACGGTAATCAGTTCTTACGACGTAATTGTTTGACGGAAACCGCTTCTAGTGACGGTAATTGGTTCTTACGACGCTAATCGGTTTGATTTTAATTGCTTCTTATGACGGTAATCGGTTCTAACGATGCTAATCGGTTGACGGTAATTGCTTCTTATGACGGTAATCGGTTCTTACAATGCTAATTGGTTGATGGTAATCGGACGGTAATCGCTTCTAATGACGGTAATCGGTTCTTACGACGCTAATCGGTTTACTGTAATTGCTTCTTATGACGGTAATCGGTTCTAACGATGCTAATTGGTTGACATAATTGTTTCTTATGACGGTAATCGGTTCTTACGATGCTAATCGGTTGACGGTAATCGCTTCTAATCGCTGTTCTACGGCTGTTACGCTGCTAATCGGTTGACGGTGCAGCGAGCAGAAATTATGCAGTTAGAACCTCAAATGTTTAGCAAAGCCCAATAACGTAAAACTTGATTTCTGGTGCAAGGGCCACCGAGGCAGCGCAGTGAGCAGAATCTGAAGAATTTACGGAGAACAAGGTTCGACTACGATGCTCGAATTCTGTTCCAAGGGCAGATAGCACGGTGAGCAGAATTCAAGCATATGGCATGCAAAAGAATGATTTTGACTGCGAGGCTTCTTTTCTGTTGCGAGGGCGGGTAGCGCAGCAAGCAGAATACACAGAAGGCAAGATAGAGGAAAACAACAAAAAATAAATATCAACATGCTTCGGTCGAAGCGATAAGGCTCGAACAAGGAAGCAGAGGTTGATATTTAGAGCGATTATTAATACTTCCAGTCGCTCCTGATGTGGCATTTATTCATATTCTTATATACATGTCATTGTGAACTTGTTGTGAATTATATCAGAAAGACATTTCTTTTTGATTACTGTTGGAAATATTATAAAAAAAAAGAATAAAAAATTAGAAATTATAAAGATTACAAATATTTATCTGGGCGACCGCCGGGATCGAACCTTGGCCGAACTCGTAATTTTCAATCAATAAATTAATTTTTTTTTAACTTATTATTTCAAATTTTCTAATTGAACGTGTAGGTAATATTTCATACGAACGTTTTGATCAATTTGATCAATTTTGATCATTTTGATCAATTTACAAAAAAAAATCTCCAACATTGGTCCAACGGTTCAAAAGTTACGGGCATTTTTGTCCAAATTTTGGAGCATTTTTCCATTTTTTTCATGATTTTGTCCAAGATTTTGTCTTTTACTACACTCAAATTGAATATTTTTTTTTATAATAGGTTGATAGATACTTTATTATCTCTTAATTTGAATTTTTGTAGAAAAAAAAAAAATAAAAAGGGAAAAAAATCAAAAATTTGGTTTTATGTGTTATTTTGTTTTAACAATATCGCATGAATTAATCAACCGAATTCGATAAATTTGGACTTAAACTCTTCGTTTTGAATTGTAAATTGAATTAAATAATGGATTGAGCCAAAAAATGGCCATGAAAGTAATATTCTTGGACAAAATCATGAAAAAAATGGAAAAATGCTCCAAATTTGGACAAAAATGCCCGTAACTTTTGAACCGTTGGACCAATGTTGGAGATTTTTTTTTTTGTAAATTAATCAAAATGAGCTCACCTTTCCAACGCGCCTACTGGCGATTAAACCCGATCGATAGTTTTTGAGTTATGGATGTGAACGTGTAGGTAATATTTCATACGAACGTCAATTTGGGAAAAAATCTACCAACAAAAAGTAGAGGACTCGATTTTAACGATAGAGGTATGGTTCCTTCGGCAAATTTTCATGGAATAACCCATAGAATACGGAAATCATAGGGAAATTGGTTCATTTTTTCACTCCCTACAAATCGACCCGCCCTAATATATACATATATTTTGTTTTAAGAGCTTGAATCTAAGAGTCTATGAATTTTTGAATTTGTTCCTTTAAACTATATTTAATTCTATGAAGTTATAAGGCTTTGAATTGTTTAATTTTTATATCCGTAAAGCTTTGCTTCTTTGTATCTTTATATCGTTTAATTTTTTAGTTTTAGATTTTTTTCAATCAGTTAATATTTAAATCTGTGAATCTTTTAACCATTAAACATTTTTACCTTTTAATATATGCATCTGCGAAAATTTAAATCTTTGGGTATTGTTTTCGATCTTTTTTTAAACATTTTGTTTTCAAATTTTGGAATCTCAAAATATATAAATCATTGAATATTCAAATATCTTTAAAACTCTGGTTCTTTGCATCTGTAAACATTTGAATCTGTGAATCCTTGCATCTTTGAATCATTAGAACTTTTATTTTTTGAGTCCTTCAATCTTTGAAGCCCCGTATATTTTAAAATGTCAACTCTTAAACCTTTGAATTCTTTAATCCTTGACACCTTGAATCATTGAGTCCATAAATCCTTAAAACTTTGTATTCTTGAATCTCTAAATATTTATTTTATCTTTGAAGCTTTCAGTCTTTGAATCTCTGTATCCTTGAGTTCACATTTTTTTAATCTTCAATTCATTTGAAACCTTGAATTCCTTAATCCTTTATTCATATTAAAATATTCGCATACATATCCGTATTCATATTCATATCATATTCATGTCATATTCA
Source organism: Dichetophora obliterata (assembly GCA_963920525.1). Taxonomy (NCBI): domain Eukaryota; kingdom Metazoa; phylum Arthropoda; class Insecta; order Diptera; family Sciomyzidae; genus Dichetophora; species Dichetophora obliterata. The sequence goes on from OY986438.1 coordinate 28,909,307, forward strand.
TATCATATTCATATCATATTCATATCGTATTCATATCATATTCATATCATATTCATATTCATATCATATTCATATCATTTTCATATCATATTCATATCATATTCATATCATATTCATATCATATTCATATCATATTCGTACCATATTCATATCATATTCATATCATATTCATATTCATGTTCATATTATATTCATATCATATTCATATCATATTCATATCATATTCATATTATATTCATATCATATTCATATCATATTCATATCATATTCATAACATATTCATATCATATTCATATCATATTCATATCATATTCATATCATATTCATATCATATTCATATCATATTCATATCATATTCATATCATATTCATATCATATTCATATCATATTCATATCATATTCATATCATATCATATTCATATCATATTCATATCATATTCATATCATATTCATATCATATTCATATCATATCATATGCATATCATATTCATATCATATTCATATCATATTCATATCATATTCATATCATATTCATATCATATTCATATCATATTCATATCATATTCATATCATATCATATTCATATCATATTCATATCATATTCATATCATATTCATATCATATCATATTCATATCATATTCATATCATATTCATATCATATTCATATCATATTCAGATCATATTCATTTTATATTCATATCATATTCATATCATATTCATATCATATTCATATCATATTCATATCATATTCATATCATATTCATATCATATTCATATCATATTCATATCATATTCATATCATATTCATATCATATTCATATCATATTCATATCATATTCATATCATATTCATATCATATTCATATCATATTCATATCATATTCATATCATATTCATATCATATTCATATCATATTCATATCATATTCATATCATATTCATATCATATTCATATCATATTCATATCATATTCATATCATATTCATATCATATTCATATCATATTCATATCATATTCATATCATATTCATATCATATTCATATCATATTCAGATCATATTCATTTTATATTCATATCATATTCATATCATATTCATATCATATTCATATCATATTCATATCATATTCATATCATATTCATATCATATTCATATCATATTCATATCATATTCATATCATATTCATATCATATTCATATCATATTCATATCATATTCATATCATGTTCATATCATATTCATATTATATTCATATCATATTCATATCATATTCATATCATATTCATATTATATTCATATTCATATCATATTCATATCATATTCATATCATATTTATATCATATTCATATCATATTCATATCATATTCATATCATATTCATATCATATTCATATCATATTCATATCATATTCATATCATATTCATATCATATTCATATCATATTCATATCATATTCATATCAGTTGATCTCGTCTTTTGGCCGGTGACAGTCGTTTGTCTTGTGTTGTTTTTTTTTATTGTAATTTGTGTTATACCAGTGTTTGTTTAATTTCGGTATGTGCTGTATTTTTATTTATTTGTTATTAAAAATTGTTTTTAAGGTTGTTATCAATATAAACCTATAGTGTTTTCATGCTGTGTGGTTGAATTTTTTAATGTTTTATTGTAGTACATACATGTGTTGTTTTAATTGTCGTTTATAGTTTGATAGCTGAGCTGCTGCTTATATACTTTTTTCTTTCTCTTTTTTGCGTTCCTCTTTGTGCGTTGTTTGTTTATTTGCATAAACTAAGCACAGAGAACTGTTGCAGTTGCTTTTAAACTGCAACATATTATATTAACCCATTAGCACTTAGTGGACATTATTTTTGTTCACATAAAATTATTGAACTTTGTTTATTCGCTATGGAATATTTTTCTGTAGAAAATTTTGCTGCTTGTTCTTTAGACGAGCTTTGCAAAAGTCAAAACATTCTGAACCGTATGTTCAGTTGTTCTGGCCCATGTGGGCGTTTGTTCCATACATCATGTGCTGGGATCTCTAAGTCGTGTCTTGATGATTTAATCTCACCACGATCAGGTCTTCGCTGGTATTGTGCTTCGTGTAGGGTTCTTTCACCAGATGAGTTTTTCTCAAAAATTAAGCTTTTCGGTGATAGTCTTAACGCTTTAAATAACAATTTTAAAGAAATTGTTACATTTTTTAATGAAGTAAGCACCTCACCCAGTAATTGCATTTATGATGAAAAGTCTTCATCGGTAAATATTTCGACCGCATTGTCTCAGACTCTTCCAGCCTTTTCTTCTGAGACTCAAATAGTTTTATCTAAAAAAGACCTAAATAATTCGAAGAAAAAGAGAAATAATTCCAAAAATAAAAGTAATAAGCGGCGCATGACGCTTCCAGCCACTTTAGAAACGAAGCAGATCTCGGCTAAACCAGTGTTTACGCCAGTGAGAATAGATAATATAGTTATTACTCCATCTTCTCCATCTGTTTCTCCCCCGGCTAGAAATGACATGACTAATGAGCGCAATAGTTCATTAAATTTAAGAGCTTTGTCGAGAAAAAAAAAGATTTTCATTTCACGTCTTCAGCCCGACACAACAAGTGAAAATGTATTGACGTTTGTTAAACACAACCAATTAGTAAGTCAGGCTGCTTTCTGCTCATGCAAGAAAATTGGCAATAAACCGTCCCACGCATCATTTATTCTCACAGTAGCTGCTGAAGAGTTTGCAACTGTTTTGAGCTCTAATCTGTGGGCTGATAATATCTTTGTTTCTGAGTTTAAGCCTAAACACAGGTCTAGAAGGACGAATAATATCACCAGTCAGACCCAAAAAAACTAAATAGGCTTTCCCTTTACTATCAAAATGTAAGGGGATTGCGTTCAAAGACGCGCGACATTTTTTTGTCAACTCAGAATTTTTCTGAAGATATTATCGCGTTAACTGAAACTTGGTTGAACGGAGGAATTACTGACTTAGAACTGTTTGACAATAGTTTTCAAGTATATAGGAAGGACAGACACGCTGACAACAATTCTGCAGTTGGTGGTGGTGTCCTATTAGCTGTAAGGAGCTCCTGTGTTTATTGATATTCCCTGCTCTGCTAATATCGAACTTATATGCGTTAAGGTTGTACATTGCAATTCTAATGTATATGTTATTAATGCATACGTTCCTCCAAAGAGCAGTGTAGAGGTCTATGCAAGCCTTGCGGATTGCATAGAATTTATATTAAATTTACTTGACGTTAATGACGACATTTTATTGTTGGGCGATTTTAATTTGCCTGACTTAAAATGGCATTCTTCTGACGATGAAACACATTTTTGTGCATCTAATTCGAAGACACGCCAAGAACATATATTTGTTGACAATATATGTTCTGACTTACAACAAGTTAGTTGTATTTATAATAGTCTGGAAAGGCTGCTTGACCTAGTCTTAACTACAGACAGTAACAATGTCATTGTTCAGAAGGCACTTCATGCTTTGACTACTATTGATAATTACCATCCACCTTTGAGTATTTGGTATAAATCCGATAGGGAGAATATGGTAAATTCAAGCTCTGTTGACACAGTTTATGAATTCAATTTCAAAAAAGCTGACTTTTTGGGGTTGAATCATTTACTTTATAGTAAATTAAATATAATTACAGAATACATAAATAATAATAATCTTAACAGTTCAATAAATTATTTCTATACGGAGCTCTTTGCCATGTTTTCTCAGTCTGTACCATTTGCGAAAAATTCTGCGTACCCTTGGTACACAAAGGATTTAAAGACTCTTCGCAACAATAGGAATAGGGCATGGAAGAAATATGTTTGTAGTTTTGACTCAAATGACCTAGAAACATACAAACGTTTGTTTCTGGAATTTGAGAATTGCTCAGCTGCATTATATAATGAGTATTTGGATAATATGAAGCTGAGTATTTTGTCTGATCCAAGAAAATTTTGGGGATTTATTAATGTTAAGAAGAAGACTGATGGATTTCCTTCTTCTTTCAAATTTCAGGATGGATTTACTGACAATTCCACCATTATTTGTGGCTTATTTGCCAATCTTTTTAAAGAATCATTCTGTTCAGATTCTTTTAATCCTGATTTAGCGTATTTTGATTATATGAACAACGCATCCAGAGTTTCTTTGGGGCATATATCTTTTACCTCAGAGGATATTTTTAAGTATATTGAATCAATCGATGAGGATTTTAGCGCTGGACCAGATGGAATTCCTGCCGCAGTGTTAAAACAATGCGGCTCCGTTTTGTGTCAGCCTCTCTCGTTACTTTTTAATAAATCAATTAATGAAAGTAATTTTCCTCTTTTTTGGAAAAAATCTTATATCAGTCCTATTTACAAAAAAGGTTGCAGGAACGACGTCACTAATTATAGGCCTATCGCTAAATTGTCTTCGATTCCTAAACTTTTTGAGCGAATAGTGTACGATCGAGTGAAAATTTACTGTGGGCAAGTCATGACAACTCGTCAGCATGGTTTTGTTACTGGCAGATCCACTGTGTCTAATCTCCTTGATTTCACTACATTCTGCTTAAAATCTATTGATTCTGGTAGCCAGGTCGATTGTATTTACACTGATTTTAGCAAAGCTTTTGATAAATTACCACATAATCTAATTTTATTTAAACTTAAATTAATGGGATTTCCACAATATTTTGTAAACTGGATCAAATCGTATTTGATGGAACGATCTTATCAAATACGGTTCCGAGGCGTGTTGTCTTCTGAATTTGTTGCAGAATCGGGTGTTCCTCAAGGAAGCCACCTGGGCCCACTTCTGTTTATTTTGGCAATTAATGATGTTACCCACGTCATTAAACACTCTCATTTGCTTATTTATGCAGATGATATGAAAATATACAGAACAATTGATTCTAATGACAATTCAGACCTGCTCCAGTCAGACTTGAACTCCTTTGAGGTTTGGTGTTCTAAAAATTACATGTTTTTAAATCCAGATAAATGCCAAACTATGACCTTTTCGCGTAAAAGGAACAATTTTATTTTTGATTACAAAATTAAAGATACTGCTTTAAGTCGTGTAACTACCGTCAAAGACCTTGGTATATGCATGGATTCTAAATTGTCGTTTAACATGCATATTGATACAATTTGTAAAAAAGCGTCTTCTATGCTTGGTTTTATAAAACGGTGGGCCAAAGAGTTTGATAGCTTAATAACAACTACAACTCTGTATTATTCAATCGTGCGTCCTCACTTGGAGTACGCAAGTCAAGTATGGTCCCCACATTACAATGTGCATGTTGATCGTATAGAAAGAATTCAAAAACGTTTTGTTCGGTTTGCTCTAAGAGGCTTGAGTGGAACTGACACATTTAACCTTCCTCCATATGAGGATCGTTTGAAATTATTAAAAATGCAATCTTTAAGTGAGAGAAGAAAATCTGCTGATATCGTCTACTTACACCAACTCATTACTGGTGTATTCGACTCTCCAGAGCTTCTTTCTCTTATAAATTTTAACACTAACCGTAGAAGCAGTAGAAACTCTAACAACTTGATTTATTTACCATTTAGTAGAACAAATTATATGTTAACTGCTCCATTAAATCGCATGAGTACCTTTGTTAACAACTGTAACGTGTTTGATGTTAACTTGTCGAAAGGTCAACTCAAAAGTAGATTGAAAACTAATGTATGATTAGATCTATGTAAACGCATGGTTAGTTGTTATGTCTTGTGTTGTCCCTGAGCCCAACCCATATTATGGTGGGTAAATTTTTCTCCCTTTTGGTTTTTTATTGGACCACTTTTATCGATATCTTTGAGTTATTTCAATGATATTGGATTGGTTCTTAAAATGATCTATTGCGGAGAAAGTGTGAAAAAGCTGTAGTAGCTGAACTCTATTGTTATTGCATGTTGAATATTCATATCACATTCATATCATATTCATATCATATTCATATCATATTCATATCATATTCATATCATATGCATATCATATTCATATCATATTCATATCATATTCATATCATATTCATATCATATTGATATCATATTCATATCATATTCATATCATATTCGTATCATATTCACATTCATATTCATAGTTATTTGTTCAAGTTTATTTGCGTATCCATATAAAAAACTTGAAATTTCTTATTAAAGACTTGTTTTTGTTAATAACGAAACAAATAATTTATTCACAATGACAAGATGAAATAAAAATATTTGCTTATCTTTAAACCACAAAATAAGGGTTGCTTTAAGAATACCTTCTGAGTTTCAAATAAACGAATTTTAGGCATTGACAACATCTTTACATAAAAAGCATTGATTATCTTTAATGCCACAACGAGCTATGAATACTCTTACAACACACTACATCTGAAAGAAATAAAAATTTCAATAACAGCTCAAAAAAAAGAATGCATAAAACAAATAAAAATGCACATATTCCCACACATCAGCCCAGACAACAGTAAACAATAGCGCCTTTTCAAAAAACAAAAACTAAAAAGTTTAGCCTTTCTTGAAATAAGAAAAAAAACCGTATTAAAGCGACCCTAATAAAAGTTTAAAATATTTTAGCTAGAAGCAACAAAAGTGAGGAAGCATTTGCTATGAATTTATTTCAACTTATTTCATCTAAATTGTATTAAACCCTTAAAACTGTTAACTCGTTTTGCTTTGGTTACTGCCATGGTTACGCTTTAAATATTAGATAGCTGTTGGAATAGAAAACTTTTCACTAAAGATTTAGATTTTAAAGTTGGTTGGGGAAGGGTCTTTCCTCAACATTATCTTAAATAAATCAATTGTGACATTTTTGCCTTCTAGCCTTGAGAGTTTGATTTAAATCTAGCGTAGAAAAAAAATAGACAAAGGCATCCTTGTTAAAAAATTCTGACAGATTCTTATAAGGCAGAGCATTTGCATTAAAATATTAATTTAAAAGAAAATGGTTGATATCCATTCCGTTGATTGAGCAAAGCTAATCAAAACTTTTTATTATAACTCGCCTTTTTTTAAGTCTGAATAAAATTTCATTTATTCACTTACGTACGAAAACTATAGAATGAAAGGCTTTTTTCAATTGAATAATATTTTTTATATACTTACCTGTACATCACAGGCAAAAACTTTGCATAAGAGTACCCTACGAATACTTCAAAGGGTACTTTTTTAATCGATTATTAACAAAGAGTCAAAAAATTGTTGGTTCATATGAGCTAACAGAGGGTTGAAATAAACTAAAGAAGTTTCAATATTGCTGTGAAAATGACAATCAAATGGAATAAAGTTAATCCAGAGAAGGTAGGAACGTGTGTGAAAAAGAAATAATGCAATCATTTCATTTCATAAAATTTCTTAAACGTTTATATTTTTGAATATGCGAACCTTTTTGTTTTTGTGTCTTTAATACATTAAGTTTCTTTCTTTCTTCTTTCAATAATTTCTTTGTATATTTAAATCTGAGAAACATTAAAACTTTGAATTTCGGAATTTGAAAGTTTTAAAATTTTTAATTTTAATTTTATCAAATTGCTTCAATATTTGATATCTAAAACTTTTAGCCTTTTTTTTCGAATCTGTTGATTCATAATTTTTAGACAGAAAAAAATAATGAGAGATAAAAGATAATATAATTTACAACATGTAACAAAAAACTTTTTTTTTAAAAAAACTTGGCTAACCTCCAGAACAATAATTATTCTTAATAATTCAAAAGTTATGAGTGTTATTAATATAATCACAAAAAAATACTTGTCAATTAGGAAATTTTTGTTTGCATAATATTTTTCTCGATCTAAACCTTAACATAGCCAGACAAAATAAACAAAATCAAAGCAGGCAGGACAACAGGAGTTTCTAAGGCAGACAAATCAAGGTTTTTCTTGCTTATAAATGAGCAATAACCAAAAATAAATATCAATTAAATTACACACAGATTGTGTTTTCCATAGAAAATTCCATGCTGCCTGTTAATGTAAACAGAATTCATGTTACAAACAGACATACACAGTAGAAAGACCAAACATCAAATTGAAAACGATAGCAAGAGTAAGTTATTTGATATATCTTAATTTAATTACACTCATTACTTATAATTGTAAAGAAAACAAAATTTTTGAAAATAAACGTCTTTTTCTTAAACAAAAGTCTTACAGCTAAACAGTTTTAAAGAAATTTAAGTAAATATTATATTAAGAGACTGAAAGAAAATCAAGCCAGAAAAAAAAATATGAACCAAAATTTTAATAATGTTGTACTTTGAATTAGTCTCAAAAATTGATTGAAAACAACTTCATCACTCGTGCGTTAATAATTTGTTAATGTATCAACGCATAATTATAATTTAGCTAGCACGCAATAACTCAATTTGGTCAAAATGCTGACGTTAGTTTGACAACATGTGCAAAAATGTAGTAAAAACTAAGTAAAAAATAATATTGTCAATATTGACAATAAAATTGTTCATGGCAAACATTTAATTATGCCTTAACTAAACATGTTTTTCATGTTTCATATTTTCTAGAACCTATTAAACACTATATAACATTGAAATAGGAAAATTACTCTCAGATTGTTTAGCGGTGCACCCGGGCGTATGATTAACATTTAATTGTGATGCTCACTAAAATGTTACTTCATAGATATGCAAATGGCGCAGAGTGGAACCGGGCAATAAACTGAGAAAATTTACCAACAAAAAATTTAATGTAATAGTTGCATAAACTGCGAATATCATTTGAAAGCAAATTCTTCACATTTAAGGGAGGTTTTAGGCAAAAGCTATAGAAATTATGGCATATTTTAGAAGATGTTTTCTAACTCACAATTCGGTTTTCTAAAGCGAAACTCTAAAGAATTTTTAGACCCATTCACATTAAAATCCATTTTCGTGAGTCTGGTAAGATCTATTCCTGAATATGCGAACATAATCTGGGATCCTTGCTATGAATGTGACATAAATTCAAATCGAGAAAATTCAAAAACGGTTTACGAGATTCGCTCTAAGACGATTATTTTCGTGGGAAAATATGCCTGCTTATAATGATCGTTGTAAACTACTCGGCTAGCAAAGCTTGGCCATTAGACGCAATACGCAGAGTGTCTTATTTATTAAAGACATTGTAGATAACAAGGTTGACAGTCCGGAATTGCTTGCTCTCATTCCATTTTATGCTCCAACAAGATCTCTAAGAGAAACAAGTTAATTTTATGTATATTATCATAGAACGAATTATTTATTTATTTATTGGCCAAGCAAGGCAATTTATTTATTCTAACAGGTTTGTTTATTTTTTTTTTCTTTTAATTTCTTTCTCCCATTTCCTTGTTTTAGTGTTCGAAGATATGCAAATCAATGTGGGCGTAATTCGCCCACCTGATCGACATGAATTCAATAACACGTCAAAAAGAAAAGGAGAGAAGAAAAGAAAAAGAAAAGGAACCTACATGCTAACATATTTTATACATAGTAATATAGCTAAGAATTTTATTTGATAATATTAGGAGAGATCTGAGAAGAGAATAGGGAATTGGACTGGCTATTTATTATCTTAGCATTTAATTCTTAATGTCTAAAAGGACAATAAATGAAGAGCGCAGTATTATTGGGCTTTTAGTAGGGAAAAAAGATTTGGAGAGGGCATGCTTAGTTATAGATTAAGATTTCAAACCTAGTTGCTTAAAGGAAGGTATTATGACGGAAATAGGGACTTGGAAAGATTTTTCTTAAAAGTTAATTTAGACATAGGGGGTGAATAGTACTCGCTGATATTATTGAATTCTCTACAGCACCTATATATCGGCTCATTTCTTGCGTAGACAGTGTGATGTTGATATTAATTTAATAGTCGTGTATGCCGTGTACGTGTGATCGGGTCATTAAATTGTATCTTGTTTGATATATACTCGCTATCAACAACACCGTTAATGACATCGAAGGTAAAACATGAACTAATTAAAGTCCTTCTTGTTGAAAGGGGCATTAAATTCAGGAGGCTAAGCCTAAAATCATAAGGTGGCAATATATTGTACTCACGGGGGTTATACGTGTCCCTAAGCGCAAAAAGCAGAAATTGCTTTTGAATCGATTCAAGTCTTTCACTGTGTGATTCGAAAGCAGGATTCCAAATAATGCATCCATATTCAAGAATAGGGCGCACTAACGCGCAGTATAAAGCTTTCGTGACCCAAAAATTTTTGAACTCTTTTGCACGCCGTTTTATAAAACCGAGTAGTTTGCTGGCCCTAGATACAATTTTATCATAATGTAAGTTGAAACGCAAATTGTTGTCCAAGTCTATACTAAGATATCTCTTTTAAGTTCAATGCCATTGAGGAAGTAACTGTTATTTGTTACCAAATTTTTACGGGAGAAGGTTATTACGCAGCATTTCTTAACATTAAGATGTAGTTTATTTTGATTGCACCAGTGCTCAAGAGATGACAGTTTCGACTGTAAGTAAATTACATCTGTTTCCGATTTAATAACATGGTACATTTTTAGGTCGTCTGCATACATTAGATGTGGGATATCGCAAAGAATATCAGATAGGTCTAAGATAAAAATATTAAAGAGAAGTGGACCAAGGTGACTACCTTGTGGTACGCCGGATGTAACTAAAATCTGTTTGGATAAGGTACCTTGAAATTTTACGAACTGAGACCTGTCGTGGAGATAGGAGTTCAGCCAACTGAGCAAAGATCCTGAGATACCAATCTTTTCCAATTTGGAAGCCAAGATATCATGATCGACTCGATCAAAAGCTTTGCTAAAGTCGGTGTATATTGCCTCCACTTGATGTCCTTTTTCCATTTTACTTAAAACATCAGAGATCATAGTCATTAGATTTGTTGTGGTTGATCTACTTTTACGGAAACCATGTTGCTGTTCGTTGAGTAAAGGATTTATAATAGATGTTAGTTTTGCGCATATAATTTTTTCGAACAATTTTGGAATAGCCGATAATATGGCGATTCCTCTAAAGTTTTCAACAGACCTTTTATCGCCATTTTTATATATTGGTGTTAGGTGAGATATCTTCCAATACGATGGAAAAGCTCCTTGCAGTAGAGATTTGTTAAATATTATATATAAAGGCAAGATAAGTGTGTCTAAACATTGGACTAGTAAGTGCGGGGGTAACAAGTCTGGGCCGGGTCCTTTATTTGTATCAATTTCTTTAATCGCATTAGATATCTCTTCACACGTTAGTTGGATATGATTAATTATAGGGCAAATTCCTGAAAATGGAGGGGAACTATAAGTATTACTTGTGAAAACACAGAAAACTTCTTTAAAATAGTCTGCATATAAGTTGCTGATTTCATGAGGGTTGGAGGAATTGACATCACCTTTTAACATAGAAGATGGATAGCCGCTAGATTTTCGCTTCATGTTAACGAAGTCAAAAAATTTTTGTGACTCTTTGACAATTTTCTCGCCGATAAGGTTAGTGTACAACTTATACGCTTCTTCTGACTTGATAGAGAACTCTTTAGATAGCTCGTCATATCTTAGCTTCAGTTCATTGCTTACATTATCGGTGGTTTTGAGAAGTTTGTAAATTTTGTTTCTTTGGTTTTTCAAAAATCTGAGATTTTTGTCTAGCCATGGCTCCGAAAGCTTATTCTTTTTCTTTGTTTTTGGCACATAATTTTCGATAGCAGTAAAAATGTGCTGATAAAATCTTGAGACAACGCTGTCTAAATCTATGTTGGATAGAATATTATTCCAGTTTAGAGCATTTAGATAACATTTAATACTTTCGTAATCGGCGTTGAGGTAATCGTATGCAATAGAGTTATTATAAGACTGGGTAAAAGTAATGTCGTAAGCAGAGAAAGCAACAATTAAAGCTGTGTGGTGAACAGTGTTAGTAAATAAATTTTCTGCTTCAGTGCATGGACTAACCTTCACTTCATCGTACGAGTTTGTAAAGATAAGATCCAACCATCTGCCATTTTTATTTTGTTCAGAAGAAACATGTTGCAGATCGTTGCCATAAAATGTACTAAATAATGAGAAATCTATGGCATTAGAAAGGTTAACAGGAAGAAGATACTTGTCATTTTCATCAACGACAAAAGAGATATTTGGCCGGTTGAAGTCACCAAGAATAACAACCTTATCTTCCTCTTTAAGAGTGAATGTAAAGGAGGACAGTGTTTCACATAGTTCGTTGTATGTAGTTTCACTTGAGCCGGGAGGAATGTAAACGACACCTATGTACATAAAAAGACTATTTCCTGAACAGACTTTAATTATAAGGTGATCAAAAAGTTTATGGGTATGCGTATCTATTAGCTCACTTGAAAGAGAATTGTGAGTTGCTATGAGAACGCCACCTCCTCTAGAAAGACCAGTAGAGGAGTAATCCCGATCGTTTCTGAAGACAGTCCAATTACTGTCAAGAATTTCTTCATTATTGAAGGTATCATTTAACCATGTCTCAGTGAATACTAGAACATTGAAGTGACATGATTTGGAGTCAACATAAAGTTTATTTAATTTACTTCTCATGCCGCCGCAGTTATGGTCAAAATTATGGTAGCAATGAACCAATATCTTAATGCTTATCTCGATGTAATATAGTTGCTAAACATGTTGATTTTAGTTCTAATAGAACGATTTTAATGAAGAATTTATTTCAATATTATTTTAGGAATTAGGTTTAGTGATATCTGTTAGGGCTGGGCCCAGTAGATATATATATGAATAAATAAATAAATGAAAATAAAAAAGTATATTATATAGACAAAAAAATTAATTTTCATGTTTATTTTACTACATCACTTTAAATTAATATTTTTTTTTTATATAATATAGATTTTTTTATATATAAAGACAGCCTTGAAGTTGATGTGCTTAAAAATGTTAAAAATCGGGCCACATAATGTCTCGGCTCCAGATCGCCTGAAAAAAACAACAATTTTTTCAAACTTTCAATTTTCATTGCAATAACCAAGCTGATGACCTTGAAAGCATACTTACGAGCAAACCAAATGCTGTGGGCTTGGATGGATTACACCCGATTTTCTTTAAAGTTCTACTTCTAAAAATTCTTCCATTTGATACACACATTTTCAACATGGCAATAACCTTCTCAATTTTCCCAGCAAGCTGGAAAAAGCAAACATTATACCGATACCCAAGTCCAGCAATGAATATAGACCCATTGCTATTTTACCATTTGTCTCTTAAGCCTTTGAGCGAAATTTACAGAAACAGATCAACAAGTTTATTCAAGATAAAAGCCTATTAACTATTCGACAGTCAGGTTTTAGATCAAAACGCAGCTGCATTACTGCGTTGGTCGACGTTGTCGTAGATGTACGATCTGCCCTGGGAAAAAATTTATCAACATTTTTGTACTTTCGGATCACTCGAAGGCCTTTGACACTGTCGATCACTCAATATTGCAAACGAAATTAGACCAATTATTTCATTTTGGTCGTACTGCAGCAAATCTCCTGGGTTCATATCAGAGATCTGCAACAAGTAAATTGAAAATCAAGCTACTTGAAACAATATCAAGCTTTGAGTTGAATTGCAGGAACTTGATTTATTTTTTTCCTTACTATTCGCGATTGGCTTCTGAAAAACGAATCACGACGTGATTCTATTTTGTTTCTACCCCTGCATGAGTTGGTGGAAAAAGTCAAGTTTTCTACTTTTCAACTCTGGTTTCGACTCTATGCGACTGCACTGCCGTCGGAAGCGACTGACGATTGTTTGTTTCGTAGTTCGTTTCATTTATTGTGTGGAGTTCGTGTAACTTTTTTTCTGTTGTTAATGCCATAATATTAGGTGGAAACCCTATTAATTCAAAATTTTATAATTTGGACAACGGATTCGAATTCAGCGACCCATTTTTGGTGTATCATTTTTTTTTTGCCAGCCCCGAATTCATAAATCTACAAAAAATTAAGGTGGCAACCCTTTCCACCATCTTGAATTTTTTAAATTCTGACTTGTAACGTGCATGGTTGGTCAACTTTATACAGAGTCGTGCAACTTGTCAATGCTACCAAATAGGCAAATAAAATCTGTCAGTATCAAATCGTTTAGAGATCTAAGAAACACCGCTTTTCGAACAAAATCTAAGCTTGCCAACTTCGTTAAAGAAATAGCTTTTTAAAATCCATTGCGATGTGTCAATCTATCCATCGGTAGCATCATTATTTGTTTGGTATCACGAAAAGACATTGAATTGCTTGAGGTGCTTTCACGTAATCGCGTATCAACTTATATTACGCTTCTAACCAGCGACAAGCATACATTTCGTTATACCAATATACATTCCAACAACTATAGCCTAAATTCGCCTATACAGCAAGATCTGGTCAAGCAATTACAAACAACAAGTTATCGTTCAGTGGATGTTCAACCTCGAGCTTGGTTACCGCGATCGGGAATAAAAAAAAAAGAGAAAGAAAGAGAAAAAAATATATAACCTAAAATTAAGAAAATTCCAATTAAACAAGAAAAAGAAGAAAAAAAAGACAAAAAAAGAAAATTAATATGACCTTAAATTAAGAAATTCCCATTAATTCTGGGTTAAAAACTAATTAAAATTACTTAAGTGTCAATATCTTTAGTAATAATTGCTTTGTTAAAAGTGCAAAGAAACACAAAACAAGAAAAATAGATAGAAAAAAAAATAGAAGAAAGGTTGTAATTTATAAATATAGCTATCAAAAACTATACAAAAATTAACATAAATCACTAAGTTAAAACCGAAAAAAAGACGTGGTAAAGAAAAAGAAAAAATAAACAATTCATTATACCTAACACTAAAACTGTATTTACAAGAACAAACAAAAAGCTTGAATAAGTCCATGTGGTTCGATTCGTTTAAAAAAAAACCTTTTCACTTATCGCGTTAATATTATGTGTAGCTAAATATTACATTATTAGATAACACCAAACAACTTCCAAACATTTAAGAAAAATCCGAAAAAAAAGAATAAATCAAAACAAACTATAACTTAAAGCATTGAGCATTTAAGACGAGGAGCTTTAATATATAACTTTTCTACAGCCTAACAACACTGCAGCAGCAACATACTGTGAGGCCTTGCAACATGTTCCTGTTTAAAATGTAAGTTATCATTTTCTAAATATTACTCTTAGTACAAATAGTAGAATATATATTCGGCTCCTAATCCTAATCGTAAATTTGTAATAAAATCATTAGTCATAAAATAAAGTGGCATAGAAACACCACTAAAACCACCAGGTAACAAAAAGGTGTACCTTTTTAATTTTCGGACCTTAGGGTTAATGCTACGATGATTTTACGCATTCTCTTCGTCGCGTCGCGCTCATCAGTGGACTTATTTGAATCAATTAATTTGTTATTGTTGTAAATTTTTGGAGACTTTTCGGTACTTGAAAGCTAAAAGCTTGTTCAAGGCATTTTTTTTATGATTTAGTTTTTGTTTTGTTTTTCTCACTATTTTGAGCTATTTTTTATTACAAACAGCTGTTTTGTTTTGACTATTACTTAAAGATGTAAAATGCACAGTGGGCAAGTTCAGAAAAAATTAATTAAATTTAAGCAATTGAGTTGTTAAATGCGAAAGTAAATGATAGCTTTGTATGTTCATAGAATTTATAATAAATATTTTAAAATTACATTTGGTCACTATATATTAAGATTAATAATATGAATTGGAACTTTAATAAAGTTATCTAATCTTTAATGCTTTCTACATGGTGATGTAAATCAGTAACTTTCAAGGTGGTATGGTAGCGTAAGAGGGCAATGTAAAAATTGGGATTCGCAATAAACTACCTTACGAATCAAGGAGGGAGGGTGTCAGAAGACATATCAAATAACACCTAAAGATAGTGTCTTGGTTGTTGTTTTGCCAATTGAAGACTTTCCCCTTTGAGTTTTATGAGTGAGTTTTAGTAATATTTCATTTATTATTTTTTTTGGTTGGTCCATTACTATAGTTTTTTTTTTGGTTTTGTTGTTTTGTTTATATTTTTAAAGGCCACTCGAGGACTCTTTAAAAGAGTACCAATCGGTGTTCTGGTTGGAAGAGAGGCAAGAACCTCCCCACGGGCTGATTGCTAGCTGTTATTATAAGGGTCCACCTACCCTCTTCCCCAGATCAAACCAACTTAGGTTGGTCCCATGGTTGGTTACAGACTTTAGATTCGAAATCAGTGTCCCTTTAACACTGATAAATGACGTTTAAAACTCTTGAAAAAACATAATATTAGGTGGAAACCCTATTATTTCAAAATTTTATAAATTGGAAATTCTGACAACGGCTTCGGATTCAGCGACCCATTTTTGGTGTACCATAATACACCAAGTACATAAAACTACAAAAAATCAAGGTGGCAACCCTATCCATCATCTTGAATTTTAAAGATATGACTTTAGATGCGAAATCAGCGACCCCTTAGCACTGATAAATGTTGTTTAAAACTCTTAAAAATACATATTATTAGGTGGCAATACTGTGGTAAAAATTTAGGTGGCAGCCCTAAAATCCGTCTTAAATTTTAAAACTGTGACATTATATTCGAAATCAAATCCGTTGTCACAATTTCAAAATTATAAGAATTCGCAAAATTAAAAAAAAATCTAGGTGGTAACTCTATCCGCCATCTTAAATTTTAAAGTTTGACATCATCTTCGAAATATGTTACCCCTAAAACTTCCAACCACGGAATCCACAGAATCCTTAAAAGTCCTATTACGCTTAAGCTCTCTCTAAACTCGCTCATTGAATTTTTTGGATACTTGCTTTAATTGGATAATTGCCTTCAATTTCAAGCTTTTTGCCGAAGGCAAGCTTTCCTCTACTTGAAACTTCATGCCGTTCGCTTGTAAGCTAGCATACTTGCAAGTCGCAAGCTGTCGTGGGCTTATTCATATTCAATTACGGCCTTAATATCAATTCTCCATTGTCCTGATATCCTGATGAAAACGCTCTCCTTGTTCTATGTTCTATGAGCTCAGATCTAGGCCCGACGCCCTTCTTTGCTGTGTATTTATTTAGAAGTTTTTTATCAAAATGAGATAATATCATTAAATGTGAATTAAACCAAAACATGCCAACATGGATTTTAATGAAATACGGCTTATTTTTTTGTAACATATGCGTGTTTATAACTTAATATCAAAAACAGCGATTTGGACGTTTTTTAGTTTTAATGAATTACGAAAGAACAAAAAAGTTTACATTTTGCATAAAAAATGTTATTTTCAAAAGAACTTTCCAAATATTTCCGAAACTATTCAGCTAATTAAAAAACAGTGTGGATGTAATTTGGAGGTAATTTAGCTGCGGACTTTCAAATTTTTATTTTACCAAATCAGACTAACTGTTCTGGAGTTATGTTAAGATCTGTGATGAAACCTCGTTAATTTTTAAAATAGCGGTTTATCGTGAGAACCAAAGTCAATTAAAACAATGTGAATTATAGGATTTAAACTTCATTATCCTATGTATCATAATTGACTTCAAAAACTTATGCCGTAGAAAAAAATTATTTTTTGTTCCCCTGTGTAATCAACTGTCAAAAAAATTGAATTTTCAAAAAATTGTTTGCCTTAGACCTCCCTTAATGTATACAAATCTTAAGACATTTTTTTAAAAAAAGTTTGTTTATAATTAAAAGAAAAGAGCAATTATGACATAGTGTGAGGAAAATATTATTTTGAATTGAATGAAAGCTCTCTTTGAGTATTTACCTTTATAGAAAATAAGTGCAAAAATGCAGAGAAAAAAATTAATTTATTTTTGAAATGGTATGTCAACTTTAAGAGGGAATGACGACGATACCGCTTCGAGATTCCCTCGATTTGCCGACAGTGCGCGATTTAATTTAACAATTTAAATTTCTTAGAAATATAATAATGAAAGAGTAAGTTTATCAAATAAAATTAATTTTTTAGTAAAATTTTTAAAAATATATCATAAATTAAACATTCAGATTAATATTTAAATTTTACCTCTAAATTATAAATTTACATTTAAATTTATTAATTTGCAATTTAACATTTAGATTATTATTAAAATTTGACCTATAAATTATAAATTTATATAAAATTTTTAATTTATTAAAGTGTTTTCTAAATGACCTCTATATTGATTATGTTGACTTTATATGATTTAAATACAAATTCTAAATGTTTGATAGTTTAAATCATACTTGATTTTAAATACAAATTCTAGTTGTTTGATAGTTTAAAATCGTTTATTGAGCTTAAGGTCAAAGTTAGAACAATTAATTGTTCTAACGAATTTTTCCAAAGAAACAACAACAACAACAAAGTTTTTCAATATGAAAGGAAAAAAAATCACTAGCATTTGATTTTATTGTACAATTTGACCTTAAGCTCAATAAACGATTTTAAACTATCAAATAACTAGAATTTGTATTTAAAATCAAGTATGATTTAAACTATCAAACATTTAGAATTTGTATTTAAATCATATAAAGTCAACATAATTTTTTATTTATGTTTTTTTAATTTTTATTTATAAATTTTTTTTTATATATATTATTTTAAATAATATATCACAATAAAAGTCATTTATACGTTTAAAACTAATTTCGATTCTACTTTCTGAAAAAACGTTTAGTTTTTTCCACGTACAGTGTTGCGCAAAACAATAGCAACAAAATAAGTGCGCTGCAACAAAATCGTGTATCTTTTTTAATATTGGGGACACACAAAAATGATTATAGGAATCAAAGCATATATTCATACATCATATATAAAACAAATCAAATTCAAATTTGGTTTTGTTTTTTTAACTAAATTTCAAATTAATGTGGCTACATTCAATTTGTCTGAGAGCAAAACAAAAGCAACAAAACTTGAAAAATGTAAAAAGAGAACAGAAGTTCCAAGAATTACCGGCAAAAGTTCCGTTATTGTAAAGCACGTGTTGTTTGTAAGTCATAAACATTTAAGTTTAGTTTTGTTTTTGCGCTAGTTGTGGCATTGACTGTTCCATTTATAATGGCACGTTTTAAATACTGTGAAGCTCTTTAATTGCAAATTATTTCCGAATATAAAAACGGAAATTCACAAATATCTAACGTGAAACAGTTTGATATTAATCAGTCAATAGTTTGCAGATTAATAAAGAAATATACCATCACAAAAGACGTAACAACGGTAAGAGGGCGGCCGCGGAAGACATCGCTGCGTGATGACAGGAACATTTGTGGCTTGTTCAAAAGAAATGCATTTGCCACATCCAAAGAAGTTGTTCGGACACTTGATTTAAATATCCATCACAGCACTGTTTGATGACGAGCCGTTGAGAACAATTAAAGAAGTTACAGACCGGCAGTTACAAGCCTTTGCTTACAGCTAAGCATAAAAAACAAGGTGAGGTGTTACAATTTAAACAATTCTGTCTGAAATTGTGACAACAAGTTGCAATTTATTGTTTTTTAGACCCAGTCTTGCAAAAGAGCACCTAAATTGGACCATTCAAAAATTGAAAATCGTTTTTTAGCGATGAATCAAAGTTCAACTTGATTAATTCAGATGGGATGTGCACGGTACGGCGCCACCCAGGTACACGACTTGAAGCCCGAAACTGCAAAATAAATTTTCAGCACGGAGGCGGTGGCATTATTGTCTGCACTTGTTTTTCCTATAATGAAGTTGAACCATTTCAAAAAATCGATGGAATTATGGATCGATTTGTTTATAATGACATTTTAGAAAGCAAGATGCAGCCACATTCAGAGTGGAATATGTCGCTTCAGTGAACGTTTCAGCCCGACAGCGACCCGAAGCAGACTTCAAAGCTCATCAAAGATTACATTAGAGGCAATGGAATTCAAGTCCTTGATTGGCCGGCACAGTCACAATGACTTGAATCCCATTGAAAATCTTTTTGGGATTTTGAAGGTAAAAGTTTCTGGTCAAAGGTTTTCCAATAAGACTGCACTATATGAAGCCCTGAAAGTTAATTGGGAACATATACCTAATACCAACATATCTAATTTAATAGAGTCGATGTCGCTCAGATGTGCAGCGGTTATTAAAAATAATGGATCTTACACTAAATATTAATTATGTTGCTTTTGTTTTGCTCTCAGGCAAACTGAATGAAATCACATTAATTTTAAATTTAATAAAGAAAACAAAACCAAATTGGAATATGATTTGTTTTTAATATGATGTGTGAATATATGCTTTGGTTCCTATAATCATTTCTGTGTGTACCTAATATTTAAAAAGATACACGATTTTGTAGCAGCGTACTGATTTTGTTGCTATTGTTTTGCGCAACACTGTACATATGGAAAAATAAACTCGCGCTGCTACTAACATTTTGCATTTATGTTATATTTTTACAGGTTGAACCCAGTGATTTTTGCTGTTTTCGATAAGATTTATATAAAAAATATTTATGTCCTTATTACTTCCTTTATTATGGATTTTTTTCATTGATTTTATAACCAACTATTCAAAATGTATAAAGACATAGTTTTTGGGTGATTATTCGTTACAGAATTTGGGCGATAGTTTAAAGTTTTGGCTGATTATTCATAATTATTTTGGATAATTTTTCATAATGAACAAACGCCCACATTTTTTGGTTGCGTGTAAATTTTGCTATTTTGGCAATTTTTTCTTAAGCGATTATTTAAGATGATTATAATTTTTGTATTATATATATTACTAGATGATATACCCGATGTTAATCGAGAGTAATTTATATAAACACTTTAATATACACTTCTCGTTTAAATATTTTTTAAAGTTCTGGAATAATGAAAAACGTATTGAATGTTAAGTTTGAGTTACCGTTAGAAAAGTAATTGAACTTTTTGAATTGTACTTTAATTCAAAAATAGTTTTCGGAAATTTTGGTGTTTAAGGGTTACATCCTCTGCGGTGAGCTAATTGAATTCGAAGAAGGGGTACGTACGAAGAACACATTTTAAAAATTTGTAGTGTACTTACATACGTACACACATTCAAGACAAAGAACCACCAAAAAGATCTTTACTTTTACTGTCTAACATATGACAACAATATAATGTTGACAAAATTTCCAAATTTAACTGAATAAAAAAAAACCTCAAAGTAAGCACAACTAATTGCAGCTCGAATTCTCATGAAGTGCATTTAGCACCCCTTTACGCTTGTGTCGCTAGATACCGCACAAGCTGAAATGCGACAGCGACAGCGGGAGTCGTGTTGCAAGTGCATTGCACACAAAAACACAAAGCAACAACAACAAGCGATAAGTTGAACAAGTACCAATGACACTTGAAAGTCAAGGCCAAGAATTCGAGCGAACCAATAAATGATGTTCAAAATATTAATTTAGTGGGGAAAATTTGGAAAGGCTAATAAACTAAAAGTGATTGGTCAATTATTGATTTTTCAAAGTAAAGCTAAAAAACATTAGAATTAAAGGAGGAGTCTTGGAAATAGTAGTAAAATTAGTTTAAGAATAATACTGTTAAAAATTGTACATAAACTAAAATATTTAAGAATAAAGACAGATTTAAATTTGGAAGGAAGAGGCGAAGAGCCCAAATTAAATTTCTTTTTTATTCAAAACTTAGCCTTTGTGGCTTGGATTAAAATTAGCCTTTGATGCTTAAAAATTCTTAACATAGCCTTTGTGGCTTGATTGAAATTAGCCCTTGCGGCTTAATGAAAATAGCCTTTGTGGCTAAGATGATCAAAAGCCTTGCGGCTAACTGCAAAGGCATGTGCGCCTCTAAAACACTCATACTCTACATTTTATCACAAACACCTCAAATTAAAAATAATTTAAATATTTACTTAAGCTTAAAGCTAGCAAAATAACCTTTTCAACAATATAAAAATTATGGATGGTTACAATGGGTTCTGATATATGGAAATTTTAACATTTAAAAAAAAGTTAATTAGTTTTTATAATTTATTGAATAATTACATGAATTAAGATTGTGAGCTTTAGATCAAGTAAGCTGTGATCACCAACTTGATCACCATCAAGTTGATGGCGGTGATCTATAAATAGCCTACTGCTTTGAAGTGTCATATGATTAGCAGCCATACAATTCATAAGAATGAATTCCAAAATCTGCACATTCATATGCTGGTTTAAACAGTGAGTTGATCACAGCTTAATCACTCAAAGACTACTGAAGAGGAAAATGAAGCGATTTCCGAAACAGACTGTCTAGTCAGCTAAGTGATTGACTCTATACAGAGTTGTTGTTGTTGTTGTTGTTGTTACCTTCTTGAAAACTTATATGATCTAAAGCTCACAATCTTAATTCATGTAATTTAAAAAAAAATTTAATAGAAAATATATTGAACTTTTTAACACAAAAGAATTTTAATGAAATTTTATATGTTAATAGGCAAACATCAAATGTTGTCGTACACTTTTTCGATATTAGTTTTAGAATAAGGGCAATGAAACTGATATCATTCGAAAGGTACTGCGCTCTTTATGTTCAAAATAATTATGTTTAGATTTTAAATATATGACCTCTGACCCGAAATTTTAACGTTGAAAGTTTGTATTATTTTTAATAAGGAATCTCAGGGCTAAGAAGAGGTAGAATAGTGAATGAGGTATCAAATGAAAGATATGGCTGCACAGTATGATTAAATTTTAGACTGGTGACCTTCGACCTAAAATATGAGCGTAGCAAGAGCATTTATTTAATAAAAGCTAAACTGTAACAGATATAATATAATGTAACAGGGAATTTTAGAATCTCTTACGGATACCCTACAATAAGCATTTTTTTATTCAAAAAGAGTGAATATATATTGTGATGGTGAAATTTCTTACAAATAATAAAGTCTGAAAAATTTCCGTTATTTTGACATAAAAATTATAGCAATATCTCGAAAATTATAGATGTTCTCAGTACAACGTATTTTTGTATGAAAAGTCGTTGGTTGAGGAATATAACGGTATACGAAAGCTTTCTTGGTAATATTTTTCACGGTTAATATGTTAAAAAAATCCCCTTAAAATGACATTAAAATTATTTAGATACTCGAAAAATTTATATCTTCTCAGTACAAGGTATCTCCTTGAAGCAAGGCCATCGCCTCAGAATGAGAAAAAAACTATTGAATTTTCAAGCTTTGACTTTGCAAACAAATATCTCTATCATTTTTTTAATCGATTTTCAACAAATTTTCTTTGTCTGAAAGATCTATTAAATGACTTTGGAGAAATAAAAAAAGATTAACTGTTATCTCAACAATTCAATGTCTTATATTGTTTTAAAAAAAACTCTAAAATATTTAGGTTTTGCTTAAAAACTAAGACAAAAGTTTTTTTTTTGTTGTAATTTTTTTTTTAAACATTTTCTTTTTTCCCACTATTTCATTTGAATAATTGACTCATTTTGACACAATTCAATAAACAGTTTCTATCATCAAAATTCATGAGCTACCCCCTATGATTTTTTAGATGAAAATTTAATTTTTCAAAATGTTGTTTTTACATTTTTTACTAAGTTTTACAGCCTTAAAAATAATTTCTGTGAAAAATTTTCAAGTATTTCAAACAACTTCATAGTTATATACACCAATCTATGTTTTAAGCCATTTCGTTATCTATAAAAATAGGCGTGGGAGAAACAGTTCTTCCGTGTTTCTAAACCGATTTTGATAATTTTTTTTTAAGAAATTAGAATAGGGATAAGCTAGGGAGTTCACTGAATATTCTTTTGACCTTTAACCTGAAATATTAGCGTTTAAAGAATATTTCTTTAGTAAAACCTAAACTATAAAAAATAGAAAAACATGGTGTAAGAGGAAATTTTCAACATTAATACAATGTACAAAAAACATTTTTCGCTTATCTTACGAATACCCTACAATAAACATTTTTGTATGTAAAAAGTGTGAATATATATTGTGATGGTAAAATTTCTTATAAATAGTAAATTCTGTAAAACTTCCTTTATTTTGACATCTACGTTACGGCAATATCTTGAAAAAAGAGATATCGGTGTAATTTTTTAACATAAATTATTTCTACGATTTGAATTTTTGTAAAAAATATAAGAACATTTTGGAAAAAATAAATTTCGCATAAAAAAATTAAATGTGGTTGTTTTGATGACAAAAACAGTAAAATATTTTTTGGGCTTAGCTGGAAGAATTTTTGCAAATAAGTGCTATGTCATATGAAAAGAAGTCAGATGCGCAATTTCTACTTGTATTTAATTTTTTCAACAAAAATAATTTTTAAGTCATTTTTTGAGTAAAAAGTCAAAATTTTTGACCTTTTTTGACATAATCATAAAACATGTATAAACTGACTTAACAGTACTGTTCAAACTATTTTTGTGTAGTGCTTTTATTGAACTATTGTTCCTAAAAAATTTGAATGAAATTTATTAATGGACATCGTAGATATTTGCATCAAAAAACCAAACTTTGATTTTCATGTCGTATTTTTCCTATTCTTAGGTAGCGATGTTTTATGAAAAAGTCGTTGTACTGAAAGTTTCAACAATTTTTTTTGAAGTCAAAATAACAAAACAAAATTTTAAAATAAATTACACAAAAATCTCCGATGGTAAAAAGTTTTATAATAACAAAATTACCGTTAGTTGGAACATTTCAGAGGAGGCGTGGCAAAAACTAAGTATGTAACATTTTAAGTTGGGATGCACTTAATACGTGTACCTAGTTTGAGCGAAATCCGTTGAGCCGTTTAGATTTGTATAAAAGCCAAACAAACAAACAAACAGAAAATGAGTTTTATTACTATAGATAGTCAATTGTATAAAAAAATAGATTTTTAGCCATAACTTTTGATTAGAAAGAGATATTGGGGTAATTTTTTAACATAAATTATTTTTGAGACTTGCCTTTTTTGTAAGAAATATAAAAACAACATTTTGGAAAAAATAAATTTCGCGAAAAAAATCAAAGGGTAAACAAGCAAGGTATCCTTATTGTTTTGATGACAAAAACAGTGAAATAATTTTTGCGCTTAGCTGGAAGAATTTTTGCAAATAAATGCTATGTCATATGAAAGGTAGTCAGATTTGCTATTTTTAATTGATTTCATTTTTACAACAACAACAATTTTTGAGTCATTTTTTGAGTAAAAAGTCAATATTTTGGACCTTTTTTGGCATACTCATAAAACATATATACACTGACTTAACGGTACAGTTCAACCTATTTTTGTGAAGTGATTTTATTGAACTTTTGAACAAAAAAAAATTTGAATGAAATATATTAATGGACAGCGGAGATATTTGCATCGAAAGACCGAACTTTGATTTTCATGTCGTATTTTTCTTATACTTAGGTAACGATGTTTTATGAAAAAGTCGTTGAACTGAAAATGTTTACCATTTTGAATATATGTGAGTGTTTTTGATGTCAAAACTATAATCATTTTTTTAAATTAAATAAAAAAAAACGATGGTAAGAAGTATTATAATAACAAAACTACCGTTAGTTGAACAATTTAGGATGGGGCGTGGCAAAAATTAAGAGTGCAAAATTTTAATCAAGAATGCACTTAATATGAGCGAAATTCGCTGAGCCGTTTAAATTTGTATAAAAGCCAAACAAACAAATAGAAAATTAGCAGTATTGCTATAGATAGCTAAGACTATAATACTATTCTCAATCATCCCTAAAAATTAAAAACTCGTTTTTTAGAACGTTTGAAAGGTAAAACAATAGGGTAATGTTTCAATGTTTTTGTTCAAAATGTCTCCAAAAAATAAATATGTGATATGTGATTGGCTGATAATGGGTAGTCTTATAGTTTTTGCTGTTATCTTTCATATGAACGTATTTTTTTATGTATCTCTTTTAGAAGCTGAGAAATCGTTGGCACCGTTTTGGAGTTCAAAAATGAAGTCCAAACTGCGAAAGGCTTACGAGTGCACATAGAAGGGCAAAAAACACACATATATATATATATATATATAGCTGGCTGAAAACAAAACTCTGTATCGAATTTTTTTTTTGGAAAATATATTGACTTTAATTAAAAAAACTTCTGTACATCAAATTACATATTATTAGGTATATATATATCTGTATGTGTAAGCTTTCCAATATATATCGTCTAACTTCTTTTTTCTCTTTGTCTATCACCTTTACGTCGTTGAAATTTGCTGTGTGTCCGCTCTCTGCAATGTGTTGTGATAGTGCCGTCGTTTGTTTCTCTTTTTTTATGTCTGCTTTGTGTTCGTTGATTCTGGTTCCAAGTGCGCGCTTTCAAATTTCAACGACGTAAAGGTGATAGACAAAGAGAAAAAAGAAGTTAGACGATATATATTGGAAAGCTTACACATACAGAGAAAAGCAATAACAACAATGAACACCAAAGAGGACAATGACAACATAAGTTCGATCTACTCTTTAGCTTTAAGATAAACTCAACCAGCTGTTTTTATGTTTATTTCTCGTTAATCACAGTCAAGTGTAATTTGTATGTTGTTTGTTAATTATTAAAGTAAAAAATGTTTGTTAGTTAAAAGTGTTGAATGTTGTCCTAGGAAGAGTGAAATAATTTTGTAATGTAACAATAATCTAAATGTAAATATCTTATTGTTTTTATGTTTATTTTATAAAGAAAAATAATTGTGACTTTTTTCGTAGAAAAATAAAATCAAATACACCCCTGATGAAGGAAGAAAGCCGCTTCCGAAACGTTGGGTAAACAATGAAAAATATTTTTTAGATTATATTTTTTATATAAACAAAGTGACCAAAATAGCCCGAATTTACAATAAAATCCAAACATAAAAACAAAAAGAATTGGTCAAAAACAAAGAAACAGAGTTTTGTTTTCAGCCATTGAAATAAAAAAAAAGCCCTTAATGTGCATGTCTTGTAGGAAAGCGTTATACTGTTCTGCTTAGCTTAAAGCAGTCAAATATTTGAATTATTGCAGCGAACTAGCTTTCATAAAATTGATACTAAAACGTTTTGCTATAAAAAGCCGTGCCACCAAAATATTTTCTAACAAAAAGTGCAACACTGCGTATGCGTAACATTTTCAATACAAACTAAAATTGTCTCTACTTTTGTTTCCCCAACTAATTTTGATTATCCTAATAATGTGCTATAATATTCCACATAAATGTAATGCATTTTTCCAGTAATACAAAATGAAAATGTAAAATTAAAATACAACTTTATCTCATATATTCCTGAATTTCTGAAATTGTCTGCATTTTGCTGTTTTCATTAACGGCAGCGAAAATTAAATTTAAATTTTTTTACGCCATGCGTGCCAAATGCATGTGTCAGACAGTGGCTCTTGCTTGAATGATTATGCCGCAAAATATTCGTATATTCATCTGTGTATGTGTGTGCGCGGAGTTTGTGTGTATGCTTGTGTGTTTCGTAATTGGATACCCTTTTGACATTATCTGATGACTGACTAGTTCATGGCTGGGTTGATAGCTCGCGTGAACTCTTTAAAATTAATGCCTGCTGATGCTTTGTCACATACACACTCGAATGAGCACTCAATGAAACAAAAGTCATTCGATTGTTGTCGCTGTGATTGTTGTTGCTGATCAATTTTCAATCAGTTTAAGCAGCATGTAGCTCACTTTCAGTCAGGTTTTTTAATTAAAAAAAGAAAATTTTTGATATGCTTTTGAGCGAAGTATTTATGTTCTTTAAAGCCATGAATTTTAAGTAAACAAGCCTTAATAGCAAACATAGCAAGCAGGAAAAATTAAACAATTGAAACGTTTTGAAAAATAGAAGATAAATAAAAGTTAAAACAAAGTATTAAAGGAAATTATATATTAAGCATGATGCCAAAATTGCGTTTTTGGATAAAAAAATTTTAACATTGTACACTCTAAAAAATTGTTATTAAAATTTATTGCAGTAGTTGCAGGCAACAGTTATACATAGTTACAGTAAATTAAACCTTTTTTTATATTTTCCACATTTTCATCTCTTATGTAAATAAATGCCTTACATTTTGAGTCCGTTAACGCACATCATTAACCACTGCTTTACTAGCTCGTCCTATCCTAAAATGTGGAAAGTAGCAACAATTATTCCCATTGCGAAAAAAGCTAGAGCATCTGAACCATCTGATTTTTTACCTATAAGCTTGTTATCATCTCTTTCTAAAGTCTGTGAGTCACTAATGGCAGATCAGATCTCGAATTACCTTTGCGTTAATAAGCTCCTGTCTCCCTTTCAGTCCGGTTTTCGTTCTGGTCATAGTTGCTCTACTGCAGTAGCTAAAATTTTAGACGACATTCGAATATCCTTTGATAAAGAACATCTTACATTACTCTGTCTCTTGGATTTTTCTAAAGCATTTGACACTGTAGATATTGTATTTTATGTTCAAAGCTTCAATCATTATTTTGCTTTTCTTCAACTGCAATCAATCTTATTAAAAATTATCTAAAAGGTAGATCCTAAAGAGTAAAAATTGACAGTAATTACTCGAATTATAAATACCTTTACAGCGGTGTGCCACAAGGTTCAGTTCTTGGACCTCTTCTCTTTGCAATTTTTATTAATAATATTTTTACCATTCCAAAAAATGTAATAATGCATGCATATGCGGATGATCTCCAGCTTTATATGTCTCGTCCTATTGGTCTCAGCGAAAATCTTTGCTTCAGAGTGAATGAAGACCTTGATGCAATTAATAAGTGGCCGATAAGTAACAAGCTTAAACTAAATCCATTAAAATATTTTGTGTTGCCAATTTCAAAAAGTCGTTGCTCAGTTTAAGATATTCCTGCCGTATATATAAGTACTACACCACTAAAGTCTGTTGAAAAGATAACCAACCTTGGGTATCGGATTAACACATCACTTTCATGTGTAGACCATATTAACTATGTTGTAAGCAAAATATACTTTGTCTTTAGAAATCTGCGAATGACTGCTCAGATCACACCAACAGAAACTCGTCGTAAACTAGTAATACAGTTGATTATGCCTTTAATAAATTATTTTGAAGTGGTGTTTAGTAATCTTGACTCACATTCGTTACATAAACTGCAAGTGGCGTTAAACTATGCGGCCCGTTATGTGTATGGTCAGAAGATTTAGCCATGTTACTGGTCTGAGCACACGATTTCTAGGATGCAATGTAGCACATTATTTAAAAGCAAGAAATTGTATATTCCTGCATAAGCTGATACACTCAAAAACTCCAAAATATCTATATTCTAAACTTCAGTTTTGTTTATCAGCCAGAAGCTTAAATTTGGTAATTCCTCTCTTTAAATATTTAAATTCCTCAAGACTTTTTTTCGTAAGTACCATTAGATTGTGGAACTCCTTGCCAAGGTATCTGAAATCTATTTCCAACCCACAAAACTTCAAGCAATTAATATCTGAACATTTTTCTTGAATTCTCGTTTCTCTTTTACTTTCTCTCTTCTTCTCATTTAACCCTTTTCTATTTAATTATTCATTAGATATAAGTTTTGCGTTGATTTTATTATTTTGATTTAACTACTTTTAGAATTTAACTTAAGTAATTTTTAAATATAAATTGAACAACTGTTTGTTTCTTTTTCATTCTGATCTTATGTTTGTTCGAGATATATATTATACTTTTTTTATTGTACGCAAAAGAATAACTATTTCTTATGTACTAATATATGAATAAAGCCAAATTTAAAATTTAAAAAAATAAAATTCAAATCACTTTTCAGTTTTAATTCAGCCGATAAAGTAATGTAAACAGTATTTCTGTTTATAAAGCAATATTCCACACATATTTTGCAATGGATTCAGCAAAAATTCAAACTCTTTTATAATTGCTTTAATTTTTAAAAAAATTAAAAAAAGACTCGTATCTGAATAAAAAAACAGCAAATAATTTTCTATAAAGTTTCACCAAAAGCATATACTAATTTGACAAACAATCTGGTTTGATTGTATTTGAATTTAATACTCTCAAAATCAGAGTAATCGCGAGAAAAACAGAAATAACCCAGCAAACCAAAGTTTCCGAATACGTAACGAATTCGTTACGAATTTTTAGAAATTATTCTGAGTTCGGCATCCGAATTCGTAACGACGATTTCGTAACGACAATCGTATGAAGGGGTTGACACGAATTCGTAACGAATTATCGTAACGAATTCGGAAAGAATTTTAGTAACAAATTCGCAACAAATTCGTAAAGAATTGGAGTATCGTATTCGTAACGAATTCGTAACAAATTCGTAAAGAATTGATGTATCGATTTCGTAACAAATTCGTAAACAATTGAATTATCGTTTTCATAACGAATTCTTTACAAATTCATTTCAATTTCTTAACAAATTGTAGCACCGAATTTGTAACGAAATGAAGCATCAAATTTGCCACGATCTCTTCATGATTTTTGTACCGTATGTACTACAAAATTAAATAACAATTTCGAATCAAAGTTTAGTTAGGGCTTAAGATGCCCCAGACTATATGTTTCGTACAAATGACATGCCAAAAATTACTAGCCCTATTACGGTTCACAACACAACAGTAATTGCTGTCTTCAATGTGAAAATTTCTAATACGGTAGACAACAAAGCAACTGAATACATTCCACTGTTGTCTGTCAACAATGCTGTGTCTTCAATACACTTACTACGCAACACAGCAGTTGTGCTTTATTGTCTTGTTATCTGCCAAATTTTGAAGACAGCTAAACTGGTGTTGTATCGAAGAAACGAAATAGATTAAAAATGAAAATTTTATTTAAAATTGCGTTTTTCTTTATTAATTATGAAAATTTCACAGAAAATTGATAATACGTCTCCTTGTGAACAGAATTATATTGAATGTAGCAATTGAATTCGAAATTGTTTTTTTTTTTACTTTTTTATTTTGACAGTGACCAGTTCACAGTTGCATCGAAACGTACTACTTAGATTACGTTTTTATAAATTTCTGCGATGCTACTTTTTTATTATTTTGGAATATTTATGATAAAAAGAAGTGCTATTTTATTTTATTAGCTAAGAAATGCCGGGAGAGGGGTTTTAAATTAAAAACAAGATCATTTTAAATTTGCCATAATTCTTAAATTATAGTTATGCTATTGACATCAGAGAACTGCACAAGCCTACTTGAAGTCTACTTCAAGTACTTGCTTGAAATACAAGTTCAAGCTAGCTTGACCTTAATAATTTTGAATCAAGTATAGCTTGTTATTGAATATAAATAAGCCCACGACAACTTGCGACTTGCAAGTATGCTAGCTTACAACCGAACGGCACGAAGTTTCAAGTAAAGGAAAGCTTGATGCCTTCGACAAAAAGCTTGAAAAGCTTAAAATTGAAGGCAAGTATCCAATTAAAGCAAGTATCCAAAAATTCAATGAGCTTGTTTAGAGAGAGCTTAAGCGTAATAGGACTTTAAAGGATTCTGTGGACTCCGTGGTTGGAAGTTTTAGGGGTAACTTATTTCGAAGATGATGTCAAACTTTAAAATTTAAGATGGCGGATAGAGTTGCCACCTAGATTTTTTTTATTTTTGCGAATTCTTGAAATTTTGAAATTCTGGCAACGGATTTGATTTCGAATATAATGTCACAGTTTTAAAATTTAAGATGGAGGTTAGGGTTGACACCTAAATTTTTACCACAGTATTGCCACCTAATAAAATGTATTTTTAAGAGTTTTAATCATCATTTATCAGTGTTAAGGGGTCGCTGATTTCGAATCTAAAGTCTGAATTTTAAAATTCAAGGTGGTGGATAGGGTTGCCACATTAATTTTTTTGTATTTTTATGAATTCGGGGCTGGCAAAAAAAAAAGGTATACCAAAAATGGGTCGCTGAATCCGAATCCGTTGTCAGAATTTCAAAATTATAACATTTTGAAATAATAGGGCTGCCACCTAATAATATGTCTTTTCATATGTCCTTTATTTGAAACTTCGTGCCGTTCGCTTGTAAGCTAGCATACTTGCAAGTCGCAAGTTGTCGTGGGCTTATTTATATTCAATTACAAGCTATACTTGATTCAAAATTATCAAGGTCAAGCTAGCTTGAACTTGTATTTAAAGCAAGTACTTGAAATAGACTTCAAGTAGGCTTGTGCAGTTCTCGGCCAAAAGGAGGGGAAAGCGGGATTTTTTCAATACCATTATAATCTTAGTAAAAAATGCTTCCTTGTACTTAAAAACATTTTAAGATCCAGCTATTTAATTATACTAGATTTAATCCTATTTTTTACGCCAGTTGAAATTAACGGGTTTAAATATGGGCTCACAATATTTTCTTTTCATATCGCAAAAAAATTCTTATCAAGATATTACTTTTTGCTATTTAAAAAATATTTTTTAAGAGTGCGTTTTTCTTTTCTCAGAAGCAACCCTGGACCAGTCAAGCAACGAATTCTACATACGTTCCACATTCAAACGTGACAACAACGTATTGTTGTGAACCATAATAGCTCGAAACTGTTGTGTCTTCTTGACTGTTGTGTCTACTCGTAAGAAGACACAGCAGTTTATTGCTGTGAACCGTAATAAGCCTATACATATCCTTTGAAACTACTATTACGGAACATATGTAAATGTGAATCTGACATGTCGTTTTTATTTGCATCTGTAAAAATTTAAATTAGAACCATATCTTGTATCATCTGTTTTAAAGAAAAAGTTGTTTAAAATGAAATTATTTTACAAATGGAAAATTATTTAAAATGCCGCTAGGCTCATGGCCTACCAATTTTTTTCAACTCGAAATATTTAAAACACCTCACAATTTTAATTTGAAAATTTGATTTCGGAACTCTTTCGAATTATTCGGAAATGTTCCGAAGTTAGTTTTGCGAAATAGTTACGAATTCGTTAAAAATTCTCGAAATAGTTACGAACTAATCGGAATTCAGACAAATTCGGAAACTTTGGTTTGCAGGGAAGGCACAGAGCTTTTTAAAATCAAATTAACTAATAATGTAATTCTTTTCTTAAAGATTAAAATTTTCGAAGTGAGCTTAAAATTATTGAGATTTATTGATTTACTAGTATCACTGCCTGTCACAACTTTACAAACTGACCTTGTAACCATCATATACGTAGCAACTCAGGTGTCGTTTCGCGGCTGATACAGTTATATT
The DNA here is from genome assembly GCA_963920525.1 of Dichetophora obliterata. NCBI lineage: Eukaryota > Metazoa > Arthropoda > Insecta > Diptera > Sciomyzidae > Dichetophora > Dichetophora obliterata. Next base: position 28,942,377 of record OY986438.1, read on the forward strand.
TTTTGGTACAATCGACTCAAATCAAATCAAAAGAATTTCATTAAATTCGTCATAACTTTCTTTTAAAAGGATGAAAAAGAGGTAGTTAGATCAAAAACGTACTATTGTAAAAACCGAATACTGTCTCTGAAAAGCATCAAATGTATTTTCTATGCATACTTTCAGGCTGAAACTTTTGAAAACAATATGTCTTGTAAAAGTGCTTTATTGTCAAGAAATAATTACAGTTTGAGAAATACTGTATGGTGCATACTTTCAGGTTGAATATTTTTGAGAACTGTTTGAGGGATATTGGCACGGAGCAGCGCGCTTGCCTTTTATGTATTAAGATATATGATGCAAAGTTACGAGCTGTTTTTGAAATTTGAAGCGAAAAAAGAGTTCAAAATCTAGTTGTAAAATAGGCAAGATTAGAAACAGTATCACTGCTATTGACAGGTTCATACTGACGATAGAATAATTGTCATATACGTGACATTACACGATATTTGATATTTTTCCTCTTTTTTTTTTACCGTTGAGAAAAATTTGAGAATCTCTAAAAGTTTGTGAGGCCTCACAAAAATAAAGTAATTCATAATTACTACAGTTTTTCGTAAGCATGCTTTATATTTGAAATGAGTATAAAGGCGAGTGCAACTTGATGGAATTCCTCAAAAGTGAATAATTACTTGAGCATGAGTTAGGTAAACAAAAAGAAAACCATTTCCAATTATCTTAAGAACGAGTGAAATTAGTGTGTTAACCTTTTATGCTCTCTGTTCAAATCCACTACTTTGGCTATCGTAAGTCATCAAACTAGGCATTTCGTGCATTTAGCTGCTAATTGGAAAAAATATCGTCATCTTTTAACTTCCTGTTATTTAAGAAAAAATTTCAGCTATTTATGCCAATTTTCTCAGAACACATTGTTAGTCATCTCTTTATTTAGAAGCCAACAAAAGTTAAATCTTTGAAATAGGAAAATACAGAAATGTCTTTAACAGATAAAAGGTAAGTTCGTGCCGACAAGTTTCCTATGCACAAGCTTTTGCATAAAGCAGTAAAATCTTATCAGCTTTTAGCTTATAGCCTAAAGATTTCTTTTTAAAATGGTCTTTTGTGTTTTGTGGAGCACTCAAGTCAGATTAACTTGCTTTCAATTTAAATGCCGTTAAAATTTTTATTGATGCATCAAATTTAACGCAGCTGTATTGAACGAGCTCTTTTCGATTTAACAATAGACCCAATGCGACAATTTGGAATGTCGACAATTTAAAGTTGTTTTCGATGTCTCCAACTAGACCCAAAAGAATTCTTTTTTGAAATAAATGATGGCAAGGTCAAATGAAACAATTGTTGAATCTTTCGCTGCTATGCGACACACGTAATCTCAATAAAAAGAAGCGTAACAGAAAAGAAGACAAACAAAAACACCACGAAAATCAGAGATAAATACTATTATTGCTTGTTGCTGGCAGACTTGTTCTTGAGAATATTGGATTAGTGAAGCCAATAAGATGCGGCATGGCTGGAAATTGACCAAAATTGCTTTTCAACATTATGTTGTTGTGCAAAATCGTAGAATTGTCTGGAATTTTTTATTCTTAAATTAAAGCAAATGAAACCAACTGAGTTTCCGCAACAAAATTGCGCTATCCAGCTGCTTAAAGCGATTCAGTAAGCATTTAGCTGTCTAACAACAATAAAACGAAAGGTTTGCAATACTTTGTGCAGAGCTGATGATTTATGATTCTTGTGCGTCAACCAACGCCTCGAAAGTAATAAATAAAACAACGAAAGTTTATTAAGTCAAAAGAACTTAAGCAAGCTCAAAACTTTTAAACGGTTTTGGCTCAAGAACATTTGAGAGAAAAAGAAACAATTTCCAAGAATATGTATTAACTTATTTGTGCCATTATTATTTATTAAGCCAAGCCCAGTGTTGTTGTGTTGACACTTAATATTCCGGCCAGCCCAGAAGTATTTTAATAAACAATAAATAATTTCGTCAACAAACAACTATTGCAAAATACAAAAAAATTAATACTAAGGAAAGAAAAGCACATTATGGCTTAAAATGTTTATTTTATTTAAAACTCACTTTGAAATGAAAAGAAAACTGGGTAAACCTTATTTATTTTGCCGGCTTTGGAATAGGTGTGGCGTCCACGTTGGTGTGGTAGAACTGTTTTATGACAATTTTAAGAATTTAACAAAAGGGTGTAATTCTTATCTGTTACAGAACACTTTTTTTCAACCACTTTAATGGTTATACAAATGGTTCTAAATTCAAAATTAAGTGCTATTATATAGTGATTAAAGTAATTAAATTTTTGTGTTCAGGGAATTTTGTTATTTTTGCTTACAATTTCCTACCAAATTTCCTACAAAAAAACATTGTTCTGTGTCCAGGTACCTATAATCGCTCAAGCCAACTTGAGACAGAACTGAACTATTGATGTCCCACGCATTTTGCACTATGAAAACTCAAAATCTGTAGCTTATAGCATGACCTTAGCAAACTTTATGACACAAAAACAAAAGACCCTTTCTTGTATGGCGATTGAACATTTTGAAGCAAGATTTCTCGCAACTTTGAAATAAGACTTAAGCTGTTATTGCTTGTGACAGAGTAGTGAATTTTTCACTGTCTTTTAGAACAAATTAAGTTGTAATTAAGTTGATTTTTATACAAATTTCTTTTAAGATAACAAATGGAAAATAAAAAAAATTATATTCAATTTCAAATATAAGCCTTTTTGTTGTTGTACAATTAAGTACATTCTTAGAAACTGTTAATGTCTTAATACTAGCTGGCCCTGTAGACGTTTTGCTCCCATTTCTGGTAGTTGGCTTTTTGACTGCAAGTCTCATTTCATTGCTCAGTTTCGGCGGGTCTTTATTTCAAAGATATATTAATTGTGAACCAACTTTCACGGTCAATATGTACCACATATAGTTTCGGACCACAGATCCATATAGTTTGAATTCAAGTACGGAATCCGACGCTAGCGGAATAGCACGAAGGTCAGTATTCCCAAGAATACAGATCCTATGAAATATAAGGCGAAGTTGAGGAAAACACTGACCCAAAAAGCTATAAATGTACCAGGTATTCCCGGCGGAAGTAGAAAGCCATGTCAAACATCTTAGCTCGGCCATGGTCGAAGCTTATGAGGTGGCATGTCATATACTTTCAGTAGACGAGGGTGATCCGACGCCATGGTGGTGCACGGAACTCAAAGCTCAGAAGAACGGAAGCACGGAAAAGGGAACTGAAGAACCTCATACGACAACGTGAAAGGCAGTCGTGGAGAGACTTCTGTTCTGGGATGGAAACTATATCAGAAGCATGTAGACTTCAGAAAATGGTTTCAAAAGATCCATTCTCCAAAGTAGGACTGATCCGTAAAATGGATGGAACCATGGTAGAGAACCTAGAGGAGTCGATGGAAGTTCTGATGGAGGTGCATTTTCCTGGAAGTTTTTAGTCTGATCCGTGGACACCCTTGAAGAAAGGAATGCACAGGGTTGACAGACTGGAAGCCGAAAGGATGATCACTATGGACGATGTGAGGAGTGCTATACGCTCATTTGCTCCGTACAAAACATCAGGGATGGACGGTATATTTCCGACTATGATGCAATGGGGGGAAGATCTCATTGCACCTAGGCTGTGGGGTATATTCGTTGCTTGTCTAGCGACTGGGTACGTTCCGAGAGTCTGGAGAGAGGCAAAAGTTGTCTTTCTTCCGAAGCCCGGATTATGCGGAGGCGAAGTAGTTCAGACCGATCAGCCTAACATATTTCCTCTTGAAAACGATGGAAAGAGTGATGGCTGACTGTCTTGAGAGCACTTCGCTGATGCAAAATCCTCTGAGTAGATGCCAACATACGTATAGAGTAGGTAGGTCTACGGAGAGTGCTCTTCACGAATCGGTAAGAGTGACTGAAAGGGAGTTATTTTCAGGAGGCATTGCGATGGCCACATTTATGGACATCGAGGGTGCTTTCGACAAAATATGCTTTGGAAGGCTGTAGCAAGCCCTGACAGAGGGCAATGTTAGCCCAATGATAGCAAATTGGGTATATAATATGCTCAAGCACAGAGCTATCAACATGCAGAATGGTAGAGTCAAGACTTGAGGAAGAATAAGTAGAGGATGTCCTCAGGGCGGGGTGTTATCGCCAACCTTGTGGAACATAACTGTGGACTCACTACTGGCTAGACTGGATGAATCGAGCATACACACGATAGGGTATACAGATGACATTGCGTTGGTGGTCCGCGGTAAGTTCATTGACACCATTTCTGACATCATGAAGGGACCACTCCGAATGGTGGAGAAGTGGTGTCGAGAACAAGGCCTTATCGTAAACGCAGGCAAATCAGACAATATTGTCTTTACTAGAAAGAGGGTAGGCCTGAGGAGGAACCACTCAGACTTTTTGGAGCTGAAATCAACATGTCCACAAAGGTTAATTATCTAGGGGTAACCCTCGATAGCAAACTGAACTGGAACGAGCATGTAGAAGATAGGATTCAAAGAGCCAAGAGAGTTCTGTTTCAGTGTAAACGCGTTTGTGGTCTCAAATATGCTTTGCCAAACTCAGAGGCTATGAAATGGGTATACACCATGATGTTTAGACCTGTCATCACGTATGCTTCGGTGATTTGGTGGACAAAAGTCAGCCAGAAAACTATTAAGAAAAGACTGGACAGATTCCAACGGCTGGCGTGTGTTGGAATAACAGGTGCAATACGCACCACTCCAACAAGCGCAAAGGAGGTTCTGTTAGGTATGCTGCCGTTGGACTTAGAAATAAAGAAAACAGCGGTGCTATCAGCCCTCAGGATGTTGCGAAATGCTACGTGGCATGGGGCAACGGACATGCATGGTCATATGCGCATCCTTAATATTGCACAGAGAGATGTCAGGGAGGCGTGTATGCCTATGGACGGAAGGTAGAGAGTAAGAATAACAGAAAAATGTTATAAAACTCTTATAACAGATGGAGCTGTTTGTGAAGAAATCGCTGGAAACGATATCAGTATATTCACAGACGGCTCTCTGATGAATGGCAGAGCCGGAGCAGGCGTTTACTCAGAAAAGTTAAGCCTATCCTGAGTACTGAGGTTAGGGTGGATTGTGTCTGTATACCAGGCGGAAATGCTTGGCGTAGTGCATGCGCTGGACCACCTGATAGATGGCCGGATTTATGGCAAAAAAATAGTCATTGCTCTCGACAATCAGTCTGTGATTAGATGTATGCAACGGACAGACACCACTTCCAGGTTGGCCATAGAATGTCTTACAAAACTCAATAGGTGCGCCCAGACAAATGAGCTCACACTTATGTGGGTGAGAGGATACTCTGGCATAGAACAGAATGAAAATGCTGTTTCTTTAGCAAGAGAAGTATCAGCAGAAGAATTCTGTGGACCAGAACCATAGGCAACAACATGATGGCAGACCTTATTAAACAATGGACGGACTCGGAACACCATACAAGGTGGGAAGAAGCTGTTAATTGCAGACAATCAAAGGCGGCCTTGAAGTGGTCTCGTAGTGAGGCAGCAAAAGCTATCCGATACAATCAAAGGACTTTAAGCGGGCTTACTGCACTGGTCACAGGACACGATCCCTTTATGTACCATCTCGGGAAGATGACTCTGACCGAGGACGATGCGTGTAGGTTATGCCTAGAGGAGTCGAAAACAGCAGCACACATTTTGTTATGTGATATTTTTGTTGAATGTTTTTATTGAACTTTTGAACAGAAAAATATTTAATGAAATGTATATAAAAAAGCGGAGATATTTGTATCGAAAGTCAAAACTTTGATGATTTCGAGGTAATAATGTTTTATGAAAAAGTCATTGTACTAAAAATTTTACAAAATTGAGAATATGTGAGTGTTAGGTTAGGTTAGGTTAAACCGAATGCCTTTGTGAAGGCTTACATAGACCAATTCAGGTCCTTAGTGGTACCGGTAGCGAACAAAAGGAACCTTTGTGTTTAGTTTAAGTCTTTAAAGATTTGCGATGAATTCGCAAACCTTAGAAGGGATTTCAGAGATACTTTGGTTACATCTTTAAGTGACGAGAACGTCGATGAGCCTAGGTATTTTAGTCTCGATCTCAGTAGGGCGGGGTATGTGCATAGTAGGTGCTCCAGGGTCTCCTTTGTGCCCGGTTCCTTGTACTTCCTGCAGTTGTCATCCGTGGTGATACCAAGCTTCCTCGCGTGGGCTGCCGTCATGCAGTGACCAGTGAGCTTGCTAACTAGTGTCCTGCAATCTTTGCGCGGGTGTGCCAAGATGAACAGAGTTCGTTTTTCGCATTGTGCATTGCACATGATTTTCGAGATTTTGCACGATGTCGTATCTCTCCATCTACGATTCACTGCTAGTTTGGCCCTTCTTTCGAGGTTCCTGTACAACTGTTGTAGCGGAGTAAGTACATGTTCTGCGAGTTCTGATTCCAGCCCGGCGCCTTCCTTTGCTAAACCAACTGCCATCTCGTTTCCCTCAATGCCCTGGTGGCTAGGGACCCAGTAGATGCGCACTCTCTTCGAAGCGCATAGTGCATCTAGTGCATCCCTGCTAGCCATGACACTTTTGGACTTGATGCTAGCGGAGCGCATGGATTTGATCGCCGCTTAACTGTCAACGAAAATGTTTATGTAAGAGTATTGTGTGCCCATGCTGAGGGCTATCTCAGCAGCCTTCCTTATGGCAATATTTCCGCCTGGAAAATACTGCAGTGGCTCGGCAGTTTATATGGCTGCCTTATATTAGGCTCTGCGAAATACACAGCCGCACCTACCCCCGTAGGCATTTAGGAGCCGTCCGTAAATATGTTGGCCGCCTTCTGTGCTTGTTCTATACCTTTGCACCAGTCATTTGGTCCCAGAAGAGTTCGTGCTTTGGAATTGACTATCGTACGAGGCACCATGTAGTCCGTGCTACTAAGTAGATCCTTTCCGATTGTACAATTTCCAAAAATTTGAATGTGTATGTTGCCTGCAGCCGTAAGGCGTTGTGCCGTTTTTCCGGCTATTAGTTTTGCGTGTATGTCCAGGGGGTCCATACTTAGAATGGTTTCAAGAACTTTAGTTGGAGTTGACTTCAGTGCCCCCGTGATGCATAGCGCTGCCTGCCACTGAGTTTTCTCCAAGTGCCTGAGGAATGTTGATTTGTTCACAGCTGGCCACTACACAATAATCCCATAGAGTAGAATAGGACGCACTACCGTTACATAGATCTAGTGCATCAGAAAGGGTGAGAGACCCCAGGTACTGCCTAGTATCTTATTGGATGTGTATAGCGCAATGGTGGATTTCTTCACCCTTTCTTCCACGTTGGTATTCCAGGACAGCTTGCTGTCCAGGACGACTCCTAGATATTTTGTGTGAGTTTTCGGTATGAGACGTATTTCGTTCAATTTCGGTGGTATCCACTGTGGTATCTTGTACCTTTTCGTGAACAGAACCAGATCCATTTTCTCTACATTAATACTAAGACAAACTGAATTTGACCATCAAAGTACCTCTTTGAGTGTGCTCTCCATTATGGAGCTTACTGTTGATAGACATTTCCCTACTATAATTATGCCTTTGTCGTCTGCATTGGCAGTTATCCTCGGGGCTCTACCTGCGATTTTTTCGAGTAGTTCATTAACTACAAGATTCCATAGTACTGGCGAGAGGACCCCTCCCTGGGGTGTCCCACTGCGAGGTTCCCTTACCATGGATTTAGTGCCCCACTCAGCCCGCACCTTTCTGCAGCTTAGCAACTTGTCTAACCATAGGTTTATTGCTGGTGGTGCCTCTATTGCACGTAATCTACTAAGGATTGCAGTGGTTGATACATTGTTGAATGCACCTGAGATGTCTAGAAACGCCCCGAGTGCATATTCCTTGTGGTGGAGGGTTTTTTCTAGGGTTACTACTAGGGAATGTAGTGCCGTTTCATCCGATTTCCCTTTCGTGTATGCGTGCTGGTTGGTTAATAACTGGATTGAATTGTGTCTTAGGTGCAAGTTTCTCGAGCGTTTTGAGTACAAAGGAGGTCAGACTTATTGGCCTGTAGTCTCTCGGACAGGGATGGCTGCTCTTACCTGCCTTCGGTAAGAATACAACCCTCGCTGTCGTCCAAGCCACAGGTACATAGTTTAGCCTGATGCATCCGTTAAATATATTCTTCAGCCATGGGACGACTCGCGATTCAGCCGTTAGCAACATGGCAGGAATTATACCGTCTGGTCCCGGAGATTTGCATCCCGAGACCGAGTTTATAGCCCATACGATTCCGTCCGACGTTATTAAGTTGTGTGGAACCTGTAGCGGGGTTGTCCTGTGTCTTCGTATTATAGCAGTGTTTGGAGCTTTAGTATAGTCAGAAAAATGCGCCTTTAAAAGCACCTCGAGGGATTCCTGACTGCTCTCCATCCACTGGCCATTGTCTTTGCGTAGCTGGCTCTGAATGGAGGGCTGCTTTGAGAGTAGTTTCCTGAGCCTTGCTGTGTTCGTAGTTTTTTCTATGCTTGAGCAGAAGTTCTTCCAAGAGTGTCTTTTTGCTCTGCGTACGTTTGTTTTAAAAAGTTTGAGCCTACATTTGTATTCCCCCCAAATTTCCTCTTGGTCAGCTATTTTAGACATGTGAGTGTTATTTGATGTCAAAATAAAATAAATTTTTTTAAATTTACTTGACAAAATAATTCTGAATAGAGGCGCCTTCCCAATAAAGGGTTCGGGCATTCAAGGTGCATATCCGTAAATCATTATCAGTTTTTCGTTTGCGGTAGTCGTCATTAGATTTGGGGATCAGGTCTATTTTATTCTTATTAGTTTTCATTGAAATGGGTTTTTACGGATATGCTTCAAACCCGACGCACAACTTGTTTAAAGCCTAGGGGGCCCGCCGCTCAGATTAGCCGCTAAACTGACGGTTTTTTTTTTTAGACTGAACCAACGCTCAGGGGATGCCCCCAATAAATGCATAAGCATTGTGTTGATTCGAAAGATAGGTAATAGTTAGTTGGAGGGTGGACAGATGGAGTAGTATCTGTGAAGATTTGTTTTAAATTTGCACAGCTCAAAACTGCCGGGAAATACGCTCGCAAGGAGACTATTCCACAACCTTACCGTGCGACTAAAAAACGAATTCTCTCGGTAATGCGAGGTTCTGTTGGACATCGAGGCAATGGTAAATGGGTGGGCTTGGACAGCTGCCCGAGTGGACCTGGGAAACACACGAACCAACATTGCGTCGATGCCCAAGAGAGTTGAGAGTGGATGAAATACTTTCATCCCCTATCAAATATATCGCACGACGTTGAATTCGATCCAGAAGCTACAAATAAGATCTTGAAGCCCCTGCCCAAATGTGCGAATTGTACTCCATTTTCGGCCTAATATATGAGGTGTAGATCATGCGAAGATCAGCTGAAGTGAAATATTTTTTGCACCGTTTTAAAAAACCTAGGCACTTGGCCGCTTCTTTCGACACATCGAAAATATGATCATTCCAACGAAGATCACATTGGATCGATATGCCCAGAACGTCAAGAGCGGCTGATTCAACAAGATCCACACCATTCATATAGAGGGGAGCTAATGGGCAATCCATCCGCTTGTGGGTTAACAGGCAGCACTGGGTCTTGCTTGCATTGAACTCTACTCTATTACCCCATCTCTATTACATCTTTTAAAAGAGTTGGAATCGATGATGATGTCTGATTCTTCACTCTTTTAACAAATGACCAACAATTTTTGCTCCCTTTGGGGCAGAGAAGAACCTGTTCTCGAATGCGAGCTTCGTGCAGAAACTTTTCGCGTTTTAAAATTGCATTACAGCGATTCCTTGCCTCAATGCGAAGTCTTTTTGTATTAGTATTCTTGTTAGAACGCCAATTCTGAAAGGCTTCCTCTTTGGACCTGCCTGCAATCCTGCAAGTCTCATTAAACCATGAGTGATCTTTTGGTTTAATGCTTCTCATCTTATTGTGAATGAAAGACCGCATACCCAATAAAATAATTTCTTGCACCATGACAGCCGCGGCATTCACAATTTCTATTTCCAATTGAAATTATTTAACGCAGTCCAATTTGCCCTTCCATAAAACCACGCAGTCCTGTTCGGGGCTTTGGGCGTAGAGGTGCAGGGGTTAGAATATGGAAAAACAGCGGAGATGGTACAGTGGTCCGAGTTACCAAGAGGTGCGTTGACACTCACATCATATTTTTCATGATGCGAAGTCAGAAAAAGGTCAAGGATGTTATGGCTATGCATATCACTTTGAGGAAAAAAAGTGGGTTCCTTCACTAGTTGAATCAATTGGTTCGATTCAGCAAATAGCACAACATATTGCCCAACAGATGTCAGTGGGCCCGAGTGACGTAACCAAGCCGGGTTGTGGACATTGAAATCGCCTGCTACAACGATCTCACTGTCAGGAAACAACCCCAAAATGTGCGTAATTGAATCAGAGAGAGAGTCCAGTTTGTTTAAAGTGGGCTTCCTCCCTAGATTCGGACTTCTATAAATAAAACAAAAATGTAGCAAGTGCGCGCGAAGCCTGAACCTAACCCACATTGAGCTTAACTCTGGATCGGTCACGTTCAGAATCCTCTCACACTGGTACGCCACATCCGTTCTTACAAAAAGCGCGATGCCCCAATGCAAAGAAAACAATGGCAGTAAGCGATACCCAGGTATATGAAAATCCAGTGGATCTGCATCCTCGGCCACCTGGGTCTCGCTCAGTGCCATTATTTGAGGCCTATGAAGAGTACAATGTACATAGACCGAGAAAAAATTCGCTCTCAGCCCACGAATATTGCAGAAATCTATGCGAAAATGACCCGACATTTCCGCACCATGCAAACATCAAACAAATAAGGGCATATAAGGTGATTAGTTACGGCTGCAAGAGAATTGCACAACATGAGCAATATAAAGAGTACTAAAGCAAGTGTTATGCCTTTACTTCAGCACAATTCAGCCCACTGTGCAACCCTACCTACAAACGTAACTAATGGGAGAGGATAGCGGAGAAGACGGACACGAAAGTAACAACAATAACTTACACAGCGAGGAGCATAGAAAAGCCCCTCGCGTGGTCAGCAAAAAAAAACTGATTCAGTCCAGCGATGTTGATCTGCATCTGGCGGCCCTCAGCAAAACAGGTTTTGCTGCTGTGATGTTGTTGTTGGTATTGTTGAAGCTGCTAAGTTGTTGTTGTTAAGTTTATGATTTAATTGCTTTCTTTTTCTTTGTATTTATTTTTCTTTCTTTTAGGCACTTATAGTTGAATTTTTTTGTTTATTTTTATTTTAATTAAAGTTCGCGGAAACACTTAGTTTTAACACATTTGACACACTGTCAGCAACAATAAACACACGACGAAACATTTTAAACAAACAATTAAAAACAATTAACTAGTAAAAATATAAATTAATAATTAAAATTAAAGGGACGGATGGACGCACGTTAACACCCTTCAAGTTCACAAACGCAACTCTCCCAGTTTGTCAGCTTTGACGTTGCCCAGGAAACACCACGTGGAGGTTTGAGTCGACTTGAGGCAATTTCACAAGGATAATGCTAGCCCCGCTAGGTTGAGACAGTCAGACATGTTACCTTGTAAAGGTTCGCCTCCGGTTTCCCGGAAAACGCGAATAACACTCTTAAAAACGGGGAAAATGAGATTGACCGCTATTTTGTGAAAAAATGTAATTTAGTTACAAAGCCAACAAATTATGTTATTAATTTTTTTTAACATTCTGTAAGTAAAAATATTTTGAAATAATCTGAGTTATCTTGACTTTTAATTTTCATCTTGACTTTTAATTTTATTTTAATTCGTACTACTATCTGAATTAGCTTGTGTATTTCATTTAAGTTCAGTTGAATTGTCATCAACTGTAAGCTCAAATATAATTTGTCCAGCTTAATTACGCTTACGCAGCTTAATTTGGAAAATTGGTTAGAAAGACAGATAGATTTAAAAAGATTTAATTTCTCGGACGACGGCGAAGCATTCAGACTTTTGGCATTTGGTAATCCTATCGTTTTAAAAAATAAAACTTACTCTTCATTTATTTCATTGTGTTTATATTTTTCTCACTTATTTATAGAATTTGAATTAATTAATGTCGACTAAGTATATAGGTCACTAAGAAATATTAACTATAAATTGAGCACAAAATGTGCTAAATTTTTGGCATCTTGTTTTAAATATGAAATTTGCAGATACAAGTGAAATGTTCCAAAAATTAAAAACTGATTTAGTTAATTTTTCTCTTCCGCATAGCAGAATTTAAATAAAACTATTATAAGAAATCAGTTTCTAGCCGTACCGTTAATAGTATTTTGTACACCAAAAGGCTTATGAAAAATTAACATTGCATAGGATTTGAAATCAAAAGGAAGTGTTTGCAGTTACATTCAAGTAATTGGTATAATAAATTGGTAATTGGTATAATTAATGTTGCTTATAATAATAAATTGCTTAAGGCATTTTTTTATTTACATTACTAAAGTTTATATTGTTATGGTTTCTATTTAAAATAAAACACTGAAGCAAGAAATAAAATATCCATAATTTTCCTTTAGTATACTTTAAAAAAGGGGGAAAAACGGGAAATGTTAAGGAAAGAACGGGAAACTTCTTGCAATGCATGAACAAAACGGGAATGATCTCTCCCAAAATCTGGCAACACCGCTTATACTAAGTGAACATATTCAAATTGATATTTTATGTGATCTATTCTTTGATTTTTTAGATAGTTATAATTATGAGCTATTTAGATCAAGTATGTTTGAAGAAGGCAACAACAACGATTCTGTATAGAGTCAAATCACACAAGAGACTAGACAGCATATTTCGAAAATAGCTACATATACTTTTTAGCAGTCTTGAGCGATTCAGTTGTGACCAACCCACTGTTTTTAAGTCTAATATGATTTAACACCTGTTCGAATAAACTCGTAAGAATTTATTTTCTCATAGGCAATTTTATCATACGACGATTAAAGCAGAAAGTATTTTAGATCAAGCCTACAACTCTACCAGGGATTGTGCGTATGTTCCAGTTGAATCGTATTTGTTTCGCTATTCATTTCTATTCGACGTTTCAATCAATTCTTTAATTATTTTTTAATTTGTAACACTGTGTGCTTTTTTGTATCTTTTTCTCTGTATTGGATAATTAAAACGTTTTTCACTTAATTTTGGTATAAGGAATCTCGTGATGACATTTGTTTTACCACTTTACTGAACATTTTAGAACAAAAATTTTTTTTAAGATATATCAAAAATTACTCAAGATATTCACTCATTTTAATGTTGATAACTCTTGAACCATGAGGATTTTCATTTTTGATTCTTGCGCAAAGTTCTTTCATTAATACTGGCCAACAACTTTGCTGAGTAAATGAATATGAAAAAACCGCTTCCAGTGGGTCTTATTAAGTGTTTCTTACAAAAAGTCAAACGAAAAAAAATTCGAACATTGTGTATGAGTAACATTATTTGCTTTGAAGCGTTGAAAGCGGGCAAGACATTTGTCGCTTATTTAATGTTTAAAGACATTTCAAATGATTTTTCTTTTATTTTTTTTTTTAAAAAAGCCAAAATGAAAATCCTAATAGTTCAAGAGTTCTCAAAATGCAAATGAGTGCATATCTGGACTAATTCAAAATAAAAAATTTTTTCACTAAAGTCTTTGGTAAAGTGGCAAAACGACGGTTACCACGAGATTTCTCATATTTAAATTAAGTGAAAAACGTTAAAAATATTAAATACAGATTTTCGTGCCGCACAGTGCAGTTGTTAAAAAAAATAATTGTTTCTTAAAAACAGAAAAAATATTTTTCAAGATTTTAAACAAAGTCGAACCACGAACCTTTGACATTGAAGTTAGAAGCTTTACCTCTGCGCTTATGCGCTAAGTGGATATAGTTTATTTTATAGCGCTTATTAATAAAATTACGGTAAACGCAGCAGGTAAGCATGAACAAGACAAAAAGAATATATTTTTCGGTAAATATTTACCATCTACTAGATGGTGGCAATAATTCAATTCATCGATTTTGGTTATTAGAAACAGTAGTCGGGTTAAGCAGCCGATTAGTCTTCTAATACAAGATATTATTTCGACCTTAAGCAAAATGACAGAAAACTGAAAGAAATTGATATATATAACAATTATAACTGTTTAAGTAAAAAATATTAAAATTTTTGAGTTTGAAATTGATTTATAAATAAAACACTTTTTTCACAAAATTTTCTTAATGCAGAACGAAAACAAATACGTAGTAGTGCTGCTATAATAGAAAAAATTTGCACTAACCAACATTGTGTGAATGTGCAAAAGAGACCAACTAATGAGCTGAAGCGAAGGAAACAGATTGTTTGCTATTAATCAAGCCAACGTACGATTTTTTCTTCTTGAGCGCCTCGAATATAAATTTTATGCGAAAATTACAAGTTCATGTTAATTCCTAGTGTTGCTTGGCGTCATGTGGATGGAGGTCATGATGATGTTGATGTTAGGGATGGCAACCAAGATGTAAATGACAATGATGATGATGTTGAAAATAATGATAACAATGATGTTGATGGGGATTATAATGATTACAATGCTGTTGATGTTAACGAATTCTTAGATAGTTCTCAGAAGTGAAAACAATAACAATTCTTGCTGATGATAAACAAAATAATGAGCTTGTAGCTGTTAATGATGTCAGCAGCTCTTACAATAAAATTAAGCTGACAATGAGTATGCGGATCATTATGCTGTGAACGCCTATGGCGATGACAAGGAAGAAGGCTTGACACAACAATGTAGATGGGAAGAAGCTGTTAACAAATAAAAAAAATTGCATAAACAACAATAACACTAATATTCCAATTACATTAAATATTGGTAGGATGACTTTAATTAACTTTTCAAGGACAATAAACATGTTGATAATATTGAATATATCTTCTTGCAGTTTTTTTTATGTTGCGAATCTAACATAGCTAGTTTTAAAAGTGTCCAGAATGTTGATAAACATAACTGCGCATAATATTACACATGTTTCAGCTAAGTCACTTTTCTGAGACTAGCAACACTTAACTTTTTTTGTACTTTACTTACCAACTTAAGTGGCCATAACAAGCCATGCTCAGGTTACGACCGATTCAGTTTTCTTTTTATTCCTCCCATTAATTTTCTAATTATAAGCAATGCATAAAAAAAGGTTGTATTAACATAAGGAAGATGATGATGTAAGCAAGAAGCTATAAGTTCGTCACGTGTGGACGCCCAACTTGTTGTCGATGATGCTTTTTACCAACACTTTGTTATGCGATTATGTTTATATTCTCGAGGTTTTTTTTTCTACAAAGACATAAATGCAGTGTTTTTAACATGGTCGAAATGTCTTGGCAGATGACACAAAGACAACACTTAATAAATTGGCACAACTAGTAATACATCAAAAATTAAAAAAACAAATACAGGGGTCAAGATAACAGTGGGGATTACAATAATAATATGAAACAAAGATAAAGTATTTTTTATATTGAGAAATCCTTTTGCTTGATTTAAGAATATGTCAAATCAATTCAAATTAACTTGAGTCAAGCACTTAAAAGTAATTGCTGGAAAAATGTTTTATCATGAGGAAGGCTGCCCGCAGAGTAAGCGCTGAAGCAGGCAGGCAGGCAGGCAGACAGACAGGCAGGCAGACAGGCGCGCAGGCAGTAACCTGCGAAGAAACGAGAATATAAATAACTTTTTCTCGCTTGTTCACATATTTTTCCTGCGCCTGTCTGTCTGGCTGTCCGCCTCGGCGCTTACTCTGTTTGCAGCCTAAGAAAGAAATCAGAAAATTGGCCATTGGGTCTATTAAATGAAATAAAATAAACATATTAAAAAAGTAAATATATAGCATTAGAAAGCTGATATCATCAGCTTACTTCAGTGTTAACATGTTTTAAAGATCCACACAAATAAAAAAAAACAGTTTTCGTATTGATTGAAAAAAATACTTTTTTTGAGGAACTCATTTGCTAATTGTTTATGACGTCAGATCACAGCAATGGGTTGACTAATTTTTAAATCTGTTTTACTGAAAAATTCTTTGCTCCTTTAACTCCTTTGGCTTGAAGCCTGACTTTGGAAAATTTAATTATTTAAAAAGAAAATATTTTTTGTCGTAATTCGGATGTTGTTTCTGTGTGTTAAAGTGAACTTTAGCGCTGTCATCATTCACATTGTTTTTTGTGGCTTTTTGTTGTAATTGTTGCAACTATCATCTGATGAATTTTTTGACAGCAAAACAAAATACATAAAAAAGAAAGGTGCGCCGGTTGTCGTTTGAGCAAATTAAATACGTATAAATAAACATATTAAAAAAGTGAGTATAAATAGCATTAGAAAGTTAGTATCGTCAAACAAATTCAGTGTTACCATAGTTTTTAATCAAAATAATTGAAAAACCGGATGGTATGACATCATTTGGCGAATGCTTATGGCATCAGATCTTGGCAATGGTTTGACCAATTTTAAAATCGGTTTTACTGAAAAGTTCTTCGCTTCTTCATTGCAATCGGTTGAAGACCGAATTTGAAAATTTTAATCAGTTAAAAAATTTTTGGAAAATAAAGCTCTCAGTTTGGTGCTTTACATTTGATTTTAAAATGCTTTTTATCACTTCGTTTGCAATCATTCTATTTTGATATTGAACAAAGTGAATTTATGTGCAGCTGGTATTTGCATTTTGTCTTAAGACTCTTTCTTGTAATAATTGAAGCAATTTTTTTATAAATTTGCTTACAACAAAACAAAATAGTGTATGTATCCCTTCAAAGTTAAGGTTGTTGAATATTTTTGTTAAGAAAATATCCATAAATTCAAAAAAGCAAAATTCCAAAAATCAACACCACAAATGGTTATTAAATAGCCTTTAGCTATTTTGTACAAAAAAAAATAAAAAAAATAAAATTTGGACACAAAGTTATAGCTGTCCTCTCGACAGTTAATAGGATTGTCACCTTATTTTTTTTATATATACGAATTCGGTGCTGGCGCGAACATTAGGTAAAAATGGGTCGCTGAATCCAAATCCGTTGTCAGAATTCCAAATTATGTAATTTTTCGGAACAATTTAAACCCCTTTAAATCCCGGGATTTTCTCTCCAGGATCTCGGGATTTTTAAATAAATAAAGTTATTTTACAAATACCCATGTAAATGCAACCATTTCAATATAAGTTGATATGAATATAGAATTAGAAAAACCTTTTCTTTAGGCTGAAAAAGATTGTTAGAACGATGAGTGTGAATCACTTGAGCAAAGACTTTGCAACTTCGGGAAGTCAGCTATGTATTTAAAAATTGTTAGATATTCTGACTGAGCATAGTACTCTATTGAGTTTCATGAGAAATTCCACTCAAATCTCCATACAAATAGTGACAGCTGCGAAACAAGCGTGGAAATTTTCACAACATGTTCGTCAGAGAAAAACTTAGTTTCGCTGCGTGAAATTATCCCAACATGTTTCTGAGCAACGTTTTTTTACGACAATTTAATTGTGCTGCCTATTTTTTTAAAGTGAAAAGAGAGATATCATATGAAATCTCCCAACTTATTCTCTGATGAGTCTCTCTGAGAAACGTTGCCATAGAAACTCCTCGCAACAAATTTTAAGTCAGAAATTTCACGCAACAAAAAAATAGATGTTGCAAACATAGTACTACGCTTAAAGACTACTACTCTGTTCGTTTGCATGAAATTTTGCTGACAACATTCATTTATTTGTTCCGTGAAATTTCTGACAAATACTTTGTTGCGATGAGTTCCATAGGCAATATTTCTCAGAGAGACTCAGAGAGGGAGTTGGGAAATTTCATATGTTCTCTCTCTTTTCACTTATAAATAAATAGGCAGTACAAATAAATTGTCGTGAAAAAATGTTGCTCAGAAACAAGTTGCAATAATTTCACGTAGCGGAACAGAATACTGCTCTGACGAATATTTTGTAAAAATTTCCACGCTTGTTTTGCAGCTGTCATTTTTTGTATGGAGATTTGATTGGAGTTTTACATGAAACTGTACAGAGTACTATGCTTTAGGAAATATTTTTTTTTTGTGGTGAAGGCAATTGTGATCCAAACTTACAAATTGCTTACGATTATCGTACAACTCTTTCTCTAACTAGCATAGAATCAGAACTTTGGTTCTAATGCTTGGTTTTCACTGTCATTTTTATGACGACACAAAATTTTATCACCTGAAATATCACCTTAATACACTCTAGAACATTTTCTGCACAGCTGCATTTAATAATTTATTTGTTTTCAATTTTCCAAGATTGTCAAATGTAGAAAAATGTCAACATGTTGTCATTTTGAATTTGATTGACAACAACTGACCACTGAAAATGACATAGTGAAAACCAAGCATAATCAGCGGGTTATATTTGTAATAATATCCGTACAAAACTCTCTAATGAAAAATAAGATGCGTTGATCAGCTTTAAAAATATTACTTTGAAAATAATTAAATCAAAAAAAACACAAACACGGTGTCTAAAAAAAAATGTTTAACATTTATATAATAATACCTTAAACCAGTGCCATAGCCAGAATCTACCCATGTGGGGGGGGGGGAGATTTTAAAGAATATTTTCTTTGTACAAAATTAAAAAATTCAAATATGGGCATTTCTATAGTCACGCACGTAACGTTCGTACGCCTTTTTTGTTGTTAAAAATTAAAAAAAGCAAAGAAATATTTAAACTTTTTTGTCCTGTTTTAGTTTTTGAATAGCTTTCTAGTAGTACTATATTTAGTGTAGAAGGTGGAAGCGATCGAACGTATTGTCCAAAGATATAAGCAATCAAAAGAGGACGCGTTACGATACAAAAAATGGAAGTGGTTTTTCTCCGCATTAATATAATCAAAAAATCTGGGAAGTGTGCACGAGTTTTTTTATTAAAAATATTTTAATATTTTTTGGAATAATGTTTCTATATATTCATAATTATTTCGTTAAAAATTCTTTTTTAAATATTTTTTTACAAGCCATAACATAATACTTTACGATGCATACGTTACGATACAGATATTTCCTTCAAAGAAGTATAAATTTTTTATAGCTTTATTTATTTAATTGAACTTAAAAATCATATAAAGTGTAATTCAGGTCCGTAAAAACAGAATACTGAAAAAAATTGAATTAAACTTTGTATTATACGAGTATTAATTATACTTATAAATTTCCTACTTTTGTTAAAATTTTTACACTTTTGTCACCATTTTTCTACTTTTGTTGCCATTCATCGTGTTTGTTGCCATTTTTTAAAATTCAAATTGAGATCAGCTCTCAGTAATCTCACATTTTATATTGTTGGTAATAAATTTAAAGGCTTAAAAAAATTTTCAGTAACATTTTATTTTTCAGTCGCGGTAGACCTTTTGGTGAAAGTGCCCATATATAAGTTTTTGTTACATTTCATTTTCAAGTTAAGTTTTTTATATATTATATATGTAAGTTAATTTATCAGTTAATTTGTTTAGTTTTTTAGAACATATTTATGTGATTCAATGAAATAATTATTAATATTCATTAATTTTTATTTGAATTGAACTCCGAAATCCCCCTTGGCTACGGCCCTGCCTTAAACTGTTCTGTATTTTATTTTTTATATTTTTTGTTCCTTAAATTAATGCAATTTGCTAATCATTATTGGTATTTAAGTTTGTTTGTGTTTATTAACAATAAGGGTATTCACAATTGTGTGGTATCGTGGCATTGTGGTTTGCTTGTCATAGTTAAAAAACCTCAACAATGAGCACTCCTTTCAATATAATTTGTGGTTGGGAACCTCCTACTATAGCTTTTTATTACTATACAAGTAAATTAACTATCCAATTTGATATATTTTATTAATATATGGCTTAAATGTTTTAACCTGCATTTTGAGCTTCTTCTATTTTTGCAATTAGAATATAACTGGCAGCCGATTAGTTGCTTATGGAACTTTAAAAACCACGTTCGTTAATCATATCATTGTGCTACTTTAAATAACCAACTTTGGTTTTTAGAGATTTCATGTAAAACAACAAAAAATATATAAACCCTTCGGTATAGTGTGGTATCAATACCACGGGATTTTTCAACTACTCTAAAACAACGAATTGTGAGTACCCTTAATGTGTTTTGTTTTGTTTTCTTTTTCTTGATTTCTAAATGAATTAATTTACATTTGTTTAGTTTCAAGTAATAAATAATAACCAAAATTGTATTTAAAACGTTTTGAATTATTTTTTATCTTAAAGTTTTCAATCCCGAACTAATTCCGGGATCCCGGGATTGAGATTTTCAATCCGGATAATCTCGGAATCGAGAAGAGCTTCCGGGATTGGACTCCCTTGTGGCCACTTATTAACCACATTGAATTTCAAAATTCTGACTTCAGATTCTAAATCGACGACCCCATAACACTGTTACATGATGTTTAAAACTATTAAAAGTGCATATTATAAGGTGGCAATCCTATTATTACAAAAATTCATAATTTTGAAATTCTGACAACGAATTCGGATTCAGCGACCCATTTTTACCTAGTGTTTGTGCCAGCACCGAATTCATAAAAATAAAAAAAATTAAGGTGGCAACACTATGAGCCATATTGAGTTTTAAAACTCTGACTTCAGATTCTTAATCAGAGACCCCCCTAACACTGTTAAATGATGTTTAAAATTTTTAAAAATACATATTATTAGGTGGCAACCCTTAATATTTAATTCATTCTATACTTAATGAACTTCACTTCGTTTTGAATCAATCACATATAAGCACTGCTTTGGTAACTACTTATATTTTTATTCATACTCATTTTTGTGTAAGTGGCTTTTGATTCAAAAATGTGATTCACTTTTTTAACCGACTTCAAAAAGGAGGAGGCTCTCAAGTTGGTTGGTTGTTTTTTTTTAATGTATGTACATCGATAACTCCGAAAGTGCTAGCCTGATTGCCGCAATTTTTTGTCAACGGAAAGAGACATTGAACTTCGACTGAAGTTAGTTTGGAAAAATTGCCACAAGCAGGCATTACAACACAATAAAAATGCTTAAATTTTATCAAGCGTGAACGTAAAATAAGTCAATAGTAATTCACATAAATACAATTTTTATAAGTTTTATATTTTACAGTTTCGATAAAAACAAATTTTTGAGAAGCATTAGATAATTCGTTGAAATCGAAGTATTCTAGAGTCAATACTCTTTCTTTCATATTTAGTTGCAGTATTTTACATTATTTCTACATAAAGGTAACATAGCGACACAAAATAGTGCTTTTTTACAAATTTCACAACGTACTATACTAAATTCGGAATGAATTTATGATGCAAATTTAAAAAATGGTGTCAGTTTTTCTCATCAGCCTGAGTTAAGGAGTTTTAAGTAAAATGTGAAAACAGAATTGATCTCTGATACTTTTATATAATTTTTTTTTTATTTTTAAAATAAAAACTAAACATACTGGCTATTCGCAAAGCCGCGTAAGATGTTTCTTTAACAGTATGTAATAAAAGTTAACAAAAACGTAGTGTTTTTTAAGTATTGCTGAAATTATCTAAGATAAATAAATAAAATATAGTCAAAATCTTTAAGCTTTTCTATTATCTATGCTATTATATAAAAGGCCTCTCACGTATCTGTGACGACGGTGAACTTAAAAACGACTGAACCGATTTTAGTAATTCTTTCACTAATATAAAGCAGCATGTTCAACTTAAAATCTTGCATCCTCTATTTTTTTAAAACCACTCTTAAAAGTTACTAAAATTTAAATTTATAAAGTAGCCAAAAAAAAACGAAACATAAAAATCACTGCTTCAGTAAATTGTTAGACACACAAGCAGCTAAAGCTTTATCTTTTTCCTCTGCTATAGAGTTTCTCATTGTTTCTATTGCGGAGTCCGCGTAGCTTTGCACATTTATACTCTCCAATATTGAGTATGTATTAATGAGCGCTTTAAAGAGCATACTTAAAACAACCCAGTGTAAATGGACACATGACGTAACCAAGTATTTCTTAAATACAATATAGCTGCGAGGCCTCTCACACCTGTACACAATTCTAAATTACATTTGTTCGAGCATGGCCGCTAAGCAACTAATGACATCTACCTTACACAGTAAATCGCTTTTTGCAGAATTCTTATAAAACTTAAGGTGATCGTGCTCTGATTTATTTTGCAAAATTAAATGTAGGGCTGTCTAAAGCAAACATAATTATAGATCGAATCGTGATAGGCTAATATTTTGCCACTCCTACCTTTCACGTGCAAAGTATGCAAAAAATGCTATATTTTAGACGGTTTTGGTCGAACAAGACTAAAAATTGGTCATTTTATTTGTATGGTTACTTTCGACAGCTGTCAAAATGGGTTTCCGCACCCTCTAACCACCCAAAAATCAATGAAAATGCTATATTTCAAACAGTTTTGGTAGTATAATACTAAGTTTAAATTGGGCCAAATGACTCATTTGGAATCAGTCATTCAAAAAGCCTTACATTGCTTTTTTTTTTTTGCGAAAGTATCTCATTTCGTTTGACAACTGGTTCTTTGTTTTGTTTTTACTGGTTGATATTGATGATACACGTGTATAAAATGATTTGTTGTTTGACGTTTACCTTTTTTTTTTTTTTTGTGTTTTTGGTGTTATTTTATACATACTCCATTGAATAAGTTCGAAATAGTTCGTAATAAGTTTTATGAACGTATCCAACCTCATTCAATTGTTTTAAATGAGTTGAATTGCAACTAAGAATTTGTATGAGAAATGAAAAGACTTCGCTTCTCATTTAGCTAAAATGAGTCATTTCACATAATGTTAACGTAGTATTAGACTAAAATTTGATAATGTACTTTGTAATATTTGAAAATTTTTTTGTCACAAATTATTTTTGCAGCTTGCAGCACACTGTAAAAATATAATAACATTTTAAAAAAATAAAATTTTATACAACTGTTGATTGAGTTTTGTGTCAAAATTAAACGATTTTTTCAAATAAATGATATGTACTAAAGAGTGGGGGAAAAAGGAAATTGAAAAAAAAATTTAACCCAAAATAACTTTCTAAAAAAGTAAGCGGTACTCGATAAAGGGGCGTGACAATGATATAAAAATGCTGTAACTCGAATAATATTAACACTAGGATACTGAAATTAGGTACAGGGGTAGAAACAATTATTACAAACTATTGTAAAAAAGTGGGCGTTATGTGATAAAGGGCGTGGCAATATTTTAAAAATGCTGTAGCTGGAATAATATTGACACTGAGACACAGAAATTAAGTACAGGGGGTAGGCATAATTAGGAAAATTTACGGTCAAGAAAGTGGGCGTTATTGGAAAGAAGGACGTGGAAATATAAGAAAAAAATTAATCTCAGTTAATATTGACACTAGGGTCATGGAAATCGGTACAAGGGTAGGAACAATTATTGTAAATCACGGTCAAGAAAGTGTTCATTATTGGACAAAAGGGCGTGGCAATATTAGAAAGACACTCTATCTCGAATAATTTGGACCCTAGGGTAATACAATTTGTTACAAGTATGTGTAGAATTATTACAAAACATTATGAAGAAAGGGGGCGGTAATAGACAAAGGGCGTGTCACTTTTAGAAAACACTGTATCTCAGTTGATATTGACACTAGGGTACTGAATATTAGTATAGGGGTAGGCACAGTTATTACAAACTATGGTCAAAAAAGTGGGCGTTATTCGACAAAGGTCGTGGAAATCTTAGAAAAACACTGTAACTCGAATAATATTTACACTAGGGTACGGAAATTCGGCACAAGAATAGGTAGAATTATAACAAAACACAATCAAGAAAGCAGGCAGAATTTTTCAAAGGTCGTGTCACTATAAGAAAACACTGTATCTCGAATATTGACACTAGGGTACCAAAATTTGTTACAAGAATGGGCAACATTGTTGTCATAATCTCTAAAAAGGAAGAAATAAAAACTTTTTAATAAAAAAAACCAACTTCAAAACCACTACAAAGTAAAAAATAATTTTTAATTACTTTTTACAATAATTCTTGGTCAAATTTGATAATTTATTTATATACTTATATTATTAAATTGGAAATCTTATTATTATAATTTTTTTATTTTGTATTATCATAAATATATTAATTTCTCCATTAATATAAAACCTTTAAAGTCGGCGTTAATATTCAGACTTTTATAAAATTAACGACTTTAAAGGTTTTACATTCATGGAGAAATGAATATATTTATAATAATAATACAGAATAGAAAAAAATTATAATAATAAGATTTCCAATTTAATAATATATATAAATAAATTATCAAATTTGACCAAGAATTAACGTAAAAAGTAATTTAAAATTATTTTTTACTTTGTAGTGGTTTTGAAGTTGTTTTTTTTATTTAAATTTTTTTTGAATAGTGAAGAGATAAACAAATATTTTGGTGTATTAACTTCTTTGGTGCAGTAATTTTTACATAATGGATTTTTTTCTTTAAAATTTTAAAAATAACTGTTTTTTTCGGTCCCTGGAAAAAAGTTATAAAATATATCAGCCATGTTCTGGACTTCGCTTTCGCATGAAATTGTGATTCGTGATTCGTTTCAAATCTCTGGTGCATATGTTAGCTATCGTGCAAATTTCCTAAAAATCGAACGACTTCTTGTATTTTTTCTCTCTTTTGTATGGGCTGAAAGTACTGTGAGTCGTAATCTTTTAAAACATCGATACACATATAATTTTTTTTTTTTTTGTCTCATCTACCAGAATACGTTGATCAAAGTCTGTTATTATTTTGGTTCTTAGACTGTGTTATTTATCTTTAAATTTTATAAACTATACAAAGTGGTTCCACAGGGCAGCTTTAAAAATACATCTCTTCCAAGTCGACTTACAGCATTACTTAAATAATTTTAATTAAACTGACCTCAAATTTTAGCTGGTACATCTTTATTAAATTAAGATAGAAAGATAAATTCATATTGTTTTTGCAAAATATATGAATTATTAAAGTGTTTACACTGAGAGATATTTAATTTTCATTTTCATTTAAGTTTTTAATGGTTTTTCAAAAAGGTGTAAGATACCAACGTAAAAATATACAGTGTCTCACAAAAGTATTCGGAATTTAAATCTTACCATATAAAGACCAATTCAAATAAGAATCAACTAAATTGTTTATTTTGTGCATACATTTTTATTTTAGCACAAAAAATAAAGCTTAAGAGAAAAACATTGTCGGAATATTCACATCAAAAAGAATATATAAAAAATCAGCTCACAAAAGTATTCAAAATTTAACATAAAATAATGGAAAAATAAATAAAATATTAATTATAATAACGTGTGCCGTAACCTTTGAGCTTAATGACTCCTTAATGCGATCTGGCATCGACAGAGCCAGTGTCCGAATTCTTTTAGATGTAATTTTCGCTCATTCTTCTGTTATGACACGTTTTATTGTTTCTTTGATGTGAAAGGATGTTTTCGAATAGATCGCTCGATCGGGTTGAGATCCGGCGACTGAGGGGGTTTTCCCAAAATACTCGGCGTATTGTAAAGGATCCAATGTGGCGTATTTTGAGCTGTATGCTTCGGGTTGTTATTTTGTTGAAATATATAACCACCCGAAAGCCCAAATTGTTCGGCGCTTGCTTCCAAATTGTCTTTTACAATCTGAATATACTACTGATGGTTCATTTTAGCAGTTACAAACTAGATGTTGCCAATTCCATTTGCACTTATACACCCCCATAGCATGACGTTTGTAGCTCCATGTTTCACAGATGGGATTGTACTTTTGGGATTCAATTCCGTATTTTTCTTCCTCCACACTTTATAACCACAATCCGGTCCGAAAATGTTAAATTTTGTTTCATCGCTAAATATTACTCTTGGCCAAAACTCAGTATCATGATTTTTATATATTTTTGCAAATTTTATGCGTTTTTTACGATTTTTCTCGCTTATCAATGGGCTAGTACGGGGAGTTATTCCATTGTAACCAGCAGCTCTGAGCGTCCTCCGAACAGTTTCATCACTGACATGTATATCGTGATATTCTGAAAGGTCCCTGTTAACCTCTACGGCAGAAGTACGAGGCTTTTCCTTGATTTTTCTTATTATAATGCACTCGTCCCAATCGTATTTGTTGAACTTGAAATCTCTTTAAGCGTTTTTCCTTCTTCACACATTCTAAAAATTATTTTTTTTTCTTCAATTGTAGTTTCAGCGGACTTTCTACCCATTTTCAAGAATTTAAAAAAAACGTACAGCAAGACAAATTGAATTTTAAAAAAAACGAAATCCAAATGAATGCACAGCACACATGTATAGAAACAAAAGTAATGCCAAATTAAGTGGGATTCAAAAGGGTATATTTAAAGCAGGGATGTACTCAGCAGAGATGAGGACACCGAGGATTTTTCGAACACTTTTGTGAGTTGGATTTAGACTAATTATTTATTTTAGGTGATTTTTTAAGATTTACTGGTTTTAATTTTTATTTATATCTGTTTCAATGAGTTTTGATTAGCAGCATTCGTTTATATTTAAAAAAAATTGTGATTGATTTCTTATTCCGAATACTTTTATGAGCGACTGTAACTAATGTTTAAATAATGGGTATCCCCTTTTTTCAAATTCTTTGCTTACCAAAAAGTTTAGTCTTAACAAACTTGATTAAAATGTCTAGACATTATTTTTATTCTGAACTGAATGTACCGATATTGATTAAAAAAAACAGATATAATCAATAGTGGTATCAAAATGTAAACAAAAAGCTACTTCTTTCACCGTTAAACTTGTGCAATTAAAATACAATTTTTAAGAATATTAAAAAAATAAAAGATTTCAATCAGATAACTGTATAATCTATCTAGTTATTTACTCTAAAAAAACTTTGCCAATTTTTTTTATATCTATCAATAAAAATCCAAGAAAACTCATCAATTTTTATTGGAACTTTTGGAAAAGATTTAAGTTTAAAAACATTTATTTGATCCTTTTGAACTTGCTTAAGCTGTCCAAAACAATTAAATTCAACACAACGAGCACAACCCCGTGTCGCTGTACTTTGAACTTCTACAAATAGCAATAAAAACAACAACAACAACTACAGCAACCCGCTGTTTTATTAAGCTTTAACGGCAACATATTTTCCAGGAAATGTGGGCAGTGATTTCAAATGTTTGCCACTGCCACACAAGGGACCGTGAAGTAAGATGTAGCTAAAAAAAGGAGAAAAAATAGCACAGCAAAATGGAAAATAAAATAGGATTTTGAACTAGGAGAAGTGCGCTAGAAAGATTTTTTCTTGCAGGAGTGAGAAATTAAAAATATAAAAAAAAGAAAAATAATTAGAAGCAAAAATGAATCAGAAAAATAACTTCAATGAGAAATTAAATTGAGAAATTAATAGATTGAAGGAATGGTAGGAGTGGAAGAGAAGGAGCACAGACCGCATTGATAATTTTTCAGTTTACTTATGAAATGCATAAAAATCAATACCAGATGAAAGTCAGTTTAGTAATGCAGTAAGTAACAAAAAAAAGCAACTTGACTAGACAGAAATTCGTGTTAAAACTCTGTCGGCTCAATTGACTCAGCATGACTAAATGGCTCAATTGATTAAATTTTCCCAATTGATTTCAGTTTTTGTATACATATCTTTGACAAAAAATTTTTATTAATCAAAAATGTCCAGTCCATCAGTTGGTTCAATATTTGAAAACAGATTTTCTGATCAACACATTTTCATTAATTTATGGTGCTCAAATAGTGACTCAATTTATTTAAATGCACTTGGCTCAATTGGTTGAGTTGATTTAGTTGGCGAAGGAAGGCTGATATCATCAGCTAACTTCAGTGTTAAAATAATTTTTAAAATACCTCCAGTTTTCAAAATGATTAAAAAATATTATTCTTGGTGCAAGCGAGCGAAGCCTTTATGAAGCTAGTGATGTCACTTGAATATTTTTGACAGTAGCAAATTGAGTTTAAAAAGTGTGGTAGATGTGGGAAAAGAGTTGTCGATTTTTTGTACAAATGTTGATCTATTTCATTAAAGCATGAATATAATATACTACTAGCTGATATACCCGGTGTTGCTCGAGAGTAATTTATATAAACATTTTAATGTACACTTCTCGGTCAAATGCTTTTTTAAATTCTGGAATAATGAAAAACATGTTGAACTTTAAGTTTGAGGAAGGTAATTGAACGGTCCAAAAATATTTTTGGAAAATCCCTTGCGGTGAGCTAATTGAATTCGAAGAAGGCGTACGAAAAACACATTTTTAAAGTTAAAAAGTTAAAAATAAATTTATTTTACTTAAATCTACCAAAATTACCTTTTCAACAATATAAAAATTATGGTGGGACTCAATAGATTCTTGAGATATGGACATTTGAACATCTAATCAAAAATTTTTATTAAAAAAAAATATTGAACTTTTAACCAAAAAAAAATTTTTTAATTTTCTATGATTTAAATATAAATTCTAAATGTTTGATAGTTTAAATCATTATTGATTTTAAATACAAATTCTAGTTATTTCATAGTTTAAAATCGTTTATTAAGCTTTTTAGGTCAGCTTAGAACAATTAATTGCTCAAACGAATTTTTTCCAAAGAAACAACCACAACAACATTTTCAATACGAAAAGGAAAACATCACTAGCTCATTTTATTGCAATTTCAGCCCTGCTACAGGCTTCATCAGAAATCTTTGTGATGCCACCATCTGGGATCGAACCCGGGCGCGTAACGCCGTGCCAGCGCATTAGCGCATTGCACTACAGAGGCGATGAGATTTTAGTGTTAATTTCTCAGTTTTTGTCCCTCTCATACTTTTTTCGTTGCTGTTCATTTTGCTTACTTTAGTTTTTTATGCTTATGTTATTATGGAGTCCAATTATTTGTCGGAATTCGCCAAAAATTTTAATGAAATATATTAAAAACAGCGAAGATATTTGCATCGAAAGTCAAAACTTTGATTTTCATATAATTTTTTTCTCATTCTTAGCTATCGCTATTTTATGAAAAAATTGTACTGAAAATGATTCTACTAAAGTATATTGAGCCAGCCAAACGTGTGAGCTTAAATTTAAAGAAACTTGTGGTAGACATTATTTGGCTATTCACCGCAAGGTGTCTAGTTTGTACCCACAGTACTTACTAATGCGGCGCCATCTATCTGTGAATTTAAAACACAGATCAGAACCAATGAAAAGTGCTTAACAGATGCGCATATGTTATATTATATCGCCATATAGCTGATTGCATGAAAATATTAACTTTTACAGCATTCTATTCACGGTCATCTTTTCGATGAAATGGTGATATAAATTCAAAATTTAAAGTACCATTGAAAAAGAACTGAGTGACAACGCTGACACAATAGTGAGAGAAAATAGAGACATCACAAAAAAATAAATTTAAGAGAAGGAGGGGTGGGGAGGCAAAAAAATAAGTAGATTACTACAAAGAAGATTTTATATAAATCACAATTTTTGTAATTACTTTAGACACACAACTGCATTCTTAGAGAAAAATGAGGCGGAAGCGCTTAAAAGATATGGAGCTTTTTAAAATAAAACTCAGTTTTTTTAATAATTATTTATCTGGATTAAATTATAGTTAAATTTGAATAAGATTATAATCTGGTATAAAAAAATAGATTTTTTGCAATAACTTTTGATTGGATAGAGATATTGGGGTAAATTTTTCACATAAATTATTTTTGAGACTTTTGTGTAAAAAATATAAAAACAACATTTTGGAAAAAAGTCAAAGGGCTACCCTTCTCAAATTTTCAGAAATAGAGCATAAAAAAGAGTTAATAAAAAGTAGCATATCCTGAATATTTATCTAACGCTTGTTTCATCTTTCTACATACCCTTTCGTCTGTTTCACCACGCACAGAGCTTTTTTTCATCTATGTCTGAAGCTACTCCTTTGTCGAGAAGTAATGTTTTTGATTGAAGGGACTCTATTTTTAAAGGAATATGTTTAAAAATTCACATTTTTATATATATATTACTACGAAAAAAAAGTGAATAAAACTCTTTTAAAATTACACAAAAATTACCTAAAAACCTGAAAATAACTTAAAAATTGCCGAAAATGTCCAAAAAAGGCCCTAAATCGGCTTTAAATTACCTGAAAACTTAAAACCGATAAAAAATTATGAAAAATTACCTAAAAACTTTTCATATTTTAAATTTAGGAAACATAAATGGACGTTCTAAATAACCAGGAAATGTCTTATAAGCAGTAGAAAAAATATGACATGCCATCGAAATCCTAGCCCTGGTCATAATGAAAAGACTTCCATCATTTAAATGAAGTGCTGCATAGCTATACTTGTAGGTGCGAAAATTCTGCAATAATTTGTGAAAAAAATTCGAAAATTTTTGAAATATTGTTGATGAAAAACCTTGTTTTTAATTAGTCTTCATGCAGAACATTTGTGGAAATAATTTCATAGAACAGTTAAGTTCCTGAAATCCAACCCTTAGGATCTAAATTATCTCCATATTTGCAAAGCCTCGGTTAAAAGCAATTCAAATTGTGTTTCACGGTTGTTTCGCCTAATCAATAATTCACTTATGGTTTTAATCAATTCCTCTTAATAATCCATCCCTTTCCTTTGAGATCAAAGACCAAACCTTGTTTGTATAAGGCGCATGCCATGGTTCTACGAAATTTTTATTAAAAAAAAATATTTGTTTTTTCGTATAACTTTATTTTTATATAATAACAAGTTATCGTATTGATGTATACTAGGGATGTGATCGATTTTATTTTTGACGGATCTGCAATGAACCTTTCTTGAGGATGCGGTTGTTTTAAATAAATTTAGAAATATATGTTTTTATAAGAAAATATAACGAAGACGTACTAATATTAGGAAGATATTTATATACACCAAAATGTCTGTCATCCTTTCAGACACACAACTTCGCCCTTAGAGAAAAATTAGTTAAAAATGGAGAACTAAGGATAGAAAATTTTAATACAAAAATCAGTTTTATTAATAAAGTCTGGTATGGAAAAAAAATTTTTTAAGCCATAAATTTTGATTGGAAAAAGATAATGGGATAATTTTTTCACATAAATTCTTTTTGAGGCTTGATTTTTTTGTAAAAAGATATAAAAACAACATTTTGGAAAAAATAAATTTCGAGAAAAAAAATCAAAGATGGTAGGTGTGATTACAAAACAGTAAAATAATTTTTGCGCTTAACTGGAAGAATTTTTGTTAATAAATGCTATGTCATATATACGGCAGTCAGATGTGCAATTTTTACTTGATTTTATTTTTACAACAAAAACAATTTTTTAGTCATTTTGTTAGTAAAAAGTCAATATTTGGACTTTTTTTGACAAAATCATAAAACATATGCACACTAACATAACGGTAAAGCTCGAGCTATTTTTGTGAAGTGGTTTTATTGAACTTATAAGCAAAAGAATTTGAATGATATATATAAATGGACAGCGGAGATATTCGCATTGAAAGAACAAACTTTGATTTTCATGTCGTATTTTACTCATTCTTAGGTAGCGATGTTCTATAGAAAGTCGTTGGACTGAAAATTTCTACAATTTTGAATATATTTGAGTGAGTGTTTTTGATTTCAAAATAAGAAAAATTTTTGAAAATTTAATACACAAAAAGCTCCGATGGTAAAAATTATTATAATAACATTAGTTATTAGTTTAACTTTACAACTTTAGTTTAAAAATTTCGAAGGAGGCATAGGATGCATTTAATATGTATAACTAGTTTGAGCTAGATCCGTTTAGATTTGTATAAAGGCCAAACAAACAAACAAACAAACAAACAAACAAACATAAAATAAGTCTTATTACCTGGGCTATGATTTCGATGACATGTCATCTTTTTTCTGCTGCTTCTAAGACATTTCCTGCTCATTTAAGACGTTAATTTATGTTTCCTTTCGTCATTTTTCATCGTTTTTAGTTTTCAGGTAATTTTTACTAGATTTAAGGAATTTTTTGGTCATTTTTAGAGATTTTTGAGTTATTTTATTGTCATTTTTGGACGTTTTAAATTTTATGAGCATGATTTTTAGAGCATGATTTTTAGGTCATTTTAGTGTCATTTTTAAATATTATTTTTTGTTTTTTTTCGTACTAAAAAATGTCAAAATGCAAATTTAAACATATTCCTTTAATACTAGAGTCCCTTCAATCAAAAACATTACCTCTCGACAAAGGAGTAGCTTTGCTTATAGACTTCGATAAAAAAAAGCTCTGCGCATGGTGAAACTGACGAAAGGATAAGTAGAAAAATGAAACAAGTGTTAGTTAGAAACTCAGGATATGCTAGTATAAAATAAATTTTAATTTAGTAATATTTTATTTTTAAGTCTAAATTTTTTGTTTATTTTTATGCAATTGTTTGCGTTTTTTATGTCATTTTTGTCATTTTTTAAGGTAATTCTTTGCAGTTTTTTAGGTCATCATAATCCGAGCCCTGCTTATTACTATAGATAAGGACTTCTGTTTTTATTATAATCATTCAGCTTATATTAACAATAATATAATAATTCTTATATTCAAAAAATAGTATTGTTTGCACTTCACTAGCTATTACCATAATGACATTTTAAAAACATTTTTTAACAAAATGCTAAAGTTCATATAATGGAAAATATTGGCGGTGAGATATATCGCCATAAGAAATCGTGCATGAAAACAATTTTGAAAGATAGCCCACGATTCCTCCTCTCATGTTAAAAATTTAATTTGCTACTTTTTTGCCAAGATTTCGTTTTAAGTTTAGGGCAATTAATTTTTAACATTAAAACTTTTTTGGGCAATATTTAATTTTTTGATTTTAGACAAAATTTTTTTTGGGATAATTTTTCGGTGCTGTGCTGTATTGCCATGTGCACTATTGCCACCATTTTTTGCACAACAATGCGTGGCAATAATGCACAACGCCAATGTACATTATTGCCTCGAATTTTCGCATCCGTTGTTAATTAACGCCACCCTTCCCCATTTTTAACTAATTTTTTTTTTAAGGATGCAGCTATGTGTCTGGAGTAATTACAAATATTTTGATTTATATAAATATATGCCTAATATTAGTGCGTCTACTTATATTTTTGGATATAATATTCGACATTTTCAAAAACCCACTGCGTCACCATCATATATTATATTTTTACAAACTCACTTCGGTGGGCTTAAAGACAGTCGAATAATTTTAAATGTGTTTACATTCAGTTGTCTTTGGAAATGATTCTGAAAATTTCACAAATACAAATCGTAGAAAAAATTTTTATAGCAAGGTCAAAAATTAAAATTGGTAATGACATTTGAAACACGTATTGATGATGCAATGAGTGCGCATAACAAGTGAGTGCACTTCGGGGAAAAAATTTGACACTTGTTGTAAACATTCATTGTATAACCAATATGGTAGATATTGACGTGTCTCACAACACCCCACTCTCCCCTACTTTAACTCAATTTTGCTCATTAGCAAAATATTGTTTTCATATAACAAATTCTGAGCATCAAATCAAGGCTTATTTTTTCGAATTTGTTGAACTGTGATGCATGGCAGATACTAACGTGTAAGCAGCATGTGAAAAAATGTGTGTTCAAAAAAATTTAGTCAAGCATTAATTGTGTTCAAATTTCAAAAAATGTTATGCTTTGTTTTTTCTAGCAGTGGTTGGCTCAATCAAGTAAACACAATAGAATTGAACCGAATTGTGACATATTTCTGCATATCAGCACACGCACACATAAATATTGAGTATTGAGCAAAATAAAACAGAATACCCACACTG
Organism: Dichetophora obliterata; assembly: GCA_963920525.1. Classification (NCBI taxonomy): domain Eukaryota; kingdom Metazoa; phylum Arthropoda; class Insecta; order Diptera; family Sciomyzidae; genus Dichetophora; species Dichetophora obliterata. The sequence continues at coordinate 28,976,274 of OY986438.1, forward strand.
ACACGCATACTATCACAAATTTTTTTTAACGGTAATTTAAAAAAATATACGATGCCCAAATATAAAAATACCGTTGCGTAGATTTCCACGTTGACGTTGATGTTGATGTGTTGTTGACGTTATCGAAAGTTCAACGTAAATATAAGCATCAAAAAGAACAACAATAAACATTTATATATAAAAACTGTAGCATGAAACCAGACATAATGTGCATACACAAAAATGTCAAAAATGTAAAAGAAATCAGTGAACGATAAAAATAGCGGAAGTTGTTAAACTTCGAGAAGAAAATACAGCAAAAATAAAATTCAAAACGAGCTTAACTAATATATGCACAGCACAATATAAACTTATGCACTTTGTTTAGCATACAAATGCAAAGACGCATACGCGAACATGCGTCTTTGCTAGAAAAAGCTCCGCTATTTGCTAAAAAACTGCAGTTAAAGCACACTCAAATCGCTTGATATTTTCTTAAAAATCCTGGTTTTGCTTCAATTTAAGCAGAGCTTTCTGCTTTAAAAATCAATAACAGCCAGCTTATAGCTCAATTGGCTCAATAAATTAACAAATTTTCAAATAGCTCAATGGTTGGCATATTTGGCTCAATTAGTTTATATCCAAAAATATAGTAAAAGAGCAGTTTTTTATGAAAAAAGCTCAAGATTGATCAGCTGTTGGCTTTTTTGGCTCAATTGGTTTGCATAAAAAAATGTATTTAATGAACACCAAAATCTCCGAAAAGATCATTTGAGGGCAGCTGATAGCTCATTTGGCTCAATTGTCCGTTACCAAAAACTTAATACAAATTAGATCAACAGTGATCAGCTGATGGCTCATTTGATTTAATTGACTCATGTGGCTCAATTGGCTTAGTTCCAAAAATATATTATATGAACATAAAATTATTCACAGAGTTCAAATTATCGACGGTTGATCAGCTTATTGTTCATTTAGCTCTTTTGGTGCCTTTGGCTCAATTGGCTTAGAACAAAAAATTAATTAACATAAATATTAAAATAATCGAAAAGATCCAAGATGACCAACTATTGACTTATTTTGCTTGATGGACTGATTTAACTCAATTGCTTTATATAAAAAAAAATATATGAATACCCAGTACTCCGAAAAAATCAGTGGAAATAAGCTGATGGCTTGTTTAGCTCAATTGACTTATGTGTTCCAGTTGGTTAATTTTCACAAATATATTTAATAAACATCTACTTATCCAAAGAGCTCAATGGTGATCGGCCAATTTCTCATTTGACTCAATTGTCGTTCACCAAATATTTATTATACTAATACAAAAGTCTCTTAAAAGATCAATGGTAGCCAGTCGCTGGCTCATTTGGCTGCGTTGACTCATGCGTCTCAATTGGCTTACATAAAAAAATAAATTGTATGATATAAATGTATCCGAAAGATAAATGGTGATCAACTTAAGGCTGAAATGGCTCAATTAACTCATTTGGCTCAGTTGGCATACATAAAATATCCAAAAATATATTAAGTTATTCAAAAAGCCCAATTGTGATCAGCATATTTCTCGTTTGGATCGTTGCCGTATTTTGCTCAATTGGCTTATATCAAAAAATTTATTTATAAATAGCAAAGTTTACGATAAGTTTAATGGTAATTTGGCTGCTTTGACTCTTGCGTCTCAATTGGTTTATATAAAAAAATAAATTATATGATATAAATGTTTTCGAAAGATAAACGGTGATCAACTTAAGGCTGAATTGGCTCGATTTACTCATTTGATTAAACTGGCGTATATTAAATATTTAAAAATATATTAAATTATTCAAAAAGCCCCATTGGGATCAGCAGATTTCTCATTGAGTTCGTTGCCGTATTTTGCTCAATTGGCTTATATCAAAAATTTATTTATAAATACCAAAGCTTACGAGTAGTTCAATGATAATTAGCTAATGGCTCATGTGACTCAATTGACTCATTTAGCTCATTTGGCCTACATTAAAAAATTTAATATGTATACGAATATCAAAGCCTCCGAAGAGATCAATGGTAATCAGCTGATTTCAAATTTGACTCGTGGACTTATTTTGCTTGTATTAACAAATTTATTATATGAGTACCAAAATGTCCTCAAAGGTCATCAGTGACCAGCTGATGACTCATTTGGCTCAATTGACTCAGGTGGCTCAATAGAAAAGTTCTTATTACATTTAACATTCGGCTTATATTAAAAAATGTTACTATATAAATATTAAAATATCCAAAAAGATCGATGAGCTTAATTTACTCGTTGGACTCATTTCGCTCAATTGGCTAATATCAAAAAATGTTTTTGTGATTACTTAAGTATCTGAAGAGATCAATTGAGACCAGCTTACAGCTAACGTGACTCAATGATCTAAGTTCAAGAAAATATAATTACATGATTATCAAAGTGTTCGAAAAAATCAAAGGTGTGCATTTAGTGGCTCAATTGGTTAATATCCAATAACATAATAAATGAACATTAAATTATCCAAAAAACTCAATGGGGATCAGCTAATGTCTCATTAGGCTCAATGCACTCATTTGGATCGATTGGATAACTTCAATATATATCTTTTTTAAACAATGTCGGTTTTTATAGTCTAGTGAGGAATGTGTTAGACTATCAACTCAGAGGTCTCTACTTTGAATACGGGCTCGAGCATGGTTATTTTAGCTTTCTTTTTTCTTTACTACATTTATGAATTTTTGAAACAAAAAATCCACAGCTAAATTGTGGAATATGTGGAATTAAAGGACAGGAACAACTGAGGGCTGGAAATGCTTGCCGAGGTTAAGGCATAACACTAGCCTCGGCTAAAAGCAATTCAAATTGTATTTCACGTTTTTTCCGCCTAATCGATAATTCACGTATGGTTTCAATCAATTCTTCCTCTACTAATCTGACCCTTTCCTTTCAGGTCAAAGACCAAGCGTTGTTTGTACAAGGCGCATGCCTTGGTTCTTTCATCTTTAAAAAAACACAAAGCCTCAAAAAATATCAATATTTACCAGCTATTGGCTTATTTGACTAGTTTGGCTAATTTAGCTCCATTGGCTAATTTAAAACAATAGTTCTATGAGCAAAAAAAAATTCAAAACTCTTCTGCCACAACAAACACATGTGTTAACAACTTTGACCATTCGATTTAAACATGTTTTAATACTCATATTTTCTTCATATCATTTTTAATAATTCGCAATATTTGGTGCATTTTTAATGAACAAGCTTAGGCTCATTTATAAAGTTTTGTGGTCCCAACCAAATTTTATATATTTAGCAATTTTTAGTAAACTTTCCACACTGTGCACGCTGTCTTTAAACTTCTTAACTTTTTACACAGTGAAAACATGTGTTATGCAGTTGATTGGCAAGCATGTTAAAGTCAAGCGACACTGAAGACAACAACTTCTATCTCACCAACAAAAAACAAAAAAAAGAAATAAAAAATGCAACAGCAACATTGGCACGTGTTTCAACAAAACCCCACAACAACAAAATAAAATTTTTTTGTAAATCAAAAAAAAAATATATATATTTTGCTGGCGACATTGTTGTCGCTGCTTTAGCAATTTTTAAATTGACAAATTAGATTGTGGCTAACATTACATTGGAATGGCAGGGAAAGAAGAATGGCAGCTACTTAGTTTAGCCTACTATAGCGTGTGCTTAAAAGTGGTAGTGACATAGCAAGATCAACAAGAATCAGGCAAATTGTTTTTGAAATTTTAAACAAGCCGCTTGAAGTCATAAGCGACTCGTTCCTGCATATCTCTAGGCGACTGCGACGTAATGAATCGCGTTTTTTTATTATACAGCGCTAACGAGTTCCTATTCTTTTTGCTATTTAAATTGCTGTCACTGTTTTTCAAAATAAACGACTTGATTTTACGACTTAAACTTGTCTGAAATTTTAAGCATTTTCTATGAATGTTCCAAGAATTTTATTTTAAATGGCGATTTATTTCTGCATATTTTTTATGGTTTTAACAAGCTGTATGGAATAAATGAAGATAAAATCTGACTTTGGTAACAAGAGAAACAAGCTAATTAGCATTTTTTCTTTTTTAATTTTAATTTTCTAAAGCTGCAATTAAATACGGAAAGTAATCAGTAAGCTGTAATTTGAATTTTAATTTATTAAAGTCAATCATACGCCATGGTGTACTAAGAATTTTTAAATACTGTAAATATTGTTACTATTATGACTATGATGATACTGTTTTCTAGTTAAATACTAATAGAATAAATGTTTTAAAGAGTTGGCATAAAATTTAAGATGATGAAGATTATTTTTGTGATTGAGCTTATGACCTTTTTTGTGGCACGCAAGATAAGAATTGTGTTGCATTTTTTCACCGCAACTTAATTCTGAGCTCGCAAAGTTTTCTGGCCAGAAAACATGTTAATTGCTAAAATACATATTTATATCATTTTTAAATAAAAATTAATAGAAATCAAGGTAATTTTTCCACAAAAAAACTAAATTTAAACATGATATTGAATATCCTATTAACAAAGATTTCTCTTATCGGTATCTTTTGCATTGTTTTATTTCTTAGATACGTAATTTTTCGTACGTTTCGATTTTTTTTTCCTTCAAAAAAACAAAACACAAAAAAGAGTGAAGCGTGTGTTTATAAGCCAGCTTCATCATTTTGAAATTTGATATTAAAAATAAATGTGCTGAGATGTGCCAAATGCGTGCTGTTATGTGTTGCATTAAAAATTGAATTTCTTCAAATAGTTTGATTTTTGTGAGATTTTTGTACTCCGCCATTGTTTTTTCAAAAATTTGAAATTTAGCCTGTGTTATGCTCTGATTGTGCTGCAATGTGTCGATGAGAGTTTGAAATCAACCAAGATAAGTGCGATTAAAAATATGTTAAAATCTGTGGTCTCACAACATCAACATATCTCAATTTTTTAGAGAGCATTTCAAACCTTAAAAATGAATAAAAAATACTTTATTTGTTGAAAAATTAATTACGATTTTAAAATTTTGAAATGTTGAAACAAAAATTAGAATTAAAATTAATTATTTTTTTATTTTTTGTTAAATCGATGCAAACCTTAAAAATTTTCATCTAGAATGTTGCGAAACTTAAATATGCTGTTATGACCTGGAATTACAAAAACATAGGTATGTGTTAAAATTTAGCACCTCTGTTTTTTAAAATTATTATATGGAAGAATGTGTTGCAATGTACCAGATGTGTGCTTTTATGTGCCGCTTTACAAATTAAATTTCTACAAACAATTTTATTTTTACGAGGTGGTGTGTATTTTAATATGAAGTTAGCTCCACGATTAAATTTTTTTACATTTTAAAAATAGTGCTAAAATGCGCTCTGGCTGTGCTGCAATATGTTGTAGAGAAATTAAGGTTTTTTTTCAATATTTTCATTTTTAGAACAAATATGTATTTAATTTTATGTTTCCCCATTAATTTTATTTATAAATTTAAATATTTATATGAAGATAGCTGATATACTCGGTGTAAATCGAAAAGTTATGTATCTTTAAACCAAATTTTTTATCTTTATCGCAAAACATACTAAGGTCCTCAGATTCATCAAACACCTTGAATGTTGAAGGTAAATAATCTGCCATGCAAGAATTTTCAAAGTTATATTATTGCAATTTGGTAAGTGCATACCTTTGTGGTTAGTAACATTTTTGGTTTAGATGTATTTTCTTAAAAAAATTTCGTTTTCTATATGAACATGCAAGCTGCTTAAAATTTCAAGAAGTTGACACCACCAAAACTTTCGTAACTGAAACACACAAAAAGCTTTTAGTACTAATTTAATTTTTTTTTTTTAAATAGAAAAAAATCAATCAAAAATGAAAGTGCTGGCTTTGAAAGTGAATAACTCGGTCATGTTACAAAGGATTGCATTCATTTTTTTTTTTGTTTATAATTTCTTATAATTGCTTAATTGTCCATCCAATCATGTTTCAATCTTTTTCATTTTCGTTTCCCTTCTTACCTTTATTATTTTCCAAAAAAAAAACCTTAACGAATTTTTTTATTTCCAACTTTGGTAAAAATATTTGTTGTTGAAAAAATATTCAAAACCAAAAATGACTTTTTTATTATTCTTTCATATGATATGCATAAATGTAGGGTTAGTTTAAAGTTTCTATCGTAAAAATTTTAAAACGTTTTATAGGATCGAAAAATCAAGCCGAACTATTATGAACAATTTTTAATTTTTTTTTTTTTATTCATTTTGTAATTTTTTTTGCATAAAAAATGGTGTTGTGAAAGACTCATGACAATTTCTCAATTCGTTTCATAGTTATACTCTTAAATACACCTTTAAACACTGCCACAGCAACAACAGCGCCACCTACTGGATCAAACTTTAAAGAAAAACTATCTACAGACCCAGCCGCACACACTCACCAAATTTCATCAAAATCGGTCCAGCCGTTTAGGAGGAGTCAGTGACAATGCCATGAACAGAAGGATTTTATATGTTAAGATAGATAAAAATTTGAGTCATGTAGCACTCAGTATTTTCTGTGCTAAACATACTTTAATATTTTTAGTTTAATTTATCAAATATTCATTCGTTTTAGTTTTTTTTAAAAGGAAAAGTTATATGTTTCATTTACTAAAGCGACATTGGTGACCCCGTTTAGTAACACGTCTCAAATAAACACTAAAATATTAACACGTGCGATGGCTAACGACAACGTCAATAGTGGCGATGACGAATTTCGTTCATGCTCTTCTGTACCGGAAATCTCTGCTGTCAAGGTGCGAGTTCCTCCCTTCTTGCGTCAAAATCCGAAACTTTGGTTCCGACAACTAGAAAGCCAGTTCGTAACATCTGAAATTACTTCCGATTTGACCAAATATCATACTTAAGTCGGATCCATTGAAAGCACTGTTCTCAGTGCTATCAGTCATATTGTTGATGATCCACCTGCTGAAAACAAATTTAACGCGCTAAAAAAAGTAATTCTAGACGTTTATATGGACTCCGAAGAGAAACGCCTAAAACAACTTCTTGAAAATGTTAACATCGGAGATAGGAAAGCTACAGTTTTGTTACGAGAAATGAAAGAGCTTGCGTCTGGTAAAGTTTCAGATGATTTACTTAAATCTCTTTGACTGCAGCGATTGTCTCCTACCACCAAGGCAATTCTTTCCGTTCGTGAAGACCGTCTCGAAAAACTTGCAGCAATGGCAGACAAGATATATGATCAACTTGGTCAATGCAATTACAGAACAGCCATTGCTTTTAACGCAATCAACAATGCCCGTCGTCGAGATTGAATATTCTTGAACAGCAAGTTAATGAAATTCTGAACAAGATCAACGCACTTTTTATTAATAACGATAGACGACCCCGTTCACAGCAACGCACAAATACCAACAATAATCGAAATCGATCCAAATCCAAATCTGAAAAGCCGTATTGTTGGTATCATTTCAAATTTGGGTCAAACGCAACCAAATGTCATCAGCCATGCAATTTCAACAAGGCCGAAAACCGCTAGCTGCCTCATCTAAGGTGACGGATGGGAGTAGCCAGCAAGTAAGTCGCCTGTTCTTTCAAGATCGACACTCGAAGTTCAGGTTCCTCATCGATACAGGTGCAGATATCTCTGTTTTTCCAGCGACGGATCAGCAAAAATCTGCACCAGCTCATTCATTAGTCTTATACGCTGCTAACAATACTAATATACAACATTTGGTCAGAAAGTAATAAATTGCAATTTAAATTTACGCATACAGTTTTTATGGTCTTTCGTTATCGCCGATGTAACTCAGCCCATCATCGGTTCCGATTTTTTGATGCATTGTGGATTGCTGGTCGATATGAAAAATAATCGTTTGATTGACACTAAAACTCAGCTGAAGTCAAAGGGATCACTTTCAACGTATACGAGCTCATCATTGAATTGTATTGCAAATGGCAATTCGTATTATAATCTTCTCTCTGAGTTTGTAGATATGACGAGACCCAACCTTAAACTTCCAAAGGTAAAACACTCAGTTACACATCATATTGAAACTAAAGGACCTCCAGTATGCGCGAAACCACGAAGATTACCTCCTGAAAAATTGAGGGTAGCTAAGCAAGAATTCGAGTTTATGATGAAGTTGGGGATATGTCGTCCATCGAAAAGTGCTTGGTCTAGTCCTCTTCACATGCTGCCAAAATCAAATAATGAATGGCGTCCATGTGGTGACTATCGTGCGCTGAATAAAGCAACCACACCAGACAGATATCCTGTGCCACACATACATGACTTTGGTCATATGCTTGCAAATAAGAAGATATTCTCGAAGATAGATCTGGTTAAAGCTTATTTTCAGATACCGGTCGAAGAGTGGGACATTCCGAAAACCGCCATCACAACGCCTTTCGGATTATTCGAATTCACTCGAATGACTTTCGGACTCTGTAATGCAGCTCAGAGTTTCCAACGATTCATGAATGAGGTTACACGAAATCTTCATTTTTGCTACACGTACATTGATGATATTCTTGTTGCTTCCGAGTCTATGCAGGAGCACGAGATTCATTTGAGACAATTATTCCAGCGATTGCAAGATTACGGAATCACTATTAATGTAGAAAAGTGTGAATTCGGCAAGAATAAATTGAGTTTTTTGGGATACTTCGTGACATCAGATGGCTTAAAGCCAAATCCAGAGCGTGTACAAGTGACTCAAAACTACAAACTGCCAGTAACAATCAACGATTTGAGTAAAGCTACAATTTGTACTGCCTTTTAAATTGTCACTGTAAAAAATAGTTGCTACCCTTTCAGCGATACCTTAAATTAAGTCAGAAATCTTGCTGAATTTTGATATAAGGCATTTTGGAATCGTTGATCTCTTTATATCGGCATATATAAGCTAAAAATGGTATCTCTAGCATCTGGGATGATTTTTTTAAAAACTTAGCACTTTAATTGTATATAATTAATATTAACATTTGAAAGGAAAACACCCCTATAAAATGCTGTAGGACAAATATGATATTTTAATGGTTTTTTCAAAAAAATCGGCCCCATACTTTTGAAGTTTACTGGTAATAGAATGTTTGCACTTCAATTTTGTATAATAGTTTAGATAAAAATTTGCATCATAATACCTCACAACTGCAATTTGTACTGCATTTTAATTTCTTCATATAAAAATAATTTTTTTATTCTTTCAGTAATACCTTAAATCAGTGCTGGATATTTTGCGATTACAATTACTTTCCAATTACAATTACAGTAATCGTAATCTTTAAAAATTAACGATTACGATTACTGTAATTGTAATGTAAGAAACGTATTATTACGATTACTGTTATCGGTATACTCGCAAATTGCAATTACGATTACTGTAATTGTAATAGAAAAATCTATTGATTACAATTGTAATTGTAATAGAAAAATCTATTTATTACAATTACAGTTATCATAATCAATGAAAATTACAACTTAAATTACTGTTATCGTAATCATGTTTTTTGTAATTTAATTACTATGTAATTTATATCACAAATAATGGTGTTTCAAAAATAAATGTTGATGTGAAAGTCATGTAATTTAAATGTTGTCTAATTTTTCCCCTTACTATATAGCAAATGTATTGCAATTTTATTCCGAAACTATTTTATTTTGAACAATTTTTAATGATATGAAGCTACACAAGCCAACTTGAAGCCTTTTCAATTATATGAGCTGTTCAGAGCACAAGTGGCGTAAGTCCATTTTTTAGAGAAATTGAGTTAAATACGTAGAAGTGAAGAGAAAAATGTAACCTATTTATGAGTACGGACTAGAAACTTCTAGCTTACGTAATCTCTAAACAAAATGCAATACTTAGTTATTGCTCTGACAAATACCATTATTTTTTCAGAGCACAAGTGGCGTAAGTCCATTTTTGGTAGTTTTGAGAAAATTGAACATTTAGAAAAATTCTTAAATGAATTCCAAGTATGAAGAACTCAGTTTTGCTTATAAGCTTGGTCAAGAGCATAATTGGAGCTATCCATATCGTAAAAAATAAACTAAATAATACACAAAAACGATGCTGAATATTGCATATTAGTAAAAACATTTAGAATTGCGCCACTAAAAATTATTTTAAATTTCTCGTTTCCGCTGTAGAAATCTAATAGGAGATATTTTTCAAGAACTTTTTTATGAGGAATGGCAGCAGTTTTACCTAGAAGTTTTGATTACATTTTTACAACGGAAAAGAGGAATTTTAAAAAATGTTCAGAGGACAAGTGGCGTAAGTCCATTCATTTTATATCTCCCTTAATAATGAAGATAATGGCTAATGGGTAGTTTTGTCCAACTTCTATGTTAAAATTCTGTCATTCCTCATCAAAAAATTCTTAAAAACATTTTCCATTACATTTTTACAGCGGAAAGGAGGAATTTTAAAAAATTTTCAGAGGACAAGTGGCGTAAATCCATTCATTTTATATCTCCCTTAATAATGAAGATAATGACTAGTGGGTAGTTTTGTCCAACTTCTATGTAAAAATGCTGTCATTCTTCATCAAAAAATTCCTAAAAATATTTTCCATTACATTTTTACAGCGGAAAAAATAAATTTTTAAAAATTTTCAGAGGACAAGTAGCGTACGTCCATTCATTTTATATCTCCCTTAATAATAAAAATAATCGCTAAGGGGTGGTTTTGTCCAACTCCTAGGTAAAAATGTTGCCATTCCTCATCAAAAGATCTTGAAAAATATCTCATATTACATTTCTACAGCGGAAACGAGAAATTTAAAAAAATTTTCAGTGGCGCAATTCCACATGTTTTTACTAATATGCAATATTCTGCATCATTTTTATGCACTATTTAGTTCATTTTGTACGATATAGATAGCTCCATTTATGCTCTTGACCTAGCTTATAAGCAAAACTGAATTCTTTATACTTGGAATTTATTATAAGAATTTTTCTAAACATTCAATTTTCTCAAAACTACCAAAAATGGACTTACGCCACTTGTGCTCTGAACAGCTCATATATCCGAACTTATTCAATGTATCCGAGCTTTAGCCAGCTTGCAGAAATGCCAAACAGATACAAGTCATATCCATGCTTGCTCGTTGGCTTGGCTTGTTTAGAATAACTTTGTCGGGCAAAAAGTTTAAAAGCTTGAAACGATCAGCAAAAGCTTGTAAGCTCGCAAGTATCCAAGAAATTCAATGAGCTTGTGTAGAGAAAGCTTAGGCGTAATAGAACTTCTAAGGGTTCTCTGGACTCCGTGGTTGGCAGTTTAGGAGGTACACAGAGAAAACAACATTTTCAAAAGTGGCAGAAACAAGCTACTTTTAAAAACGTTTAACCCAGATTTTGCACTTCTAACGTTTATTTTAATTTTAAAAACTTACAATTTAAAATGAGATTCTAAAATGTTTGTTTGATTTTTAACAATGGATATTTTAAAATGCAATGTACAACAATTATTTATATATTAAAAACGTAAAAGTTCATTATTTGCCATTAATAAAAAAAATTTACAGAAATCCGCATTTCCTTTATTAATAAAAAAAAGCTTTATTGGTTTTCAAAATTACAGTTTTATTTTAGTTATTTTATCATCAGCTATGTTCATCTCGTTAAAATTTTTTAAAAATAATTATACTGTATCCCAGCGTCTATAAAAAATAGAACTTTGTCATATATTATTAATTTTATTTAAAATACTTACCTTTTAGTTGTGGCAGCAAATGCTCCAACTCAAACTCTTTCATTACTTTCTTGCAGGCTAAGGCCGCGTTCATAGTGGACGCTTTGGCTGAAGCTGATGCATAAAACTGCTATGTCAAGCTTTTTTTGATCATAGTGAACGCTTATTCAACGCTGCATAAAGTAGCTTATTGAGCTTATTGGTGTTCATAGTGCGCGCTTTATGCTTGTGGCTGAGATGCTTTGTTTTCATTTGTCTCTTTGGAAAATAATGCCCTCAATTGCATTTTGCAAAGTAAATGAAAGATTTTTTTGTTTAATGAGTATCTAGATTCGCGATGATCACCAATGAAAGATCAAACCAATAACAAACAAAAGTTCAAAGGAACTTGAAAACACAAAGCATAACAACGGTGGAAAGTTCAGCACAAAAAATACCCAAGAAGTAAGCAAGAAAAACGAAAACTATGTAAACAAACGAGATAGAATACACAAGTGCATACAACTGAAAAGCACCACAAAACGAAACAACAACGCAACAACAACACAACAACAGTTAAAACTTCAGCACAAAAAAATCCAACAAATAAAACAAATTCAACGAAAATATTGTTAACAGGCAAAATAAATAAACAAGTGCCGAATAGCATTTTAAAAATGCTCTACAACAAAACATAAAAAACAAAATCATTTTTCTGTGTGAGCAAGCGAGATGGATATATAAGCGCTGAAAAGCATTTGAAAATAAGCTTTATGCTAGCTTTATGCTGGCACTATGAACACTTTGAGCTTTTTCCATATGATTACACGGTGTTACAAAAAATGAATTTTTTTCTGTCCTATGAACCAAATGCACATATTCGGAAAGAGGGGAAAAACTAAAAATACACGTGTATCGTCGATTTTCATGTACACGTCAGAATTTTTTTTTTTTAAGTTTGAAGTATAAAGCTCGTAGTGGCCTGTGTGGAAGCCTTTGGACCGATTTTTAACCCTTTTTCAGTGATCTAATCGAGCTGATTTTTTGCAGGCAGACTCGTGGAAATGTCTGTAGCACGTCAAATTTTTTAAAAACAATTTTTATCAATTCTCAGATTTTCCCCAATTTTTATTATTTTTGAAAAAAAAATATTTTTTTCACTTTTCTTAGCATAACTTGAAGGGACTCCAAATTTTTAAACTACTAAAGCGTTAGGAAAAAAAATGTTTTTGACCCATCCTACTCGATATAGTTGTAGTTAGTCAATAGTAACCTTCTAACACTAAACAGTTTTTGACTTTTACAACACTTACAACTGGTCTAGGGGCCCTCAAACGATACAAGATTCATGCAGGTATTTTTTTTAAGAAGTCATTCAGTAACTTTATGTTTTTTAATGATTTTTTTGATTTAAGCTGTTTTCAATGGTCCGCAGATAAAACAAATAGTTGCAAGTTCTGAATTTTCATCAAAATTAAATGCTATCGAACAACGTGCATGGAAAGGTACAGTTGCCGTTATTGAGCAGTTTCTTGGCAACAAACGAGCTGCCAATTATAAAAATATTGTCGCAGAAATGATTTCGGCATATGGACATTTTAATGTCGCTAAAGATCCTCATTTATCACAATCACAATCATTTAGATTTTTTCCCTGATGATTTAGGAGCTTGTAGCGATGAGCATGGCGAAAGGTTCCATCAGGACATTGCGGCTATTGAAAAGCACTTTAAAGGAAAAGATATTACGCATATGCTTGGCGAATACTGTTGGTCTATTTGTCGCGATACTGAAGCAAATGCTTACAACCGCAAAAATAAAAGGCCTAAATTTCTTTAAAAACATTAAAATTTTTAATGTAACAATTATTTATTTTTATAAAACAAAAGTAATAAAAAAAATTGTTTTTTAACGAACTGAAACCTTAAAAAAAACGATAACCATAAAAAAAAATATATACTTCAAACTTAAAAAAAAAATTCTGACGTGTACATGAAAATCGCCGATACACGTGTATTTTTATTTTTTATCCCCTTTCCGAAAAAGTAAATTTGGTTCATACATAGGACAGAATGTGTGTAACACGGTGTTATACACAAAGCGTTTTTCAGCTAAACTTCTCGGCTAAGCTAAAAGCGTTTACTATGAACGCGGCCTAACTGCAGAGTGATGAAATCGAGAACGAAAAGTATTTTATTTTCTGAACAAATATCAAATACATAAGTCAATGAAACATATATAACAAACAATTCGTTATTAACAAGTGTTTTGAAACAAAGTATATGAATTTTACTATGTCATGGTAAAACGTTCGTAGTTGTTTTAAAAACGTTTCGTTTCACTTTTCTATTTAAAAATGTGCGTTTTTATTTTTGTATGGCGTAAAATGTTTTTAAAAATATTAATTTTAACCTACTCTTTATAGTAAAACATTCGTAGTTGTTTTAAAAACGTTTCGTTTTACTTTTCTATTTAAAAATGTGCGTTTTCATTTTTGTATGGCGTAAAATGTTTTTAAAAATATTAATTTTACTAAACTTTTTTAAAATGTGCGTTTTTGATTTTTTGTTTTCTCAGTGTAGCTGATTTCAGAATTGATGTAAAAATTTAAAATTCAAGATGTCGAATAGAGTTGCCACCTAATGTTTTTTAGCGAATTTTGTATTTTAGCGAATTCTTGTAATTTTGAAATTCTGACAACGGATTTGAATTCGAATCTAATGTCACTGTTTTAAAATTTGAAATGGAGGTTAGGGTTGCCACCTAAATTTTTACCACAGTACTGCCATCTAGTAAAATGTATTTTTAAGAGTTTGAAACATAATTTAACAGTGTTAGGGGTCGCTGATTACGAATGTGAAGGCAGAATATTAAAAATCGATATGGTTAATAGGTGGTAACCCTATTATAACAAATTGCACCGAATTTGTAATAATAAAAAAATTAGGTGGCGGCCCTATCCACCATATTGAATTTTAAAATTCGGAATTCAGATTCGAAATCAGCGACCTCCTTACACTGCAAAACGATGTTTACAACTCTTAAAAATACATTTTACTAGGTGGCAATACTGTAGTAAAAGTTTAGGTGGCAACACTAACCTCCATCTTAAATTTTAAAACTGTTGTGATATAAGATTCGAAATCAAATCTGTTGTCAGAATTTCAAAATTACTAGAATTCGCAAAAATACAAAAAGATCTAGGTGGCAACTCTATCCGCCATATTTAATTTTAAATTTTGACATCAATTCCGAAATCAGCTACTAAGGAGGTAGCTGAAAACCACGAAATCCACAGAACTCTTAAAACTCCTTATACGCTTAAGCTTTTCCTACACGCAGAGAAAAAACATAGTTGCAACAACCATGTTTTAAGAGGATCATAGTATGATTCGGATTATGATTGTTGCTAACATGTCCTTAAACATATAATACTTTCTTTGATCATGATAAAATAATTGCAACAACTATATGTAGAAAAGGAAATTTTTAGTAGGAACCAAAATATTATTGAAACAATCCTTATTCTCTTATTGGGTCGAATGATAAATAGAATGATTGCAACAACTTTATTATGAATTTATTTTTAGGATCCAGAATATTATTGAAACAATAATTTTATTTTTTTAATTTTCATGCACTCAAATTTTCACAGCTATAAATTAAGATATCTCCAGAGCAAGCCTCTCATTGTCTCCCAGTGGGCATTTTAGCGAGTGCTACGCAAAAAAAGGCATGCTAGCACTGCTATTATTGGCGTCAATACACCTTCCATGATCACTGCATTAATGAGTACTTCTGTAAGGCCTACCTTTTGAAGGTCCTTATTCGTCTCTTTTTATTTTATATGAAAAACTTTACAAAAAAAATTCCAAAAAAATTTTGAAATGCACAGAACAGTTTGTAAAAAAATGTAGATTTAAAAAAAAAAACAACAAAAAAATTTTTTTTTTGTCCGAGTTGGGTCTCGTACCCGGGCTCCCGAAAACTAACGCATTACATATTATATTATATGAAAATATTTATATGGATAAACTCAAAGTCTTTTCTTATAATTTTGTATGAGAAAAATTTATAAAAACATTCCAAAAAAAATTTTAAATACACAGAACAGTTTGTAAAAAAATGTAGATTTAAAAAAAAACAAAAAAAATTATTTGTTTTTGGTCCGAGTTGGGAATCGAACCTGGGCTCCCGAAAGCGTACTTTCATTTGTATTGATGCAAAATAAGCAAACGATTCCTAACAACCACGGTAGACGAGTGGGTAAGATGTCAGACCGCCGACTGAGAAGTCCATGGTTCAAATCACAAATTGTTAATAGTATTTTATTTGAAGTTGATATTTTTATTGCTTTTGCTTCTAACGTGACTTCTCAAAAGAGTGCTTCTGGCAGGTCTCTTTTGAGCAAGGAGAGCGGAAGGCCTGACAAATTTTCCCATTTCATATAAAAAAGCAAATGTAATTGTATATGAATGAGTACGGCAGTACTCTAAAATCCATACGAAGGCCTGCTAGCAGCGCTGCCAATGCCTACTGGGCTGGGCTGAACAGAAATATTAATTCAATTGAAAAATCTTTTTGATAAAATGTTCTGTCCGAGCTGGGGTTTGAACCGCGGCTTTTTCACTTACGAGGCACGCACGCTGCCAGTAGGCCACAGCCGCTACTACCGCTCGCCTGACTAATGCCATTCATAAACATGGTACATTAAGTGCATTGTCACAAAAATAGCAAAATGTGTGATAAACAAAATATAGTCAGAATTGCGAAATATATTTACGGTAAATAAAAATATGTTTGCTACAATTAAAGTCGGCACTTTTCTGCGTGCTGTTTTTGGGATAAGGCGACTTAAAATAAAACACAATAATTGAACAGTTGACAAATGAAACGACACATAGCCATGAATCTATAAAACTTATTGTGTCTGAATAAAGTGAAAGTTTTTCCTGCAATCTGTTCAGACACAATAAATTCTTTCGATTTCTGGTTATGTTCTGCTTCGTTTGCCAACAATCATAGAATAGTTCAGACAAACATTCAAAAGTCTAATATGTATGTTTGTCTCTATAATAATATTCTCATTTATCATGATTGACAGAACTACAACATTTTTGTTGCAACTAATAGTTGAGGCAATCATAGTATGTTGACGATTTCAATAATGTTATGATTTCAACTATAATGTTATTGTTGGTGCCATCATTAGTAAATAATGACTTTATTAAGACAAAAATTTGTGTTAGCAGAAATAATACAATAGTTTTAGTAAAAAAATTATTATTGCAGTAATCATGTCTCAACCATGTCTTTTCTCTGCGTGTACACAAGCTCATTGAAGTTTTTGGATACTTGCTTTAATTGTATAGTAATATTAATATGAAAATAAACTAGCCATTTCAGCCCTTGGAAGGACTTTGACCTAGCTTCTATTGATCAATTGTGTTGTGCGTGTTATTAAATGTTTGATCACAAATGACCGAGAACTGGACCTACGTGTTTTATGCCGACATTTTTACTCTCTGAGGTTTGCCATTATCTGCAGAGCGGTGACGTCCGAACAGAGAAATTATTTAAATTGAAAAAACTTTCGGTCTGAGCTGGAATTGAACCCGGGCTACCACGGTTCTTTGGCTTAGGGGCCACGCACTCTACCCACTAGGCTACGGTCGCCACTTATTGAATACTTGCCTTCGATTTCAAGCTTTTCAAGCTTTTTGCCTAAGGCATCAAGTTTTCCTTTACTTGGGACTTCGTGCCTTTCGCTTGTAAGCTAGCATACTTGCAAGTCGCAAGCTGTCGTGGGCTTATTTATATTCAAGTTCATGCTTTACTTCATTAAAAATTATTAAGCTCAAGCAAACTTGAACTTGTATTTTAGGCAATTACTTGAAATAGACTTTAAGTAGGCTTGTGCAGTTCTCTGATATAAATCAAAGCGAACTCAATAATAAGGAATGTATAAATTGATACGAGAGAAAAAGCAATTAATTCTGAAATATTAAAAATCAATATTTGCCCTAAATAAGACTAATTTTTCGAATTAAAAATCAGAAAGAGCGAGCCACTGTGGACGGCATCAAAAAGAAAGAATTACAAAGAGAACTATTCCAGCAGGGCCCAGCACAAATAAAAATTCTAGAAAAGATCTTCTTTGTGAATTGCATCATGAAAAGGACAGATTAATGCAGTTATTCAATTACAAAAAGAATTATTACAATTACAATAATCGTAATTATAATTTTACTGTAATCGTAATAAAGAAATTTTTGTATTACGACTACAGGAATTGTAATTATAGTTTTTTAATAATTACGATTACTCTAATTGTAATTAAAAATATTTCGATTATGATAACAGTAATCGTAATCAGAAATTGTACAATAAAATCAATTTGCTAGTGGTTTTTTTCCTTTCATATTGAAAAAACTTTGTTGTTGTTGTTGTTTCTTTAGAAAAATTCGTTAGAACAATTAATTGTTCTAACTTTGACCTTAAGCTCGATAAACGATTTTAAACTGTCAAACAACTAGAATTTGTATTTAAAATCAAGTATGATTTAAACTATCAAACATTTAGAATTTGTATTTAAATCATATAAAGTCAACATAGTAATCGTAATCTTTATTTTTTTACTATTACAATTATTACAAGTTTGTTCGAGATATATATTGTACTATTTTATTGTGCGCAAAAGAATAACTATTTCTTATGTACTAATATATGAAAAAAAAGCCAAATTACAAATTACAATGAAAATTATAATTTTTAATTGAAATTACAATGACAATTATAATTTGTAATTTAAATTGTAATTTATATGTAATCAATTACTAAAGTGATATTCGGGAAATGCATATCTATGCTTTCAGATAGTAAAGAGATAAAGTTTGTTTTTGTTCCGCGTAAACTTCTAAACTTTTTGTTGAATTGACACAAGGGTTATCCTAATGTGTTGTACAACACCTTGTGAAGAACATGGCTTTTGTAATATTTTGATAAAAAAATCGTACCGAAGCTTTGACTGCTTCAGTGACCAAGTTTCGCATTAACAATGACAATAAATGTTTGAAGCTTAATAACACAAATCAGATTTTGTCACAATCAACTTACAGTTCTGCATTACAATGTCATCACTGACAAATTTTTACAATCCCGTTTACATGCTGCTGCACGCTCTTTGACTTGATTAAACTAATTCAATTTTTTGCAGAAAACTTGCTGTAAGTGCTCAGTGCTTGCAACTTTAACTAAATCAAAAACTACATTTTATTTAACTATGATTAAATGTTATGATTTTTTTTCTTAAATATTTTCTTGGATATTCTCTCATTTTACCCTTTTTTTTTGGTATGTTTAATTTTATTTGCATAACACAAACACCAAAAACTCAATCAAACTTTGAACGCCTTAAAATATGCTGAAATAAATAGAAAATGCAAATTTATTTGATCAGAAGAACAAACAGTATAACAAATAAATATGACAAATAATTCAGCACGTGCTAGTAATACTTTAGACTAGACAACAAATAGCACAGATGCGTTATTTGCACAAAGTAATCCACACAAATTTCAAATGAAATAATAAAAAAAAGCGAAGAAAACCTTAAGTTTAGACAGCGTAGACGTGAAAAAAAGAACTTTGGCAAATTAAAACAAATTATGGTTAATAGAGTTTTCTTTCATTTCCGTTTTTTTCGTTAATTTTTTTTTTTTTTTTTTTGTTAAAACCAAAAATTTGTAGCGTAACTTAAGGCAAGTTGGCTTAAATAGGCGGTCATTTGTGACTAAATTTAAGGAAACCATAAACTCGGTCATGTGCAGTTTGTCAGAGAAAAACAGCATTCCTGCTTTGACGTATTTTTATAAAATTTTTCTTTTTATTTTTATCCCCTCCCCCTTCAACCTACACATTTCACAAGTGCCGCACAGCACATTTAACAGCTCTGTCAACATTTCTGTCAACTAAACATTGCTGGCTTTTGTTAAAGTGAGTACATCTCTTATAACCTCTGCATATGGCAACCAACCACCCACCTACCTTCTTAAAAAATTCTATTTTTTTCTGTGCTGCTTTATATTTGTTTTACTGTTACTTTGAGTACATTTTTTGGGTATAATTATTTCATTTTATAGCTTTTCACCCCGATCTGCTCCGGTTTGTTTTTATCTTTCTCTTCCGTTCGTAACAGTAAGAAGTTGAAAAGTCATTTAACATGTTCAAACGAGCGTAAAAATTCCATGTTTTATGTATGTATTTTTTTAACGCCAATTCGTTAAAGTGTTATGTAGTATTAAAAAAAATCTAAGCAAATAATGCCTCGATATGGCAAAAATTATAAATAAGTAAACATAAATATAAACATAAACTATTTGTTTTCACATTTAAATTATGCAACATTACAAATTCCATGCTTGCTAAAGATAAATCGAATATTTAGGTAATTTTATAATTTTCTTTTTTTTATAATTTTTAGAACTGAAAATAATATTTTTTTTTAATTTTCGTTAAGAAAATACAGCAAAACTTCAGAATTTCGAATAGATTGATCAAATCTTGATTTTTCTTTAACTTGACAATAAGTTTTTAAAAAATTTAACTGCATTATTCTGTATCACGAAGAAGCACACTAACGATGAGAAAGAAACGAGAAGCAATACAATTTTGTATGGAAAAAAGAATTGCTTCTCGTGTCTTTCTCATCGTTGGTGCGCTTGTTCATGATACAGAATAATGCAGTTATAAAAATATTATAGATAAAAAAAGTGTTTTTAGTTTATGGCGCATTTTGTTTCGACTCGCCTAAATTACTTGAATCTATATTTTTTTATACCAATATTTTTACGCACTTTTTTTGCTCACTCGATTCACTAGATTACTTTTGAGCTCACAACAGCACACGCAAACGGATGCTCCAACACTCCGAAATCCTTGAACGTAATCACTGCAGATTGCAAAAGGGTTTCGATTTTCAGAGAAATCAAAAAGTTTTCTCTAAAATTAGCATAAATTTAATTTTTATAAATTTCTTGCTCGTCAAATTCAGCTGTACTTTATTGTTGAATTAGCATTTTGATTGGTTATTTTCACCTTTTACCACATGGTGCAAATGGTAAACGCAACAAGTTGAACGCATAAAAATTGAAGCATACTTTTAAGGGTGATACATTAAGCTTATTAGATAAGCAGTAAAGTTTTTGCTGTTTGATATTTTTTACGCGTTCCTTTCAACTACCACAAGCTGGGTTAGAAATAAAAAAAAATATTTGAACTGAAGTATAAAAGTAGCGAAAAACCAAAAAAAAAATTAGTTTTGATTAGCTTTTAAATATTCGGTAGAGTACTTAAATATTAATATAAAGTATAAATATTAGTGGGTACTAGGGATGGGAATTTTTTGAGTTTTTTCGATCCCGGGATATTCGGGATCTGAAAATACAATCCCGGGATCCCGGGATCGTCCCGAAATTCAAGAAGTTTTTATTTCATTATTTTTTTTTTGCCAAAAAGTGCAACACATTCACTTCTATTCTTTTATAGTACATACTCTGTATTAAATTGATATAACAAAGAAGCACAATTTGTACTAATTCAACAAAAAAAAAAACCAAACATAAAATTTGACCAATCATATATCTTCAGTAATTTATAACATAGTTTTTGTAATACATGCACAAATACATATTTTCGGCTTAAGCTTAGTTTGCTGTAGAAGCGAAAAAAAATCTTCCGTAAGAAATGCATCGCGTTTTTGACAGCGAAAGGTAGCGACATTTTTTTTGTTGGTTAGTACGCTGTTGAACCGAAAAAATTGTTCAATGCAGCCAAGTTCACAACCATGATTGGAGAGTTAAAATGTCAAAATTTCGCTGCCTTTTATATGGCCGTACATTGAATTGGCGTGAAAATTTGACATTCAACAATAACGTTCAACTAACACATTCAACAAACACTTAATGGTAAGTATGTGTTAGTGTTGAATCTACACCAAAGTTTTGCGTGTTGAATTAAATGCCTAAAAATTTTTGTTCCTACAGCATACTAAGCTTTAGCAGTAACTGCTTACATAAAATTATTTTAAATCAGTATTTAAACAGCAATTGTTTTAAAATTAAATTTTTTTTAGATTGATTATTGTCCAATTATCCTTCAATAAATCAATTCCGCTTATAATACAGATTCTACAGCGCTTAAAACCTGGTGCGCCAGAGTAAATTTGACTAAGAAGAGTAACTTTAAGCACGATTTTCCTTGAAACATACTTTTTCAAAACTGGCTACACTACTGAAAACAAACTAATCGACCAATGAAAATTTATTTTAATCTGTTCCTATTACAATTCTACACATCTTTTACCAAAATGAGCATCTTTGGAAAATTTTTCTTGGTTTTACACGCAACAATATGGTCATATATAATGTCAATTTTTTCCACTTTTTTTCCACGCTTCTTAATTTTCTAAATTTTAAATTTTGGTAAAATATGTGCATTCAAGTCTTTCTTTGAAAAACATTTAATTTTCAGGCGATCAGCGTGATGATGTAAAATTAACATGCAAATTAAATTTTTTGTGTATTTAATAAAATTTTTTAGAAAACATCTTCTAAAATATGCCTTAATTTTAACCGCTTTGACCTAAAACCTCCCTTTAATTATATGCTTTAGCACATTCAAATTTAAATAAAAAAGTCAATACATTTAAGTAAAAAACAAATACAATACTCTTTCTATTTAGAGCTAGGTAAAAATATTTCTTCTTTTGATCAAAATACGATCTTTATGAAATTAAAGCATTAATGGTTTCATCCCCTAACTTAGACCTTAACTTATTGCATATAAGAGCTGCAGAGAAGAAGCACCGCTCCGCCTCAACGCTTGTTAGTTCGATCGTTGATCGTTGAAAGGGGGATATATGTGATGGTAGTTTGAAAAATTTTAGATTTAATAAGATTTTAGAAAAATAAGATATTAAAAAAATTGTTTTCAACAATCCCGGGACTCGAATCGAATAATCCCGGGATATTCGGGTCTTAAAAAAGATCGGGATCCCGGGATCCGGAAATCCCAACCCTAGTGGGTACATTTTGGTACATAAAATATTTAATGTTAGTTCTACAAAATAACCTTTTTTTTTCTTGGTTTTCGGCATTTTAAATTTTTTGTCAATTTTAAAGGGTCCCTAGATATGAAGATTTAAAAATCACAAAATATAATGAATGTGTGTCGAAAAATCGTGTCATCCGTTTTAAAAAAAAAAACTAAGGCTTTATTTCAAAATTTTTTCTATTTACAAAAACGCATTTAATGACATAAGAACATGAGTGAATTGAGCCATCAGCTGCTTACCATTAATCTGTTCGAAAATTTAGGTATTCATACAATACGTTTTTTGATAGAAGCCAATTGAGCCAAATCAGAAATCAGCTGACCCAATTGAGCTCTTTAGATAACACTGAACAACAAAATCATTTTTTTTTCCAAAATAAGAAGGTTCCGCCAACGGATTCTGATGGAGGGGACCAAAAAAAAATATACGTGTATCGGCGTTTTGAAAGTTTACGTCTGAGTTTTATTTTTAGGGGGTTTAATTTATCCCCCTTTTGAACTTTCTCATAGTGAATCGGCAAACGAAACCGTGTAAACCTTACGTTTTTGGTATAGGATGTGTTCAGCACGAGGAACATTTTCGTGGAATATGTTAACCCTCTAACTCTTTAATGTATGGGTCTTTTTTGACCTGTTTTTGATAAAGGGCATATAAGACCCATAAAACAGGGATATAATAGGTTAAAATATTTCACAAAAATATTTGCCATAAAATTCTACTATAAATCTCTGAATACACCAAAGCTCAAAGACCAACTTGAATGCCCAAAAAAGTGAAAACTTAAAAAGTGTTTAAGGGTTAAATTCTCACTTATTTAGAATTGGTGTCAAAATGTCCCAAAAAACTCAGTGTTAGGGTGTTAGTTCCTATAACAAAAATGTTATACGCAAAATTTCACTCAAAATCACCTTACAAAGGAAACCTCTACACATAATATCTATAAATGCAAAGAAGAGAGCAAAGAAGAGAGAGTAAATTAGCTGGTTACCATCAATATTTTCGTAGATTTTGGTATTCAAATAATAAATTTGTTGATCTACTTCAATTTTTAGACAATTAAATGTTAATTCAATATATTCTTGAGTAATGCGCTGAATTCTATAGATATTGATATGAAAAATCAGCTGATCACCATTTAGCT
The DNA here is from genome assembly GCA_963920525.1 of Dichetophora obliterata. Lineage (NCBI taxonomy): Eukaryota > Metazoa > Arthropoda > Insecta > Diptera > Sciomyzidae > Dichetophora > Dichetophora obliterata. The sequence continues at coordinate 29,000,187 of OY986438.1, forward strand.
CTTTGGATAATTAAATGTTATTTCAATATATTTTTCGGAATTAGCCAATTGAGCCACATCAGTCAATTGAACCAATCAGCTGGCTGCAATCGATCTTTTCAGTGATTTTGGTATTCATATAATAAATTTGTTTATCTAAATCAATTGAGCCAAATGAGAAATCAGCTGATCCCATTAAGCTCTTTATATTATGAAAGGTTAATTCAATGTATTTTTCGAAATTCGCCAATTGAGTCACATGAGTCAATTAAACTAAATAAGCAGTCAGCTTGTTACCACTAATCTTTTCGAAGATTCAATCGACCCCAGTTAGAAAGAGCCGGTTACCACTGATATTTTTGGAGGCTTTTGTGTTTATATAAGAAATGTTTTTTAATTAACCAATTGAGCCATATTATGGTATACTGATATTTTCGGAGGCTTGTGTGTTTATATAAAAAAAATTTTAAAATAAGCCAATTGAGTCAAATGGGTTAATCAAGTTGAATGAGCCATCAGCTTATAACTATTATAGGCCGGTGGTCTAGAATTTTTATGAAATCGATTTTTTTTGATATATCAAAAGTATAGTCTTTCCAGAATATGCTGTCAAATTTTTGTAAAAATACTGAAGTTATTTCCGCATCTGCACCATTTTAGTAGGTAAAGAGCCACAGTGTTTCGTCTGCATTCATTCTCTTTATACTCATTTATCTCGAAACTACTTTTTTGGGCATGGTGTTGTAAAAAAAAAACAAAAACTATTCAGACGAATCATATGAAATTTGTATAAGCTATTCATAACATCAGTGGCTATCGCTGGAACCAGAATCAAAATTTTATTTCAAAAATATTGTCTAGTTCATACTTAGAAACCGGTAAAAAACAAGCTGTTTTTTAAACTTAAAAAGCACGTCATTTTGTTATTTTTCAATATGTTGTTTGTCGAAGTAGTAAGCGTTTTTGCTACTTATTAAGGATCAATTGCGAAAATTAAGAACACGCATTTATTTGTATGTAATTATAATATGATTTATTTGTTGGCCGATTGCCGAAATTTTGCGATGCTAAGCAATGACAGTTAAACAACGAAAAGTGAAAGATTCTGATGCAATGCGAATATTTATACGAAAAGAAAAATAACTATAGAAAGCTTTAAGTGCAGTTAACACAAAAAATATATGTATAACGTTTGCTTGTTTACATGAACAAACGGTGGATAACCATAATTATGCAAATGTATTTAAAGAGTTTACAGTGAAACTAAATGTATAAAAATTGAACAAATTAAATAAGTGCGTATTTAGTTCTGATCATAACATTGTTTTTTCTAGTTCCAGCCATAGCTGCTGATTAATAGTATTAATAGTATTAATAGCTGTGATTAATGATTAATAGTATTCTTGGTCTTTATTTTTCAGATAAATAGAAGTGTCAAAATACTACACACAAAAGCCCCTTTTTTATACATAGTAAACATTTTTATAAATGAAAAATGAAAAAAAAAATTTTTATGCTGAATGAATGTTAGTTACTTTATAGTGGGCCCATGTGCACCGCGACCCATGGAATCTATTGTGCATGCACTTAAATAACTCTCCAGATTTAGAATTTTTATATATTTTAGCACTGTCTCTGTCTTGGTGTTCCAAATTGTTGACGGGGGCATTACTTCCCCTCCAAAATGGAGGCGTCTTAGGCTGTGGATGGCCGAAGATTCACAAAGAATGTGTTCAGGGGTTTCGTGGTGGAATGTGGTTTATGCAAGGAGGCATAGTCTGCAGACATCTGATACAGAAAGTACCATATTTTTAAGATGGTATCTGAGTGAGCAGGGACCTGTGAAGAAACTGGTGAGAATTCTAAGGCCTGTTTTGGTAAGCTTGAGTAAATCTTTGGGTTTTGCTTTTTTTCTAAGAAAAATTTCTTAGATTGCCTCTGTCCATTAGTGTTGTTCCAGTGGCATTGAAATTTCTTATCTTCCCATATTCTAATTTTTTCTGGAATGTAGCCTTTTGCTAAGCTATAGAATGGTTCAGGTCCTAAAAGAGTTCGAGACGCTCCTCGTTTGGCAAGGCAGTCCACCCTTTCATTGCCCTTGAATCCTTCGTGACCTGGAACCCACCGTAATTCTATTTTGGTGCTTTATCCCAGCTTATTTAATAGTTCTATGCAGTTGGAGACTAGTCTTGATTTAAGTTCGTAGGCTTGAAGGGCTTTTAAAGCCTTTTGACTATCTGAAATTATGTAGATGTGAGCCCCCTTTGTTTTCCTGCGGAGACATTCTCTGACACATACTTCAATGGCATATACCTCCGCCTGGAATATTGTCGGCGTGTATCCCATTGGAAGAGCTTTTTGGAAATTAGGACCATATATCCCTGCTCCCGTTACTCCATTTTCGAGTTTTGGACCCATCAGTGTACCATATGTGTGAGCCAGGATCAACTGTGAAGCTATCATTCCTCCATAGTTGCCTATTGGGTATAACGACCTTGTAGCGTTTTGAGAAGTTTACCTTCGTCAGCATCCTGTCGGGGATTTTTAAAAAGGGGTCATTTTCGAAGGTTTTGAGTATCTCCATGTGACTCGTAAAATTCCCTGCCTTGTAATCACCGACTTCTTAGACATGCCTCTTTTTCGGTAATGATCGTTAAAGGGGGGGTAGCCCTATTATTATGAATGAATATTACAATATACCTTAAAAGTTTAAATATCGTTGTTCATTTTTTTACCCTTTGAAAAAAAAAACTATAAATACCTTGAACTTCAAGCGCTGGACTAATATCATGCCTTAAGTTCAATTGGTAATATAATATTTATTTATTATATTTTTGGAAATGAGCCATCAGCTGGCCAACGTTGGTCTTTTTGGTAATTCTGATATATTTTTTGATATAAGCCAATGAAGCCAAATGAGTCAACGAGCCAAACGTGAAACGTGAAGTGCTTATCACAATTAAGCCTTTTGGATAATTATATGTTAATAAAGACTTAAAACAAGTATAGTTTAATAATGATTTAATATATTTTTGGTAATGAGCTAACTTTGCTATTGTAAATATGGCCAGATTCAGATTTCCTTGTTCCCCCGCTTTGAATTTCTAAGCACTCTATGACTCTGAGTCGTAATCGTCCATCGATATTTGGCTTTACATACGATTGTCGAGCCAGCAAATTCCTCTGCGTTTGTCAGTGTCACCGAAACTAGCAGGCATTACCGGCGTTACCTGAGTGAACGGTAACTTAAATCGGGAAAGAAGACCACACCGCACGGCGCCTTATTCTCTGACAATCTCTCCTTGTAACGAACGTCAAGCCTTTGATTGGCACCTTTTTGCTGAGTATTATTTATGAGGAATTCCAGCAAGTGATTTTTCTTGGTTTATGCAATATCCCAGATGGAAAAAGAGCCCTGCTGTATGTCTGCCAGTAACATGCCTCGGTAGGACATACCTGCTAATAAGTTTTTTCTATAGGCATGTCCTAGAACGGCATGTCTGCCAATGAACTGCCCGAGCAGCAATGCAGAATGCATCTTATGGTATGAATGCAGAAGTGATATATGTCTACCAAATGAACTGCCCTAGCAGCAATGCTGCATGCATCTCATGGCATTAATGCTACATTCATACTATGAGATGAATGCTGCATTACTGCCACGGCAGTTCATTTGACAGACATGCCTTCCTAGGACATGCCTATAGAAAAAATATATATGAGCGGTTATGGAGGCGAGCATGTCTGCTGAACTTAAAACCTATGTTGCCGGCATTTGAAAAATTATCATTATCCGGAGACTTGAACCTAGACCGCGTGTGTGTAAGTATATTGGCTTACCCACTCGACCACCACAGCTGTTAACTAATTGTCGCTTAATTTGCTTCATTAAGAATAAACGTACGAGCACAGAGTAAGAAAATTAACGCTTCCGCTTTGTTATTATAAGCATTTAATGCAAAATACACAGAAAGAAATCATTAAATAAAACAATATAAACTAAAAAAAACCTAAACAAAACGAAATGCCATTAAAAAAAAATATTTGTATCTGTTGTGATTTGAACCCACTACTCAAGATTCCAAAAAACAAGAATAAAAACTTAAGCCCTAGCCAACTGAGCCATTCGTATTGCTGTAATGTTGTTGAAATAATTAGCGTATTCACAAGTGTGCTATCATGTCATAATGTCATATTGTCCTAAAATTTTACACTAGTTTAAACATTTTGTCATTGCCTTCCATATAAAAAAGGTACTAATATATTACAACTCTGAAAGCTACGTTTATTGAAGTGTCGTAATCAAAAAGCTGTTTCTTATTTGCATTTGTTTATCTTGTAAATTTTAGTTTTAAAATTTTAGGACAATATGACATGCTAGCACACCTTGCGAATATCCTAAATATGCATAAGAACATTGTTGCTATCAGAAGTGCTTCGGTGAAAACACAAAGGGTCGGCGAATTAAAACAATCATAAAAATATTGAAGTTGTTGTCCCTTAAAATTAATCGGAATTTTGCATTAGCAAACATGATACTTTGCTTATGCATCTAACTTAGAAGTAAAGACAAAATTTTTAAAACTTCAAAAAGTACACTTTAAAACTTAGCATTAAAATTATAGACTTCCACATTCCTTCCATCGGCAGGCCAGCTTTGTTTTTCATCTGGGATGTTGAACAATACAATACAACGTTGTAACAATACAACGCTGGCTTACTTTGTTTAGCAATCGCTGCCTATAAGTTGACTTACCCAGTGGGCATTTTAGCTTTAGCATTACATGCTAGCACTGCTATTATTGGCGCCAATACACCTTCCATGATCACTGCATTGATGAGTACTTCTGTAGGGCCTACTTTTTGAAGGTTCTAATTCTTTTAATATTATATTATATAAAAAAATTTACAAAAAAAATTCCAAAAAAAATTTTAAATACACAGAACAGTTTGTAAAAAATGTAGATTTAAAAAAAAAACAAAAAATTTTTTGTCCGAGTTGGGTCTCGAATCCGGGCTCCCGAAAGCTAACTTTCAGTTGTATTGATGCAAAATAACCCAGTGGGCATTTTAGCGAGTGCTCCGCAAAAGAAGGTATGCTTTTATTGGCGTCAATACACCTTCCCTGATCACTGCATTGACGAGTACTTCTGTAAGACCTACCTTTTGAAGGTTCTGATTTTTTTCACATTATTTTATTTAAAAAAATTTCAAAAAAAATTTATATGCACAAAAAAACAAAAAAAATATTTTTTTTTGTCCGAGTCTCGAACCCGGGCTCCCGAAAACTAACACATTACATATTATATTATGTGAAAATATTATATATAATAATATAAGTCTTTTCTTAAGTTTTTGTAAGAAGAAAATTTATAAAAAAAATTCCAAAAAAAAATTTTAAATACACAAATTTAATACACAAAATTTTAAATAAATAAACAGTTTGTAAAAAAATTTAGATTTTAAAAAAACAACAAAAAACTTTTGTCCGAGTTGGGTCTCGAACCCAGGCTCCCAAAAGCTTACTTTCATTTGTGTTAATTTTCCCATTTCATACAAGCAATACAACAGTGTTTGCAAGGTGTGTGGAAGGCCTTTTAAAACCTAACGCAGGCCTGCTAGAAGGCCTTCGGACTCCTGCAATTGCCCACTGGGTAGCAACCCAACACACAGCCAAGCGTACTATTAAGGCGGATTCACTGACCACCTTCAGCAAGTTTTGCAAGTTTTTTATATGACGTTTTGAAGATTTTTGTGCTCTATCTCTCAACACACTCAATAAGAGCATAACAAAAACTTACTGCACTCTCTTTGACTTGGTTAACCTAATTTAAAAATTTTCTTGCTGAATCTTTTTGAGTAGTGTTGCCAGTTGAGTTGTTTCTTGAGTTGAAGTTGGCATATTTTATTATTGAAGCTTCAAAATAAAGAAGCATTGAGTCTGGCAATATTGAATATGACAAAGGTAAACAGAAAACTTGCTGAGAGTTTTACATGTCAGTGAATCGACCTGCGGCACATTCCCACAGAGAGAGCAAGAAAGCTGTCACAAAAAACTTGCTGAAGGTGGTCAGTGTATCCGCCTTTAGCGGAGAGATCAAATTTGCGACGTCAGCAAGTACTGACTTACAAAAATTTACACTGTAGTGATGTGGTATCGACTAGTAGCGCTGCGGCGCTATTTTTGGTGCTGCAGCGAGTGTTAAATGGACTTCTGGGTCATGCTACTATAACTTAGTTAATGAACGACTCACGCAACATCCAGACATTTTCAAAACGTTCAATTCTTAGAGAAGCCATTCAAATGTAATATCAACCTATTGATTAAGTAGTGTTAAGAATAAAATAATTTGGAGAAATAAAGTGAGGAAATTTTATTAATGCTACAATTAAAGAAGTTTTATGAATACAAAGCCTTATTTTCATAACTTTACATACAAAGCCATATCATAATTATACTTAGAGTGAGAGTTAAACAAAACGGAAAAAATACTTTTCTTATATTTTTATATCTAAGAGTTCTGAATTAAAATAAAAATTACAAAATAAATTAGATTTAAAATTATTTTAACAAATTAAGAAAGTTTTATTTTTCTTGCAACAAATTTTCTTTATATGAAAATAAATTAGATGTATAGATTTTATTTACTTTTTCAGAGTTTCTAGTTATGTTAATTAGACGATATATAAAATTTTTAAGTAAAATCTTATAGTTCATAAACCTATTCGGGAATTTTTATACATCGCTGACGCATGTGCTGTTTTTGAATTGCTTGGAAGAAGCCACACCTTTTTTTTTTAATCCATATCATATGCACTGCAAACACAGATAATAAAAGCTCACTCACACTTACGTTCTGTTAGCGACCTTATTTTGCTTTAATATCGATATTTAGCTATTGCATTTTGCATGGGAGGCGTTACTCTCTCTTTAATAATACAGTTCACTAGCTGATATACCCGGTGTTACTCGAGAGTCATTTATGTAAACATTTTAATATACACTTCTCGATAAAATGTTTTTGTAAATTTTGGACGACTATAAAAATATAAAATAAAATTTACCGAGCTTTTTTAACGAAGAAATAATTTTATCACTGTTTTTTCGCAATCAAAAACTGTTTTTTAGTTCTAAACTGAATTTACTGGTTACTGGTAAGCATGTTACATGCACTTCGCTAATGAAAATCAAATTTGTAAAAAAAAAGGAAAATGGACACCAATCTTCCTAAATTTTTTAGTAGTTTTTCCAGTTGGAAAATAACAATTGGATTGTCTCTAAATTAAAAATTAATATAAATTGAGTCTGATAGTTGATGCAACTTCGTAAATCTTCTGAATTCCTTTTTTATACGAAAAATTGTACAGTCGTTTCTTAATGTAAATTAGCAAAAAGGTGTAAGTTAAGAAAGCAGTCACTTTTTAATTTTTATTATAGTATATACAGTAACCTGTTACAATATTATCGACGCAAACAGTTGATCGGCATAAACCCAGCTGAAAAATCTGCAAGAACAGTGCAAGAAGTGCCATTATGTTATTTGCTGCAAGTTTACGCTTTGTGCGAAAAGAACTAAATTGAGTAACAGTTACTGACTTTTCTAAACTATTGGAATAGTGTCGGTAATGCAGTACTTACTTCTAGTTTATAATATTTTCCAGCATACTTTTCAGCATATTTTCGGTTAGTACGCAATTCAACCAAAAAATTTGTTAAATGCAGCCAAGCTTACAACCATGATTGGAGAGTTAAATTGTCAAAATTTCGCTGTCTATTATATGTCGGTACATTAAGTTGCCGTGGAAATTTGACTTTCAACAATATTGTTCAAATAACACATTAAACATGAAAAAATTAGCTTTTACAGCATTCTTATTCACAGTCATCTTTTCGATGAAATAGTGATATATATAGAACATTTAAAGTACCATTGATAAAGAACTGAGTGACAACGGTAAAACAATAGTGAGAAAAATGAGAGATATCACAACAAAACAAATTTAACAGGAGGGGGACGGAGGGGTGGGGAGGCAAAAAATAGATTATTATAAGGAAGATTTATAATACAACTGCACACAACTGCATTCTTAAAGATAAATGGAGACGCTCAAATTATATAGAGAATATTAAAAAAAAACTCAGTTTTATTAATAATAGTCTGGTATGAAAAAATAGATTTTTAGCCATAACTTTTGATTGGGGTAATTTTTTCACATAAATTATTTTTGAGACTTGACTTTTAGGTAAAAAATATAAAAACAACATTTTAGAAAAAATAAATTTCGCGAAAAAAATCAAAGGGGGTACCCTTGTTGTGTTGATAACAAAAACAGTAAAATAATTTTTGCGCTTAGCTGAAAGAATTTTTGCAAATAAATGCTATGTCATATGAAAGGTAGCCAGATGTGCAATTTTTAATTGATTTCATTTTTACAACAACAACAATTTTTGAGTAATTATTTGAGTAAAAGGTCAATATTTTGGACCTTTTTTGACATAATCATAAAACATATATACACTGACTTAACGGTACAGTTCAACCTACTTTTGTGAAGTGATTTTATTGAACTTTTGAACAAAAAAAATTTGAATGAAATATATTAATGGACAGAGGAGAAATTTGCATCGAAAGACCAAACTTTGATTTTCATGTCGTTTTTTCTCATTCTTAGGTAACGATGTTTTATGAAAAAGTCGTTGCACTGAAAATTTATACAAATTTGAATATGTGTGAGTGTTTTTGATGTCAAAATAACAAACAATTTTTAAAATTAAATACACAAAAAACTCAAAATAACAAAATTGCCTTCAGTTGAAAAAGTTCGGAGGGGCGTGGCAAAAACTAAGTATTTAACAATTTAATATAGGATGCACTTAATACATACACTTAGTTTGAGCGAAATCTGTTGAGCCGTTTAGATTTGTGTAAAGGCCAAACAAACAGAAAATTAGTTTTATTACTATAAATAGTCGATGGTATGGAAAAATAGATTTTTAGCCATAACTTTTGATTGGAAAGAAATATTGGGGTAATTTTTTCGCATAAATTATTTTTCAGACTTGGCTTTTTTGTTAAAAATATAAAACAACATTTTGAAAACTGTTCCTTTTTTAAGCATACAGCTCCGTGCAACTTATTAGGGACACTGTATAAACATAGAAACTTTAGGAAAATTCGTTGTTTTTTTAAGAAAAACACTGAGTTTTGGTCTAATTTAAATTGAGCTCACTTGTCAAAAGACCTTAAAATGAAATCAATGAAACTGCATGTGTAAAGTGAAGGCGAATACTAAATTTCGACGATGTCTAACCTATAACTCCAAAGCTATACGATATCAAAAATTTGGGTTGTATAGGAGGTGCAACGCCCCCTTCACGAAAACCATAAAATGTTATCACTGTAACTGCATGTGTAAATTGAAGTCGAATACTGATCTCCGATGCTGTGCGACCTATACCTCTAAAGCTATTCGATATCGCAAATTTTTATATAATTGTGGGCGGTAAAAGGGGATGTGTCAATTTTTTAACTGAAACCATCTGGTGCTCGACACAAATCCATTGCCAAAATTTGAGCTCAATCGGACCAGTAGTTTCAAAGTCTTTTGATCTTTTCTTAAACGTAGGCGTAGTTATAGTGTCATTACGCCTATTTTTAGTATAATTACCGACAGTTTTCATACGAATTCATTTACCAAGTTTTAGTTTTATACGAGCAAAACCATTTTAAGTATAGCATTTTTATTGATTTGTGGGCGGTTAAAGGGGGTGTGGTATTAAATTACTTTTTTCCTAAACCTTCGCCTATCAATTACAAACAAACCCGTAGAAGAAAGTATCCAATTTGGTCCATTCGTTTCCAAGTTTTAAGCATCCGAACAAATCAGGACCCATTTTTATATATATAGATGATTTGATAAAACTATTTTCTAACCTCGTACGATTTTTCTTACGCCAACTTTGATCAATTTAATAAAAAAACTGTTGAGCCTTAGAGAAAAATTTAAATGCTAGATTATCGTTTTAAGTTTTTGCTCTAAGCCTGTTTAGCTTTTAGTCGTTGGTCTTCGGTTTATGTTCAGGTTTTGTTTTCTTCCCTCAATTCTGTTGCAGGCTTAGGTTATTTCACATACCAACTTTTAGCAAAATCGGTCAAGTCAGTTAGGAGTTATTGAGTCTTAAAAATGCACTACTTAAAGCGTCTTCTTGCGGAAGTCTTTGGAATTTTTTTTGCCGATGTTTTATCTTGGGTGCAGTTGAACCGTGATACCAAATTTCATTGAAATCGGTCTAGGCGTTAAGAAGTTATTATGGAGTGCCACGCCCACAGACTTTCGCCCACTTTTTCAAATCCCCTATGATCTTCCTCCCTATAAAACGTACTCGTTGTCGAAATTTCAACTGAATCAGATAAACGGTGCGCGAGCATATACGGAACAGACAGACAGACAGAAGGACAAACATTTGATTTTATATATTAGAACATTATTATTATTTTGTCAATATTTTGTAGCAAAAGCGTTATTGTCAATTACTGTTTGACATCTGCGAAGCATAGACTTCACTAAATTTTTACATACACTGTTAGGAAGCGCTTCCCAAACTTTTTTTGTTTTATCGTACAGCTTATCAAAGTTGCCTATCTTGAGCAAGCTCACTTCTTTTTTTATAACCTGCTATAAATTCTCAATTGGATTGAGGTCAGGACTGCAAGATGGCCAGTACAAAACAGTAACTTGATTATCTCAAAACCACTGCTTGACCAGCCGAGCGGTGTGCTTCGGGTCATTGTCCTGCTGAAATATGCAAGTTACGGACATATTTTCATCTGAATAAGGCCAGCATCACGTTGTCCAGAATTTCAATATATTGGAACCGGTTCGTAGAACTGGTGGGCCGACACCACGCCATGACATAGCACCCCAAAGCATAATGCCTCCTCCTCCGTGCTTCAGTGCAGGTCGGGTGTACTTTGGGTCGAACTCCTTTACCCCTGGGCAGTGGACATATTTTTTCCATTGAGTGACACTCTATTTATTTTAATTTCGTCTGAAAGCGATACTCTCTTCCACTCTTTTGCTCCCATATGCTCTTTTCTTACAGTTGCGTTTAAATAATAGAGGCTTCTCCTGTGAAATCTTTCTAAAAAGACCGGCTTCGCACAAACGTCTCCTAATAGTGTCTACGGATGGTGCTGCCTCGTTTTCGCCATAAATATCCATTTGTACTTCGTTTGCAGATTTGTGCGGATTTTTTTTAGATTCTCGGACCATGAGAGTTTCTTCTCGACCATTAGTAATTCTTTGTTTGCGTTGCACCTTTTCTGCAGTCGATTTTTTTTTTTAAATACTGAAGAGCATTTCCTGCCATGGTTTTAGAAACTTTTAAGGCAGCTGCGATTTGTCGACATGGTCTTCCATCTTGGTGCATCTGAATAATGATTTTTCGGATGCTGACGTCACAAGATTTATTTTTGCCCTATACAATTCCCTTACTAAAAATGTATATAAAAATCACGTTTTTTTATTTTACAAGATTATTAAAAATTTGATATTGTCACTGTCCCTAATTTGTTGCACGTGCTACTTTAAACGAAATTTCAAATGGCTTCACTGCTAAAGAATAACGGTAAAAAAAGTGATGCCTATGTGGTGTTTTCAAAAGTACTAGAGTTGCATTTGTTGAAAAGTATTGCTACTACGAATTTTTTGCCTTTTAAAAAGTGTTTGCATCGCTGAACATATCAAAAACCACTGTCCCTAATTTGTTGCACGTAGCTGTATATAGTTCGAACCTTGTACGGCCACTGCTCGGTTCTGTGAGGACTCAAATTGTTGCACAATTTGGGCCTCACAAATTATATAAATGAATTGTTAACTGAATTTAAAATATGGAAAATGTAAACAACAAATTTAAAGATTTATTATATATTATGAATAAAATGTATGGAAATTATTGTATTGTATTATATCTTATTAGGTAAAATATATAATATTAATGTTATAAATATTCTATTGAGGAAAAAATAATGTATCGAATAACAAATAAGCAAGGAAATAATAAATACACACATACAAACATGCAAAGCCATGTACACAGTCACATAAATACAGGCAGGGAAAACAAAACAAGTGAACACGGAACAGAAAGGCAACGGGAGAATATAAAGCAGTCGCGTTTGCTTAGCACAGGCAGTTTTGTCGCAGGCGCAGTAGCATGCACATTAGGCCGGGTCAATTTGTATGGACGAATTTTTTGGAGGTCTGGCTCAGCGAAATTCGTAAAATACATGTAATTTCAAGACTTTTTCTCCACTACAGCATATACAAATTCTGAAAAAAAGCCGAAATGGCTTCACTGCTAAAGAATAACGGTAAAAAAAGTGATGCCTATGTGGTGTTTTCAAAAGTACTAGAGTTGCATTTGTTGAAAAGTATTGCTACTACGAATTTTTTGCCTTTTAAAAAGTGTTTGCATCGCTGAACATATCAAAAACCACTGTCCCTAATTTGTTGCACGTAGCTGTATATAGTTCGAACCTTGTACGGCCACTGCTCGGTTCTGTGAGGACTCAAATTGTTGCACAATTTGGGCCTCACAAATTATATAAATGAATTGTTAACTGAATTTAAAATATGGAAAATGTAAACAACAAATTTAAAGATTTATTATATATTATGAATAAAATGTATGGAAATTATTGTATTGTATTATATCTTATTAGGTAAAATATATAATATTAATGTTATAAATATTCTATTGAGGAAAAAATAATGTATCGAATAACAAATAAGCAAGGAAATAATAAATACACACATACAAACATGCAAAGCCATGTACACAGTCACATAAATACAGGCAGGGAAAACAAAACAAGTGAACACGGAACAGAAAGGCAACGGGAGAATATAAAGCAGTCGCGTTTGCTTAGCACAGGCAGTTTTGTCGCAGGCGCAGTAGCATGCACATTAGGCCGGGTCAATTTGTATGGACGAATTTTTTGGAGGTCTGGCTCAGCGAAATTCGTAAAATACATGTAATTTCAAGACTTTTTCTCCACTACAGCATATACAAATTCTGAAAAAAAGCTGTGCGGACTTTCGTAAATAGATTTTGTTCTCAATTATAAAATATGAATGTATGTGTATGAATCTATTTACGAAAGTCCGCACAGCTTTTTTTCAAAATTTGTATATGCTGTAGTGGAGAAAAAGTCTTGAAATTACATGTATTTTACGAATTTCGCTGAGCCAGAATTTGACCCGCCCTAATGCACATGCTTTGAGACTGAGTAGTTAGTTCAATCGTAGTTATCTTAAGCGAAGGTGTCCTCACCCTTCGAACGTGGTTTACTCTAAGTCAGGCGTAGTTATCTTAAGCGAAGGTGTACTCACCCTTCGAACGTTGCTTACTTTAAGTTCAAAACGTAGTTATCTTAAGCGAAGGTGTACTCACCCTTCGAGCATAGTTTACTCTAAGCTCAGGCGTAGTTATCTTAAGCGAAGGTGTACTCACTCTTTGAACATAGTTTTACTCTAAGCTCAGGCGTAGTTATCGTAAGCGAAGGTGTACTCACCCTTCGAACTTTGTTTACTCTAAGTTCAAAACGTAGTTATCTTAAGCGAAGGTGTACTCACCCTTCGAACATAGTTTTACTCTAAGCTCAGGCGTAGTTATCTTAAGCGAAGGTGTACTCACCCTTCGAACGTTGTTTACTCTAAGCTCAGGCGTAGTTATAGTAAGCGAAGGTGTACTCACCCTTCAAACTTTGTTTACTATAAGTTCAAAACATAGTTATCTTAAGCGAAGGTGTACTCACCCTTCGAGCATAGTTTACTCTAAGCTCAGGCGTAGTTATCTTAAGCGAAGGTGTACTCACCCTTCGAACTTTGTTTACTCTAAGATCAAAACGTAGTTATCTTAAGCGAAGGTACCTCCACCCTTCGAACGTAGTTTTAATCTGAGTTCTATCATAGTCACTCACAGCGAATGGAATCATAGCAAGTAGCGGCATAAATATGAATAAGCAAAGATTAATTATATCAATTTAATTTATATAATGCTTAATAATTAATAATAATTAAGTAACGTACTCGTTAAGTAATAAATAAAACAAATGAAAAAATAATAAAGACCTACTCTACATTTTAAAACTAAAACGCTGGCTTTCTTATTTAAAACAATGGAATCATTGGTAAATAAATTATTTTGTAAGAACCCCTGGTTTACTCACTGAGCCTACCTCAGCAAAAATCAGTAACGAGCAAAAGGGTTCGTTACAGTTCTGATTTGACCACTGTTCAGACAAATTATCTTTCAAACACCCGTTGTACGGTCACTTTTCTACCCTTTTCAACCGCGGTTCATACTAAGTTTAAAAAAAAATATATTACTCGGGTGTCCACCATGACGGCGACTTATATAACTGCTTTCAGATGAACATTTCGAAACGAAATGTGGTCTTAAGTTGGGTACATCAAAATTGCAGAGATAAGAAATCGGATATGGCAGAATGCATATACTCAAAAATATTTGTGTGTGAATATTAACAATAACTGCGTTCATTCTACGAATTTTATTTGTAGTTTTCAGCTAAGAATAGGATTCGTAAAATCGACGTATTTTAGTACTTTTATTACAAATATTTTATTCGTATTCGTACAAAAACAAATGTTTATTGTACGAATACATTTGCTACATTTACGAATGATCATAATATCTAATAACGAAAAAAAAAATGCCTGAGCTGGAGTTTGAACCTCTGCTCTTTAGCTTACGGGCCACGCACTCTACCAGTAGGCTACAGCCACTTTACAATCATACAGTTCCTTATATTCTGTAGTTGTGCTAACTACCAGGCTGAACGATTTCGTTTTTATATTAACCACTGTACATAAAAAACCACTGTCCCTAATTAGTTGCACGTAACTGTATATAAAATTATTTGAACCTTCCATCCGTTTGATATAAAATTATTGGAAACATAAAACCGAAACACGTAAAACGTTGAGTAACGTTACTACTTACATTAGATAATAAAAACAATTTTTTTTTATTGTACATAGTATTCTTACGTTTTTCGAGAAGCTTACGAGAAGCTGCATTAACTATAAGTTTATTTCTTACAAGCGCTTATAAATAAATAAATAAATTAAATAAATTAAAAATAAAAAAAACACTTTGAAAAATACTAGAAAATTTATGTAAATTCTTTGAAAGCAGTAAACAAACAAAAACAGTAAAAATAACATAACATAACAATAACAATAACAACCAAAAAATAGTTGGAAGCTCTTCTTCTAGAGCAGTGAGGTTTCGTGGCTGTAGTTCGTGTAAATAGCTACCTATGTTTTTGTTGTTTTCTTAGCAATTCACTAAGATGTTGTTGTTGTTGTTTGGGTTGTTGTTATTGCAGCAGCCTCTTCATGTTATTAAATGCTGATGACAGTAATAATAATAATAATATAATAATAAAATAAAGAAAAAGAAGCCCTGCAGCGCTTCTCCTGGTAGCAGCAACTATTTTCTTATTTATTTGCATAGAGTTGCCATCCTGCATGCACACAACTATAATAAAGCGTAGTTGTTGATAAGAATACTCTTTAGATATTTGTTGTTGTTGTTGTTGTTTTCTGCAATTAATTGCAGTTATTAGCAAGAGCAACTGGATAACAACTGGTAAGAAGCTTTGAAAATGACTAGTGGGTATGGCAATGGTGGGCGTTTGGAATAAAAAAGTACTATAAAGCATTGAAATAAATGCAAGCAAAATACTAGGAAATACAATTGAAATTTAATACCACACTTATTATAAAGATTTTGATCAAAAACAAATAAATCCCATTAAGCTTTATTTATGCCTCAGAGTTGAGCGCGTAACAGAGAACGAAAAAATTGTGAAGCTATTTTTTATCATTTGCTTTGACTTGAGGGCATCAGAAATGATATTTTTTCCATGGCAACCCTGTAGCTAATTCCAATTCGTACGTTTTTAATTAGAGAAAATGTTCAAAAGGGGCTCGTATCAAGGGTCAGAAGAACAAAGTGAAAATGAGATGCAATTTATTGCTGCAGAATATAATTTTAACAACGCATAATTCCATTTATTTCTTCATTTTGCTATTCTTAATCATCACGAGGTGCTTTCAAGACTTTATATTTGCTGAACATCTCATGCATTTTTACTTTAAAATCAAATCTTTCATAATAAAATCTCCTTTCTATAGCAGATTAACAGCATCGCATTGCACACTCAATCGAAAGGTCATAAGGCAAAAATTTTTAAGTATGCAATGCTTACATGTTTGTTTTTCTTTTAAATTTTGACTGTATGCTCAATTTTGTGAGTCTCTGTAAAGCGGTACTCACGGATCACGTTCAGCAGGTTTTCTGCAAAAATTTACATTATTTTAATCAAGTCAAAGAGCGTTTAGCAGATTTTTGTTTCTCTCTCAGTGATTGAGGAGAGAGGTAGAGCACAAAAACGTCATATAAAAAAAACTTGCTGAAGGTAGGACGCCTGATCATGATATAAGCATAGAGGTAGCTGCAGCACTGACTGCGCTCTCTGTGTGACAGCTGTGTGGCGAATGGAAACGAAAGAAAAGAAATAAAAAGTTTTGCTTCATTTTGACATTTCCAGCAGTATGCTCTCATTTGGTGCATCTACCTGTAATCCTCTACCATGCGCTAGATATTGTTTGTTGGCTTATATCTTTTTAATATTTTCAGTGTGGTGAGATTTTGTGCCGAACGCAGCCAAAAATTTTATTTTAAAATGTTTTGCAGAGTATTTTTGAAGTTGTGAGGATGAAAGTTGTCACTCGTTTTCATCCCACACTTTTTTATTTTTATGTACAAAGAAATTTATATTTTAAGACAGTTTTAATTAAGTAATTAGATTGTTTTTATTAAGATTGTTTAAGATTAAATTAGGATACTATACAGCTAACAGTTAACGTGAAGACGACCATTAAGTTAGGCTATTTCGCTCGGTTACCAACACTAGGCCAAGTTAAATACACACGCCCATGGCAGAAGAATAAAAGGGGTTACACATTAGCGAACCTGTTTCTCATACAGCGGCCTTGTTCGAACCAATTTGATAGTTAAGAAGCTAATTTGACGGTTTGTGTAACGTGTTGGCAAAAATGTTTGATTTTTTCGTTCAAACCAGGATTGTAAAACAAAATTATGGCGAAAAACAACAAAAATGCTTCGCTTGTATGACGAACACGTTGCTATAATTTGAACGCTATCTTTTTCGAACAAGTTAAACCCACCATGTTGTTTGAGGAACAAGTTCGCTAATGTGTAACCTCTTTAGGGTAGGGTAAGGAGATTCAACACACCGACAGCTAATGTCAAAATTAATTTTAGCGATGCCACTTTTCAGTATTGTTGAAGGGAAATTATGCCAGGTTTAATAGGTTAAAGTAAGAACACATGTCTCTTTAATGAAATAAATAAATTTTTATGTGATTTCGAAGTAGTATCTTCTTGTATATATTACGCAAACACAAATTTTGTCCGGCGTAAGGCTTTTTAAGTGCAAGTCCAATCTTAATAAATTTAGTATGGTTTAATAGGCTTTGACTTGTAGATGTGCAAACTGGACTTTTTATTTCTTAAAAATTAATATTTTTTATGCTAAAGCGAGTTATAGTTTGCATATAATTGTTATTATGTTGCTTTTTCTCTTTTTAATATCAGCATATGCCTAAAAATATGTGAGGTATTTTTTCAATAGCTATGAAACTGTGAACTATGAACTGTTATACTAACGAATAATCTTTAATAACTTCACAGCTAAAACTATGAATTGATATATTCAATATCAAAGTTATACTGGAATGATTTCTTACAGTTGAAAAAAGATTTCTACACTGTTGGTCGGAAAATTTTTTACATTTTTAAAAATTTTCATAAAAATTCAATAAGAAATTAGAAACTGGTTGTGAAACATTTTTGTTCAAGCATTTTTCAACTATGCTAACATTATATCGTCGTTGCGCGTGCAATACCTCGTATATTGCAAAAAGACCAAAATTAATTTAATTTCAATTTTGATAAGTTAAAAATCTATTCAATAGCTTAAAATAAAATCTAGGTATGTTTAATTTTGGCGTTTTAACGCGACACTGGTTTACTAGTTTTCACTAATTTATCACTGCGCATTATTTTTTTTATTTGTTTTAATTATTAGTTTATTATATAAGGCGTAAGAACAGTGTAATCGTCAGAATTTTAGATGTTTTTTGTTTATTTTATAATAAGAAATTGATTTGATGGATTCATATAAAACTTTATACACATCTGTAGAACATTAATGAGTACTTCAAAAAATGTTTGAATTGGCATATTTTTGGATAACGGTCGTTTTAAAATGGCACCTCTTGAATCTGGCCTCAGTGGCGTTGACAGCTATTCGTTCAAATGAATCATCATCTGAGGACAAAAACCGAAAAAGATTCTGAAGATATTTATTATTTATATTTTTCAAAGAGGAAAACAAATTTTCAAAGTTTCGCTTAGAAAAAAAATGGCTGCCATTTGAAAAAAGTTTTCGCGTGTTTTTTATAGAAATTTGTTTATAAAAAATCAAAAAAATATAGAGAAAACGGCTAATTGAGGCTGAAAAAGAACGTTTTATCTACAAGAGCGAATTTCAATGAAATCGATCGGACAAAACTGTCTTAGTTGTGCTGTCAACCAGATAAAAAAAAAGTGATTTTGAGTAAACGGCCATTATATAATCCTTGAGGGAAAAGTTTATGATTAGTAATTGATTACGATTACAAATAATCAAAAAATAATTACAATTACTTGAAATTACGAAAACAATCAAAAAGAATTAAAAGCAGGGACCAAAAATAACTCTTATTTTACAATTTTCAGATGAAAAAAGCATAACGAAAAAGTTGCCGGTGGACTTTTTTAAGTAAACCATTATAATCGTATTGGTAGCAGCTTCGAGATATTAAACGCCTTTTAAATTTTTGACTGTAACTATAAAAGTTAAATTTAACTGTTAATTTTTACCTTTTATTTTTTCGGGCAAAAATAACTGTTACTTTTGACTTTTATTTTGAAGGTAAAAAATAACAGTTATTTTGTGCCTTTTATTTTTCGGTCGATAATATCAGGCAATTTGTATTTTTTTAAAGACCGCTTGACTATATGAAATACTATAAAAATAACTAAAAAAGTGTCATAGCTCAAAATGTGCGCTCTACTGAGGCAATGAAAATTGCATTTAATTTTTATTTTTCGTTCAAGCGGCCTTTAAAAAAATTTTAATTGCCTGATATTTTTGACCGAAAAAATAAAAGGCACATAATAACTGCTATTTTTGACCTAAAAAATAACAGTCAAAACTAACAGTTATATTTGCCCGAAAAAAATAAAATACATAAAACAACTAGTATTTTTGTCGGAAAAAATAAAAGTTAAATGATAACTGTTAACATCTGATTTTTGTGATAAAAACCATAACCAGTAAGGTCCCTGATTTAAAGTAATACAGAAAAAATAGTACTACTTTAAGAACATATTTAAATAATCAAAAAAAAAATCAAAAATAATTTCTAGAAGTAGTCAGATCATTTTTCTTGATTACTTTTGATTTTGTTTGATTATTTTCGTAATCCGAAGTAATCGTAATTATTTTTTGATTATTTGTAATCGTAATAATTAGATTATGATTACAAACAGAAAAGAATCGTACTTAATCAATTATTTGTACTTTTTAAAATAATAATCGAATTAATAATGATGACGATTAGTAATTACGATAAGTAGTCATTATTTAACAGCTATGGTGTAAACTAATAATATATGAAAAAAATAATTTTATTTTCTGAAAATTATATTAAAAAAAAAATCAAAAATAATTTCTAGAAGTAGTCAGATCAGTTTTCTTGATTACTTTTGATTTTCTTTGATTATTTTCGTAATCCTAAGTAATCGTAATTATTTTTTGATTATTTGTGATCGTAATAATTAGATTATTATTACAAACAGAAAAGAATCGTACTTAATCAATTATTTGTCCTTTTTAAAATAATAATCGAATTAATAATGATGACGATTAGTAATTACGATAAGTAATCATTATTTAACAGCTATGGTGTAAACTAATAATATATGAAAAAAATAATTTTATTTTCTGAAAATTTTACACTGTTTATACCCCTTAAGAATTTAATTCTTTTATGCATTTTTGACATAAGTATATTGTGTTTTTGCAAAATGCACATGTTCCTAACTGCACTGTCAATTGCACTGAATCGTGAATACCCCTAAGGAATTTGAACCGAATGGCCCACGCCGCTTTATTACATCAGAAAATTTTTGGACACTGCTTTAAAGTTTGCTTAAAATTACTAACTTGTACTTCCCCGTTTTCCAGTTTAATACTGGATCAGAAACGCTAGGAAAAAACATGGATCTTTGCATGATACAATCATGGATTATTCTTTGAAGATACGGCAGCACTGTATTTTGTGATTTTGACGTTAGCTGTCGGTGTGGTGAATCTCTTTACCGTACCTTATTTTTCTGTCTTGCACACGCCATAAGAAATAGATAAACTTACCTCAGCCAAACCTACCATGAACACGCTGTGCAGTCGAACCCAGCTGGCTACAGATTTCGACAGTCGAAGAAAAATCATTCTTGCTGCCGCCGCCACTTAGGTAAGTGGATCATCTTTCTTAACTCCTAATCTTGACTCGAATTCCATTGCACTAGGACGCTTGTATAGTGCAATGAAATTTTCTAAGTTTTTTCGCTAAGGCGCTTGCCTAGTCATCAAGATTTTTCTAATTGTTTTTCAATAATTCGTGTCGTGGTACCGCTTTGTCACTTGGCTAGCACGTTAAATAGTTTTTTAAGTCTTGTTGTATCACGCCACTTGACTGACACAACGGTACTTTTCCTTTTTCTTCGCCTCGTGTCACTTGACTAGTGTTTTGTTTTGATTCAAAGTGCATCTTAGCGCAATACATGAGGCTATTACGGCCCGGTATCGACCCCCGCTGGCATCACAAAGATTTCTGATGAAGCCTGTAGCGGGCCGAAATTGCAATAAAATCAGCTAGTGATGTTATCCCTTTCATATTGAAAACTGTTGTTGTTGTTGTTGTTGTTTCTTTGGAACAAAGTCGTTAGAGCAATTAATTGTTTTAACCTGACCTAAAGCTCAATACAAGATTTCAAACTATCAAGAATGATTTAAACTATCAAACATTTAGAATTTGTATTTAAATCATAGAAAATCAACATAATAAATAACAAGGTCATATAGAAAACTTTAAAACGAATTAAATTTAAATAAATCAAAAAGTGACGTCATCAAATTAATAAAACATTCGAAACATCGAATAGACTTACGCTCGGCTGTGGTGATATTTTAACTTCAACGAAGATATTCTTTTAAAACTATGGCCAACCTGCAAACCTTTATCCCCCATACAAAGTGGCTTTATGAAACCAGTAAAATTTTTTCAAGTCTACAAAAATTAATACAATATCTTCAAATTTTATAAATTAGTTATAATTATTACTACATACTCAAAGTTTTATATTCGACACGAAGTGACGTCATCATAATAGTTCAGCCTTCATAATTTCTACAAAAACTAATGTATGGACTACATATTTTACGCGTTTAATATTTTTTTACTCCAAATATGTACACTTCTTTTTAAATTAAATAAAAACTAAGCCCCATAAAAAGTGACGTCATCAAAATAATAAAACTTTTTACTTATTTTTCCGCATTTAATGGACTCAAACAAAAACTATGGTTAAGTTACAAACTTTCCCGTCTATATAATTTCATTTGAATTTCTGGTGAGTTTTCACCAAAAAAATTCCAATTATAGTCTAAATTTTAATATTTAAGTTTTAATTCCCCTTCAAATTCGTTTCAATATATTTTGCCACAAACTGTTGCTTCGTTTGTGTATTTAGTCAAAGACAACTCATCAATTTGTTCAATAAATATTACATATATGTATACATCTAAGTTCAAAGAGCATAGAAAATTCTGGTAAAACTAAACAGCGTTTATAGAGATATATTTATATTTTCACCATAATCACTAAGACAACAGATACAACAAATACAGCAGCAGCAACGACATTGGTCTATTGAGTGTAGTTTTGTGGAAATAAAATATTGTTTTTATACAGCTATAGACAACGAGCATTCGTAAAATCAGACATAAGTTATTCACTATCGATTTTATGAAAAAAGTTAAAGCGAAAAAGCAAAAAGAGGAGAGACGTGAACTGGCAGTCGTACAGGGAAAGACAGTAGAAGAGAACAGGCCAAAATCGACATATGCATGCGTGTATGTTATAGCTCTATTGGAATAAAAATATCTATAAAAAATATATGTTTCCGAGTTTTACCTAGAAAGTTGTGCTTGAGAGCGCTTAGACTTTGTGCCCGCTGTTTTCTACAGGGGCGTATGAGTAACTTTTCGAAATGCTAATCAAATAATTCATAACGGCACATGACGGTAAATAGGAAGCAACTTTTTTTATCTACCTAACATTTATCTTCTACTAGCTAATGTAGCCGGTATTACTCAGGAAATTTTTGATATATTTTTTTTAATAATAAAATATATCAAATAATAAAAAACAAGTTACACTTTAGTTACCAAATTTAAGCGTTTAAGTAACAAAGCCCTGAATTGCTTGAGATATTATTACAGATAGTTTTTCTATTTTCTAATTTCAAAAACTTTTGGACCTATAACTTCCAAAACTTCTGATCAATGTGCATTAAAGTAAAGTTTTGACATTTGGGTTAATATATAATAAAGGAATTTTCAGTGTACACAGAAAAAAAGAAGTTATGTATTTGAATTAGTATTAAATATCTCACAACTTCGCAATGTGTATGTATATAAAATGTTATAGGCGAGAAGATAAATTAATTTTTTTTAAGTATTATAGGTCCCAGGGGAAAATTTATAGTTGGGAGAGTGACACCATGAAGGGTAGCGACAAATCGAGACAGGGAAGTGACATACTATTAGTATTTTTATATGTTAAATTTAATATATCAATTAAAGTTGTTACTCATTAATGTTAAGTATTTTAATTAATGCAATTCTCTCAGTCTGAAGTCTTAAAATTTTATGTTATTTTATTTAATTATATCTTAACATTAAATCTGATTACAAACAAATCAATGAAAATAATGAATTAATATAAAATTAAAATTAAATTAAAGTAAAATCAAACCACTTTTTACAAAATATTAAATATTTGGTATTATTACTTCTTAAAGGAAAACCAAAAACTAAAGCTTCATGATATAAAATACAAAATAAAATAACAAAATTGAATTCACTACCTCTTGGTTCATAATCCAACGGCTAAGCCTACTCGTCTATCGACTCAACTCTGCGATATTAGAATAAGTGAATACTTAAAATGATTTCAATGAAGTAAGAGACATAGAATATTTTTATTGCTTCTTTTATACATCGATATTTTGCTAATAATCTGTACCAGTGTAAAGTTAGATCAAAATGTCCCAAATTTTTTTATTTAGCCCAACTTTTGAATTTGCTTTAAAACTCACCCCAAACATTTTAATTCGCCTCAACTTGTTTAAAGTGGCAAAAAACAGCCCGCTCTATCGTTCTTGATACCTAAATTTTGGCTGAAGTGAAAAATCGTGATTTTTGTATGAAAGTAATAATTCCACACACCAAAACTTGCCCCAAAAAAAGGTACATCCTGAATTTTGAATATGTGATAGCTGATGGCAAGACGATGATTTTAGTCCTTAATCTCAAGATTGCTTCCTATGGTCCTTCATAGTCGTAAAATGGTCTTGAAGTAAAATACTCAGTTCAGAAAAAAACGATTTTTTTTTATAAACGAAAAAAATTATAGAAACTGAAAATTTGCCATTCTACATTTTTGATCAAAAATTTTTGATCAAAAATGTCTTTTAATACGTTTTATTGGATGGCACTATTCTAAAGTCCCGTTCTATCGTCCTTGGTAGCTAAATTTGGGCTGAAGTGCAAAAAACCGTGTTTTTTTATGAAAGTAAGAATTCCACACCCCAAAACTTGCCCCAAAACAAAACGTTCCATCCTAAATTTCGAATATGGCAAATTGATGGTTTTAGTCCTTAATCCCAAAATTGCTATCTATCGTCCTTCGTACTGTAAAATGGTCTTAAAGTAAAATACTCAGTACAGAAAAAAAAATTGTAACGAAATGTATTTTTATGTGTTTAATAGAACGGCACTATGCTCAAGTTCTACTCTATTGTCCTTGGTACCTAAATTTGGGCTGAAATGCAAAACTCGTGATTTTTGTATGAAAGTAAGAACTCCACACCAAAAAACTTGCCACCCCTAAAAAAGATCCATCCTGAATATTAAACATGTGATAGCTGATGGCAAGAGGATGATTTTAAATCTTAATCCCAGAATTGCTATCTATCATACTTCATACCGTAAAATGGTCTTGAAATAAAATACTCAGTTCAGAAACAAACCATTTTTTTATAAACGAAACAAATTATAAAAACTAAAATTATAGAAAAATACTCAGTTCAGAAAAAAAATGTATTTTTAAAACAAAAAAAACTATAGAAGGTGAAAACGTTCCACTCTACATTTTTGCGCTAAAATGTTTTTAATGTGTTTAGTGGAACAGCACTATGCTGAAGTCACGCTCTATCGTCCTTGGTACCTAAATTTGGGCTGAAGTGCAAAAAATCGTGATTTTTGTATGAAAGTAAGAATTCCATACCCCAAAACTTGCCCCAAAACAAAATATTCCATCCTAAATTTCGAATATGTGATAGCTAATGGCAAACTGATGATTTTAGTTCTTGATCCCAGAATTGCTATCTATCGTCCCTCATACCGTAAAATGGTCTTGAAGTAAAATACTCAGTACAGAAAAAAAATGTCTTTTTAAAATGAAAAAACTGTAGAAGTTGAAAAGGTTCCACTCTAGATTATTGCTCAAAAATTTAATTTAATTTGGCAAATCGACTGGCACTATGCTCAAGTCCCGCTCTTTCGTTCTTGGTACCTAAATTTGGGCTGAAGTGCAAAAAATCGTAATTTTTTGTATGAAAGTAAGAATTTCACACCCCAAAACTTGCCTAAAACAAAACTTTCCATCCTGAATTTTGGATACATGATAGCTGATGGCAAACTGATGATTTTAGTCTTCAATCCTAGAATTAGTTTCTATCATCCTTCATACTGTAAAACAGTCGTGTAGTAAAATACTCAGAACAGAAAAAATTTTCTTTATACAACGAAAAAAACTTTAGAAGGTGAAAAGGTTCAACTCAACATTTTTGTTCAAAAATTTATATTTAATTCATATAATTCACGGGAATTTTTTTGATGATAGTTGAAGGAACATACGGTCAAAAATAATTAAATATTAGGGAGGAGAGGGCGATAGCTCAAATAATATAGAATTTTAATACAAAAATGATTGAAACAAATAGTCAATGAAGAAGAGTGTCCCAAAAATCACTGACATTTTAATTTTTTTATAAAACGCATTGTTTTGTTAAAATGTCTGGGAATTTTTATTGAACTATAAAGTAGAGACATGGGGTTACGGAATATACTATCACTCATAAGGCCACCTCACCCTCGCTTGCACATGCGAGCCCTTTTAATGAAATTTTCCATGACATTCTGGCATAATTCTGGATAAATTGCTGCAATGACCAGTTCGACTTCCTATTTCAAATCCGGAATCAATCGGAGCTTGTTGGCATGGACCTCCTTGTTGAAGAAACTCTAAAAAGAGATATCCAACGACATCAAGTCCCATGACCTCAATGGCCTGTTGACATCACCTCGACGCGAGAAAATCTTCCCTTCGAATTTCGTTTACAATAAGTGCATTGTGACCTTGGCAGTGTGTCAAGTCGCACCGTCCTGTTGAAACCACATGTCGCCAAAATTCATATAAGCAATTTCAGGCCAAAATGAGTTGGAAGAATGGCCCGATGACACCTCCAGCCCAAATCCACACCACAAAACACCGTTGTGGATGCAAAATCTGCAAAATGTTCACTGTTTTTGTAGGGAATTTTCGCAATTTGTACACCCGAATCAAAATGTCAGTGAATTTTGGACACCGTTTTAGCAACCAATATAGATATGGTGAACATGTATATTGTGTTAGTGTTATGATATAAATAGATATAAATAAGCTTTAATTTTTTATATTAATTCAATAATGAAATAATTTAAATAAATTACTTTAATTATATGTATTTTTGATATGGTAACACTTTTGCTTAAAAGAAATAGTTTCAGTAATGTATAAAAAATTTAATAAATTGCTATAAGCTCTTCTAATTTTTCATGCCAACTGTAGCTACACAATTAGAATTCACAACGTCTACAAAAAATTTCCAGCTAACTGCGCCAACAAAAATTACCAAGGAAATCTACAAACAAGGACGCACAGAGAAGAACAAGATCATAGCGGAACTTTTAGAACTTTTTGATTTTCATCCTACATGTAGGGCGGGTTGAAGCATGAGCTTTCGCACATCCTACATGTCCGTTCGACCTGTTAAATCGGTCCTACATGTAGGATAGTCTGAAACCCCCTATTAGCATGAAAATTCTTATATAGCAGTAAGGCGGTCCGTGGCAGGACAACGTCTTCCAAGGAATACTAATATTTTATATATAGGTTTTCGCTTCGGTCTGCAGTCCTCTCACTGCTATACTTTTTTTTTAATTCCTTGGTAACTATGTTGTATGAAATAGTCATGGTTCTAATAGTTTCTACAATATTGATAGAAGATATCTCCATTTTTTTGGTGTCAAGATAACAAAAATTTGTTAAAATTAAATTGACGATGGTAAAAAATATTTTACTAGCAAATTTGACGTTAGATAAAAAAACGCAGAAGGTGCGTGGTCAAAACTAAGTATGTAACAATCCAATCTGCGATGCACACAATATGTGTACCAAATTTGAGCGAAATTCGTCCAAACGTTAAGATTTGTATAAATGCCAAACAAACAAACAAACAAACAAACAGAAAATTAGTCTTATTAATACACATACGTATGATAAGTTTGATACATTGATAATAATGACAAGATACACCAAAGGCATATTAAAACAAACTCAAAGGTTTTCGCTTTGATTTTTTAATTATTTTTACATACATACATGTGTACATATATATATTTTTATTTTTTTTTTTTTTTTTTTGTCAACAAAATAAATTTTCAACTTTATTTATGATTTCTTCATTTTAACTGAGTTTTGAGTTGCTGTTGTTGAATGTTGATTTTAATTAATAACTCGTTTCAAAGATATTTCTCTTTTAATTTGATGGCAGAACTTTTGTTGTAATTGTTTTATTTAATTGTTGCGAGTGTTGCACACAATTAAGCTTTCAAATCTTGTCGTCTGCTACGACTACTCTTTTCAGGCTTAAACATGAATTTGTTTGTGTTTTTGTGTGTAAAACTTTTTGCATCCTCGTAAACTTTTTAGCTTTAGCTACAATTAAAAATTGTCGTCTTTTCTCTGTTGTCTCTAGCAATTAGTTGTTGTTATTTTGCTGTTATTGTATGATTGCATTAGTCACCACCACTTTTGTCATCTATTACACTAGGCGACAAGTTTAAAAGCAAAAAGTCTGTGTTCCGGTTGCGACTTCAAAATTTTTATTGTTAATGCCTTCTTACTACAAAAAAAATATATATACAGCTGCGGTCAAAATAATAGCAGTACCCTTATATTCAGACATGTTTGGATAAATAATACTAGTCTACAAATTTCGGATCCGGTAAGTCCATTTTCATTCCTATACGTACTTTCAACACTCGTTCCAACTCCGTACTCAGTTTCCTCCTATATTGTAAAATTTTTAAGATACAGAGTGTTTCACGTTTTTGGCACGAGTTTAGTATTATTGATCTAGAATCTAAACTACTCACCATAATATAAAAAATATTATTTTGTATTTTAGAAAAAGTATCAAATTTTCTATTTATATATCAACCACTATCGTGTCATGTGCTGTAGCGGAGCTAAAATTTTCAAATTTTCCAACGAAATATCAAAAAATTTTGTATATTTTATTTTATCGGAGCTGTTATCATTCAAAGTTAGAATTTAGAAAAAAACTGTTGGCTAAGTGTATTATTACATGAAAAAAATTACATTTTAAATTTGAACGGTTACAGTTCCGCTAAAACAAAAGATACAAAATTTGTTGATATTTCGTTGGATAATCTCAGAATTTTAGCTTCAATACAGCACATGACACGATAGTGGTTGTTACATTGATGGAAAAGTTGATAATTTTTAAAAAATACAAAACAATACTTTTTATTTTATGGTGAGTAGTTTAGATTCGAGGTCAATAATACTAAACACTTGCCAAAAACGTGAAACACCCTGTATCTTGAAATTTTGACAATATAGGAGGAAACTGAATACGGAGTTGGAACGAATATTGAAAGTACATATAGGAATGAAAATGGACTTACTGGATCCGAAATTCGTAGACTAGTATTATTTATCCAAACATGTCTGAATATAAGGGTGCTGCTATTATTTTGACCGCAACTGTATACATAAATTTTTTAGATTTAATTTAATTTTGTAAGGTTTTTGCTAAGTTTTCTTTTATTTTCACACACAAAATCTGGATACTCAATTGATTTATATGGTTACAAGTAAATTATATGTACATTCTTTTGACTGAACGAGTCAAGAAACCTACACGGAGAAAACTGTTTGCTAAATTGGTATTGTGGTTAAGAAAAACATGCGCTTGAATCTTAGTCACTTCCAGGGACCGAAAATAACTGTTATTTTGCAATTTTCAGATGAAAAAGGCATAGCGAAAAAGTTGCCGGAGGACTTTTTTATATATATGTACCATTATTATCGTACTGGCAGTAGCTTTGCGAATATTAAACGCCTTTTAAATTTTTGGCTGTTAATACAATATAAAAATGAAAAATAGCTGTTATTTTTTGCCTTTTATTTTTTTGGGCAAAAATAACTGTTACTTTTGACTTTTATTTTTTAGGTCAAAAATAACAGTTATTTTGTGCCTTTAATTTTTTTCTTTCAAAAATATCAGGCAATTTGTATTTTTTTAAAGGTCGAATAAAAAACTTTAAAAACTTAAAAGTTCTAAAGCTCAAAATGTGCGCGCTGATGAGACGATAAAAATTGCATAAAACTTTTTTTTGCCGTTCAAGTGGCCTTTAAAAAAATTTAAATTGCCTGATATTTTTGACCGAAAAAAATAAAAGGCACAAAATAACTGTTATTTTTGACCAAAAAAATAAAAGTCAAAAGTAACAGTTATTTTTGCCCGAAAAAATAAAAGGCATTAAATAACTAGTATTTTTGTCTGAAAAAAAGAAAAGTTAAATGATAACTGTTACTATCTGGCTTTTTTGATAAAAACAATAACCGGTACGGTCCCTGGTCACTTCAAAGTTATGCTAGATTTCAGCAAAAACTAATCAAAATTTGCTTTTCCAGTTTATAATAACTTAGCACAATTTTGATTAAATTCAAGCAAAATTTTGCTTAGTTATTATCAACTGCAAAAGCAAATTTCTTCCTAAGTCAGGCAAATATTTGCTAAATTATTTTAAATTGGAATAGCAAATTTTTATTAGTTTTTGCTGAAATCTAGCATATTTTTGCAATGAAATAATTATTAACATATGATTAAATTGAAAAATTACCATTATTCGGAATCTTGAACCTAGGCCTCGTGATTGTTAGTGCATTCGGCTATCCATTCGACCACCGCAGTTGTTAAGCAATCGTCGCCTAATTTTCGTCATTAATAATAAACGTGTGCTCATGTGTTTGAAAGAAATTTGCTTGAATTTAGTAAAAATTTGCTATTTGAGTTTATAATAATTTAGCAAATATTTGCTTGAGTTAGGCAAAAATTTGCTTATTGAGCTTATAATAACTTAGCAAATATTTGCTTGAGTTTAGTAAAAATTTGCTAATTGAGCTTATAATAACTTAGCAAATATTTGCTAGAGTTTAGTAAAAATGTGCTTTTGAGTTTGTAATAACTCAGCAAAATTTTGCTTGAATTTGATATAATTTTGCTTTTTCCTAAATACATGAGAAGTGATTTCAATTTAGCAATCTTTTTCTAAAATCACACTGTGACTGAGCAAAGTTTTGCTGATTTGCTTTTAAGCAGAACATTTTCTTGATTCAAGCAAGACAATTAACTCCATGTACGCATTTGTTTTGCTTATCGTTATTGCTCTTCAAATTGCACCTACCTGATTTTTCTGCCATGAATAAATCTTATTTGAATTTTTTACTTTTTTTTTAAAGTCGATTTTGGAAAGAGTCAAATTTTCGATTTGGTTATCAAAATTTCAAAAAATTTCATATATACACACTAAAAAATTTGAAAAATACATTCACACCGGTGAGCGGACATTTACATTTTCTACACCGAACGGTGTTAATTTACACCGCAGACTCGGTATGAAATGACGAACTTATCCGATCGGTGTGAAATTAGAAAGGCAAAGAAGAAGAGCAATATTGAAATCACATTCTCATTGATAAAGAAATTAAAAATTTAAATTTCCCAATTTTATTTGTTCATTTTAATTTAACAAATTAATTTTTAATAAAACTACAACAATCATGTTTGCATTTGTTGCTATTATTTGCATAAAAAACTTTTAAATGTTTGTACTAACTAAAAAGAGAAATCTTATTTGAACAATGTATTCTGTTATAATTAATAAATAAATAAATAAATAAATAAATAAATAAATAAATAAATAAATAAATAAATAAATAAATAAATAAATAAATAAATAAATAAATAAATAAATAAATAAATAAATAAATAAATAAATAAAATAAATAAATCTTGATTAAAGATTCAAACTTTATTTTTGACACCACGAAATAGACCCCAAAAAATTAAATAAGCACCAAAAAATGTCCATACTTCATATGAAATAACTCCCAATCTTTGGGGACAATTTCATTATTTTTGGAAAATATTTAATTTTTTGTTTGGTTCTTATTCCATTATGAAATAAAGCCCAATGAAATAAGTTCCTATCAAAATTTTCACAATTAACAAATTTAATGACAATTTAATAAAAATTAGAAAAAACATCCTTTCGAATAGTTAAAAATTACACCGTTCGGTGTTAAAAAATTATCATTTTGCGTATTATAAATAAACACCTAACAGGGTACAAAACAAACATCCTATCTGATGTTTACTATTTTACACCGATCGGTGCGAAAAAAATATGCTCTATCGGATATAAAATTCTGGCACTTTGACACGATGTTTTTTAACAACGAACGGTGCAGGACTCCCTGGAACACCGATCGGTGTAAAAATCCTATACAAATTTTCAAGTGTGTAATAGCTATCAAATAATCCCAGTGAACCAAAACTGTCTTTTTTTAATTCATTTATGAACCTTTCGAGTAGAAGAGTTCATTTTCAGCACTCATAAATTATCCTTTTCGGACTCATTCGTCAGACTAAAATGCCTCTCAATAATGAACCTAATTTTGTTCGGAAATTAGTTAAAAAAGAGCCATAAATTTCACTTTTTTTGTTCAGAAATAAGTTAAAAAAGAATCGTAGAAAAGTTTTTTTTCGGCACTCGAAAATGAACCCTTTTTGAATCAACCGCCGGACGAAAATACCCCTCAGAAACGAAACTTTTTTTTTGGAAATGAGTTAAAAAATGAACCATAGAGAAGTTATTTTTCGGCACTTGGAAATAAACCATTTATGAATCAATCGCCGGGCGAAAATGCCTCTCAGAAACAAACCTTTTTTTCTTTGGAAATGAGTTAAAAAATGAACCATATAAAAGTTATTTTTCGGCACTCGAAAATTGTCGTGGTTTTCTTCTATTTGGGCTTGATCTTAATTTTTATAGAATGTTGAAATGTTATGACAGACTTGTTGATAGATCAAAAGGAAAATAGTTTTTCGAACGTGTAGCAGTACATCCATCTCTCTTCTAATGGCGAGAATCAATTCGCACTGGTAAAAATATTTATATGACGTTTGTATGAAGGTTAAAAATATCAGCAAAGGTTTAAATTATTTCATTTTCAACTCAATTTAGTATATAAAAGAGTAATATTTATGATTCATTTCTGAACTTATTTATGAACAAGAAATGGTTCGTTTATGAGATATTGTTTCATCTGATATGATAAAAAATTATTCTTTTTTGAACTCATTTAAGAATGCAAAAAAGAAACATTTATAATTCGTTTCAGAACTCATTAATGTACAAAAATGGTTTATTTACCAGGAATTTTTAGCTTCTGAAATGATTCTTTTTCGACTCAAAATAAGTTTTTGATTAATGTTGTAACAGAAGTACATTTTTCATTTATGGGAATAGTTTTTACGAATTTAATCTTCTCTTGCAAACACTTTTAAGTGACAAAATAAAAAATTAAAAATTAAAAAAAAATCTATCCTGAAACGTTCGCAAAACTCTCACCTTACGCAAAACCTTCGCTTATGGCTCAGTGGGTAGAATTAAAATGAAAATTTTATGGGGGCATTGAACAATTTTTTGCTGGAAACGAAATTTAATGAATTCAGTCCTATCAAGAATGTAGTTTAAATCAACTTATTAAAAACATAGATTAAAAAAATGTCTACACAAAACTCTCACGTTACGCTTGTGGTTCAGTAAGGAGGAGAAAATTTGATGATCTTTTTTTGAACTCATTTAACAATGTAAAAAAATAACATTTATTGTTAATTTTTTAATGCATTTATGAATAAAAAATGGTTTATTTATTAGTAACCCACTGAACCATAGGCGAAGGTTTTGCGTAAGGTGAGCGTTTTGCGAACGTTTTGGGATAGAATTTTTTTTAAATTTTTATTTTGTCGCTTAAAAGTGCTTGCGAAGAAGATTTTCGCAAAAATTTTTAAGAGCTACAAGCTTAGATCTCGAAAAATTTTCTTTCGTGAGCCGTTTCTTGTACCCTAGGGAATAAACTTTAAGTTTTATAATCTAGGGGGTTGTAGAATAAAGGTTTATAAATTTACAGGGAGAAGAGAAAATTGGTAACAATCTTTTAGATTTTCGTGAACTAATTATTCTGGAAAAAATTTTTCCATCTTATTTGCGAAAGATAAAAGATTAAATTCTCGAAAACTTTTCCCATAAATAAAAACTGTATTTCTTTTGCGAAATTCATAAAAAACTTATTTTAAGTCGAAAAAGAATCATTTAAGAAGCTAAAAAATCCTCGCAAATGGACTATTTTTGTTTACAAATGAGTTCTGAAACGAATTATAAACGTTTCTTTTTTGCATTCTTAAATGAGTTCAAAAAATAATAATTTATTATGATATCAGTAGAAATAATAATTCATAAACGAACCAATTTTTGTTCATAAATAAGTTAAAAAATGAATCATAAATATTACTTTTTCATGAACAAAAATTAGTTAAAAAAGGAATTTGATATTGATATTTTTATAATAGTAAATTAACCTTCATACAAACGTCATATAAACTTTCTCACCAGTGCAAATTAATTCTCTCCATAAGAAGAGAGATGGATATACTGCTACATGTTCGAAAAACTATATTCATTTTCATCTATCAATAAGTCTGTCATAACACTTCAACATTTCTATCAAAAATTTAGACCAAGCCCAAATAGAAAGAAAACCATGACAACATTCCATGCAAAAAACTAATCAAAAAAGTTCCCCAATAATTAACTTTACTCATTAGATATTTTTAAAATATGTCACTTTATGTTTGAACTACCTGCCAAATTATTTTAAAACCTATAGTCTTACTTATAAAATACATGTTTAACTGTAGATAAGGTGAAAAATTTTAAAAATACTGCTACAAATGAAGGGGTTAGATGTGCGTGACAGCAGCTGTGTTTGCTATAAATTTAGATATTGCTTAAAATTTCAATTAAAATATCAATGAATTCATTACAATCATTAAGCAATATGCTGGGACCTTTCTTAATTTAATTTAATTTATTTATTTATTTATAAGCGCTTGTAAGAAATAAACTTATAGTTAAGCACCGATAACATGTGTGGATATAAATCAACAAATTTTTAATATTAAACACTTTTTAACTATTATTATAGAATATAGTTACTTTATTTTACTATATATTATCTATATGATAAACGAAATATTCCCACTGAACCATAAGCGGAGGTTTTGCGTAAGCTGAGAATTTTGCGAACGTTTTTGGATATTATTTTTTTTTTTCAATTCTTTATTTTTTATATTGTTGCTTAAAAGTGCTTGCTATAGAAGATTAAATTCGTGAAAAATTTATCCATAAAAAAACTGTACTTCTTTTGCAAAATTCATAAAAAACTTATTTTGAGTAGAAATAGAAACATTTTAGATGCTTAAAATTCCTCATAATTGAACAATTTTTGTTCATAAATGAGCTCATAAATGAGTTCAAAAACTTATTATAAATATATCTTTTTGCATTTTTAAATGAATTTAAAATATAATAATTTTTTATCAAATCAGTGGAAACATTATCTCATAAAGGAACCATTTTTTGTTCATAAATAAGTTCAGAAATGAATCATAGAAATGGGTTTTTATATACTAAAATGAGTTAAAAAGGAATAATTTAAATCTTTGTTGATATTTTTATAATAGTAAATTAAAATGCTAACCTTCATACAAACGTCATATAAACTTTCAAACATGTCGTTCAAACATAAGGTGACAAATTTTAAAAATACTGCTACAAATGAAGTGGTTAGATATGCGTGACAGTAGATGTTTTTGCTTCAAGTTTAGATTTTGCTTAAAATTTCAATGGAAAAATCAATAAGTTTATTGAAATAATTAAGTAATCTGCTGGGACCTTTCTTTTCAACTATTATTATTGAATATAGTTATTTTATTGTACTATATATTAATACTATACATGCATATTATCTGTATGATAAACTAAATAATCATTTCTTTCACTTCAACAAATTATCGCTATGTTAAAATAAATAATATTATGCAGTAATAAAAATTATAATTCAAAAAGATTAATTTTTTATCTTATTACCGAACAAAAAAGGTCCGTTTTCGAAAGGCTATTCAGCCCTGTGATTGATATAAAAAGGGATCATTTCCGAGAGCCGAAAAGTAACTTTTCTATGGTTAATTTTTTAACTCATTTCCGAAGAAAAAAGATTCGTTTTTGAGAGGCATTTTCGTCCGGCGATTGATTGAAGGAGGTTTCATTTCCGAGTGCCAAAAATAACTTCTATGGTTAACTTTTTTTAATCGTTTCCGAAGAAAAAAACTTCGTTTCTGAGAGGCATTTTCGTCTAGCGATTGATTCAAAAAGGGTTCATTTCCGAGAGTGCCGAAAAATAACTTTTCTGTGGTTTTTTTTTAATTCATTTCCGATCAAAATAAGATTCATTTTTGAGAAGTATTTTAGTCCGACGATTGATACAAAAAGGGTTCATTTATGAGTGCCGATAATGAATGTTTCTACCCGAAAAGGTTCATAAATAATTACGAAAATGGTAGTTTTGGACCACTAGGTTAATTTTTTTAATATTCTATAAATTTTTCTTATAAATGATATTATTTCAAAAGATTAATTTTTTAACTCATTCCTGAACAGAAAAGGTCCGTTTTCAAGAAGCAATTCAGTCCGGCGATTGATACAAAAAGGGCTCATTTCCGAGTGCCCAAAAAATAACTTTTATATGGTTCATTTCTTAACGCATTTTCGAAGAAAAAAAGTTCGTTTCTGAGAGGCATTTTAGTCCGACAAATGATACACAAATTGTTCATTTATGAGTGCCGAAAAGGTTCATAAATGAATTCGATAACGGTAGTTTTGGTTCACTGGGAACTGTTTCCTACTAAAATGATAAAAGAACGTTTCTTTTTCATCTCAAAAAGAGTTTGGTAATAATTTTGTAGAAGAACTGAATTTTTTTTTTATGGAACAAATTTTCATGAGTTTAATCTTCTCTAGCAAGAAAATTCATCATACAAAGAAAAATAAACAAAAATTAACAAAAAAAATTTCTACCGGAAAACATACTCAAAACTATCACTTTACTCAAAACTTTTGCATATGGTTCAGTGGGATGTTATGATACAGTTTCTAAGTTGTGCTTGTTTTGAAGCAAACTTAAATGAAATTACAAAATCGCTAGGGGAATCAATTCGGATCTCCGAAACCCATCGTCGGATTTCCGATTTTGGGGTCTCAAACAATTTCAACACCTTTGAACCCCGGGATATTACTTTTCTGATCCCGGTATAAAAATATTACAAAAATATATGGATATATTCAAAAAAATTTGACTTTTCGTATCTAATTGAATATTTTTGAGAAACTACTTCATCTTCAGCATTTAAAAAATTCTTAGGACAGCGACTTAAAAAAAATCAGATAAAATTCTGAATACGTTTTTTTTTTTAATTTAAGGGAACTTGACGCACTCATATTGTAAATTTTTTTTTAAATTGAAAAATAATAGAAAAAATATTTTAATGAAAATTTCTATTAATATATTTTTGGGTTCTTAAAGTAAGAAAAAAACGAATAAACGATTTTAAACTATCAAACAACTAGAATTTGTATTTAAATCATATAAAATCAACATAATAAATAACAAGGTCATTTAGAAAAAATTTTAAGTAAGAAAAAACTTTTTAATTTAGACCGGTTTTTGGCTGCTGGAATTTTAATAAAAACAAAAAAAAAATCACGGTTAACACGATTGAGAAAAAACTACAGCACCGATCGTTCTCACATGATTTATCAAAAACTAAACTGAAGACTGTGGCGGCCGTAACCTAGTGGGCAGAGTGCGTGACCCCTAAGCTAAAGAACCGCTGTAGACCGGGCTCAATTCCAGCTCAGACAGAAAAGTTTTTTCAATTGAATTAATTTTTCTGTTCGGTCGTCACCTCTCTGCAGACAATGGCAAACCTCAGAGAGTAAAAATTGCCATGTAAAGCTTCTTGAGAACATAAGCCATTCGGAGTCGGCATAAAACACGTAGGTTCAGTTCTCGGTCATTTGTGATCAAACATTTAATAACACGCACAACACAATTGATCAATAGAAGCTAGGTCAAAGTCCTTCCAAGAGCTGATATGGCCAGTTTATTTATGTAAACTGTAGACAAAATAAAAAGTTTTTGAGTTGCATCAGATTTGTCGCGCAAGAAAATTTGCGTTTTTTTTATAAAAAACTGCCACTTTGTTATTTTTCGGAAAAAAATGTTTACTTTTAATTCAATCCCTAGATTATTTCATTCTTATTAAATCCCATTTTTCGGGGTTTTAAAAAAAAGTTAAAGGAATCAAAATTAAAAAAATTTAAAAATCAGCCCATATATGATTCTTTATATGATTCTTTAAGAACCAAAAATTAGATAGAGGAAAGAGCTGGGTTGTGAACCGGGTTTTGTTTTTGCTCTAACTTTTCATAAAGTTAAAGTTAAATCATTCGAATAAAGATATCGAATAATCCGAGATAAGGGTTGGAAAGGTGAACATAAAATGCAATGCTCAGACAGATTAGCGTTTTGATTAAAATTTTACTCTCTACGGCCAATTTTCTAAGGACGTGATTTTTGGTTCTTCCAAAAAAGTGGCTGGGTTGTGAACCATCTGGCAATTCCGAATAAAAGTCGGAAAATACGAAGTAAAACACTCATTATTTTATAACACTGTGCGCTTTTTTGCATCTTTTTTTTCTGTATTTGATAATTTAAACGTTTTTCACTTAATTTTGGTATAAGAAATCTCGTGGTGACTTTTGTTTTACCACTTTACCGAACATTTTAGAAAAATTTTTTTTAAGACATATCAAAAATTACTCATTTCATGTTGATAACTCTTGAACCATTAGGATTTTCATTTTTGTTTTCTGTGCAAAGATCTTTCTATAATTCTTGCCAACAACTTTGCTGAATAAATGAATATGAAAAAATCACTTCCAATGAGTCGTATTGAGTGTTTCTTACAAAAAGTCAAACGAAAAAAATTCGAACATCATTGCGTATGAGTAACATTATTTGCTTTGAAGCGTTGAAAGCGGCTAAGACATATGTCGCTTATTAAATGTTTAAAGACAATTTCAAAAGATTTTTCGTTATATCTTTGCTCCACAAAGTTGTTGGCAAGAATAATAGAAAGAAGTTTGCTGAAAAAACTAAAATAAAAATCCAAATGGTTCAAGAGTTCTCAACATGCAAATGAGTGCATATCTGAACTAATTAAAAAAGAAATTTTGCACTAAAGTCTTCGGTAAAGTGGTAAAACGGATGTTACCACGAGATTCATCATATTTAAATTAAGTGAAAAACGTTGAAATTCTTAAATACAGATTTTCGTGACGCACAATGTAATAAGTTGAAATTTTATTTACTCAGAAAGACTCAAGAGGAAAAACAAGTTATAATGCCACCACTTAGGCTAAAAAATCGTCATGAATGGAAGTGTTCAATCATAATTCCCTATTCCCTTCTCAGATCTCTCCTAATCTTATCAAATAAAATTCATAGCTATATTACTATGTATAAAATATGTTAGCATGTAAGTTCCTTTTCTTTTTCTTTTCTTCTCTCCTTTTCATTTTGACGCGTTATTAAATTCATGTCGATCAGGTGGGCGGATTACGCCCACATTGATTAGCATATCTTCGAACACTAAAACAAGGAAATGGGAGAACGAAAAAAAAAAGAAGAAAAATAAACACACCTGTCAGAATAAGTAAATTGCCTTGCTTGGCCAATAAATAAATAAATAAATAAATATTCTTCATCTTCATCCAAATCGATGTCACAAAATTTGCATGTGAAATACGAGCGTGTTGCCATATTGGTGCATTTCAAGTGAACAGACCGACCACATGTGTTGCATTCGATGGAGTTTTTGGAGGTTACTTCTTTAGGCAAAAACCTCAAACAAATGGTGCAAAAATCAATGTACTCATCAGATGGATTTGATGGTTCTTATACCATGGGACGCTTGGGTAGTGCTGGTTGTGCCATTTTCGGTGCTGCTTTTGCTGGAGGTTTTAACTTTGCTGCTGTTTTTACTGCTTCGGATAATCAATTTTGTCTGCAGAAGTCAGCTCGCAACTCTCCATAGCGTTTCGGCATGTTTTGATGGTTTTTTTTGGCGTGGCTGCTTGTGATTGCACCATTTTATCTAGAAGTGACGAAACACTGGTGCTTCCTGACGCTACTTTATAGTTCTAGTACAAATTTAGTTAATCACCACAGTGGTTCACAACCCAGCCATGACACTTCCGATCATATATCGACATAATCAAATATTGGATCTTAAAATAGAATCAAAACACTAAATAAATATGCATTACACTCACCTTTTTGGAATAACTTCAATTACTTGGATAGCACTTTGAAAAAAATCATTAAGTTTTTGCAATTGATTTTCAAACACGATGCCTGTAGCTGCCACAAGCAATACGTCTGTACACTTAGGTGTTACATATTTACCAAGCACCACTTTCGTACAAAAGAG
The DNA here is from genome assembly GCA_963920525.1 of Dichetophora obliterata. Classification (NCBI taxonomy): domain Eukaryota; kingdom Metazoa; phylum Arthropoda; class Insecta; order Diptera; family Sciomyzidae; genus Dichetophora; species Dichetophora obliterata. The sequence goes on from OY986438.1 coordinate 29,039,767, forward strand.
CTGTTCTATCAGGACTAAAACTGAATTCTGATGAGATCAAGTATCCACATAAAGCTGTTGGGCAGAAAGAGATTGGGTCATTCTGCCCAACATATTCGTTACTTCCATAGTGTTGTTGGCCGAATGCGTTTCATTAAAGACAACCAAATTCTCCGCATCATGAGATAAGTTGTCTTGAAACCAAAAATCCTAAGGGTCTTTATCACATGATCAGAAAAGCTGTTGCCTTACGTACGCATTTTAAACACAACCGCAAGAATAAGTTCTATCCTATTAATAAGTTCTTTTGGTTGCGAGCAGAATCCAAAACTACTACAAGATTAATAACTCTTTTCCACCAAACTGGAAATTCATATTTTGCAAACTGGAAAATTAAATTTTAAAATAAAAAAGACAAAAAATATCTTGTTTGTATCGAAAACGCCTAATTCTTAACTTAGATAGTTTCTCAAAAAAACGAATAAATTTTTTAATAAACTCACCCATGAATTAAAATTTTTTCAAAATTTTTAATTAGCGTACTATAAAATATATCAGAAATTTATAGTAGCTACCGAAACACATTCGCATTGTTGCCTAGTGTTATTTTTATTATTTTACTTGTTCCTTTATTTTTGCAACATTTATTCTGGTCTTGCTTTATATCGTAGCATTCTTTTGATTGTGTTGGCGTTGAAAAATTATATGCTTACATTAACTTTAGTTTGAAGACCAGTTCGTTTATTTGTTGTTGGCACGTGTCTTGTGTGTGTTTATTAATATGTTTGTGTATTTGTTATCAGGTTTGTGGTAGTAAACAAGAATTAAAGCTATACTTTTATGAAAAACTGGTGCATGAAAAACTTTTTTACTATGAATACATTTTTGTATTTTTTTTTTTTTTTTTTTTGTCTATTTTGATGATAAGCTAATCAGTTGGCTAACTTTCAGCTAAAATCGGTTATTATATTATTAAACGCTATGTATGAGATAAATTACATGGAAGTGATGCGCATTTTATGCAAAATAAACTAAAATGTGACTTGAACAATTGTGCATTATGAAAAAAACGTAAAAAGTCTAAGACAGATTTATGGAACCTAAATGTGGATCTTTAATAATAACCATCTTCATGCTATGGTGGCATATGACACATCAACAGAAGAAAAACTTTAACAAAGTTAGTTTTATAGCAAGTGGAATCTAAGTGGAATAAAAAAATATGTTTGATGGTACAAAACTTTTAAATTTTTTGCTGAGTTTTTGATTTAGTGTCACATGTTGTCTAACTTAATGTACTTAAACAGAATAACTATCAGCTTTATAGTGTATGGAACCTAAGTGAAATGTATTCTGATAAAACAAATTAAAGTGAAAGGAAAGTGAATTTTATTATTTTAAGAAAGTATTTATAACGTTAATATTTGTAAAGTTAACGTATTGCTTTATTTTTTTATTATTATTTTTTTATAATTACTCTAGTCTTCTTATCAAAAGAATACAGCTTTATAGGCCAATTCAAAAAATTATTGCGCCATCTCCAAAGTATTACCTTATAAAATATATTTCAGGCAAATTCATTTCAATTGAAACAAATTAATGTTACTTAATTTACATTTCATTAAAAGTAAATAATTCATGTTGTAAAAAAGCATGAAAATAGTCGAAGCCCAAGATGTGAAACCTAAATATGAATCGTAAACTATTAACAATTTTGGTAGATAACATTAGTAGTTGTAGATCGTGAATTTTTCACAATTTTGGTGAATAAATTAGCAAAGATTTTGGTGTCATAAGCATATAAAAAAGGTGAAAGACCTCATACAAAGACTCTTATGAGATATGAAAGCTATGTGAAATGTTAAGTATAATATAGTCTTGTCAAACTAGTTGTATAGTATATAGATTAACACTCAGTGTTGCAAAATACTACCTAAATAATGTGGAACCTATACATGGAGCTGTAAATTAACCAGTTCCAAACATAATTCCAATTTATTTATAAATTTAGATTAACAGGTCTATTCTGGCAAAGTATCACTTGTTACTCAGCGTTTTTATTATATCTATGAGTTTGCTGTAATTTTGTGATTTCAAAACAAAATTTGAAGCTCAGAAAACAAAATTTTTGAATGAAATTGTGACTATCTGAAAAGCAGATGACACTTTCTATCAAAATTTATTATTTTTGAGCTTCAATTTTTTTTTTAAAAAACCACAAAATTACAGCAAACACATAGAAATAATAAAAATACTGGGTAACAATTGATACTTCGCCAGAATAGACCTGTTATTTCATAAAAAGAGATGGTCAGTAAATTTAGATTCAAACTCAGTAGTAAAATCGATCATCCAGATGTTGTGGAAACTATGTGTGAAACCAAAACTTCACGAGTCTCTTTCTTATTTCACAATATTTTTTACTTATAGTCTTGAAAATGTGAAGTATTGCGATTTAGATGTTGTGGAACCTAAGTGTGGTACATAAACTTTAAGAGTTTCTGACTTACTTCAAAATATTATATAACATTGTCAAATATATTGTATTCAGATTTTAATTCAGTATTGAAAAATACTATCTATAGAATGTGGAACCTATGCGTTGAACATAGTATTCACAAGTTGCTAACACACTTTATTTAAATCAAATTAAAATCATCTGTAAAGAATGTTACCATCTAGAATGTTAGCATCTAGCAAAATGTTAATTTAATGACCCTTTTGAAATATTTGCTACTTTCATTATCTTAACATTAGAAAAAATTGTTTTTTGTGAAACTCAAAAATTGTCGTCAATAATATGCAATGACAAACATTAGTAGAGATAAATAACAAATAACTGTAGTGCCTAATATGAATTTAAGCATGGTTTCAAGGTTTTTTGTTTTGAAAAACATGAAAATTTATGTTTTATTTTTAAAAAGATCAAAGAACCAAGGCATGCGCCTTATACAAACAAGATTTGGTGTTTGACCTGAAAGGTAAGGGATAGATTATTTAGAGGAATTGATTGAAACCATACGTGAATTATTGATTAGGCGAAACAAACGTGAAAGACAATTTGAATTGCTTTTAACCGAGGCTAGTGTTATGCCTTAACCTTGGCAAGCATTTCCAGCCATTATTTGTACCTCTCCTTTAATTTTATACATTCCACAATTTAGCTGTGGATTTTTAGTTTTCCGTAATTCTTAAATGTAAAAGAGAACAAAGAAAGTGAAAAGAACCATGCCCGAACCCGGATTCGAACCAGGGACCTCTGAGTTGATAGTCTAGCAACTCTCCACTATGCTACAAAGGCCGACAATATTTGAAAAAGTGATTGTGGAACATAAATTTGGGTTGGAAATAGTGCAAATTTAAGAAAGTTGGCAGACCTCAGTCAATTGCGGTTTTATGAGATGTGGAACCTAAGTGGAATGTAAACAATTATGTACTACTGCCAAATTTACATTTTTTAAATAAATTCTGTAAAGACTTTTAAACTAAATAATCAATTAAAAACATATTCTATGTGTTGTGGAAGTTAAGTGTGGATGATAAAATTTGCATTATACATATATGCAGTTATTTAACACCCAGCCTCAATCATCTTAAAAATGTTCAATTTAGAATGTTTTCAATATATTTAATTGAACACAGTTGCAAAAGCAGTTGTGATGTGAAAAATATACACTGAAAAAATATTTTCTTTCTTTCAAATTAAATTTTTTTATACCTTTCAAAAAACATGGGGGAATATATCCGGTTATGAGCCATGTTTCTTTCAATCGACATAGAAATTTCTGTGATTAATATTTTTCCATGGTTGATACATCAAATGAGAGGTAATTCTTTAGCTTACTTTTTTCTAAAGATACCTCATAGATTTAGTTAAAATCAAAAGAATTAAGAACGATTACCTAAAACCTTATTTTTTTGCTTAAAAATATGTCTCCGGTTTTGCACCACTCCAGCAAATCAGTTGGAAATCAAAAAACTTCATGAGAGATAGACACAAATTCAAAGATTATGAATAAATTTAATTTTTTTATTAAAAAATGAACATTTAAAAGCCATCTAGAATCATAAAGAAAAATTATTCAAGCACAGTGCTGTCTTTGATACATTAGACTTCTTTAGTGTTGGCGCAAACAAACATTTTATGGCACTACTCTATCAAAAAAATGCTAAATGTCAAATGTTGTAAGCTGGCTCACAACCGGGTACTCGTACTGGCTCATAACCGGGACTGATAAGCAATTTGTACATGACATCGCATTTTGTTATTATATTATAATGTTATATGTGATATGCTATATGCTATATGTTATATGTTATATGTTATATGTTATATGTTATATGTTATATGTTATATGTTATGTGTTATATGTTATATGTTATGTGTTATGTGTTATATGTTATATGTTATGTGCTATATGTTATATGTTATATGTTATGTGTTATATGTTATATGTTATGTGCTATATGTTATATGTTATATGTTATATGTTATATGTTATATGTTATATGTTATATGTTATATGTTATATGTTATATGTTATATGTTATATGTTATATGTTATATGTTATATGTTATATGTTATATGTTATATGTTATATGTTATATGTTATATGTTATATGTTATATGTTATATGTTATATGTTATATGTTATATGTTATATGTTATGTTATGTTATGTTATGTTATGTTATGTTATGTTATGTTATGTTATGTTATGTTATGTTATGTTATGTTATGTTATGTTATGTTATGTTATGTTATGTTATGTTATGTTATGTTATGTTATGTTATGTTATGTTATGTTATGTTATGTTATGTTATGTTATGTTATGTTATGTTATGTTATGTTATGTTATGTTATGTTATGTTATGTTATGTTATGTTATGTTATGTTATGTTATGTTATGTTATGTTATGTTATGTTATGTTATGTTATGTTATGTTATGTTATGTTATGTTATGTTATGTTATGTTATGTTATGTTATGTTATGTTATGTTATGTTATGTTATGTTATGTTATGTTATGTTATGTTATGTTATGTTATGTTATGTTATGTTATGTTATGTTATGTTATGTTATGTTATGTTATGTTATGTTATGTTATGTTATGTTATGTTATGTTATGTTATGTTATGTTATGTTATGTTATGTTATGTTATGTTATGTTATGTTATGTTATGTTATGTTATGTTATGTTATGTTATGTTATGTTATGTTATGTTATGTTATGTTATGTTATGTTATGTTATGTTATGTTATGTTATGTTATGTTATGTTATGTTATGTTATGTTATGTTATGTTATGTTATGTTATGTTATGTTATGTTATGTTATGTTATGTTATGTTATGTTATGTTATGTTATGTTATGTTATGTTATGTTATGTTATGTTATGTTATGTTATGTTATGTTATGTTATGTTATGTTATGTTATGTTATGTTATGTTATGTTATGTTATGTTATGTTATGTTATGTTATGTTATGTTATGTTATGTTATGTTATGTTATGTTATGTTATGTTATGTTATGTTATGTTATGTTATGTTATGTTATGTTATGTTATGTTATGTTATGTTATGTTATGTTATGTTATGTTATGTTATGTTATGTTATGTTATGTTATGTTATGTTATGTTATGTTATGTTATGTTATGTTATGTTATGTTATGTTATGTTATGTTATGTTATGTTATGTTATGTTATGTTATGTTATGTTATGTTATGTTATGTTATGTTATGTTATGTTATGTTATGTTATGTTATGTTATGTTATGTTATGTTATGTTATGTTATGTTATGTTATGTTATGTTATGTTATGTTATGTTATGTTATGTTATGTTATGTTATGTTATGTTATGTTATGTTATGTTATGTTATGTTATGTTATGTTATGTTATGTTATGTTATGTTATGTTATGTTATGTTATGTTATGTTATGTTATGTTATGTTATGTTATGTTATGTTATGTTATGTTATGTTATGTTATGTTATGTTATGTTATGTTTTGTTATATTGAGCTACAAGTCCTAATCCATATTGTTAGCCTAAGTCCTAATACTAATGCTTTTTTACCGATTCACAACCTAATCTACCGCTTTAAAAAAAATTTAATATGACTTTACTTACCGTTTTTTTACAAGATAGTTTGTTTTATATTAAGCAACACGTCTATCCAGCGCGATGACACAGCAAAAGTGGAATTGTGAAAAGTGTTGCCATTGACAGCACTAACATAAAGGTTACCGTTTCAACTTAATAGAATATATGGACTGTCTCACAACCGGGGATGGCTCACAACCGGAGACATTCCCCTACTTGTTTTGTCGCGAAATAAATATTTAGTTATTGACAATAAATTATATATTGGAGCCTTCTATTTAAGACAAATGCTTTTTTGGTAATTGTTACCAAATCACTGAATGCTTTCTTGAATAAAAAAAATTTAAATACTTGATATTATTAAATCTAATGTATAAAAATCTCGTGTCACGTTGTTTGTTACAGAACTCCTCTGAAACGGCTCGACCAATTTTCATGAAATTTTGTATAGATATTTGGTATGTATGAGAATAGGTTTTAAAGTATACTTCACCCTCCTACCCTTAGTGGGCGTGGCATCTCCTATACAACCCAAATTTGTGATATCGAATATCTTTGGAGTTATAGGCCGCACATCCTCGGAATTTGGTATTTGATTACAATTTACACGTAGCGTTTCACTGATAACATTTTATGGGAGTTGGACAAAGGGGCGTGGCACCTTTCATATAACCCAAATTTTTAATATCGAATAGCTTTTGAATTATAAGCCGCACAGCCTCGGAATTCAGTATTCGTACTCAATTTGCACATGCAGTTTTACTGATAATTTTGTATGGCGTTGGACAAGGGGGCGTGGCACCTTCCATGCAATCCAAATTTGCGATATCGAATAGCTTTATAGTTATAAGGCACACAGCCGCGGAATTCCGTATTGGACCACAATTTACAAGTGGCGTTTCACTGATAACATTTTATTCGCGTTTGGCAACGGGGTCACGGCAGCAACGCCCCGGTCTTAAGCTAGTAGTTATTCATATATTTTTCTGATTTAATTTTGTTTTACGTCTTTTTTTAAGGCTAGAATATTTTCAATCTATATTTTTGATGTAACACTCACGAAGGTCAATGTTATATCACACTTTTACAAAGATGTTTATTTTCACTCTAAACGAAAAAGTCACTCTGAAGTATAAAATCATTATTTTCTAAATCGCAGTTATATTAAATTTTATCATAAGCTGGCTCTAGATATGATTCAGTAGATATAGCTTCATCTTTATTAATCTATATATATAAAAATGGATGTATGTATGTGGGTATGTGGGTATGTGGGTATGTGGCTATATCACATATAGACTCCAAAACCGCTGAATTGATCTTTATGAAATTTTCAGGGAAACTGAAGCCACATCTTGAGAGTGTTCCTGTGAGGTTTGGTAACTATTGAACGAGGGGGCGTGGTACCTCCCATACAAGCCAAATTTACGCTATCGATCGCAAACCAAAAAAAGGATATATTAAGACGGTTTCAATCGTAAAAAACTAAGATTTGGTAATTTTGTTCAGATGGTAACTGTACGAAAAATGGGCGTGGTCGTAATATAAATATGCCCACTTTTTTGAAATCATGGCAATTCCGGAGTTTTACACATTTTTACAGTGAAACTTGCTGTGTAGGTGATCTAAGAGGCGGTCACTATATGTAAATGTTTTCACGCCCACTTTTACCGCCCACAAATCAATATCTATGTATATAAAAAGCAAAACGATGTGTGTCTGGCTGTGTGATGTCTATAGACTCCAAAACTACTGAACCGATTGACCTGAAATTTTGGCAGTCGATTTGTTTCAGGTACGAGATGGTTTAGGAACAAATTTGCCACACCCCCTTTTTACCGCCCCCAAATCAATAAAAATGTTATATTTCAGTCGGTTTGGGTCGTATAAAGCTAAAATTTTGTAATTTAGTATGTACGGTTACTGTCGACAACTGTACTAAAAATGGGTTTCCACGCCCCCTTTTACCGCCCAAAAATAAATGAAAATGGTTTATTTCAGATGGTTTTGGTCGTATAAGACTTAAATTTGGTACTTTGGTTTGTGTAGTTACTGACAGTAACTGTACGAAAATTTGGTTTCCATACCCCCTTTTTGCGCTCACAAATCAGTGAAAATGGTATATTTCAAGCAGTTTTGACCGTATGAGACTAACATGTGATACCTAAGTTTGTATGGTTACTTTCGGCAACTGTACTAAAAAAAGGCGTCATCGCTATATAGCCACACCCATTTTTTGAGAAATCATTAAAATTGACTACTGGGTCGATTGAGCTAAAATGTTGGCTTAGTTTGTACAGTTACTGTCAGCAACTGAACTAAAAATTGGTTTCCACGCCCCCTTTTACCGCCCACAAACCAATGAAAACGTTTTATTTCAACGGTTTGGGTCGTTTTAGACAAAAATTTTGTAATTCAGTTTATATGGTTACTCTCGGCAAGTGCACTAAAAATAGGCCTGTCCCACTTTAGTTAAACTCACTTTTCGGGGAGTTAGCATCGAGTGAAGTAAAATGCGCCAGGCTCAACCTAAATTGAGCTGAAATTTGGGCATTCGATTTGTTTCGATTACGAGATGGCTCTAAGGAAATATTTTGCAGCACCCCTTTTTACCGCTTGCAAAACAACAAAAATGTTATATTTCGCACGGTTTTGATCGTATTAGACCAAAATTTGGTTATTTAGTTCATATGGTTACTTTCGGCAGCTATTCGACATTTTCGTATATGGCAGTAAGGCGGTCTATGGCAGAACAACGTCTGCCGAGGAGAGTGAGTGTTCCTGTGAGGTTTGGTAACGTTTGGACGAGGGGGCGTGGTACCTCCCATACAAGCTAAATTTGCGCTACCGACCACAAACTAAATAAAGGATATATATCAGACGGTTTCGATCGTAAAAAACTAAGATTTAGAAATTTTGTTCAGATGGTTACTGTCAGTAACTGTACAAAAAATGTGCGTGGTCGCAATATATATACGCCCACTTTTTCGAAATCATGGCAATTCCGCTTTTACCGCCCACAAATCAATATCTGTATATATAAAAATGAATCGTGATTTGTTCGGATGCTTAAAACTTGAAAACGACTGAACCAAATTGGATACTTCTTTCTACTGGTTTAGGAAAAATATAATGCCACACCCCCTTTTGTCGCCCACAAATCAATAAAAATGCTGTATTTAAGACGGTTTTGGTCGTATTAAATTAAAATTTGGTAAATAAGTTCGTATGATAACTATCATTAACTTTGATAAAAATGGGCGTGGTCACACTTCATCTACGCTTACTTTTAAGAAAATATCAAAATACTTCGAAACTATTGGTCCGATTGAGCTCAAATTTTGTAAGTACGCTTTGCTTTGAGTACGAGATGGTTTAAGAGGAAATGCCACACCCCCTTTTACCTCCCACATATATATAAAAAATTGTTGTTATCGAATAGCTTTAGAGTTATGGGTCGCACAGCTTAGAAATTCGGTATTCGACCACAATTTAGACGTACCGTTTCAGTGATGAAATTTTATGGGAGTGGACAAGGGGGAAGGGCACCTCCCATACAACCCAAATTTGTGATATCGAATAGCTTTGAAGTTATAGGAATTCAGCTTTGGAATTCAGTTTTTGACCTCAATTTACACATGCAGTTTCAATGGTTTTATTTTATGGGCGTTGGACAGGGAGGCGTGACATCTCCCTTACAACCCAAATTTGCGATATCGAATTGCTTTGAAGTTATAGGTTGACAGCGTAAGAATTCGGTATTCGACCTACATTTATGCATGCACTTTCATTCCTCTACATTTTGTGAGCGTAGAGCAAAGGGGAGTGGCACTTCCCATACAACCCAACTTTGTGCTATCAAATAGCTTTGGAGTTATAGGTCGCACAACGCCGGAATTCAGTATTCGACCTCAATGTACACATGCAGTTTCATTGATTCAATTTTATGTTCATTGGTAAGAGGGGCGTGGCACCTCCCATTTAACGTAAATTTGCGATATCGAATATCAGCGTCAGAATTCAGTATTCGGCCCCAATTTATACATGTAGTTTCATTAATTACATTTTATGAGCGTTGATCAAGGGGGAGTGGCACCTCCCATACAACAAAAATTTGTGATATCGACAAGGGGGAGTGAAACCTCCTATTTAACCCAAATTAGATATATCAAATAGCTTTGGGGATATAGGTCTCACAGCTTTGGAATTCAGTATTGGACCTCAATGTACACAAGCAGTTTCATTGATTACATTTTATGAGCGTTTATCAAGGGGAAGTGGCACCTCCCATGCAACGAAAATTTGTGATATCGAATAGCTTTGGAGTTCAAGGTCGCACAGCGTCGGAACTCAGTATTCGACCAAAATTTACGCTTGCAGATTTACTGATAAAATTTTTTAGTGTTTTTTTGGGTGGGCGTAACACCTCCAATTTAACCCAAATTTGCGATATCGAATAGCTTTGGAGTTATAGGTAACTCAGCCACGGAATTCAGTATTCGACCTCAATTTACACATGCAGTTTCATTGGTAAAATTTTATGGGCGTAAGGAAAAGGGTAGTGGTACCTCCCATACAACCCAAATTTGTGCTATCGAATAGTTTTGGAGTTATATGTCGCACAGTTTTGGAATTCGGTATTCAACCTTCATGTACACATGCAGTTTAATTGATTACATTCTATGAGCGGTGATCAAGAGGGCGTGGCACTTCCTATACAACCCAAATTTGTTATATCGAATAGCTTTGTGGATATAGGTCGCACAGTCTCAGAATTCAGTATATGACCTCAGTTTAGACATGTTGTTTAACTGATAACATTTTATGGGCGTTTGACAAGGGAGAGTGGCAGCAACGCGCCGGGTTTCAGCTATGCTTGCTAAAGCTGAATAAATTAATTATAATGTATAATATGTCAAAGCAAAATTTAGCTATGCCAATTAGTTCTATTCAAATAAATAATTCCTTTGACTCAATATATGTGTGTATATATATATGAGTTTAATGAGCTACGACTGTGAATAAAAAATAATAAAATAAACTGGCCATTTCAGCCCTTGAAAGGACTTTGACCTAGCTTCTATTGATCAATTGTGTTGTGCGTGTAATTAAGTGTCTGATCACAAATGACCGAGAACTGGACCTACTACGTGTTTTATGCCGACTCCGAACGGCTTATGTTCTCAAGAAGCTTGACATGGCAATTTTTACTCTCTGAGGTTTGCCATTGTCTGCAAAGAGGTGACAACCGAACAGAAAAATTAATTCAATTGAAAAAACTTTCTGTATGAGCTGGAATTGAACCCGGGCTGCCACGGTTCTTTAGCTTAGGGGCCACGCACTCTACCCACTAGGCTACGGCCGCCACTGTGAATACTCGTTAATATTTACCAAGATTTGTTAATGCTCAAGAAATATTGTTAGTTCAGCGCGAACATAATATATCTATATCTATACTACTGCATAAAATTGAAGTGCTAAATTTTCTTTTGCCAGTGAACTATAAAAATCTGCTCGGATTTTTATGAATAAAGTTTTAAAATATCATATTTGTGCTACAGCGCTTCATAGGATTTCTTTTTTTAATAGTTATTATATATAAATAAAGTGTTAAGTTTTTTAAAAAATCATCTCAGATACCACGCATTGATTAACCGTTTTCTTTCCCGTGTTGCAAGAGTTTCAATAAACTTCATGTTGCTCTTTACGCAAATTATTTTGCACAGGTAAGCACAGAGCTTCGAGCAAGGCAAAAAGTGAGATACATTTGTCGTCGTTACAAAAGTAAACTTGCGAATCTGAATAATTTAATTTCTCATTTCCAATGAAAATTCTATGGAAAATTATAAATTAAATTTTTCAGATTCGTTAGTTTTTGCAACAACGATATATACATACATCCAGTGCTGAGCTCCAAACAAAGCAAACCAAAGGAAAAATTGTTTTTATTTCGTTTGGCGTTTATTTTTCTAAGGAGATTGATTAAGAAAAGGCGTCCGTGACAAAGCCGCAACCAACTGTGGCTTGCAAGTATAGTATCGTTAGTAAAATCAAACTTTTTAATCAGTATATTTAATGAATACACACACCTATTGTTCTTTTGAGACAAATATCATAAATACAACAGTTGACTTCAGATGTATTTCCGTCATCTAAAATTAAAGTTTTATATGTTACATCACTTTTATTACATCACAGAAACATCACATCCTAAATATCCCTAATGAAAAATTTCTCATATGAGTGACCTCTAATTTTTTTGTCACACTATTTGAGAGATTTTATTTTATAGTGCTCATTATAGCTGTGATACTTTAGCAAAGAGACAACCAACTTCAGCAAACTTAAATCTATAAAGCTTTTTTAAGTGTCTAGCGTAGCACTTAAGTTCTAAGTTTATGCACTTTGACCAAGCTTTTTTTTCTATCTTTATTCCGCTGAACTTAATTAGAGTAAATGAATGCAGTTCAAAGAATGAGTATCGAGTAATATATTTCAAACTTAACGTAGTTGTAAAAATAGTTCTTATAACAAAGTCACGGTAAGCTGAAGAAAAAACTTTTAGCAAACGCTTAACTGGCAGGAAACTTTAGCAGATAAGTTTGTATCTCGCTTGCAAAAGACGCCGTTTTGCTTTATAGCACAAATAATAAAAGAAAGAAATCAACAAAGAAAGAGAGTGAGAAAGAGCCCAAGAAAAAATTTTTGCTACAATAAGCATACTTTCAAAACAAAAAATTGCCAAAGTTTAAAGACATTCATGTTGAACTTAAGTCAAATAAGTTTAAAAAAGAGCTTAAAAAGAAAATGCAGAAAAAATTTTAAAAATTTTCATTTTGTAATTTAAAAAAGAAAATATTAAATCCCTTAACTATAATTTAATAGAATCATTCTATTTTTATTTCGTATGTTTTTTTTACATTTTGAAACGAAATAAACAATGTCATTAAGTGAAAAATTTGGTAGCTTAAAGCTTAAAATGTGCTTTATACAATTTTTTTCTTAGAATTAGCGGCTAATACAATAAGCATGAAAAATAAGCTTTAATATATTTTTAACAGAAGCTTAAGCTTAAATTGTAAACAAACTTAAGTAAAAAACAGCCTGAAGTGCTTTAAAAATGATAGTATTCTAAGCAATGGTAGTATTCTAAGAAAATAGCAATACATATTTATGGGCTATTATTCTAAAGTCTTAAACTTTATAAGCAGTGGAAGAAAAAGAGGGAGAAGAGCTTTAAGCTTTAATTTAAAACAAAAAAAAATTATTTTAAAACATTTGAATGGTTGTAATAAAAATATCGTAAGAATTCAATGAAATGTTGGTGGAATATTTTCTTAAAGAACACCATATACAAATACAAAAAATTATGTGATAACGGGTGGCTATGGCATGTTTTCAGCTATTTTTTGCAAAAAATTACAAAAACCAAAAATCGAATAAAAAAGTTATAGCACACTTGAATTTTTTTTTCAAAAATCCTCAAAGTACCTGTTGCTAGCATTTCCAATATATAAAAAATCGAAAAAACTATGTTTCTCATATAAAAATGCTTTAATAATTTTAGAAAAATATTTCTTATTTTAATTTTTTTTGTAAAAGATAAAAAAGCCAAGGCATGCGTCTTATACAAACAAGGTTTGATCTTTGACCTGAAAGGAAAAGGATCGATTATTTAGAGGAATTGATTGGAACCATACGTGAACTATTGATTAGGCGAAACAACCGTGAAAGAAAATTTGAATTGCTTTTAACCGAGGCTGGTGTGATCCCTTAACCTCGGCAAGCATTTCCAGCCCTTAGTTGTGTTCTGTCCCTTATTCCACATTTTCCACAATTTATTTCTAGATTTTTAGTTTTTCCATCATTCTTAAATGTAGGAAAGAACAAAGAAAGTGAAAAGAACCATGCCCGAGCCCGGATTCGAACCAGGGATCTCTGGGTTGATAGTATAGCGCATTCTCCACTAGACTAAAAGGCGAAGGAGTAGTTAAAAAAATTCCTGTTTTTAGAGTAAAAAACATTAAAAAACCCCAAAAACTAGCAAATTTAATTGTTCACTACCCATATGTGTAACCCATATGTACATACTAGGGAAGTCAATCCCGGGATCCCGGATTTTTTTAAGTCCCTGGATTGTCTTTTCGGGATCCCGGAATTTTTAAATAAAAAATTTCTATTACAAATATTTAGTTATGTAAATGCACACATTTCATTTTAAGTTGATATGAATTAGAAAAACCTTTTGTTGAGGCTGAAAAAGATTGTTAGGACGATGAGTGTAAATCACTGGAGCAAAGGCTTTGCAAAGTTTTAGAAGAATTGCAACATCGGGAAGTAAGCTATGTATTTCAAAATTGTCAGATATTCTGACTTAGGAAATAATTTTGTTTTGTGTTCAAGGCAATCGTGGTCGAAACTTACAAATTGCTTACGATTATCGTACAACTATTTCTGCAACTAGCATAGAATCAGAACGGTGCTTCTCATCAGCGGGTTATATTTGTGATAATATCCGAGCAACATTCTCCAATAACAAAATAGAACGCGTTGATCAGCTTAATGATTACTTTAAAAATAATTAAAACAAAAAATTTAATTTTTAAAAGTCTTTTCCAGCCTTAATTTGCCTTAAAGACAAAAAATCATGAAGACGATGTACAAAAAAAATGTAACATTTATATAATAATACCTTAAAATGTTCTGTATTTTATTTTCTTATATTTTTCTTCTTTAACCCTTTCAATTTCTAGGCTAATAAACTAAGAACAAAATAATTTTTTTGAAGTGATATTCCTATCATTTAGGTCTTTCAAAGATGAAGAAAATATAACTTTGATTTTAACCTACGCTACTAACGTTTTGCAAGCTTGTACAAAGAAAAAATTGTTTTGCTCCTGTTCAGCTCAAAGTCTTTTTTTAATCCCTTAAAGGTTTTTCAACCCTTTAGATCTTTGTTTCTTAGGCCCTCTTAATATTCTTATCATTAAAGCCAAAAAAGATAAAAAAACATAAATTTGATTTTTGTCCGGTTCATTTTTTGTTATAAAATAGGCCGAAAAAATTTTTTTGCTTTTCTTTGGCACAAAATCGAAAATCCAACTGACTTTTATGTCAAATATCTCTCTAAATTTATTTTTATCATGTTGGCTCATCTTTTTTTCATAGAACCAGTTTGATTTAAACAAAAGCTTTGCAAAATAAATACATATAAAAATGACTTTCTAAAGGGTATTCACAATTGTGTGGTATAGTTGTGTTGTGTTTTTTTGGCCATAGTGGAATATCACAAATATGAACACCCTTTAAAATAGAATTTGTGGTTGCGAACCTCCAACTATAGCTTTTTGTTACTATGCAAATAAATTAACTATCTAATTTGATATATTCTATTTATAAATGGCATAAACAAGTTTAACTTGCGTTTTGAGCTTCTTCCATTTTTGCAATTAGAAAATAACTGGGAACCTTAAAAACCACGTTCGTTAAACATTAAAATAAACACACTTTTGGTTTTTACAGATTTCATGTAAAACAACAAAAAATATAAAAACCGCTCGTTAAAGTGTGGTATCAATACCACGGGGTTTTTTAACTACACTGAAAACAACGCAATTGTGAATACCCTTAATGTGTTTTGTTTTGGTTTTGTTATGAATTAATATACATTTTTTAGTTTCAAGTAATACATAACAAAAAATTGTATTAAAAACGTGTTAAATTATTTACTTCTTAAAATTTTCAATACCGAACTAATTCCGGGATCCCGAGAAAAGCCGACTGGAGAAAAGCTTCCGGGATTGGACTCCCTAGTACATACCTACTAGCCCAAGTTTTATTTTATAAACTAAAACAAATAAATAAGTAGAGTGCTAGCGAGTCAATGATATTTTCTAAAGAAGTGTAACAGACACTACGTTAGTGTTCATTTTCGTTCACTGCTTTACAGACGGTCGAATTTAGACCACAGCACATTGCATCGAATGGGTACGAAAATAAGAAAAAAAAATATTGTCGTTTTATAAAAAAAAATAATGAATACAGAACCATATCGTCGCTGCCCCTACAAAAATGGTTATGTAATTTGTGTCAATTTTTATTTTACTACTTATTTTATTAACACTGTCTATCACGCATATTTCTGCATTTGCCATTTTTTCAGATCTCTTTTGGTTTAAAAGCGATCAGAATATGCTCGCAGCAGTAGAAATGCTCTGAAAAAATTATATTTTTTTGATCTGCTGAAAAATTGTTGAAAAACACAAAGCCATTTTTGTAAGCGCAGCGACGATATAATTCCGTTACATAAAATTTTAAAGACTTTTAAAATATCTTTAATAATAGATAAATGCGAGGCCTTTATACTACACCTTTTTTTAACTCGTCGTCAATAAACATGGGTGTGTTACACCCGGGATTCAATAAATTTTGGATTAATTTTTTTGACCTCTCATTTGAATAACAAAAAAAAATGTTGATAAGGAAGAGATTATGTTTTATTTTTGTTTTTCAAACTAATATATTATTGACTTAATAAAAAAACATTTAAAAAAATTATTATGTGCATAGTTTTTGTTTTCAATATCACTTTTTTTCTCGGGTGTGACACACCCAGTTCATTGGCTGTGTGACAAAAAATATGTTTATTGACGGCGGGTTAGGAGAATCAAGTTATTTAAAATAAAGTTAATGTTTAAAAAAAAACAGTAAAGAAGATTATTTTAAATTGTGTTTTGCTCATGTAACTAATTTTTTTGAAGTGGAAACTTCTTTAGGCGCGTTGATCGATTTTTGGTGGAGAGTAAATCCTTGGTTTGCGTCATTATTGCAGCGAGTAGATTTCCTCATCAAAACGAGCAGCATTCGTCATCAATACAGACAGCGAGTAGCTTTCGTCAATAAGCTTGACACTGATTATTACAGTGCTTGTACAACGTAGATTGTGTAATTACTTCAGTGCTTCTCAAACTTTTTGGATTAGATTTATTCCTGTGCTTGTCAAACTGTTACTCCAGTGTCTTTTGAACTGTTGATTGTGACTCTCAAACTGTTGGACTTTTCACATTGTGAAGGGTGTCACGGTCTAATTAACGCACATACACTCTGCGACAAAATGATAGCACATTGGAATTTTTTTAAATTTTATTGAAAGCGATTGAAATTGAAAAGTAATTAGATTTAAAAACAAAATGAAAATATATAGAAATTTCATTGAAAAATTTAATATGTTGTTCAGAAAAAAACAAAAACATATTCAGTAGAACGACAAAAAGATAGCTCAATATTATTCAAAAGCGAAATATTATAAGAAATCAATTTCTAATTTTCATAATATAACCCCCTTATTCATAAACCCAGTTTAGCGGCTGCGTAGCTAAAAGCAGATTTTAAACAAGATTATTCGTTGTTTAAATGTTGTAAAATGTTAATCGAAACAGTTGTTTAAATGTTGAAATCTATTGTATAAGGTGTTAGCAGGCTTTAAACAACAATAGTCGTCTTACCCAATATAAAACAGCACAATCAAATTTGTTGTTTAAATGTTGAAATCTATTGAATAAGGGGGTAAGTATTTAGTATTGAGTGGAGCCTCCATTTATTTTTTAAAACTTCAGTACCGCAATTTGGTAGTGATTAAAAAAGTGTTTTTTATATATTTTCTCGGTATCGCTTTCCAATTCGAAATAAGGCTACATATAAGTTCCTGAATGGTATTATATTGCATATTATCGGCATAAACTTCCCTTGCAAGGTAACACTAGCCGTTTTCAACAATCATCAGGTCAGGTGATCATTCGGGACATTCCAATATTTCAATATCCTGTTCTCGAAAGAAATTGTTTACTATTTTTGCTGTATGTACAGCAGCATTTTTTGTTGAAATATTAATGAACTTTTAGTTAATTGTGACCCATGATTAACTATTTCATTATCAATTAAATTAAGATAATCTTGGCGATTCATTCTTGTGGGAACACATTTAATTTCAGTCCTTCCACAATGGCCAATTATAGCCCATACCCATTACTCACCTATCCCCGTATTGACGACGACTAGAGGATACGCTCTTTCTTCCTCAAATCGTGGTAATAAAAGACATACCATCCGGACCGTCGAGTTTAAATTTTTTTCGTTAGTGATTAATACGCAGCGCCATCATTTTCTCCACTTAAATTGATCTGCAGCAAACTTCAATCTTACTGCTCGATGTTTCCCTGTAAGTGGCGGTTTCCTTTGTAATTTTTTGAATTTAATTGTAGTTGATTTTCTTAAAATCCTTTGCACTTTGCGGAAATGTGTTTTCACTCCAGCTGTTTCATCAATTTTTCTGGCAGTGAGGTTAGAATTTGAAGCTACCCATAAAATGGCGCACACATCCCGGCGTGTAACCAGTAACCACTCTTGGACATCCACTGCTAAAGGCTTTACCATAACTTTTTAGTTTTACGATTTCACTGATTTTCAAGGTTTTATATGAAAATTTAAAGCAAGTTGCAAACTTCACTGTTAAGCCATTTTCCACGTCCCATTTGATTTTAATTTTAAGTACTTTTACTTATTTGGGAAACTGGGGGCGGTGTAACAATGAAACATGTCTGACTGTCTCAACCTGGCGAGGCCAGCCTAATCTTTGTGAAATCGCCTCAAGTCGACTCAAACCTCCACGTGGTGTTTCCTGGGCAACGTCAAAACTGACAACCGTTAGTTTGGCGGCTAATCTGAGCGGCGGGCCTCCCTAGGCTTAAAATAGGTTGTGCGTCGGGTTTGAAGCCCACCCGTAAAAACCAATTTCAATGAAAACAAATAAGAAAAGAAGAAAAATGATCCCCAAATCTGATGACGACTACCGCAAACGAAAAACTGATAATGATTTACGGATATGCACCTGGAATGTCCGAACCCTTAATTGGGAAGGTGCCTCTATCCAACTGACTGATGTCTTGAAAAGATATAAAGCTGATATCACTGCTATCCAAGAAATGCGATGGAAGGGACAGGGTTGCATTCGGCATGCACCCTGTGATATCTACTACAGCGGCCATGCGGAGAAGCACGAGTTTGGATGCGGATTTGTAGTTGGCAAGAGACTACGGCCCCACGTCCTGCGATTCACACCTGTGAACGAACGACTTGCCATAATCCGCATCAAGGTTAGATTTTTCAATATAAGCCTAATATGTGCGCACGCTCCGACAGAAGACAAGGACAATGAGATCAAGGAAATTTTCTACGAGCGCCTTGAATATGCTTACGAGCGCTGCCTCCGCCACGACGTAAAAATCGTGCTTGGTGACTTCAACGTTAAGGTGGACAAGGAAAATATTTTTGGTCCAACAGTCGGAAAGTTCAGCCTCCACGACAACACCTCCGATAACGGAATGAGGCTGATTGACTTCGCCGCAGCACGAAACATGGTCGTAAGTAGCACTAGATTCAAGCATCTCAATATTCATAAAGCCACCTGGATGTCTCCTGATCAAAAAACAAAAAATCAAATTGATCACGTTATGATCGACGGAAGGCACTCTTCCAGTGTATTGGATGTACGCACGATCCGTGGTGCAAACATTGACTCGGATCACTATCTTGTTGCAGCCAAGATCCGTACACGTCTGTGCGTAGCTAAGAATACACGCAACTCTACACAGAGAAAGCTAGACGTCGACAAGCTGCAATCAAAAAAGACAGCCGATGCTTTCGCCACTCGACTCTCACTCCTGCTTCAAAGCACTCCTCCAATTGATGATATATGCGCGCAGTGGACACACATTTCCAACTCCATGCGTGCGGCTGCTGAAGAGGTGATTGGCTACCACCACCCTTGACGAAACCAGTGGTACGACCAGGAGTGGCGCGACGCCACTGCAGAGAAAGACGCCGCCTACAAAGCTACCCTGCAGTCGGTTGTATCGCGCGCTGCTAAGGAGCAATACAAAGAAAAGAGGAGGGAAGAGAGACATATTTTCAGGCGGAAAAAAAGAGAGGCAGAAAAGCGCGAGCAGGAGAAGATTGAGATGTATAGTGACAGGAATGAGGCCCGAAAATTTTTCGAAAAAATAAGACGCCTTGCCGATGGTTTTAAAACCGGGGCCTCTTCCTGCAAGGATGAAAACGGGAATCTAGTGACAGATGTCCAGAGTACACTGACGTTATGGAGGGAACACTTCTCTAAGCTTCTAAATGGCGACGCTGACAACAATCCCGCCAATAGAGATGATACTCCGGAAACCCCAATTGCGGATGACAGCGTCGAGGTTCCGCTGCCCGACTATGATGAAGTTCTGACTGCTATAGCTCGGCTTAAAAATAACAAAGCCGCGGGAGCTGATGGCTTACCTGCTGAGCTGTTTAAGAACGGAGGCGAAGCTCTACTTAAATGCATTCACGAGCTTCTATGCAGAATATGGTCGGAAGAATGAATTCCGAACGATTGGAATCTCAGTGTACTCTGCCTAATCCACAAGAATCCTAATCCTAATAGCGATCCCACTATCTGTGCCAATTACCGTGGGATAAGCCTTCTTAATATCGCATATAAGGTCCTGTCGAGCGTTTTATGTGAAAGATTGAAGCCCATTGTAAACAAACTGATCGGACCTTATCAGTGTGGCTTCAGACCTGGAAAGTCCACCATCAACCAGATTTTCACGCTACGACAAATATTGGAGAAGACTCAAGAAAAACAAGTCGACACCCACCATCTTTTTGTCGACTACAAAGCCGCCTTCGACAGCCCAATAAGGAAGCACCTGTACTCGACCATGTCTGAATTTGGTATTCATGCAAAACTAATACGTCTTTGCAGGATGACACTGAGCAACACCAGCAGCGCAGTTAAAATCAGGAAGGACCTCTCCCCACCATTTATTACCAAACGAGGTTACAGACAAGGTGATTCCTTATCGTGCGAATTTTTCAACCTAATGATGGAAAAGATCATCCGAGCTGCTGATCTGAGACGTAGTGGCACAATATTCTACAAGAGTGTTATGCTGCTTGCGTATGCTGATGACATAGGCCGCATTCAGCGCAGACAACTGTTGTGAACTGTAATGGTAGCGCTACCTTGGTTCACGATGATTTTCTCTGAATGTGTTGCTATTTCACACGTCAGAAGTTAGATTCAATTTAATTTTTATGTAAATTTAATTCAATTGCAAAGGTTTCTCACTTAAATTTGCTGCGTTCTTTCTGCGTTTATTAATTTAACAGCGTCAGTAACAGCATCTGACAGTTAAGCAAACAGTTGTGTTCATGTAGCATAGAATTTGTTCGTTCCATTAAAAGGCGTTCGCTACTTTATCAGTTTTAGTTAGCGCTACCAAATTTGTACCATTCAGCGAATTTTTACACAACAGTTGCCAGCTGTTGTCTGCGCTGAATGCGGCCATAGATATCATTGGCCATAATACGCTCGAAGTCAATGCAGCATTTTCCAGATTAGAAAGAGAGTCAAGTCGAATGGGTCTGTCAGTGAATGCAGATAAGACGAAATACTTAGTGTCAACAAACAAACAGTCCCAGCGTCTTGGAACCCACGTTACCGTTGACAATACCTCCTTCGAGGTTGTGAAGAACTTCGTTTATCTGGGATCGAGCATTAATTCAACCAACGACATCAGCATTGAGATCAAACGAAGAATAACTCTTGCCAACAGGTGTTACTTTGGGCTCAGTAGGCAATTGAGAAGCAGAGCCCTCTCTCGACGAACGAAAATCACGCTCTATAAATCGCTCATCATGCCCGTCCTACTTTATGCATCACAAACCTGGACGCTGAGCAGTTTAGATGAAAAGACTTTAGGAGCATTTGAGAGAAAGATTCTTCGTAAGATCTACGGACCAATCTGCGTCAATGGTGAGTACCGAATACGGTGGAATGATGAACTGTATGAGCTGTACGCTGACATCGACATAGTCAAGCGCATTAAAATCGAGCGGCTTCGCTGGCTTGGTCATGTTCAGCGCATGAAAGACGATGCTCCAGTGAAGAAAACATTCAATTCGGTACCCAGCGGCGGTCAACGCAGAAGAGGACGACCGCATCTTCGTTGGAAAGACCAATTAGAGGACAACCTGACGAAGCTTGGAATTTCCAACTGGCGCCAGCAATCGAAAGACAGAAATGGCTGGCGCAAATTCTTAGATGAGGCCAAGACCGACATACGGTTGTAGCGCCAACTAAGTAAGAAAGTAAGTACTTTTACTTATTTAACGTGGCAACTTTACTTTAAAAACAAAAATTATTTTTTATCGGATTATTAGCACTTACTTAACTCAATCTATCATAATGAGCTATCACTTTGTCGCAGCATTTTTTCATATTTTGTAAGCTAACGTTATTTCTCTCATAATAATTAATCATTGTGTACTTAAAATAAAGCTTATAACACCTAGAGAAATAGATTAAACATTTAAGTACACGAACCCTACACGATGTACGGTTGAGTACATATGCCGCCTAAAGGTGACCCCGGAAATTGTCCAGGCTAGGTTGTTCCTGCTTCAGGGAAACCTTTAATTGGTATTGGTATGGGTGTAAAAGGGTCTAACATAGTGTTAGTTGATAGTAAATGAGGACCCGGGTTTCGTCCAGGTGTGGGAGGGTCCGGCATTCGTACGGGCCCAAAAGTAAGAGTTGTTGGTGTGGGTGTTAGTGCTGGTAGTTTTCCAGCAAAGGCTACCCCTAAAAGGAAACTTAGTGATGGTGAGGAGCCTATGGAGATAGAACGTCGGAATTTAAAGGCCCTAAAGCTGGATAAGTCCAATATTTCGGTTGGAAAGTAAAAGGAAAGTTGGCTGTAAAAGGAGTCTATGGATTGGTCCGGTCAAATTGTGCTGGTTCAAAGGTGGGTAAGACCGCAAAAATCAAAAGACGATGTGAAATCTTCGTCAAAGCTTCCAGAATCGGCGGATAAGGCTGTGAACAAGAAAGGTTAGAAAGCTGTGGTTTCTGGCGTGGATAATGTCAGAAAAATTAAATTAGTTTCGTGTGACCTATTTAAAGTAGCACTCGAATGTGGAATGAGAGGTGAACGCTTACTGTAGTTGCTAGCCGCTATGAAGAAATAATCTTAGAGGTCATTCTCGAAAACGAGCATCTGTACACTCAGGGAATTATTGAATTTCGTACTCGGCTGCCATGAAAAAGATGAGGCTGTAGTAGCCGTACTAGAGTTATTATATATGAAATGAAGTCACCTTAGCTGAAAGTTTATTGCAAGCACTTTATGAGAGCTCTCATAGCCCTAATTGAATCTGCAATTATCATAAAAAAAAACAAAAATTATGTAGAGCGTCTTTTGAAAATAAGAGCTGTGGTTACAGTTGTGATACATTCAGTAATGTGGCTACTGCAACCAACTTTTAAATCTTGCGTGTAGAGAAACTCCAATACGGCTATTGTAGCCTCAATATGGTTTTTACGCTTTTACTGAAGATACTACAACCACAAAAGACAAATTTCTCCATTTTAGTTTTGGCTTTGCAGCGTGCTTGTTGGAAAATATTAAAAAAAAATTGATTTTAAAGTTAATCGGTATTTACTTTGATAATCGCTTTACTTTGATAATAAATATTATGCCTATTGTATTGAAAAAGGCATGGACTATTTTACAATTCCATTGTCTAAAACTATTTGTAAGCATGTTTCAGATGCATGCTAATGGTTTGTCGTTTATAATATGGGATTTTTAAAGTTTCATAAAAAAATTTTAAAAAATAGTTTGTAAAGTTCTATGAACAATTAAAATTTAATATTTATTTGATCAAAAAAGTAATATTTTTTGAAATGATTTGAAATAAAAATTTAAAAAATTTTTATATATTGGGGGTTGGAATTAATTTTAAAGGTTTTTTTTCGGTTTTTGAGCATTTATTTAGAAACAACGGTACAATGTATATTATTCAAAGTATTGTCCATCGTTAGCTACAACATTTTCCCATCTTTCTGGCAGCATATGGATTCCGCGCCGGAAGAACGATTCGTCTTTTGAGGCAATCCACGAATCGACCCATTTTTTGGTATCCTCGTAAGAAGTGAAGCGCTGCTCAGCCAAGCCATGCGTCATCGATCTGAATAGGTGGTAGTGTGAAGGGGCTATGTCTGGGCTATAAGGCGGGTGGGGTAGCACATCCCAATTCAGCGCCTCCAACGTTTCCTTGACGGTTCTTGCAACATGTGGCCGTGCGTTGTCATGTTGAAAAACCACTTTGTCGTGTCTTTTGGCATATTCCGGCCGTTTAACCTTTAATGCTCGGCTCAATTGCATCAATTGTTGTTGGTAGCGTTCCCCAGTGATGGTTTCGTTAGGTTTTAGCAGCTCATAGTACACGACAACCTTCTGATCCCACCAAATACACAGCATAAGCTTGGCGCCATGAATATTCGGCTTGGCCCTCGATGTTGATGCACGGCCGGGTGGTCCCCACGATTTTTTTCGCTTAGGATTATCATAATGGATCCACTTTTCATCGACAGTGACAATACAATGCAAAAAACTCTTCCTTTTATGCCGTTGAAGCAGTTGTTCGCACATGCAAAATCGCCGTTCAACGTCTCTCGGCTTCAACTGGTACGGCACCCAATTTCCTTGCTTTTGAATCATTCCCATGTCCTTCAAGCGTTTGCCGACCGTTGATAAGTCGACTCCCAATGATTCTGACAATTCTTGAAGGGTTTGACACGGGTCTTCATCACGCAAAGCCTCCAATTCCTCATCTTCAAACTTTTTCGGCTGGCCCGGACGCTCTTTGTCTTCCGTATCAAAATCACCACTTTTAAACCGACGGAACCAGTACTCACAAGTAGAAATCGATGGAGCATAGTCCCCGTAAGCCTCAGTAAGCGTGCGTTGTGCTTCAACCGCTTTTTTCTTCAAATGGAAGCACAAAAGTAAACCTTCCCGCAAATTGCGTTTTGTTGGAACAAAAGTCGACATGTTCACAGAGAAAAAAATATATGTTGTTTACACTTCAGTGGAATGACACATACTGAAAAATGAAGCTTAGACAATGTGCTTTGAAATGAATATAGTCACAGGTGTGCCCGATGCGATCTATTGATAGTTACGCCATCTCTTAGAAAACCTTTAAAACTAATTCCAATCCCCAATATAACACTTTTATTAAGCAAACGGCATTAAGAAATTGGTGATAACCTTAAAAGCGCAGAGGTAAATAGCTTAAATAGAAAAAGTTCTGACAACCTCAACATAAGGATTTATGGCTATCAAAACCGAATTCCTCTCACCATTGCAAAAGGCGCTGTTATGACCCCTCCACAATTCGGCTGTCAAAACCGAATCCCTCTCACCATAGCAAAAGGCGCTGTAATGACCCATCCACAATTCGGCTGTCAAAACCGAATCCCTCTCACCATAGCAAAAGGCGCTGTAATGACCCCTCCACAATTCGGCTGTCAAAACCGAATTCCTCTCACCATCGCAAAAGGCGCTGTTATGACTCCTCCACACTTCGGCTGTCAAAACCGAATTCCTCTCACCATCGCAAAAGGCGCTGTTATGACCCCTCCACAATTCGGCTATCAAAAACGAATTCCTCTCACCATCGCAAAAGGCGCTGTTATGACCTCTCCACAATTCGGCTGTCAAAACCGAATTCCTCTCGCCATCGCAAAAGGCGCTGTTATGACCCCTCCACAATTCGGCTATCAAAAACGAATTCCTCTCACCATCGCAAAAGGCGCTGTTATGACCTCTCCACAATTCGGCTGTCAAAACCGAATTCCTCTCGCCATCGCAAAAGGCGCTGTTATGACCCCTCCACAATTCGGCTATCAAAAACGAATTCCTCTCACCATTAAAAGTTCTAACAACTTTCTGTGAGGTTGTCAAAACCGGCAGAGCATCTCTTAAACAGGAATCTAACAGCGCTTATGGAAGTTGTCAGAGCCTCGCATATTAAATTTTTTGAGAACCGTAATATTACGGCTAGAAGAAGCGAAGTTTTGATAGTATCGCCAGTTCTGTTAGTGTATGAACTTCTGGAGCTGTTTCAGGCAATGAAAGATAGTTCGTCTCCTGTTTAAGGCGTTCAGCACTCTTCCGGTGGCACAGGCTGTTCTACCTGTGTCCTTGCCAGCTGCTCAGCAAGCAAAGCCGGTTGAGACATGGTCCTTGGTTGTGCGCAGCAAAACAAAATCAAAGGAGGTTGTTGAAGCGGTTGTTACGGAGGTTGGCCCCACTCTTGGAGTAACATGGTGAGGCTAGTGCATTACATTGCCGAAATTGCTCTTTCAGGGAACTACCATCGACGCTCTTATTGTTATCGATGGATTTTCCCATTTAAAGAAGCATAATTGAGCGTCAGTGCTCTAGTCATTACTGGGCATAAATATTATACAATTAAATTGTTAGGGAGCATATGCAGTCATGTGTGACCTTGAACAGTTATTGTTAGAAAATAGTGCTAGTTTTGCACTGATTCAGGAGCCATATGCAACCCAAGATTTTATTAGAGGCCTCCCTGCTGGCATTTGGGTGTTTTCTGATCTCAGAGCGAACTCTGTCGTTTTTTTTTTGTGTTAGATCTTGCTAGGTGGCGCTGGGTGAATATATCTACTAAAACTAGGGCATCCAATTTCGGGACATTTCGACAATCCCGGGATTTCGGGATTGGAAAAACACAATCCCGGGATTTCGGGATTGGAAAAACACAATCCCGGAATTTTGGGATTGGAAAAACACAATCCCGGGATTGATAAACCTCCGAAAACGAATTTTTTGGAAGACGTAATATGAAGTGCCAAAGTAGTAATCCCTTATTTTACAACATAAAACAATGCAGAAGATTTTAAAAATCTAAAAAACACAGTTTCGATAAAATGTTTGGATAGTATTTATTGTTTACTAGCTGGAACCCGGCGCGTTGCTGCCACGCCCCCGTTGCCAAACTTCCATAAAATGTTATCAGTGAACCTGCATTGGGTTGATCTAAATTTGGGTTGAATGAGAGGTGCCACGCCCCTTTGTTTAACTCCCATCAAATTTGATTAGTGAAACGGCATGTGTAAATCGTGGTAGAATAATGAATTCTTAGGCTATAACTTCAAAGCTATTCGATATCGTAAATCGCATATTTGGGTTGTATGGGAGGTGCCACGCCCCCTGAATGGCGTGTGTAAATTGTGGTAGAATACCGAATTCCGAGGCTGTGCGAGCTGTAACTGAAAAGCTATTCGATATCGCAAATTATGGGAGGTTGCCACACCATACGTCCATAAAATGTTATCAGTAAAACGACATGTGCAATTTGTGCTCGAATACCGAGGCTGTGGAGGTCTATAACTCCAAAGCTATTCGATATCGCAAATTCTGGTTGCAAGGGAGGAGCCACGCCCCTTGTACAACGCCCATAAAATGTTATCAGTAAAACAGCACGTGTAAATTGTCGTCGAATACTGAATTCCGGGGCTGTGTGAATTATAACGCAAAAGCTATTCAAAATATTAAATGTGGGTTTTAAGGGAGGTGCCACGCTCCCTTTCCCAACGCCCATAAAATTTTATCAGTAAAACGGCACGTGTAAATTGTGGTCGAAAACCCAATTCCATGGCTGTGCGAACTATAACTCAAAAGCTATTCGATATATCAAATTTGGGTTTTATGGGAGGTGCCACGCCCCCTTGTCCAACACCATAAAATGTTATCAGTTAAACTTAATGTGTAAATTGAGTTCGAATATTAAATTCCGAGCATGTGCGGTCTTTAACTAAAAAGCTATTCGATATCGCAAATTTGGGTTGTATGAGAGTGCCACGCCCCCTTGTCCAACGCCCATTTTTTCTTTCTGTAAAAAACGTTTGTAGACTATTACAAACATTTTAAAAAAGTTAGCCAAATTGGCGCAGGCGTTCTGCGATTTTAGGTATATATAAAAAAGTGGGCGTAAAAGTGGGAGTGGTCAATTTTTCTTCAGTAAAAACTTAAAATGGATTACTACGAACATTTGAAAAATAAATTAGCCAAATCGGTGTAGCCGTTTTCCGATTTTAGATAAATAAAAAAGTGGGCGTAAAAGTGGGCGTGGTCAATTTTTCTTTCCGTAAAAACCTAAGTTGGACTATTACGAACATTTTTAAAAAATATCCAAATCGGTCCAGCCGTTCTCAACTGATGCAATTACCAACGAACGACATTTGATTTTTATTTATATAAGATATCAAAACAGTGGGCGCAAAAGTGGGGTTGGTCAATTTTTCTTTCAGTAAACACTTAAATTGGATTACTACGAACATTTGAAAAAAAAATTATCCAAATCGGTCCAGCCGTTTTCCGATTTTAGATAAATTGAAAAAAGTGGGCGCAAAAGTGGGCGTGGTCAATTTTTCTTTCCGACAAAACTTAAATTGGATTACTATGAACATTAAAAAAAAATTATCCAAATCGGTCCAGCCGTTTTCCGATTTTAGATAAAACAAAAAAAGTGGGCGCAAAGTGGGCGTGGTCAATTTTTCTTTCCGTAAAAACCTAAGTTGGACTATTACGAACATTTAAAAAAAAAAATTATCCAAATCGGTTCAGCCGTTCTCAACTGATGCAATTACCAACGAACGACATTTGATTTTTATTTATATAGATTTCTGAACAACAAAGATGAACTATTCAACAAAAAATTAATTAAATGAGATCATTCGGAAGGCTCATAAAATTATTTTAAAAACAAAAAATAGTTAAGTAATTTTAGTAATTCTAAGAACAATTTTGTGATATTTTGTACAGATTGTTTAAGGAAGTTTTTTTAATTTTTTACACTTTTAAGTCTTTTTAAGTTAGTATTTTGTAATATTTTGTAGGCTTAGTTCAAGAAAGGTTTATATTTTAAATTATTCACGTCATATTTTAT
The DNA here is from genome assembly GCA_963920525.1 of Dichetophora obliterata. NCBI lineage: Eukaryota > Metazoa > Arthropoda > Insecta > Diptera > Sciomyzidae > Dichetophora > Dichetophora obliterata. Next base: position 29,068,720 of record OY986438.1, read on the forward strand.
ACAGATAGTTACAAAATATTTTTCTATTTTTTTATTATTAAAATCAAATTTTAGTATTTCTAAGGTAGTTTTTGCAGATATTTTGAGAAAAGTTTTTATTAAAAAATTTTTTAAATCACATTCAGGTTTTTCTTTGGTAGTATCATTGAACTTTTAAGTGGAATTTTTCGGAATTTTTTTTTTGCAGTGAAAGCAATCCCGGTATCCTAAAAATCCTGGGACTGTCGGGACTAAAAAAATTCCGGGACCCCGGGTTCCCGGGACTAGATTCCCTAACTAAAACGTAGCGCTCCTGTATTTTATTTTTATATCAACAATATTAAATTTAAATGTAATAATATAGTTTGGTTTAATTATAAAATAAAATCACTATCTTAATACAAAATATTTTGAAAGAAATAATAAGACGGAAAGGGAGTGAAAATATAAAAAAAATGTATCCGATTAGCATGAAAATTCGCATATAGTAAGGCGGTCCGTGGAAGGACAATGTCTGCCCGGGAATACTATTGTTTTATACATAGGTTTTCACTTTGGTCGCCAGTCCCTTCATTGCTATGTTCCTTTTTTTTTTTTTTTAGTTTAGTAAAAAAAATTTTTACCTTCAAAAATTGCTCAAAAAACTCAAAAAATTTGAGAATTTTTATAAGTTAAAAAAAAAGATTTTTGGATATTAACGAAACTTTCTTGTTATTTTATTTTAAGTATAAACTTTTGATTTCTGAAAGATTATTTGCACCTTTTTATAACCAAGAAAGTTATAAAGGTTTAAAAAAGTGAAATTTTGATGATGTTTTTGTTTTTAACGAAACTTTTATTGTAATGTTATTAGAAGTATTAACTTTTGATTTCTACAATATTATCTGCACCAGTTCATGGTAAACAAGAAAGGTATGAGGTTTCAAAAAGTACGTTTAAGTCCAAAATTTTCAATTTTGTATGGAAAAATTTTTAATTTAATAAAATAATTCATTTAATTTTGTTTATAGTTTTAATAAATAAAATTGATTATTATTCCATCCAAAAGTAATTATTGATGAAGCAGTTGAGAAGTTTATTAAATTAGTTAATAATCATTATATTATATGTCATTAATCTGACCAGGGAATGAAAAAAAAACCCTAATGAACGGTTTGTTTTTAATTTTTTAGGGCAAGCTATCTTTATTCCCCGACTAAAAATATTAGCGAGTGAACAGCGGTCGAACATAGACCGCACGGACGTACGTACAAAAGTCGGAAATGGCCTAAAAATAGTTCAAAAAGCCTAGCGGCCGAAAGTTGGGTCGAACAACGGTCGTATAAGGCCAAAATTAAGTTGTATGGCCGCTGTACGCCCATTTCATGCCACCAAATTTTTCCAAGTTCTTATTCAACAGCAAACGTGTGCGCAACGATGCTGATGTCGATAGTATAGCCACTTGTGTGTGGCGCAAAAAAAATTTTTTGATTTTGAACTCAGTTAAAACAAAAAGGTTATTTTCATTGTAGATTAATAACTATTCGGCCAATGTACACCCGCTGCACAGACGAGATTATTTCAAAATGGCCTCTGTTCGGCCGCTGTTCGCCCGTTGTACGGCCAAAATTATTTAAAAACAGCCTCTGTTGGTTTGTTGGTTGGTTTGGATTGTAATGCTACAACTAGTAGGGTCCAAGAAGCTTGAGTGAGCCGTTTTTATACCATAACCTCATGTTCTTGAATGTAAAGGTAGGATCGCACTGGTAGTTTATAGCCAGCCAGTGCGGTTGATGAATATTAGAAGGTTATTGATTTTTACTTTTGAATAGTTCCTCTAGATTGTTAAAGAAGGGCTCTTAACTAGACCTGGCCAGGGCCAAACAAAGAACTGTCTGACTATAATAAAACACTCGGCATTTCTTGTAAAAGCAAATAAATATTAATTATTCATTGATAATTCATATATCTATTTAATTGTAGTTCATAGCTTATCATGATTTAAATTATCATGAGTACTTAAAACCGCTATTTCGAAATTACTTTGAAGCGCATTAAGTTAATGCACACCACTAAAACGTGGCTCCAAGAATCCTTACAACAACAACAGCAACAACAGGATACTGTCAATAACTTCATTAATTTTGCATACGCACATAACGTTTATAACTCTGTGCGTGTGTGCGCTAGGGAGAATGTGTGATGGCGTATGTGAGCGTATGTGAATGTGGCTAAATGTATTACTGTAATTGCTTATCTGTTCGTCTGTAAACGGGTGGATGGGTTTGAATGGCGTAAACGGCTTGGTTGGTGTTTTGATTTATCCGTTTGCATAAATTATGAGTTTAACGCGTTCATCGTTGGCGTTGTAGTCGTTGCCTTATCTTAATTTGAAACCTTTATGCGCTAGTTTTTGAAGCAAGCCAAATTTTTTCCAACATATTGTAGCAAATATTGAGCAATTAATGAAAAAACTCTTACCAATTTTTTTTTAATTGTTAACTTTTAAGCGGCAACAAGCAGCAAAATTGTGGTTTTCTTCTAAAAATTATGTTCCACTTAAGTTTTTACATTCTTTTTGAGGCGTTAATGTAACAAAACTTTTGTCAATTTTTTGATTTTTAGCGTTTTATAAAACTTTTGCACTTTTGATTTCATAAAATGTGTGCAGCTGTTAGTTTTTACACTTACAATCCACATAGGTTCCACACTTGATTAGTTCTGCTTTAACTAAGCTTTCTACAAAATTTTTTTGAATTCTTAAATATTAAAAAGTGCTCAATTGGCTTAAAAAATCCGCGTATTGTTCAACTCACGCAACTTTTTTAAAATTGGTAAAAAATATCTTGACAAAAATGTTCAACTATTACTTTTAGACCGTGTTAAATGTTTTGGTAAATCGAGTGCCTAGCGAGAGCTACACACGTTCTACAACGTTCAACGACAGGATAACGATTGTCAGTGAAATGTTATTTTAATCAACATATGGCAGCAAACCAAAGCCGTCGGTCGTTCTTTATCAGCAAGCAACACCAACAACGAACAATACCAACAACAACATTAACAACGACCACTACATCGACAACAACAGCAGCAGCAGCAAAGAAAGAAAGAAAGCTCTATTAGGATTGGAGAAAAAAGCTTTTCTGCAGCGCCTGCTCTCGCAAGTTTTAGCTTGTTTTCATACATTTTTGGGTGGTGCAAAAGACGGCTACTACATCCACCGGTTGCCGACAACAACAACAACAACCACTTGTTTGGGCTTAGCCCCATCCTGTCTTGTAGCTTGTTTGTTTTACGTCTTTTATTGAGTTGTTGCTGTTGTTGCTGTTGTTGTTGTGTGCCGTTGAACAAAAGATTAACCTGTTGATTCATACGATGAACAACATCTTTAACAGCGCTCTTAACTTGGTTGAAAGTTTAGCAGCGGCAAGCTTTGCAACCTGTCGCTCGCAACAGTTAATTTAATAAATCAAATCGTAATTTTATTTGCATACATTTTTGGTTTCATACACTTTTCTACAGCTGCTGCTTATTATTCGCTTTTTTGCTGTCCATCACCATCATCATCATCGCTATCAACATGTCTACAATACTTCAATGACAGTCTTTTTCCAAGGCTAAAGACAAATTCAATTATTTATTCACAGCTGCTAGTGCGGTGCTGAAGGACAGCTGGTGGGTCACTGAGCATTTGCTCACAACCGGATATCAGCAATTGCATATGTGTGTGTGTGTGTGTGTGTTAGGATGTATTTGTACATTGCAATGCCTTCTCTACATCCGGCATGGCGACATTTCACCTTTGGCCGCAATGTGCGAGGTCTAGCATATTATTAAAACTGTACAGTTGCCAGCCGCTTCTGTGATAAGATTTTGCTGATTGCCAACAGTTTGTCGTATTGCAGCCATCATTAAATCTACCTTTAATTGAGTTTGGCCAGACTCAAAAATGCACGTAAAGCTATTATCGAAATATTTGTGTTCAAGCATTGAAATTAATTTAAAATTAAACATGCATTTATTTTACGTGCAACACAATTTGGATCTTCGAGTCAAATTTCGGATTTATTTAACATAAACAAAATTGTTAATTTTCTTACATGAATTAAATAATTGTGAGGTATTTAGATCAATTAATTTTTTTGATTAATAGAGTTTTTGATTCTTTAAAAATCAACAGTTTTTTTTAACGTTACAATTTCAATTTAAAAAAGATAAATTGAAATTGAGAATAGATTAATTCAAATTCCGAAAAAAATGCAAATTCAAAAAAACGTGAATGGATTTTTTAAAATATAGCGAATTGGAGGGAGAAAATAAAAAAAAAACGTCGCACGTTGGAAGAAATATATGCGAAACCCTCGCATTCAGGGTTATTTCGAAGTTACGGAGTTTACTTTTTGCAATCTTAATATATCTAGCATATTAAAAATACATTTTACAAGTAATATGCTCTCAAGTATTGGTCTCTATGGTCATCCAAAATTGAGTTTCTAAAACCGTTTTTGAAGCGAAGGTTTTTGCGCCTCGTTTTTAATTTGCTTGAGTGAAATCTCAAAAACAACACTTTTTCCATACAACTTTTTCTTAGAATTTTCGTTGTTTTATTACTTGTGTCTATTACAACAAGAGGATATAAAGTTAAAAATATTTCTTTGTAAGCAGTGAGAATCGAACTCACACCATTTCGATCGACAGTTCTACACGTTAACCACTAATCCAAAAGCCTCTGTTACAGAATATGATTCATTCAATATTAAGTATTAACTATGTTGCAGTAGATGACAAGAAATTATTGAAAGATTTGTGCTTGAGCTATCCTGCATGTGAAATCGGGAAGCTATGATGCAACAGATTTCAACGATGTTTTAAAAGGATTGTGCATTAGCTATCCTACATGTGAATGCGTGGAGCTATGTTGCAGCAGATCATAATAATCTATTAAAATTTTTATGTATTGACTATCCAAACAACAAAAGTAGCAAGGTTCCATTGAACTGAGTGAAAATTATCACAAGATGCCAATTTTTTTAGGTGTAGATTTTAATTGCGAATTCAGACATGGCACTTAAGGGAAGGCCGGTTGTCTAGTTCTCGAAATTTTAAGGTATTTTGAGGATTTTTTAAAAAGTTAAAATATTGAACAACGATATTTACACGGTTACACACGCCTGTGACAGTGAAAGTGCGAAAGAATACGTGTACTGTTGGAATGATTCGAAAAATTTCGAACTTTCATGCTAGTAGCAAGAGGTGCTACACATGCAAGTGAAAGTTCATTAAAAAAATTCCATAGAATGCGAAGGTTCTCGCTGCTATTGCAGTTTTCGTGTGCTTTAATTGTTGTTTTTTTTTTCTTCTTTTAATTGTAAGCAAGCTATCAGTATTGCTTCCTGTACGAAATCGACGAAAACCCGAAATAAACCCACCAAAAGTAATTAAAAACAACACCGATATCCCCCCCCCTTTTTTACATACACTGGCCGCTGCTGTCAAAATCCACTGGCTCTGAAATTTCTTTACCAGTAGCAATGAAAGTGGCATGAAAGTGAATCTAGTGTAAGTGTATTTGTAAAATAGTATAAATGTATTGAGTTTTTCGAACTGCAGAGCCAGTATACTGGCCTGTGTAGCATGCCTGTTAGACAGATGTGCAATTTTGAATAGATTTAATTTTTGCAACAAAAAATTTTTGAGGCATTTTTTGAATAAAAAGTCAATATTTGGACCTTTTTTGATATAATTATAAAATATAATTACACTGACTTAACGATACGGTTCAACCTATTTTTGTGAAGTGATTTTATTCATCTTTTGAACAAAAAAAATTGAATGAAATATATTAATGGACAGCGGAGATATTTGCATCGAAAGACCAAACTTTGATTTTCAAGTCGTTTTTTTTCTCATTCTTAGGTAACGATGTTTTCTGAAAAAGTCGTTGTACTGAAAATTTCTACAATTTTGAATATATGTGAATGTTTTTGATGTCAAAATAACAGAAATTTTTAAAATTACATACACAAAAAACTCCGATACTAAAAAGTACTATAATAACAAAATTACCGTAGTTGAAAAATTTCGGAGGGGGCGTGGCAAAAACTAAGTATGTAACATTTTAAGTTGGGTTGCACTTAATATGTATTCCTAGTTTGAGCGAAATTCGTTGAGCCGTTTAGATTTGTATAAAGGCCAAACAAACAAACAAACAAACAGACAGAAAATGAGTTTTATAGTGTTCTGCGAACCACTTCTTTGAAATTAATAATTACCGCAAAGGATAGAACCCCCAACCACCAAAACTTTCCCAAAACTATTTTTGGATTAAAGCCCGTGCAATTACTTTTCCAACGGCAGTTCAAACTTAAAATTCGGTTAAGAAACTCGTTTGCTAATAAAAAAAGATTTGCTTAAATGTTAAACTAACCATATCTAACTAAACCTTTGCGTCTCCACCCTAATTTTTATATTGTTGAAAAGGTGAAAGAAAAAATATTTAAATTTTCGAAATGGAGTTCCTCGAACTCCTACATCGAAATCAATTATCGTAAAGCAAGGAATTTAACCCCCAACCACCAAAATTTTGCAGAGATATTTTGGGATTGAAGTCCGTTCAATTACCTTTCCAACGAAAGTTTAAACTGAAAATTCGGTTAAAAAATTCGTTTGCTAATAAAATAAATTTTTTTGCTGAAATGTTAAAATGACCATATCTAATAAACCCATTTCGTCCCCACATTACATTGTATAAAAGGTAATTTTGCGCGCTTTAAAAAAAATTCCCCCCCCCTACATCGAAATCAATTACGTAACCGCAAGGGATGGAGCTCCTGACCGCTGAAATTTCCCAAAATTATTTTTGGTTTAAAGTACAATTAATTAGCTTTCCAACGGTAGTTCAAACTAAACAATTTGTTAAGAAATGTTTGAGATATGAATTTTAGTAAAAATCAATTTTCGACGTTTATGCCGATTTTTTTAAATTTTGTGCACCCAACGATGTTCCAATAGAACTCTGCCAAAATCGCGCAAAACTTTATGCCGATTTTTTTAAATTTTGTGCACCAAACGATGTTCCAATAGAACTCTGCCAAAATCGCGCAAAACTTTTTTCCTCCAAAATAATTTTTTTATTTCCGTCAGTGATGCTGCATGCAATATTTCACCAAAATCGGAGATGGTCACTCCGTAATTTTTATTTTTCCGGTACATTTAAAATGGAATTGGTGATATGCCTTATTTTTTTTCTCCGAATTGTGTTAGGAGTGGCCATGGATAAATACCACCAATTTTTGTTATGGATCATTATTCTGGCTAATATTAATTCCCTTCTAGTTTTCCCACAGCAATTAAAATTTCCCACAAAACTGGCAACTTTGCCAAGACCTTAAGTGCAGACATTAAAAGAGACTTTCACAAACCAAACAAAAATTATCAAATACCCAGTGGACACATGGCGCACGCATAAACTGCACAAAATTCGATTAAACCATCTTCATGACGCTGTTTTTGTTACATTGTGAGTAATCGTAATAAAGAAAGCTTACTAGATAGATGCTTTTTAAATATATTTATTTATTAATGGTACTATATACAGAGCTTGTCAAATTGTTTCAATATAAAAAATTTAAGATTATTAAAATTGACTTTTTTTTTGTTAAACCAATATTATGCTCTCAGTCAATCTTAAAGTTTAAATTTTATTTCTTAACATTTTATATGTTTATTATTTAAAAGTTAAAATGCAATGACGAGCATAAAATTGAAGGCACTTAAATTTCAGAGGAAATGGACTGAACTGTAAAACAACTACATATGATTAAATAATATGATAAAAATGTTGGCTTATTCACTTTTTAAGTTTAATAGATATTCGATGTTAATAACATTACAATAAAAGAACCTTAAAACTTTAAAATAAGGTATACATTTAAAATATAGGTTAAAAAATCTAAGACTAAGACTTATACAGGCGATTACAATATTAAATATACTTTGTCATAACGCTGGATTTACAATATAAAATACTGGATCATTAAAAAAAACAAATACAAACTAGCTTATAAAGGACTTATATATAGGTACGAATAAAGTAGGACAACTACGGTTACATAAAATAAATAAAAGTTAATAATTGAATATGATTAAATGAAAGTAAGACTAAATATAATATTTTTCAGCAAGTATAAAACAAACTTTTATGGCTTATATGACTATAAACTAAGTTGAGCATGACGAGCAGTTAGATGCTCTATTGTTGTTGTTGTCGCGCTTGCAGTCGCGCCCATTTCATGGTGCGTCCGCAGTCTTTGGCGCTCGATAAATCGCTTAGGAGCGCAGGCGCTTGTAGTGGCGCCAAACGATGTTCCAATAGATTATAGCGCGGACTCGTGGGTGTATGCGGTGGTGGATCACATGTCGAGTTGATGGCAGGGCAGGAAATTGTTGGCGGTTGAGAACGTCTAAGCGATGAAAGAAGTAATAGTTTAGTAATAATTAACAATAATAAGCGTTAAATATCAATACGTTTGCAATTTTTAAATTTGTATATTAATGAATTTTTTGTAGCAGCGTAATTAATGGTTCTTCGAGTCAAATATAGTGTAGCCAAGTATAGTGTATCAGGCCCGAAGTACCAGAAATCGTGGTGTAAAAAAAATCGAAGCCAAGTTTAATTAAACACAAAACCAACTATAAAGCAACTTTCTTTTGGTGAGCTTTTGGCAAGTGATTAAGTAAAAATTATGAAATAAGAAATAAAAATATTGAAAAATTTTTTGTGTAACATACGAATATGTACTTAAATATCTAAGCACACAACAACTACTTGAACAAAGTCTATTTGAAGTGCCTCAAAGTGCAGCTGTGCAAAGCAATTTTAATTTTTTATGTTAACCTTTCTTTCTGGAAAATTCCATTCATCTACTTGTTGGCAGTTTTACTTGATTTACTCAGTTTCACCTGCAGATTGACTGTAACTGAAGACTGTTTCTTCATGGCACTATGCATTAATTTTGAGAGAGACAACATTTTTTATTTAATTTTTTTTTTTAATTTCCTTATTTTTTTGGCGTTAGTTAGAAAAGACTTAAGTTAAAAAAATGGGAATTCGGGCTTTTGATTGGGTTCTTATCACTTATATTTCCTCTTTCAATTGCTGTAAGCAACTTTTCTGAAGGACAACTGCATCCCATTGCAATTGATTGGTCCAAAGGCATTAAGTAACAAAAAATCGTTTTTTGTTTTGTGTTTAGTCCAAAAGACTTAACCCTTTCGGCCTTGGCGGTGGCAATTGCCACCATCAAATTCAGAGGTTTACATTACCGGCGCCACGGCATATATATGCTACTCACTGCTAGAGGGCTCTTCAAACGGCTTCATCGTGTAAGTAAGTGCAACAACAAAAAAAACAAAATAATTTTTTAGACTTATATTTTTTTATAATTCTTTTCTAATTTTTTTTATAACTTTTTATAAGACTACTGATGAGTTGATGTAGCTATCAACGAAACAGTCTGTCTAGTCTGCTTGGTGGTTAGTTCTGCAAAGAACTTGTTATTGCAACCTGTTGCTTCATGAACTTGTTTGGTATTAAGCTTAAATATAATTCTAAAAAAATACTATTTTGTTTTAGAATTATTAAAAGCAATGTAGTAACTAAAATATGCCATCATTAATTTTTCATATATAAAATAATTTCGTTTTAGTGTTATTTACGTGCATAAGTAATACGGAATATAATTCAGGGCTGAAAAGGTTAAGTTGACTTCATTACAACTGCGTAAAAGATGATTTCAAAGTAGATTTTCTGTTGAGTGTCGAAAAAGATATGTCAAAAATACTGTCAGTCGTCAATGTTTGAGATTTCGTCAATGTTGAGATTTGAGAGATCGTCCTCAATATTTTGAGTGTTCAAATAGAAGTGACCATAACTTTCAATTTTGTTTTCGCTAAACTGTAAAGTTTTTTTTAGACTAACATTTTAAAGTAACTTAAAAATGAATTTGAATTATGCTTTTTTATACCCCCAGTGAATGATTTATAAACTTAACATGAGGTTTTGTACATATTTAGCAAAGGCATCTTGATTAAAAAAAAAAAAATTTTGAATTTGAAAAATGTTACAAGTAATAATGTATGCACAAGTTTCATCGAACGCAATCCTTACATCAACTCATTAGTATACGAACACCTTCTGTTAAATCAAAACAGAATTATGTGCTGTAAGACGCCTTCAAAGAAATGTTTTTCTACTACTTTGCAAATGCAAGGGTTCAAAAAAGCTCTTTGTTTACTTCTTTATCACGAATCAATCTAGGCTCCAACAGTTTGCTGGTATAAACCATAGAAGGCGTGAAGAAGGTTTTTTAAAAAAAAATTGTTTTATGTGTAGACATAATAACGTGTTTTCGTAGGTCGGACTCGCACCAGTGTTTACATGAAAAATTAATAATGGCATATTTTAATTACTATATTGATAAATATTATTTTTTAGAATTATATTTGACCTTAATGCCAATTATTGTTTTGTTTTTGGTTCTTCGAGCCAGATATATTTGTCCGCCATTAATATAGCGGCAAAATGGATCGAGATAGAGATCTTTAAATTTTATTATTTATTCCAGTTTTTAATGTTTTTTATGCCCCCACGCATATAAAAATGCGTATCTGTCCGTGCGTCTGTCCGTCTGTCTGTCTGTGACCACGACAACAGCCGTAATTTTAGAGCTATCGTAACGAAATTCCTTATATAAGCTTTATACAGATCAAGTTCGAAAATGACCCGAATCAGATAGACGCGCCAACCTCCCATAAAAAGTGACTTTACCAAAACGGTGAAATCTCTTTAAATTCCACGAAAGTGAATACATTGGCTTCAAATTTGGTAAATAAGTTTGAATATTTACTATGCACTTGCTGCTAGGAAATTGGTAAAAAAAAACTAAAAATTACGCCCACCTCGCATACAAAGCGACGTCATCATAATAGTAAAACCTTTATATTCCAAAAAAAGTCCCTTTATAGAGACACACTTAGGCCAATGAGAATTGTTGTAATACCATGTGGTTGATTTCCTTACTATATTTTTATTTAAACCAGGGGGGCTGTTTACAAAGCTGTGGATTGTGTGTATTGAATATTCAGAAAGGTCGTCTAGTTTATTGAAGAACCAGTTACCAAAGTGGCAAAGGCGGTTTTGAGCCAGCGCTGGACAGGTGCATTGTATATTCTTCCTCCTCTTAATCTCTACAGCTTCTGCAAAAGTTATTGTGGAAGATATTTAATCGTAGATCATGGTTGCCAATCAGGCAGTGCCCTGTTAAGACCCCTATCAAGGTTCTGGTTTGGTCTGAAGTTCTTTTAAGCATTTTAAGGTCCATATTTGACGCGTTATATTACACTTGTTTCCTGTTAAACACCTACTGTCTGCTTTTCTTGAGGAATAGCTTATATGGACCGCAGTTTTGAAGCAGTTTTCATGTGATAGATGCATAATATGTTATATAATATATTGTCACCACAACTTTTCTTATATCTGTGCCAATAAGCAATAACAGCCTAAGTCGAGTTAAGACAGAACTGGGTTATTTAAGTAGCTGTGTTCCACATATATAGCACTATAAACACACAAAATCTGGAGTTTTTAGCATGACCAAAGTTTCTAAGCCAAAGTTATGACACAAAAACGAAAGACCCTTTCATATAACTTATATGGCGATTGAAAAGTTTGAAGCAAGTTTTCTCGAAACTTTGAAATTAGACTTAATCAGTTATTGCTTATCGACAAAGATATGTATATCGATAATTATTTTGTAGTGCTTGTGCAAGCAAGTTCATCTGTTATGCAGTTTCCTAGAAAATCTCTATTTCAGGGAATCTGGCATAGAAAGATTCTGAGTTACTTTGCCATCTCATTTAGAGACCTGCGGCAGTTGAGAACTGTTGGCTGTTATTTCAATAGTGTCTGGGGCTTTCAAAGCGGCTTGACTATCAGATAGTATGCAGATATCCATGGATGATAGATATCTCGTGCATTGAAGGATGTAGTCTGGTGCTCCGGCCTAATTTTCAAGGTTTATTTCGGGGATTTTTATTTATTACAAAATGCAATATGTACAATCATTTTAGTTTCTATTATATGTTATTATTGATATCTTTAACTGTACAAAAACATTTTTGTTTTATTTATTTTACGATATTTTTAAAAAAATTTTTACTTTCAAAGTGGACACCTAAAAAAGGTGTGTTGCTGGCCAAGGTGATTACACCACTTGAAGTCATTTAAAACAAAAAATCGGTCTTTGTAGTCTAGTGGAGAGTGCGCTAGAATATCAACACAGAGGTCTCTGGTTCGAATCCGGGCTCGGTCATGGTTCTTTTTACTTTCTTTGTTCTTTTTTCTACATTTAAGAATTATTTAAAACAAAAAATCCACAACTACATTTTGGGAACTGTGGAATTAAAGGACAGGAACAACTAAGAGCTGGAAATGCTTGCTGAGGTTAAGGCATAACACTAGCCTCGGTAAAAAGCAATTCAAATTGCCTTTCACGTTTGTTTCGCCTAATCAATAATTCACGTATGGTTCCAATCAATTTCTCTAAATAATCTAGCACTTTCCTTTCAGGTCAAAGACCAAACCTTGTTTGTATAAGGCTCAAGCCTTGGTTCTTTGATCTTTAAAAAAAAATTATTATTGTTCTGTATGTAGGCTTGTCATTCGGGCAGGTAGTAGATTAAGACCTTTGTATTAAAAAATTAAAAAATGGCGGACTTCTAACCTGAAGTTTTTAAAAATAAACAATTCTTCCACCTACGAGAGCCATTGGTGTGTAGAATAACGTATTCATATATTAACCCAGTGGGCTAGATAATTTTTTAAACACCCGGCCCAATCAAAAAAGCGTTGTTTCGAGAATGCTTTTAAAGTTTTAACAACATACAGCACGCAGTTATGAGGCACTCTCGACTATGTTCTATAACTTCGTGATCATTTTGAATTTTGGTCTGAAATTTTTACAGTATACTCTCAATATATTGTACTTTCGAAATACATTAAAAAAAACTCGAACACCAGACTACATCCTTCAAGTCTGCGACTTCCGCTTGAAATTTTGATTGCAGTTGTCGGTAAGCCTGAAAGTAAAATGTGTTTAAAATCGACTCCGCCACCTACTTTGTCTACTTATTTTGATCCATCGGTATAGATCTCAAAGGCATTGTTTGTTAAAAGATTTCCTGGTTACCAATTATTTCAAGAGGGAATTAATACATCAAAATCCTTGTAGTTTCGGACCTGGGTATAGGAGCGGGTGTTACTTTGTGCTCAGTAGACAATTGAAAGGCAGATCCCTTAATACTTCTCTTACTATATGCATCACAAACCTGGACGTTGATCTGTAATGAATGAAAGACTTCAGAAGTTTTCGTGCGAAAGATCCTTCTGAATATCTACGAAACAATATGCAATCAATAGCTAGGACCGCATAAGGTGCGAGCTTTACGCCAACTTAAGCTAGGCCATGTTGAGCGCATGAAAAATAATGCTCCAGTGAAGAAATATTCGCCGGTCAATGCAGAAGAGGGTAACCGGAGTTCCATTGCAAAGATCAAGCAGAGATCAACCTGACGAATCTTGGGATATCCAATTGGCGCCAGCAAGCAAAAAACAGAAATAGCGGTAGCATGTTTTTAGATGAGACCCACAACGACCGACGTTTGTTGCTCCAACTAAGTAAGATTGTAAGCAAGGACATAAAGGTGTGGTAAACTAACTGGTTGTAGTTTGGGTTTTTAAAATACGCCAAAAGTATTAATGTAAAGTATGTATATGACGCCACTTCGTAATGATTTCATGAAAGTTTTCTACTAAGGTCTAACTGAGATCTAACTGTCGAGTGTAATCATATTTGCAGTGTCTGGCCCGAATTCTACATTGTCTGATATATTTATAAGGGAATTAAAGTATTTCAAGTCCACTCTGCTGGACCATTAAGCCCAGTAGGAGGGATTCTTTGGAAGCTTAAAAATATTTTTAGTACAAATTCAATTCATTCTTACTTTTGCTGTGTAATGGTGAACACTGACTTGGAGACTATTCGTTTGCCTGTAAGCCAAACGCGTTGAATATACTTCATGCGCTGTATGGCAATAATGGCCAAGGCAACAGTCCTGAAAATGAGCAACAAAACAAATTTTAAGTGAATTAAAGTAAGCCATTTTTCAGCAAACTAAAGTAATTTCGATAACATTTTGACAAATTACTCACTTAAACATGCGTTTCTTTTCTCTCGGCGGCTGCAGTAAATGTCCGCCCACCACCATGCTAGCCATGGCACGAGCCTCACTATCTTGATAGCTCTGCAGCGATATCTTGAGGTAACGCTTCTGATAAACCAACGCCTTGCGATGCGACTCAACGCGTAGATAACGGCCAAGCAGATGATTGCAACGTTCCTCTAATTCGCTTACATTAACATTAGAGCCCAGTTGCTGTTCCAACTCTTCACATTTCTTTTGCAGCTGTCTTCGTTCTTCCACAAGAAACTGCACCGTATCCGCCATTTGCCGGTTCTCTTTAGTATTTTCTGCGAGTAGCACGTTGATGTCCTTCATCTTTTGCAGAAACTGTTGCGGTATAGAGGACTCAGCGCTGATAGTGCAAGCATTGGCATTAGCCAAAGCCTCCGCTAGTTTTGCTTCACGCGCTGCACTGCGCTCCAGGTCGAAACGCAACAATGACACCGACTGCGTTAGCGCATCGCGTTCGGTCTCCAAGCGGTCATGTTTATCTTTAAGTTCCTGCAGCTCGGCCAAGTTTTGGGCGCTCTCTTGACGCTGTAGATCACGTCGCTTAGTGCGACGCGTTTCTGCCTCCTGTAACGTTGCAATGCGGGCTTCTAGACTCTCGATTTCTTGCGCCTGCAGCATGAGCCGCTCCTGTAGGTGTTCCACCTCTTGCTCGGCTAGCTCCTTGTCTCGCGCCATCCGCTCCATCTCCTGTTTCAGGCGTTCGCTGTAGGCAATGCGATCTTGCAGTTCAGTGTCGAAACGAACGCGCTCGCGCTCTAAACTATGATGCAGATCGGCGCTGCGTTCACGCTCGCGCTCCTGCTGTGACGTAAGCAATTTTATTTCGCTACGCAGGCGCTCAGCGTGATCAGCATCAAAATCGGAGACTCGTGGCGAACGACGCGGTGACTCGGTAGGCGATTTGAGAAGCGCGCTGTTGCGTCGCGAGTCGCTACGTTGCAGCACCGTAAGTTGCGCCTGCAGACGATCACATTTCTCGCGTTCCTGATCGAGCTGCTTGTGCAGCTCATCCTCCTGCGTCAACGCAGTTTCCAGACGCTTACGCATTGCTTCGATAATAATGACATCCTGCTCTTGTATGTCCTGCGAATGCTGCTTCTCGGCCTGTAGATCTTGACGCATGTCTGCGGCCTCTTCGCGCTCCACCTGAATTTGAGCGCGCAAAGCTTCGAGCTGATTGAGTAGCTCACGCTCTCCGGTGAAATTTTCATCGTCGGTGCCGTTATGTTGCTCCAGCACTGAGGTCGCTGCTTCTTTCGTCTTCAGCTGTTCCTTGGGCACCAATGTGCGATCGAGATTGTTCTCCTCCTCGCTCTCAATTGCTTTCAGGATATTGGAGTCCAGCTGTGCCGAATAATTGAGCTCTTTCTCCAGCTGATGTGCAATTTCATCTACCGACAGTTGTCGTGAGCTGTTGTCGCTTTGCTGTTGGTTGCGTAGCTTTTCGATTTCTTGCTCCAATGAGATGGTTTGCTGTTGCAGCTGACGTGTTGTGTCCTCAGCAATGCTAAGTTGGGTGGTGAGCATCAGAAGGCGTTCGTCCTTAGCTTTGATTTCCATGTTTAAAGCATTCAGCTGATCCTTGTAGCTTGTGTGTACAGCCTGCGTCGCGTCTGAGCACTGCGCATGTGTGGCGCTCAACTCTTGGTGTTTTTGTTGTAGACTTGTCAGCTCATTGGCATGGCGGTTTATATTTTCTTCCTGCTCTGCCAGCCGTCGCAGGTATTGCTCTTCATTCTGCTGATAGTTGGCCAAGTTTTTCTCCTGTTTGGTTAGAGCCTCATTCTTGGCATTGCGTTCGGTTGTCAGAGAGTCAACTTTTTGGAGTAAAAGCTCTATTTCAGCACTCTTGGCAATAAGTGCGTTTTGCGTTTCACAAAGTTTTAGGCTCTCTTTTTGTAGCTCTGCAATTTCAGCTTGTTTGCGTATCAATTCCTCTTCTAGACCACCCAAACGCAGCTGAGTTGCAACCAAATCCTCTTCTAGCGTCTTAGATTCTTGCTCCTTAGCTGCAAGCAGAGCTTCCTGTTCTACCTTCACACTCTCTATAGCTGTTTTGGCCTCTTTGAGCTGCTGTTCGAGTTGCGTGAGTTGTTCTCTTTGTCTCTCATCGTATTTTTGATTTTGTGTTGCCTGTTCAGGCGTTGCAAAGAGAAAACTGGACGGCTTCACTCTTGAGTCTTCAGTAAGCGAAGAAAAGTTTATTTGACGCGGCACTAAGGCCGGAACGATACTGCTATTTTCGGATTTTCCTGTAGCTAAAAAGGCAGTTGGATCTTGGAAGTAGTGCGGATTATCGAAGGTGTTGACGGGATGCAGTTGCGAGAAGACAGCCAGTTCCTCGGTGCGTTTATGCGTCAGATTGGCCACAGCTTCTTTGGAGGTATCCTGAAAGGAAAAGAAAAAATATAAGAAAATTTAGTAAAAAAAAACCCGTACAGCTTGCTTCACTCACCATGGTCTGCTGCATGTAGCTGGGACCATCAGCAGCCAACATCAACGGCGTGTCTAATTTGGCAGCTGCAGCGCGTCGTATAACATCGGGCTCATCGAACTCGGATATGGAGAGTATATCGCTTAAGGTGCGCGCACTCAGCTTGGTGCTGGCGTCTTCCTTGGCAACATTGCCACCTCTAGCACCCGCTGAAGAATTTGGACTTGAGTGCATTTCCTGCAGTTCGCGCTCCTTTACCTGCAGCTGCTCCTTCAAATGATCGATCTCCTCATTCTTATCGGCCAACATTGTTTCCATCAGATCAGGTAGCGCCAATCTGTTAACCATTTCGGATTTGATTTTATCCTGAAGCTTTTGCACCTCGCTGTTGCGCTGCTGCAACTCTTTCTCCAAACGTTCTACGTGACTACGATCTGTGTGTTGTTCCGCTGCCAACTCTGCTTCCAAACGATCGATGGCTACTTTGCTCTTTTCCAGCTGCTGACGCATGTTGGCAATCTGTTTGTCGCGAGATGATAGGGTCTCACGCAGATTCTGCACCTCGTTTTGCAGATCGTGAATGCGTATGTTTAGATCGGAGGTGCCGGCACGTTGAAGTTCTTCGGCGCGTTGACGTTGTTCTTCGAGGCGTGACTGTAGGGCGGAAATGCGTTGCATTTGGTCCGACATGCGTTCCTGCAGCGAGTCACGTTCATGCTGTAGTTCCTAAGTAACGAAGAGAGACAGTGGGGGAAAGAGAGAGGAGAGAGTGAGTATATTTGAGTTGCTTTATTTCTTTCTTTGCATATGCTATAAAATTTAAATCAATTAGAGTTAATTTAGTTTGCAAGCGAAGTTAATTGAAAAAATTTGCATGTTGCTGTTTTTTTTTGCGAGCGTTCTGCTTGCAAGTTCAATGAACTGAAAATGAAAATACTTAGTTAATGGAGCGAGAAAACGATACTTTTATTTAGAAAATTCGAAAGTCATCTTAATATATTTACTACATATTAATACATGACGTATTCTCGTGGGAGCATAAAATGTACGAAAAAGCTCATAAAAAATGTATAGCCATTTCATATACTAGCTTTGAATTTTGTGATATATTTTATAAACCGAAAATAAAATTGGTGTTAAAAGAGTTCAAAAACACTTTTTCAGGTACCGCAAAAAACGATTATTGCTATCAATCAATCAATTCGTAACAATTATTTTTTTTATTGAAAGTTTTTCCCGAATTATTGTTTGATCAGTTTTATCGATATTTTTTTCATCAACTTGACTTGTTATTTAAGTAAATTGCATATATTAAATGTTAAAGATTTTTCAACAATGGTTCACTTTGTATTCCATTCAATTAGAAATCTGACTCCAAGGGTTCCCGACCAAATTTAATCAATTTTAGCAGATGCTTATGTTAATTTAAAAGATCATAAAAGAGATCTATCATCGAAAACACACATACACGCTCATACACGGGAGCAAATGGAATACAAAGCCTTCCAGACATCAACTAATTTATGCATGTAAGATTGTACAATAAACAAAACCACTTGAATAGTAGGCAGTAAAAACAGTAAAAATAAGATAACAATAACAACAAAAACATAAAAGACAGCCACTTGAGTTTAAGAAGGAAATGACACAAGATGCATGCGGCGAAGTGACAAGCGGTGAGAGCATAAAACAACACTACTTGTGGATGTCTGGTTGAGATGGTGTGTTGGGGCGGAAATGCGGGAGTTTATGAAATTGACGCATGAGGCGCGAAGTTTTGAATTTAAATACAGTAGCCGGAGATTAAATTAAATTGCAGCAAAGTGAATGTAGAGCGAACGCTCGAGTGGTTGATAGAATGATGCTGGCGTGAAACGCCATCAACTGCTGCTGCTGCATTTTACAACATTTATAACAACATCATTATTATCATCATCATCATCATCATCATCATCATCATCATCATCATCATCATCTTGTGATAATAATTATCGTGGATGAACTGAGTTTGTGGCATTTAATCCAATTGTTCGTTCCTTGTGGTTGCATAATATGGAGTGTGTTGAAGGGTTTGTGAGTGTGAGACAGCTTTCAATAACAATTTGCTTGCACTTTAAGAATATCTTAAATCTTAAAATTCTGGAAATAGTAAACAATTGGTTTGTTTCAAGTGTTTTTAATTACCTTGGTTAGTGTTGGTTTGGTCTTGTGTGTTGAATTACTTCTAAATCAATAGCATGGAAATGAAGTGCCAAGATTAAGCAATTCAATAAACAACAAAAATAAAGAGTGTTTACAAGAACAACATAAAAGGTAATCTTTTGAAAGTTAAATTTAGAACGAAGAATTTTTGGAAAAGAGTGCTGTGGTAAAGTTCCTGCCAATGAACTGATGAAAATTTTAAAAAATATGTTGGGTACAGTAGGGAGTTTTGAAGCACGCTTTGTTTGGGTGTCAAAACTACCACAAAAATAATTTTTTTTTCACTTTTATCTCACTTCCTGGTTTAAGGATTTGCATAAAATTCAAAATCATCGACAATTTTTGTCTGTTGGCCCAAAAAACTGATTTAAAAAAGAGGAGTTAATGTTGTATAGTTGAGATGCGTACTGCGACCCAAATGAAATCTATTGTGCCTCCTTCTCAAAGCTCCGCTGAATTTGCGAATTACAGAATTTCATCCAGCCCTATTTCTCTAATGAATTTGAGAATATTCTTAGGTTCAAGGGATGAGACCTGTTCTAGACTCAGCTCATAGGTCCCCAGTGCTAGTTTACGTCTGCGAGCCACGGCGTCGTAGTTTGTAAGTATGTAGGTGCATTGAAGTCTCCCCTGCTTCTTCACAGAAACGGCAGTCACTTTTGGTTTCTATGCCCAATTTCGTCAGGTGGTATTTAAGTTTCCATTTTATTACAGTGTCCTGCAAGGAACCCCGTTAGAATCCTTAGATTAGGTTTGCTAAAGCTTATGCACAATTTTGCTCTCCGAGTGTTAAAATCTCTGAGGAGCAATTTGGATTGTCTTAGCTTTGGGAGGCTTTTCCAAAGGTTTAAATTTTAATGCCTCTCCTCCCCTCTTAGTTCTTCTTTCATAGAATGTGTGCCCAATCCGCATAATGGTTCTGGTCCTATTAATTTTGTGGCTGCACCCTGGCGCGCTAGATCATCGGCTTCTTCGTTACCCTGCATTCCTTTGTGTCCTGGGACCCAAAGTATAGTAAAATTGTTATTCCTGCCTAGTTCGTTGAGTTTTCTTAAGCATTACCATGTTATTCTCGATGATATCTCACAGGAAACTGATGCTTTGATTGCTGCTTGGCTGTCCGATATCACAACTATAGCCTAACCTTAGTAATTCCGGTCCAGATTGAATTGTGCACACAGCTGTATTGCTAGGGTTTCCGCTTGGAAGATACTGGGTGTTGTCCTCATAGGTTCAGAATGTTTGGTTCTTCGCCCGTACACCCCTGCGCCTATACCTTCCAGTGTTTTGGAGCCATCCGTATACCATTATATACTGTGTGGTTTTTTGACTTGCGATATTCTTTCGCTGCCCCACTCTTTCTTGGTACTAAGCTTAATTTCGCAGTGTCTTGCGAAGTTTTATCTTTTTACTATATCGTCTCTTGGTAGATCTATGTAAGGGGTGTGCATTGCAATATCCTCCTTCTCTCTACTGCTGATATTTTTACCTAAACCTGTCCCCTCTTTAGCAGTGCATAGCAGAGTTCGCTTAGCTACTCCCTCTATGACAAGGTGTAAGGGTGTTAGGTCCAGAATTATTTTTAGTGCTGCTGTAGGGCAGGTCCTCATTACACCTGTGATGCATACACAGGCCAGTCTCTGCACCGTTGTTAGCATATTCCTCATTGTGGTAAGCTTAATTCTTTCAGCCCATGCTATTGCACCATAGGTGAGGATGGGTCTCACTATCATGGTATACATCCAGTGAAGAATTGTTGGGTTGCAACCCCAGCTCTTCCCCGCCAGGTTCCTACATACCATGAGTGCGCGCGTTGCTTTGTTTGTAGTTTCCTCTGCATGTCTGCTCCAGAGAAGCTTTGAATCCAGTGTGAGTCCTAGATACTTTACTTCTCCTTTGAAGGGGATTTCTGTGCCATCCATTCTCATAGTTCGGAGATTTGGTTTCTTTTGTTAGTAAAAGGTACTATGGTAGTTTTCGCTGGGTTGATATTTAATTCCACTGTGTTGCACCATTCCTTTGCTACTGTCAGTCCTCTCTGTATCAGGTTACAGAGTGTATCATTGAACTTCCTTCTCGGTATTAAGGCGATGTCGTCAGGGTAACTCTGACATTTTATGCTATTCTCTGTTAGCTGCGATAATAGTCCGTCTACTCCACAGCAGTGGCGGAAGGACTTCTCCTTGTGGGCAGCCTTTTATTGTTTTAATTCTTGTCGTGGTGGTGCCCACTTTTGTTTCTGCAGTTCTAGTGCCAAGCATTTGGCATATCCATCTACTGAGCATATCATTTACACTTTTTTGTGCAGTGACATCCTCACAGCCTCGTGAGAAGTGTTGTCAAAGGCTCCTTCTATATCTAGAAAGACACTGACTGGATGTTACTAGTCAGTGCAGATTCAGTGGACCTACCCGCCTTGTATGTGTGTTGACATGGGTGCATTGGCACATTCTCTAGAATCTTAGTTCTTATATAGTTATCTATTACCTTTTCCATTGTTTTAAGAACAAATGAGGTAAGGCTAATGGGTCTAAACGCCTTTGGTAGAGTGTAGTCTTTTTCTCTACTTTTGGTATGAAGGTGACTATGGCCCTTTCTTCCATTTCCTTGGGATACAGCCCAGCGCAAGGATGCTTCTAGTTATTTTTACTAGGTGTGGTAATATTGTTTCTGCCATCTACACCTGCTGATTTGAATGGTTGAAAGGTTCTTAGTGCCCAATCCAGACGACCCTTAGTACAAATACTCGTAGCAAGTTTCCACTCTTCCCAATTTGGAGTAATCTGCCGTCTCAAAATAAGCTACTGGTGTGCTGCCCGGGAAATGGGTTTCTAGAAGGTGACTGGCTCTATGCTATTCTCTAAGCGTATAACTTACATCTGGCAATCGCTTTGTATATCCTGGCTGGCGTGGAAGAAATGTCCTCCCGGAAGGTTCTAAAACTTTGTCTTTTGACTTTTCTGATTTCTTTATCGTGGGGAGTTGTGAAGCACGACTTAAATCGCAGAAAATTGTATTTTTTGGAGAAAATTCTTTATTGGGATCGAAAAAATTGTCAAATTATTATGATTAGTATGTATTAAAGTTAAGAGAATGGGAAAAAAGTTAAAATTTTATTGAAACAAATGTGAAAAATGGCAAATTGCTCAATCATTCCGATTCGCAATGAACGCAAGTTTTCTCATAGTTTTCTTAAAGTTTTCAAAGTTTCCTAATAGATTTCATAATTATCTTATATATTTAATATTTGTCAACTCTTTAAGTTGAAAACTGTATTTATCGTAAAAATAACAAAATTTATTAAAAAAAATTCTTGAAATTGCACTAAACATTCGAATTTTTTACAAATAATGCATAATACGCACGTAAAACACGATTTCAGGATGACACCTGTCATATTTGCCGTGCTTAACATCTCCCCACTTGATGGATGTGCTTTATTTCTCCCCATTCGCTACTGTTTTCAAATTGCGACCGCGTCAGTAACACATCGAATGTTTTTGCATAAATCCTTTTGAACGTCGAAAGCCTAATCATTGCTGATTACTTTGTGTGTACCCACTTTTTCGAAAATGTTTATGAAAATGCCACAAACACGAATTCTCAAAAAACTTTTTGAGCAAAATATTGAACACACGTTTTTAGAGATACGAAAAAGGTGTGCTATCGGGGCGAGTGCAAGTACAAACCCGAGATATTATTAGGTGACAAAATGTTGACGGTAGGTAAGAGTTGTCAAAACCACGGCTAAGCTACATTTATGGCCCCACCTTTTCGATTCGCTTGAAAATGTTTATGAAAATGCCACAAGAACGGCCGTGCTTCGCATCTCCACATACTTCAAAACTCCCCACTGCCCCCTACCTAGTTACATTTTTAGTGATTTTCTTTCACTTAAGTGTTTAAAGTTTTCTTTTATTCACCGCATTTAAAAATTTTTTCTCCGTTTCTTTAATTTATTTATTATTTTTTTAAATTTTCTGTTTTCATTTCACTATCCGTGAAATGGCAATGATGAGTAATTTCAAAAAATGAAAAGGAAGTAGATTAAAACCACTTTAGGTTAGGATCTAACCTTTCTACACTATGAGAATAAAACCAGAAGTATAACGTGACACGCCCCTTTATATTATAGTGAGTGTTTTAAATGTGATTAGACCTAGAATATATAAATACGGCAAAAATAAAACCTAAACCGGAAATGAAATTTTAGGAATATAAAAGGTGTTCCATTAAGACGTTCCTTGATTTTTATTAAAATGCAAATGGTTCGGAATTTTTATAAATATTTTTTTCGTTCGAAAGGTCATACAATAGGATTTTGTGTTAAAAATTATTTCGCGGATATGTTCACAGCGACTATTCCGTAGATATCTCACTCTTTCGGCCATATTTTCGATGACATTTTGCAGTATGGCCTACGGAATGGCCCGAATCATCGATGTAATCAGCCCTATTCCAGAATCCGTCGTAGCGTAAATTTTCTTTCAGATTCGTAATGAAGTATTCTACAATCCGAATCGAATTCGAACAATCTTACATTCATAGCATTGCAACTACACATTCCGAACGTATCAACTTTTAACAGCTGTTTTTCGGATTTTTTCACGAAAGCTTTGCCTCGACGGATTTGTTTACGACAAAATAAAACAATTAAATTTTTATAGAATTAGGTCGTAAAATAAAACTTATAATTAATTTTTGGTTAATAAAGTTAAATTATTTTTATTTAAACCTGTGAATATGTTAATTGAAATTTATTTAGTGTATTTCCTACGTTTCGTAATCCATTTCCAAAAGGTTGATGGAATCTCGCAATATTCTTCCACGAATTTTCATAGACTCTCTATGTGAGAAATCTTCCTTTTATTGTGCGAAAATTGCAATTGCAATGAAATCCATTAAAAATCACAGCTAAAAAAATACAATTTTGACCAAAACACTTCAGTTTTTCAATTTTTCTTTTTATTTATTTGTCTTCTGTTGAAACCAGTTGTTTTCGAACTCCCGAAAGTAAGTTCGAAAAGAGGAAGTTTCGTTCGGATTTTGGATTAGCAAATTTGTCGTATTCGTAGCGTAGCTTTACGTTCGGAAATTCATAACGACGGATTCTGGAATAGGGCTGAATATTGCTTTTAAAGTCAGGAATCGTCTTCGGATCATACACATAGACTTTATCTTTGGTGTAACCCTACAGAAAAAAGTCTAACGGCGTCAAATCGCATGATCTGGGCGGCCAATTCACATCACCGCGACGATAAATTACACGGCTTGGGAATTTGCTACGCAAAAAGTTCAAATTGAGGCGAGTTGTGTGTGGTTTAGCGCCGTCCTGTTGAAACCACACATCGTCCAGACACTGAGCTTCAACCTCCAGCACAAAATAGTCCTCCAACATAGTTTGGTATTGATCAGAGCTGACATTTTCGGTGTTTCCGTCCACATCTTCGACAAAAAAAAAGGATTTTTTTGGAAAAAATCATTATCTTCGGCAATCATTTGCCGGGCCCAATCAGCGAATGTACGGCGTTGTGCATAGTCACGAGACAGCGGGTATGTTCGAAAATGCATCACGAGTTGCAGTGTGCGCACAACTGGCATTTTTTAAGCGTTTAAATTGCAGCGTGTTATTTTTTATGCGAATGATGAGTGACATGAGTTGATAGAAAAATTACATTTTCGAATGTTTGACGTTTGCATAATTGGCATTTTTCGGACATTTGTGCTGCAAAGCAGTTTGCGCATCATGATGAATTTCCGAACAGACCCGACAGCTGCTGCGTCAATTGGACTTCATATGGGTGTAACTTCACGTCCAAGCGCAAAAATAGATGCATGGATGTCGCGGAAGTGGTCAATTGTTGCGAGCAATGGTGAATAGACATTTCGGGGGACTCGACGACACTTTCAGTAACGGCATAAATATTCTCAGCACTGCGTGATGTCCGCACTCTGGTTAGCTACGGAACATCAAGTACGGACTCAGTTTGATAAAATGTATTCACAATGTTGCGCACAGTTGTTTCACTAATGTGGTGATTGCGACCCCATTTTTGGTGAATCGATCGTAGCTTTTGCACCGTCGACTTGGAATTTAAGATCCAAAATTCGACGATTTCAATGCTTTGTTCTTTCGTGTAGCGATCCATAACTAGAATTCTATACTCTCACAATGACAATGACACTAAATATGGCGGACAAGGGTCGATAATGCAGATTTTAATCGATAACAAAGTACCACACCTACTATTGGAACACCCTTTATAATAAGAGATTTAGTCACATTGTAGTGTGCTCTCATTATACACACTGCCGACCCTAAGTTTCGTTGTTATAAACAGCAACATATTGAGTGACTAATAAGTTAGCACTGCATTATCGGCGTGTGCTGAACTCAGTGCATGCGAATATTTTCATTACTCACTCAATATTGTTGACCGTGCCAAATTATCATTCGTCAAACCAAAAATATGTAATTTGAATCCTTTCGATGATTCAAATTCAATATGCAAGAACGAAACGCAACATAGGTTATAAGTATATTAACTAACTAGAGAAGTATGACCATAGGTTAAGACTACTAAGTAAGTTTTGTAAAAATGTTATAAAAGAGCCGAGATGGCCAACAATAAATCAGACTTTAATTAACTACACAAGCTGGCAGATCTCTGCCTTGTTCAGTTTATTTTAAACGTCTCTGTTTGCCTTGGACATAGTTCAAGTCGGCAAACACTGCAGTCTATAGCGAAGGCTGCCGCTATAAAAAAATAAAATGATCCTTAAATAAATTATAACAACATCAGGAAGATGGAGCTTTGGTAAATGGATTTGCGACTAGATGCTTTCTAGAACTAAGAACGACACGCCCATTTAAGCAAAAGTATGCTTAATGGGTTGAATTTGAGGGTATTTTGTGATATGAGGGTACAGTTAAATGGTATGGTATGATGGTATATTAATATGTCTAGTATCGCCTATTTTCGAAATTCGACCAACTTTCAGAAATTTCAATCGTTTTTCTCATTCTGAGGCATTGACCTTGCCTTAAGAAAATGTGCTGTACTTAGAAAATATTAAGTTACAAATTATCGAAATAACCGACATTTTTTTTTTATATACTATCTGTAAAAACATTACCCAAAAAAACTTTCGTATACCGTTCTTCTTTTCAACCAGTGCTTTTCATACAAAAATACGTTGTACCGAGAAAAGCTACAGTTTTCGAGATATCGTCATAACTTTGATGACAAAACAAAGGATATTTTTCCAAATCACAATATATATTCACACATGTTACATTAAAAAATGCTTATTGTAGGGTATCCGTAAGAAATAGCAAAAAAGGTTTTTTGTAAATTTTAACAATGCCTAAAATTTCGTCTTACACCATGTTCTTGCATTTGTTATAGTTAAGGTTTTATTTCAGAAATATTATTTCAACACTCATATTTCATGTCAAAGGTCACAAAAATATTCGAGAAAACCATTTTCCATTTTCTCCGTGTTTCTCAACCGATTTGGATAATTTCTCTTTCAAATGAATAAGAGTAGGTAGAAGGAGTGCACCAAATACTTTTTGTGACCTTTGACTTGAAATATGAGCGTTCAAAAAAGAATTTCTTAAATAAAAACTAAGCTATAAGAGATGAAGCAACATGGTTGTAAGAGGAAATTTTAGACATTGCTGAAATGTACAAAAAATATGCCAGACATTTCTCGCTATCTCTCACGGATACCCTACAAAAAGCATTTTCTTATGTAACATGTGCGATAATAAATTGGGATTGTGAAATTTCTTACAAACAGTAAATTTTTAAAAATTCACGTTATTTTGACATCAAAATTATGACAATATCTCGAAAACTGCAGATTTTTTCAGTATACCCTATTTTTGTATGAAAAGTCGTTGGTTAGCACTGAGCGGCAAACTGAAAATAGAAATAGATTCGTTTTTTAACCCTTTTCTACGCTTCTACGAGAACGAAAGCAATTTCATATCACAGTGTAGGTCGAAGGTCACAGTGAAAAGGTCGAATTTTGACCACTGGCGATTTCTAGTATAAGGAAATGACTTAAAACATAGATTTGTGTAAATAATTTTGGAGTGGTTTGAAATATTAAAAAATTTTTTTTAAGTAAATCATTTTTAAACTGTAGAACTTTGTAAAAAATATAAAAACAACTTTTTGAAAAATTTAATTCTCATCAAAGCTCATGATTTTCGATGATACAAACTGTTTATTGAATTATCTGTCAAAATTAAGTAAATTTTTGCAAATAAATTATATGTCATACGATCAAATTATATGTCATAAAAAGAAAATTAAAAAAAATACAAAAAAATTTGGCCTGTCTTTTGAGCAAAAACTGAATATTTTATAGGTTCATTTAAAACAATATAAAACATTGAATTGGTGAGAAAACGGTAAATCTTTTCTTTTTTTTCTCCAAAGTCATTTAATTGATCTTTCAGACAAAGAAAATTTGATGAAAATCGATTGAGAAATGGCTGAGATATTTGCTTGCAAAATCAAAACTTGAAATTTTAATTGTTTTTTTCTCATTCTGAGGCGATGACCTTGCTTCAAGGAAATACGTTATACTGAGAAAATCTATATTTGTCGAGATATCTCAATAATTTTTATGTCATTAGACCGGAATTTTTTTTAACATACTATCCGTGAAAAATTCTACCAAAAAGCTTTTGTACACCATTATATTTCTCAACCAACGACTTTTCCTACAAAAACCTTGTACTGAGAACATCTATATTTTTCGAGATATCACAATTATTTTTTATTTGTCAAAATATTGGAAATTTTTAAAAATTTACTATTTGTAAGAAATTTCACCATCACAATATATATTCACACTTGTTACACAAAAAATGCTTCTTGTAGGGTAAGCCAGATCGATTTGTATGGAGAGAAAAAAGTCAGCCGAACCCCGACTCAAAAGTTAGAAGTACTCTTAAGAACTATTTCGCATAATTTTTTTCGGTTTAGAGAAATCCCCCTAGAGCAGTTTTCGTTCTTCTCCTGAACCCTTTTTTGGCCAAAAAATCATGTTTTTTGTATGTAACTGTTTTTCTTCAGAGTGCATACTCGAGATAGGCAAAATTGTTCACAAATTTTGGCTGAAAAAAATTTTGAAATTTTTGTTCGTGACCCCAAAAATCGATATTTTGTCATTTTCGGAGAGATGTTTTTTTTAAAAAAGACTATAAAATAAGTATTTTTCATGGTATTTACATGATTTTTAGCTTATTGGAACGGTATAGAACTTTTCTTACCATTGATATATCGTTTAGTATCGTTTATCAAAAATTTTTCAATGCTCTTTTTGAAGCAATATTGTGTGTGTTTTTCATGCCAGAAATCGCCTTAGAACAAGAGTTTTCGTAAATCCTGAATTTTGTGCTGGAGCACCCTCTGGTGGTCACTTTACTGAAAAACGGTTGCCAGAATTTGATTTTGAGTACCCAAAACCTCATATATACCAATATTTGCCAAAATCGAACAGTAGTTGTGGCAATTAAATAATAGTTAAGCTGAAAAAAGCCCTTTGAATATCGATTTCTCATGTTTTATATATGAGAGGCACTCAGTGATGGTTAAGCCACATTAAAAGATATATCAATAAAAAGAAAAGCTCAATACCTTCTCAATAAGCTAAAATTCATGTGAATACCATGAAAAATACATATTTTATAGGTGTTTAAAACCCTCTTTTCGAAAATGACGAAATATCGATTTTTTGGAGTTTCAAAGGAGTATGTAACGAAAAAAAATTACAACAATTTTTAGCCAAAATTTGTGTACGATCAAAAAATCTTTATTATTTTGCTCATCTTGGATATGCATTCTAAAGAAAAAACAGTTACATGCTGTTTTTGGCCAAAAAAGGGTACAAGAGAACCAAATCCGCTCCATGGGGATTTCTGGGATCAAAAAAAAAATAATGCTGAAATAGTTTTTAAGAGTCCCTCTTGCTTTTGAGTCGGTATTTCAACTTCAGTCCAGTCGAAGATAATTCTTTACTAGTTTTTTTTTTCTATTTTAGAAGATTTTTCTTTTAATAAAAATTACTGAAAAATTGATTTTGCGAATTTTTTTCTGCCTGAGTTATTTTATTGAATTTTCATTCATCCAAATCATATGCAAACAAACCAATGACGCATCGATATTGCAATTTACACCAAAAGAACTTTCGACTCCCGGAAGCTTTGGCTTCATTTTATGTATCCCAGAAAAACATACTCAAAAGCCTAAAAACTGATTCCCATGTTTTGTTCCAATTACTAAAAATATACATTTTGCAGTTTTGAGCGAAAAAATAATTAAAAATAAGTAACTGCATGCAGACTATTCTGAATGTCTGGCGTTTGGTTTTTATGACTGGGAATTAAGAGGGATACGCCGAAAAAGCTGGGTAGAGTGAATTTATAATTTATAAAAATAAATAATTTTAATTAATTTATTTGAAAATTATAAATTTCTGATTCATAAATAATTAGAGATATGAATTGAGTATGTACTAATAATAACTTGCAAATAGAAAGAAATATGTACAAATATGTAAAAGAAGATTAAAAAAAATTTATAAAAATTTTAAAAAAGTAATTACATATTAAAATATGTAAGGCTTATTTGCCTGGAAATCATCAAATTTAATCTTTATTCAAGAGCATTTTTGTAAGCTCTCTTCTACATTTATAAAGAAGAACAATTATTTCAAAAACATATTAAATCATGCTGAATTAATAAGGAAAACATAATTTTATGTTTACACAAAGTTTTAAAAAAAAGTGCATGCACAAATAAAAAAATTGATTATAAAATAAACATTTTGTTCGTTTGCTAATAAGAAAAGATAAAACTATTTTGGCTTCTTGTCAACTAATCACAAGAATTATCATAACTAAATATTAAAAAATAATTTATTGCTTAAACAAAAACATTTTCAATGAAATCTCAATAATATATTACACACCAAAAAAAAACAAATAACTCACCCTGATGGGGCTCATTTTAAATGAATGCGCAGCAGCAGTACGCGAGAGCATAGCGCAAAATAGTGTTCAGCAGAAAATTACACACAAAAAACACTAACAACAATTGTAAACAATTGAGTTTAAAAGATTTATTGTGATTGATGCCGAAGGAAAATTTCACTTTTAATTAATTTACATGGTTAAAAATAATATTCGGGGCGTGCACAAAATTTTACATTAATTTTCATATAAAAATAACCGTTTGATATTGCTACAGTTTTTAGAGAAAACTCAAAAATAATATTTATTTATTTTTACAGTTGAACGAACACAACAAGCGATCGGATGAGCGTTTGTGCAACAACAAGTTCGAGCTGACAAAAACTGAATGAGCAACATTGAAAGCAAATGTTTGCAGAGCAGCAACATATTCGATCGTTTAGATCGTTGAAGAGCGTGCAAGATGTTCTTTTGTTGTGTTGTTTCTGATGCTTTTCTTGAAAAAATATGTGCGGAGAGGGAGGAGGGTTTTATGTGCCATTACATGAGTTAATTTTGTTTGTGGCACACGACGCACAGTGCACTTTTTTCAGTTTTAGAATGACACTTCAATTATCTCAAAAACTATAACTAGAAAACGGTGTTTTAATAAAAAACATATGTGATTAACCCATTATTAACAACGAATGATATATCATACGCTATGCAAGAATTTTTCAAAAATTCCTCAAAAATCTTCCGCCACTACAAAAGCTTTTCCTTCCAAAAAAAGTTCTAAAATTGACATTTAACCCATTCCAGTTTGCACATAGTTCCCACCTGCCGATTTTGTCGAATTTTACATATGTTAGCAAGAGATACTTAGAATAGAAATAAAATAAAATTTAGGTCTGTACCTGTCACGAAAACCTGAGTAATTATGATGGGGAAAAATTTTACCCCCTGCAGGTAAATCATTCATAATACACAGGTGAAAAATCCGTTTGATACCAAAATTTCACGAATTGAATTCAATTTCTCTTACTTCACAAAGTTTCAAACAAAAAGTTAGAATGCCATTTAGTCTAGAACGCCAAAAGAAAAAATACTTAAGGTGAAATTTCACCCCATCCGACTGGAATGGGTTAAAGCCTTTTTGTTTATTTTTTCGCAACAGTTCGTGCAGTATTTCAAATAAAAGTGAATAATGCTACACAAGTGAGCTATTTTTTTTTATAAACATCAAGAAAAAAGAAAACATAATTAAAAAAGTGCATTAGGTAAGAGTTGAAAGCCTACGCTATGAATTGAAAATTTTCTAATTTCTTTTTTTTTCTTTTTTTTTCTATTTTTTTTTATTTTTTTTTTTTATTTCTCTACTTCAAAACACTTTTACGTTTTTGATCATACGCTTCGCCACACGCATTTCTTTTTTTCAATTTCAGATTTTTGCGTCTTATATTAATACAAATCTATGCTGAAAATTTAAAAAACTAAACATTAGCCTGGCATTAGTGTTGTATGAAAGAATAAATCTATTGAATATGATAGATTGTACGGGCTCATTCTGTGTGGTTATTAAAAAAAATTTTGAGCAAACATTTTTTTCCGATCGAAGGAGTAACACCTGCCTCATCGGCCTTAAAGAGGGGAACTTTTGCAAAAATTGAAAGAAAATAGTTCACACCTCGCTCTGAGTGACTTTTAGAGTGGTCAAATGTATGAGGAGGTCCATTCCTTTACCCTTTATTTCATATTTCTAGGGGCTCCCCTATAAAATTCACTTTTTTGAAAAATCGCTTAGAAGCTCATAGCTCTCCAGGGGTTGCTCCTAGAAGGTTCACATGTATGAACATGTCCCAGTTATTTTTTACGCCCAACAACATATATTTTTTAACATATATTTCCCCTTTAACCTCCCCTTTTCGATGCACCCAACAAAAATATTATTTGGGGTGCAAAATAACGAAAAAATTCGTTAAAACTACCTCGGGGTGACTCTTGGAAGGTTCAAATGTAAAAGCAGGTTCCAATTATTTTTTCCACAACATTTCGTCCAAACATACCTTCCCCTATTGCCCCCCCCCCTTTAGGTGCTCTCATACAAAATCTCTAAAAAATCGGAAAAATTCGAAAATAAACAGATTTGAAGTCCTCTTAGATGATCAGAATTTATGGAGTCTCCTTAATTTTTCATAACCAACATTTTCTTCTAACATACCTTACCCCCATCTGCTCCACTTCTAGGGAGTCCTTTTTTACAGATCTCTAAAAGTCCCTCAGAGCGAGCTATTTTCTTTAAATTTTTGCAAAAGTCTCCTCTTTAGGTCCGATGAGGCACCCCTCCGATCGGAAAAAATATTGGCTCAATCATTTTTTTGACTAACCACACAAAATGTAGAACGTCCATTTATGTTTCCTAAATTCCAAATATGAAAAGTTTTAAGGTCATTGTTTCGTCATTGTTCATCGGTTTTAGTTTTTAGTTAATTTTTACTAGTTTTAGGCCATTTTTTCGGTAATTTTTGGCCATTTTTGAGTTATTTTATTGTCATTTTTTGGACATTTTTAATTTTTAGAGCCCTTTTCGGTTTTTTAGGTAATTTTAGTGTTATATTAAAATAATATTTATACGTGCTAAAAAAATGTCAAAATGCAAATTTTCCTATTCCTTTAACAATAGAGTCCTTTCAATCAAAAACATTACCTATCGAAAAGTAGTAGCTTTGTTTATAGACCTCGATTAAAAAAGCTCTGCGTGTGGTAAAACTGACGAAAGCGTATGTAGAAAGATGAAACAAGTGTTAGATGAAAGCTCAGGATATGCTAGTTTTAATCAACTCTATTTTTATGCTTTATTGCTGAAATTTTAGGGGCACAAAATTTAACACTATAGCCTAGTACTCTGTTCCTTTGCGAGAAATTTCGCTGGCAACATCTATTTATTTGTTGCATGAAATTTCTGACTTAAAGTTTGTTGCGAGGAATTCCTACGGCAACGTTTCTCAGAGAGATTGAGAAAATATGTTGGGAGATTTCATATGATCTCTCTCTTTTCACTTCAAAATAAATAGGCAGTACAATTAAATTGTCGTGAAAAAATGTTGCTCAGAAACATGTTGCGATAATTTCACTCTGCGGAACAGAGTACTGCTCTGACGAAAATGTTATGAAAATTTCCACGCTTGTTTCGCAGCTGTCATATTTTGTATAGCGATTTGAGTGGAATTTCACATGAAACTGAACAGAGAACTATGCTTATGAAATAAGGAGAGGAACTTACATCCGAAGACATATCGTCTTTTAAATATGTTCCTCTCGTCAATGCAGAAGTAGAAAGAAGTTTTTCGGTTTATAAAAACATTTTGCCAGACAATCGACGTTCTTTCAATTTTAATTCAATTCCTCAGGAATGTAATTGGAAAAAATAGTCAATTCCACTACAGGAATTGTAATTGATAATTGAACACCTTAATTTCTTGGAATGGCGTCGGCCTTTGTAGCTTTGTAGGCTTTTTGTAGCCTAGTAAAGAGTGCGCTAGACTATCAACTCAGAGTTCCCCGGTTCGAATCCGGGTTCGGACATGATTCTTTTCACTTTCCTTGTTCTTTACTACATTTAAGAATTATTGAAATAAAAAACCCACAACTAAATTGTGGAAAATGTGGAATTAAAGGACAGGAACAACTTAGGACTGGAAATGCTTGCCGAGGTTAAGGCATAACACCTAGCCTCGGTTATAAGCAATTCAAATTGTCTTTCACGGTTGTTCCGCCTAATCGATAATTCACGTACGATTCCAATCAATTCTTCCTCTAATAATCGATCCCTTTTTTTCAGGTCAAAGACCAAACGTTGTTTGTATAAGGCGCATGCCTTGATTCTTTGATCTTTAAAAAAACGGTCAATTCCATTACAGGAATTGTAATTGGTAATTGAACATCTCAATTCCTCAGGATTGGAATTGGAAAAAAATCGTCAATTCCATTAGAGAAATTGTAATTGGCAATTGAGTACCTCAATTCCTTGGAATGGAATTGAAAAAAATGGTCAATTTCATTACAGGATTTGTAATTGGTAATTGAACACTTCAATTCCTCATAAATGGAATTGGCTAAAATCGTCCATTCTATTACAGGAATTTTAATTTGAAGTTAAGATTTCAATTACTTTTTCATTAACTCAAAACTGCTGCATTATGTACTAGAAAACTTTATTTGACTCCCACTTTTAGTCGGTTAATGAAATATTAACAAATAAATCTATTATCGAAGATACCAACTTTTTAATTTAATACCACATTTTGAGCTGGAATGATATATATAGCTGCTACCCTACCTGGTCCAATTCTACCGACTTTTTGCAAGGTGCTTGGTACACAACTTCCACACCCCTGTACAAAATTTCATTAATCTACTAACAAAGCGATGTTTTCCAATTCTATTTTTAAGGAATTGAGGCGTTCAATTACCAATTACAATTCCCGTAATGGAATTTAAATTTTTTTCAATTCCATTCCTGAGGAGTTGAAGTGGTCAATTACCCATTACAATACCTGTAATGAAATTGACAATGTTTTTCAATTCCATTCCGAGGAATTAAGTTGTTCAATTATAATTCCTGTAATGGAATTGACAGTTTATTTTCAATTCCATTCCTGAGGAATGGAGATTTCCAATTACTTATTACAATTCCTACTGGACTTGAAAAATTTTTCCAATTACATTCCTGAGTAATGGAGATGTACAATTACCAATTCCTTATTATAATAAATATAAAATTATACTTTTTGCTTTATGTTAAAAATATTTAAAATTATCCTTTATTTTTTGTTTGAATACGCTATTTTTTGTTATAAAAATTTTTAAATTTTCACGAATTTTACAAAGACTTTGACATAATTTTCATTGCATATAATTATTCACGTGTTCAAATACATTTTTTGTTTTATTATTTTAAAAACAAAAAAACTTTTGTCATTCAAAAATCGAAAATAGCGCACTGTGCGACGATGAGCGCAACTGCTAAAGATGAGATAGTGAAGGATATGGTACAAAATCACAGAAGTGAGAAATTTGCTTTGTCAGATAAAAGTAACAATTTTTTATCAATTAATTGATTTTAATAAAGAAATTTAACTAAATGTTTGTTTAACAGAGATCTTAATAAAAAAACACTACGATTATCTAAAACTCAATGCATTCAACATACAAATGCATAGCGAAAGTTATCAAGGAAACGTATTTATAGCAACTTATCTCAAAGCGAGTGTACATTTTTGTATGCATTTTGGAAAAAATCAAAATTAAGAATACAAGCTGAAACAGCAGAAGCAATAATTCGAAAGAATTGTTGTTGATTTAACGTCATATCAAAGAAGCAAAACATAAACAAACAAACTATTTTCTACGTACAATAACTTCAAAGTGTTTCGAATAAGCAATCTGGATAGAAAAATCCAATGTCCAATAAGCGTAAAACGTTTTTGCTATTGAAAGAACAGTTATTCTTAAATAATTGTTAAAAAAAATAGTAGCCTGACAATCTCTGAAAAAGTCAAATAAAACTGTGAAAGTAAATATTTAAGTAAGATTTGCTGCTGTAATTATGGAGGTCAAAATCCAAAGTATTTTACAAACATAATTTGAAAAGGCAAACATTTAATTCGAAGCTTTGGTTGGACTTTTTCTAACAATTTTACTGTGAAAAAAATTATTTCGAAGATGACAAGTGGAGAATATAGAAATTTGTTTTTATAAATGCAATTAAATGCAGATTTTTAAAAAAATAGTCTTAAACACCGCAAAGTCTCGAAACTTATATGTATTTTCCACTTTTTCTTAGATACCTGTTATCGTATAAGTCGACAGGAGTTTCTTAAAAAATGGCTCTAACAGCCCAAAACATCAACAAAACTAGTAAGGAATTATCTTCGACCGAAGTTAAAATACCTCCACGGCTTTATTTTTGTTTGTTCGAAGTCTTGAATGTTGTATTATTTTTCTACTGAAAATCTGAAAATGTACACCAACATTTTCTTCAAACATACCTTACCCCCATCTGCTCCACTTCTAGGGAGTCCTTTTTTACAGATCTCTAAAAGTCCCTCAGAGCGAGCTGTGAGCTATTTTCTTTAAATTTTTGCAAAAGTCTCCTCTTTAGGGCCGATGAGGCAGGTGTTACACCCCTTCGATCGGAAAAAATATTGGCTCAATCATTTTTTTGACCAACCACACAAAATGTAGAACGTCCATTTATGTTTCCTAAATTCCAAATATGAAAAGTTTTAAGGTCATTGTTTCGTCATTGTTCATCGGTTTTAGTTTTTAGTTAATTTTTACTAGTTTTAGGCCATTTTTTCGGTAATTTTTGGCCATTTTTGAGTTATTTTATTGTCATTTTTTGGACATTTTTAATTTTTAGAGCCCTTTTCGGTTTTTTAGGTAATTTTAGTGTTATATTAAAATAATATTTATACGTGCTAAAAAAATGTAAAAATGCAAATTTTCCTATTCCTTTAACAATAGAGTCCTTTCAATCAAAAACATTACCTATCGAAAAGTAGTAGCTTTGTTTATAGACCTCGATTAAAAAAGCTCTGCGTGTGGTAAAACTGACGAAAGCGTATGTAGAAAGATGAAACAAGTGTTAGATGAAAGCTCAGGATATGCTAGTTTTAATCAACTCTATTTTTATGCTTTATTGCTGAAATTTTAGGGGCACAAAATTTAACACTATAGCCTAGTACTCTGTTCCTTTGCGAGAAATTTCGCTGGCAACATCTATTTATTTGTTGCATGAAATTTCTGACTTAAAGTTTGTTGCGAGGAATTCCTACGGCAACGTTTCTCAGAGAGATTGAGAAAATATGTTGGGAGATTTCATATGATCTCTCTCTTTTCACTTCAAAATAAATAGGCAGTACAATTAAATTGTCGTGAAAAAATGTTGCTCAGAAACATGTTGCGATAATTTCACTCTGCGGAACAGAGTACTGCTCTGACGAAAATGTTATGAAAATTTCCACGCTTGTTTCGCAGCTGTCATATTTTGTATAGCGATTTGAGTGGAATTTCACATGAAACTGAACAGAGAACTATGCTTATGAAATAAGGAGAGGAACTTACATCCGAAGACATATCGTCTTTTAAATATGTTCCTCTCGTCAATGCAGAAGTAGAAAGAAGTTTTTCGGTTTATAAAAACATTTTGCCAGACAATCGACGTTCTTTCAATTTTAATTCAATTCCTCAGGAATGTAATTGGAAAAAATAGTCAATTCCACTACAGGAATTGTAATTGATAATTGAACACCTTAATTTCTTGGAATGGCGTCGGCCTTTGTAGCTTTGTAGGCTTTTTGTAGCCTAGTAAAGAGTGCGCTAGACTATCAACTCAGAGTTCCCCGGTTCGAATCCGGGTTCGGACATGATTCTTTTCACTTTCCTTGTTCTTTACTACATTTAAGAATTATTGAAATAAAAAACCCACAACTAAATTGTGGAAAATGTGGAATTAAAGGACAGGAACAACTTAGGACTGGAAATGCTTGCCGAGGTTAAGGCATAACACCTAGCCTCGGTTATAAGCAATTCAAATTGTCTTTCACGGTTGTTCCGCCTAATCGATAATTCACGTACGATTCCAATCAATTCTTCCTCTAATAATCGATCCCTTTTTTTCAGGTCAAAGACCAAACGTTGTTTGTATAAGGCGTATGCCTTGATTCTTTGATCTTTAAAAAAACGGTCAATTCCATTACAGGAATTGTAATTGGTAATTGAACATCTCAATTCCTCAGGATTGGAATTGGAAAAAAATCGTCAATTCCATTAGAGAAATTGTAATTGGCAATTGAGTACCTCAATTCCTTGGAATGGAATTGAAAAAAATGGTCAATTTCATTACAGGATTTGTAATTGGTAATTGAACACTTCAATTCCTCATAAATGGAATTGGCTAAAATCGTCCATTCTATTACAGGAATTTTAATTTGAAGTTAAGATTTCAATTACTTTTTCATTAACTCAAAACTGCTGCATTATGTACTAGAAAACTTTATTTGACTCCCACTTTTAGTCGGTTAATGAAATATTAACAAATAAATCTATTATCGAAGATACCAACTTTTTAATTTAATACCACATTTTGAGCTGGAATGATATATATAGCTGCTACCCTACCTGGTCCAATTCTACCGACTTTTTGCAAGGTGCTTGGTACACAACTTCCACACCCCTGTACAAAATTTCATTAATCTACTAACAAAGCGATGTTTTCCAATTCTATTTTTAAGGAATTGAGGCGTTCAATTACCAATTACAATTCCCGTAATGGAATTTAAATTTTTTTCAATTCCATTCCTGAGGAGTTGAAGTGGTCAATTACCCATTACAATACCTGTAATGAAATTGACAATGTTTTTCAATTCCATTCCGAGGAATTAAGTTGTTCAATTATAATTCCTGTAATGGAATTGACAGTTTATTTTCAATTCCATTCCTGAGGAATGGAGATTTCCAATTACTTATTACAATTCCTACTGGACTTGAAAAATTTTTCCAATTACATTCCTGAGTAATGGAGATGTACAATTACCAATTCCTTATTATAATAAATATAAAATTATACTTTTTGCTTTATGTTAAAAATATTTAAAATGATCCTTTATTTTTTGTTTGAATACGCTATTTTTTGTTATAAAAATTTTTAAATTTTCACGAATTTTACAAAGACTTTGACATAATTTTCATTGCATATAATTATTCACGTGTTCAAATACATTTTTTGTTTTATTATTTTAAAAACAAAAAAACTTTTGTCATTCAAAAATCGAAAATAGCGCACTGTGCGACGATGAGCGCAACTGCTAAAGATGAGATAGTGAAGGATATGGTACAAAATCACAGAAGTGAGAAATTTGCTTTGTCAGATAAAAGTAACAATTTTTTATCAATTAATTGATTTTAATAAAGAAATTTAACTAAATGTTTGTTTAATAGAGATCTTAATAAAAAAACACTACGATTATCTAAAACTCAATGCATTCAACATACAAATGCATAGCGAAAGTTATCAAGG
The DNA here is from genome assembly GCA_963920525.1 of Dichetophora obliterata. Classification (NCBI taxonomy): domain Eukaryota; kingdom Metazoa; phylum Arthropoda; class Insecta; order Diptera; family Sciomyzidae; genus Dichetophora; species Dichetophora obliterata. The sequence continues at coordinate 29,107,684 of OY986438.1, forward strand.
AAACGTATTTATAGCAACTTATCTCAAAGCGAGTGTACATTTTTGTATGCATTTTGGAAAAAATCAAAATTAAGAATACAAGCTGAAACAGCAGAAGCAATAATTCGAAAGAATTGTTGTTGATTTAACGTCATATCAAAGAAGCAAAACATAAACAAACAAACTATTTTCTACGTACAATAACTTCAAAGTGTTTCGAATAAGCAATCTGGATAGAAAAATCCAATGTCCAATAAGCGTAAAACGTTTTTGCTATTGAAAGAACAGTTATTCTTAAATAATTGTTAAAAAAAATAGTAGCCTGACAATCTCTGAAAAAGTCAAATAAAACTGTGAAAGTAAATATTTAAGTAAGATTTGCTGCTGTAATTATGGAGGTCAAAATCCAAAGTATTTTACAAATATAATTTGAAAAGGCAAACATTTAATTCGTAGCTTTGGTTGGACTTTTTCTAACAATTTTACTGTGAAAAAAATTATTTCGAAGATGACAAGTGGAGAATATAGAAATTTGTTTTTATAAATGCAATTAAATGCAGATTTTTAAAAAAATAGTCTTAAACACCGCAAAGTCTCGAAACTTATATGTATTTTCCACTTTTTCTTAGATACCTGTAATCGTATAAGTCGACAGGAGTTTCTTAAAAAATGGCTCTAACAGCCCAAAACATCAACAAAACTAGTAAGGAATTATCTTCGACCGAAGTTAAAATACCTCCACGGCTTTATTTTTGTTTGTTCGAAGTCTTGAATGTTGTATTATTTAAGTGACGTCACTTTTATAGGGCGTGGTGTCTATCGAAATATTTCACATTTGAAACTCACAGTCCTTTTTATTTGTTACAGCCTTTGTGTACAATATCAAGTTCACACATTCATTTTTTTGGAATTTATAAAGTCTTAACTATTATGATTACGTCATTTTGTATGAAAGGTGGGCACAATTTTTCAATTTTTTTTTTTTTTTAAATTTCTAACATCGAGTGGATAGTTAAGATTTGAACTAACTTGAAAAATATTAAGCCATTGTAGTAATTTTGGTGGAATTTAAGGGGATTTTACTGATTTCATAAAGTCACTTTGTATGGGAGGTAGCCGTGGTTTTCATATGATTTTCCCTAATTTCAACTTTAAGTGCATATTAATTGTCAAAGCTCATGTGCAAAATTAAAAGTCATTAGATTAATTTTTGTGAAATGTAAATAGATTTTACCGTTTTGGCAAACTCACTTTGTATTGGAGGTAGCCGTGGTTTTCATTGGATTTTTCAAAATTTCAAACTTAAAGTAAATATTAATTGTTAAAGTTTTGTGCAAAACTTGAAGTCATTAGATTCATTTTTGCAGAATTGAAAGAGATTTTATCGTTTTGCACATAAGCTTTAACAATTAATATTTACTTTAATTTATGTGAGTACTTTATTTTACTCACTTTGTATGGAAGGTAGACGTGATTTTTATTCGATTTTTACAAATTTCATACTCAAAGTTCATATTAAAGGGTTAGGCTAATGAGCAATATTTGAAGTCATTACATTAATTTTTGTGGAATTCAAAGAGATTTTACCGTTTTGGTTAGGTCACTTTGTATGGGAGGTAGGCGTGGTTTTCATCCGATTTGGCTTATGAATGCCAGTTTTTGCTATACTTCCGCATATAATTTAAAACAAGGGGGAGATGGACCCCCTGCCATACAACTTTGTTCTTATCCTGGTCCAAGGAATCAACCAGCGGCGGATTAAAACATTGATCTGGAACAACCAGTTGGTGCAAAAATTAACTGAATCGGTCAACTAATACGCCCAGCTTTTATATAAACGAAATCGATAAGGTGGTATCAGAGCTGTAAAATCGTCATTCATATTCAGAATTTTAAGTACAACTGAATAACGACATAAGAATGCATTCAATGAAAGCAAAATCGATTTATATATAAAATTTTTAATTCACATTCATTTTTAAAAAAATTATTAGTTATTCATTTAAATTATTCATTTTCGTTATTCACAATAATGAATAATTTTTTATTCAATTTAATGATATTCACAAGAGTGTAACTCAAAAAGAATTTCAGAATTTTCAATTATTTGTTCTTTATTCATTATTCATTTTATATTTCTTATTCATTTTTTATTCATTATTCATTTTTTATTCATTGTTCTTTTTTTATTCATTAATAATTTTTTATTCATTCTTCACTTGTTATTAATTTCTTATTCATTATTAATTTTTTATTCATTATTCACTTGTTACTCATAATTAATTTTTTATTCATTATTAATTCCTTATTCATTACTCAGTTTTTATTCATTTTTTATTCATTATTAATTTTATATTCATTGTTCATTTTTTATTCATTTGTTATTTATTATTAATTTTTTATTTATTATTAAATTTTTATTCATTATTAATTTTTTATTCGTTACTCATTTTTTATTCATTACTCATTTTTTATTCATTATTCATTTTTTATTTATTTATCATCTTTTATTCATTATTCATTTTTTAATTAATAATTAATTTTTTAGTGATTATTCATTTAGCTATTCATTATTAATTTGTTATTCATTTTTTATACATTATTCATTTTATATTCATTATTCACTAGCTATTTATTATTCATTTTTATTCATTATTCATCTTTTATTCATTATTTATTTTTAATTCATTATTTATTACTTGTTCATTATTCATTTTTTATTCATTATTCACTTGTTTTTCATTATTCATTTTTAATTCATTATTCTCTTGTTATTCATTATTTATTCATTTGATATTCATTTATGGCTTAGGACTAAAATGACTATAAAATTAATCATGAATAACAAATGAGCAATGAATATAAAAGAATACTAAATAAAAAAGGAATAATGAATAAAAATTTTATATTGAATAAAAAATTAATAATGAATAACAAGTGGATAATGAATAAAAAATTAATATTGAATGAAAAAGGAATAATGAATAACAAATATAAAATTAATAACGAATAAGAAATTAATAATGAATAAAAACTGAATAATGAATAAAAAATTAATAATGAATAAAAAATTAATAATAAATTACAAATTAATAATGAATAACAAATTAATAAAAAACAAAAAATTATTAACGAACATAAAAATAAATAATGAATAAAACATTAATAAATAAAAAATTAATAATGAATAAAAAATAATGAATACAAGTGAATAATGAATAAAAGATTAATAATGAATAAAAACTTAATAACAAATAAATAATGAATAAAAAATTAATAACGAATAAAAAATGAATAATGAATAAAAAAGGCTTAAAAACTCTGAAATTCTTTGTGAACTGCATTCTTTATGAATAGCATTCAAATGAATAAAAAAAAATAACTAATTATTCTGAACAACAAAAATGAATTATTAAAATAAATAAATAATAATTTTTTTAAAATGTGTGTGAATTAAAAATTGTATTTATAAATAAATCAATTTTGCATCCTTTAAATGCATTCTAATTTCGTTTCTTATTTCACTGATTCACTTTTTTGTGAATAAAATCAAATTGAATGCATTCTTTTACAGATCTGGGTGGTATATTTTCCCAAAAAAGTATCCCACAGCAATAAAATTTGGCGTTTCTAGTTAACTAGTCAACAACTAGTTTGTGTTAAAACGAACCAAATTGGCCGATTAATAAATTGACCCACCCTTCGGTTTTACGCAGTTTTTATCTCTCTCTCGCAATTGGGTTTTGACCTTTAAACCTCTCTAGAGAGTGCATGTTTGATAACACCCAAGATTTTTGGTTGCTGAAAAGATAATAAAAATAACTTTTCGAAATAACTATTTTTTAAAGTGGGGAAACCCCTATTTGGAGAACTTTCAAAATTTAACCTTAGCCTTGTTGAATATATGATTTTTCAAAAGGTCAGCAGTTTCGCTTTTACCTCCATTTTGACCAAATTTTAATTTTTCGTAAAAACTTTTTTAAAATTTGTTTACTCAAATTAGTATTTTTTTCATAAGATTCAATTCTGAAAATTCAACAAAATGTAATTTTCCCCCCGTAATTTAAATCTTTTTGATGCATTTAATTTGGAATGCAATTATAGAAGACTAGCTTGTCAATCAACAGACTACGGCTATAAGACTTATGGCCTTATTTTGTAAAACGAACGCAGTCACTTCAGTTTGATTTTTTTATCTGACAATATATTTTAAAGGAAAATTTCAGTGAGAGAGTGAGGTTTTGTTCTAAATCATATGGAAATAGAACTGCCAGACATAAAATCCCAAGTGAAATGATTGCGTGCCTTTTACAAAATAAGGCCATTAATGTATGTCTTAACAAATAAATAATAATAATAATACAGCTGCTCAGCAGCGCTAACAAATTGTTCACTCGCCACTCTCGTTGACGGAGCAAATAAATATTTCACGGCCATTTTTTAATATTCAGAAAGTTAGAGGAATGCAAGTGCAAAATGATACACCATTTTTAGAATGTCTACATTTTTTTGAACAATAAGCAGATGATTTTAGAAATATTTTAGATATGTTCGAAATTTCTATTTTAATTTTTTTTACATTGAAAATTTCCAAGAGTATTTTTAATCAGCTTGCATTTTATTTAAGTTTATGTTCTGTTAATTAATAAACATAAAATTCTTGCATAAAATTTTTCATAGAAATTTTTTATAATGCCTATTTTTCCCAAAAATGCAAGTTTAAAAAATTGAGTTATAGTTGGATGCAAGAAATTAAGTAACGTAGAATATACATTCAATTTTGGAAATTTTAAAAAAATTTCTTGATATAGAACTGCAAGCATTTTTTTATTCTAGTGTTTGACCCACAGTTTCAAAGTTTGCTTAGCTAGAAAATTAAAAAAAAAAGCTATTTCACTTAAAACATTTAGAGCAGCAGACAATTTAAGAAATCTCAGCAAAGTTCAAAACTAACGCGAAGAGCTTGTTTACCATAAAGTTTTAAGACATACATATAAAAAAGGTAAAAAGTTCGTTTAGGATCTATAAAACAGTGCTCGGCATCAGAGAACTGCATGAACGCATTCATTTGCAGTTATTTGTCATTCACATAAAAACGTGTGATGAGATAACAGTACGCACCAAACAGACGAAACGAAAGAATGCACATTTCGCTCAGTTGATGTTGATGCTTGTCGTGTGTAAATAACAGTAAGTGTCATCAAAAAAGCAACGAAACATTGGTAGTGAAGTTGATGCAATGATAAAAATCATAACCACAACGTAAATACGTGAGCAAGCTAAGTTGTCGTACACTTTTAATTGCTTTACCGGCAACACATTTACATAAAAATTATATCGATGGAAAGGTATTCTGGAGTAGAATTGTCTGAATATAATTTTTATTTGTATATGTTAACTGCAGAAAATTCCATATAAAATAATAATAGATGGATTTCGATGTGGTTTTCACTGTACGATAAAGGAGTTATTTTAAGTTATATTTTAAGCTATAAATATTTCGTTTTCGTTTTTTAGGCAATTGGCGTGGGCTTGAGTTGAGTCATAAAATCTTAATTTTGAGCTGCTTGTCAGCAGCGTTGTCAATCATTAAGTGATTGATATTTGCGGCAGATAAGTAAACAATAAACATATAGGATCAACAAACGGGAAACCCCAAACCACTCTTCAGGCTAAAAGTGTGACGCAAATTATATTTTTCGAACACAAAATATATATATTTTTAAAATATATTAAAGGAAGCAAAGCAAACAAACCATGAAAAAAATCTAACTACAGAGACTGCCTGCGCAGCTATAAAAAAGGATCGTGTTTTTCTTATTTTTTGTAGGCCGAGATTTTTTTTTTTATTACTGCAATGCAATAAAAGAAACGAACGAAGAATGTAAAGACAAATAGATTTTTAATTTAAATTTTAAATTAATGTTTGTATTTCAGATATATTTATTTATTTATAGGGCAAAGTAGGGTGACGTGTAACACGTTTTTATTTTCTCCAATAAAAGTGTTAAACATTTAGTTTGGATTGGTTTAAATTACTATTCCTTGCCGATTTGAAGTTGGTGTTTTTACGGCTGTTGAATACTTTAAGAAATGGATGAAGTAGAACAAGAATGTCAAACATCACTTTTTTAACTTTTTCAATTCGGTGGGGAGATATGTAACACCAAAAAAATGTAGGTTTAAGGACCAGACACTTTAATTTTTTATGTTTATTTTAACTTTTTATGTTTAGTAAATGTATTATTTTGAAAACTTAATTAAATTACAATTTTCCATTTTTTATTAGTTTAATGGCATTCATCAATTTTGTTTACTCGAACGTTATGATAAGTCTTTTCTTCACGTATTTTTGTGGCATAGTTTTTTCTAAAAAACATTAAAAATATTACAATTAAAAAAAAAATAAAGTAAAATAAAAGTAAAAAATACAAGAACATTAATATAACACACACAAATTATAGTAGCTGTTTTTTTCCAATTTGCTCTACTCCGAAACAAAGCTTTATATACAAAACAAATGTCCCAAATATATATAAACGGAATATTCCGCTGTTGTTTTTCTAAAATTTCACAGTTATTCATAAGGTGTGTCAGTGCGTTTCTAATTTGAAATCTGCATACGTACTGAATTGATGAGGAACTCACCCTCGTTGATAAAGGAAAAGCAGCGCAAACAGCGTGTGCTCAAATTTCCAATGAACTCAACGAAATAAACCTGAAACAATTATGTCATTAAAATGGCAATATTGCCTTTTCAATAACAATGCATATCAATGCAGCTAGCAAGAGCGCACACTGCACAACATGACACACATTTCTTGCTGACGAACGAAAGCATAGCTGGAACAGTGAATTTTCGAACCTAAAGCAAAGACGAAGCATTCAATGCAGATCTCTGCTCGGCATCTCGCGGCAGCGCAGGTAAAGAGCTTTTCTGCCGCCAACATTTTGTATGGCTGTAGTAAAAGCTCTCTGCTGGCAGGCGGCAAAATGCCGACAACTGCTATAAAGCCATCAATAAGCATTAAAAAATCACCACAGTTCCACCAGGCGCAAATAGTAAATTAAAGCTTTTTTACTTATAGAACTCACCACACAAGAGCTTCGCATGTTCGCTATCTGCATGTCTAAATCTCGTATACGTTTGATGGCAGCCTCTTCGACACGCGTGTGTTTGGAGAGTTTGTCGACAATGCGTTGCACACCCTCCATGGACAATGAATGCTGGCGTGGTGACGGATGCAGCGGTGAACCGAGTGCAGGCAAAACACTAGCTGACCCTGTTGCTAGCATTTCTTGAGACCTTACAACGCCATGTAGAGAAACATCTTCGGTGTTGCTAAGGCTACATGAATTCGAGGTGTTGTGTAGAGATTCGAGAGCTTTTGTTTTTTGATCCAAAGCATTCTCAATATCGCGCAGCTAAGAGAGGAGATAGGGATTTTAAGTTGAGCAATAAAAATTATTACTTTGTGAGCTACCTGTTCAATGACTTGGTCCATTACCATGCTCTGTTCGGCAGTTGGACGCACATTTTGCAGTTTTTCTTCTAGCTTACGTATGCGTTCCTGATAGCTTTCGCCAATTTCCGCCTTAAGGCTTTGTACCTCCTGTTGTAGGGTGTCATTGGAGTGCGATTGCGAATTGATGAAGCCCTCAAGTTGCTGTTACGAACGAATGGTATTAATAAGCATATCTCGAATTTCGAAATTATTATCAAACTCACCACAATTTTCTCGCCTAAAACATGTTCATTAAGCGCCTTGGTCTCCACTTGCGTCTCCAGCTCTGAGATGATTTCGCGCAATACAAAGATTTTGTCTATGGAAGCCTTCAGCTCTACTTCAAATTTATCGCGTTTTGCATTGCATTCGTTAAGTTTTTGATTGAGCTCGCGTATCTGCGACTCCTGCTGCTCGACCTGGGTTGAAGAGCAAAAAACAAAATGGTTTTATTTTATTCAACATTTTTTCAAAAGATAAATATTTCGAGTGTCATAAAAATCCATATATAAATTAGAAGAAACATGCTTAAAAACTTACTTACTTTAATCCTCAAGTTAAGTTTCGAAATTTGAAAATTCTTTGTTGGCATTTTTTCGTTATTTATTTAGTTAATGGCGCAATTTAGGCAGTTTAAGTTATGAGCGCACCCGGCAGTGAAGAAATTTCCACATTCAGGGTCATGTCAGACGAAGACACAAATATACACATACACAAACACACAGTCACACATACACAAGTGTTAGAGACAAACACAAATGGTGCTCGATAGTGCGTTTTTTTTAGTTTATAGAGTGAGCAGCGTGAAATTTAAAGAATTGAGAAATACAAAGAGTTTAGTTTTATTTATTGTTAGAACTACAAACTTTACAAATATGCTCTACAGATTAAGTTTATGAAACAGTTTACAATACAAAAAGATAAATAAATAAAAATAAATAAAAAAAGAAACAGTCTTAAAATCATTTGGCCTGTTTAATTAATGAGCTTTGCGTTTCCATCGCGACCAAATTTCTCAATAATTTTGGCATTGAGCTTGTAGCGCTGCTATGTTAACTTGTGCAACTTACAAACAGGTGCTTTTAGTATTTTTTTTTATCATAATAGCAAAATTTCATAATTCTTAGTTAAGTTATTTTGATTTTGATGGATCGAATACATAGCACATAATTAACTATTAACTAATTATTCTTAACGTAATTTTATTGAAAGATCTTGCTGCTTTAATGGGAGTCTTCAGAAGTTGTGAGGTACATATATTTGGTATTACAATGATCCAATTATCTCGTCTTAATGGGCCGATCAACCCAACCATACAACTTTTGACTATGAATTGATAGAGTACAAATATTTGCTTTCATGTATGAAATATATATTGAAATACTTTTGTCTATTTCGAATAGAAATCAAAAATCCTAAGATTTGTGTTTTACAATCATAGTCTCTTTTTTATAACTTAAAAAATAATAATAAAACTACATTTAAGAACTACTACTTAGTAAAATACACAAGAAAAAAAAAATCACACTCATCTTGATTTAAATTCACATGCATCTACATTCATAGCATTCACAGTCACTAATTAAAGAAACGCAATCAAAAACGTAACACATGAAAAGAAACCCATTTTGTTAAAGAAGAACCAATACTAAAAGAGGAGGAAATCTGCGAGATCATTTAATTTTTTTAACTTACCTCCTTAGAGGCATGCTCATAGGAGCTGCGCTCCTTCTCTTTATCGCGCAACATCAATTTTAAGCTCTCGATTTCGCGCAAGAACTCATCGCGCTCCTGCTCACGCTCTGCAGCCTGCTCCTCCAAAAACTGGCGTGTAGCTTTTAGCTGCTTGTCAGCGGCATCGATCTGATATCGGGGGCGGGGGCGTTATTTTTTGGTGTAAAAAAAGGAAGTCATATTTATTTAAGAGGATTCGTTTGTTATGTACCAATAAGATTTTTCAGTATTCATGTTTTAAGGTGGATTTCATCAACCAAAAACCAAAGAGCTACAAATAAGAGTGTTAAACTTTTCGCTGCAAAGCAGCAGATTCAAAGAAATTAAAAGAAACAATAACTTTTTTAGTAAAGTACAAACGAATAGGAGAAGAATAGTTAACAAACCATAAACTTCAATTGAGTAGAACGTAAACAGAGGCTTAAACCTTAAAAATTTCTTAAAAAAAATAAAATCAATAAGTAAATACAACTAAAAAAAACCCTTACAAAGGTGACCAAAGTGACACGAAAATTGATTTAAGACAACAAAAATTCGAAAATAGCACATAAGAAAATTATTTCATTACGATAATAGTAAAACGATAATTACTAAGAAACAAAGCTTCGTTAAATAAATAGTAGTTTTACTTATAATATTAATAAATATTTCTAAAACATGATTTAAATAATAAAATCAAATAGTTACAGAAATTAATAATATGTGGAAAAAGAAAATCCAAGTTCGTAAATTTCGACTCACGAATTTTAAATTATATTAAAAAGCACAAAAACACCTAACAAATGATATACAAGTTTTATGAAAATAAAAATTTAACCATTATTTGATAGCAATAATGTTATTATAAGGAACCAAAACATATTTTCAAAATAGGTAATTTAAATGTTTTAACTTGATTGTACAAAAAAAAAACTACATAATTGTACACAAATTAAAAAAAACATAATTTCGAAAAAGTTCGAAATTGAATTAGAATTAGGATCGAATATTTTTACAATAACAATTACAAATTTATAAAAATTTCCAAGAATAATTCAAATGTGGCGTTCGAAAATTGTGCAAAATGTAATCATAACATAAAATAATATTTTTTTATTTACTGCTTTTTTAGGCTAATTTTTCAATATATAAAATTTCTAAGAAAATAAATTTCACTGGCTTATTTATCAAAATATTAAATTTTTATAAAATTAGTTTCATCGAAGTTCGAAAGTCTCAAATTTGGCAGTCAAAATTTTTATATGTATAAATACATAACAAATATTGTATTAAATATATTATTATTAGTATAAAAATACCTCACAATATTTAAGCACAACTAAATAAATAAAATTTTCGAAGAAATTTTTTAATCATTTTTTAGATAAATATTAACAAATTTTAGTTAAACTCAAATTAAAACTTAAGATATAGTGTTCCAAATTAAAAAAAAAATGTGACTATAGCAACTTATACAACTTATTTTGAACTGTTGTTTATTTAGGGTAATACATCTAGTTATATTTGAATAAAAATTTTTTAGTAAAAAATCTATTTTAAAAAACTTCTACTTTATCGAATTTGAAATCCTCAGATTTTTATGTTTGAAATTTCAATATAAATTATATAAAAATAAAATTTTAGCCAAAATCTTAAAAATACCTCAAAAATCTTAAGAATATTTTAAAAATATAATTTCGAAAAATATAGAAGTTTTTAAAATTGTACAATTCTTATTTGAATTTAATTCGAAATCAAGTGTTCTAAAATTGTGAAAAATGTAAAGAACTTATGGCTAATTTCGAATTATTGTTTTTAAAGCTAATTCGCCACGTTCTACACCAAATTATGTAAACCTAACATTTCAATGTTTGAAATTTAAGATAAAAAAATAAATGAAAATAAAATTTTAATTCAGATCTTAAAAATAGCTCAAAACTGCAAAAAATATTTTAAAAAAAATATTTTTAAACAATAACGAAGTTTGAAAAGTGAATTTTCCACATTTTTATCCAACTAACAATAAAAATTTAGAAAAAAATTGTTGTTTATTCAAATTGAGTTTTCGAAAAAATTTAAATCACATATAGAACTTTTTTCGAATTATTGTTTTTTCAGTCTTTTTAAATTAGTATTAGTTCAATTTTACTAAAATTCTTTATCATCCAAATTTTATTTTTCTAATTCTATTAATTATATTCAAATTTAATTTAAATGAATTCGAAAAATTCAAACAATTGTTAATTCAATAAAAATCAATTTTAAATTTCACAAAATAAATTTAAATCTTTTGCTATTTGAAAAAATCAGTAGTCGATATTTATTTATATGTTTCGTGCTATTTTTTTTTTTTTTTGTCGAGATTCGAAAGCCTCAAATTTTAACGTTCGATATTTGTATGTGAATAAAATTAAAAAGAACACTTTATATTAGATTTTGCAGAAACTCAAAACTGTGAAGATTATTTTTTTTAATTAATTAAAAACATAAGAAATTTTTAAAATTTTCTGTAATTAAAGTCTACTGTTCAGAAAACAAATAAACCTTAAAAATTTTTCAAAGGTGACATAACATAATCATAACATAAAAAATAATATTTATTAATTAATATTAATAATTAAAAAAATAATATTAAAAAAATACCGAATTTCGAAGTTAAAATCTACTGTTCAGCAAACGCAATGAACCTTTAAAAATTTCTAAAAACGTGACTTTTGTTTGCATCATAATATTAAAAAAAATTTATATTGAGAAATATTTTTTTTAAACTGGAAAGAATATAAGCCAAATTCGAAGACCTCATATTTACATTTTCAAAGTTTCTATATTTACAAAATATTTATTTCGAAAAATTTTACAAAATCAATGAAAATCTTCTGTTACGCGAAAACATTAATCTTAACCAATTTTTTAAAAATGTGACTTAAACCATATGCATTAAATAAACATAATAATATTGAGAAGTATTTTTAGAAATTAAACCCTGCAAACATTTCCAATCGCCTCAGAATCGTCAGCGAATCGTTTGGAAGATGAGAGAGATTTGGGAGTCATCCGGGTATCGCCTACTGTAAGCCGTTGAGGCCATAAAAGCGATTCGCTGGGAAGATTCCGTAACGAATAGCCTAATGGGTTCGTAAGCGATTCGCGATACGCCGGGAAGATTTGCCTAAGAAGGGTCAAATTTTTACCGCCGAGAGGGATCTTAAGTGATTCACTGGGAAGAGTCTCATACGAATCACCAAGAGAAGTTTTTATCAATTCGCGGGAAGAGTCGCACACAAATCGGCAAAAGGGGTCGTAAGCGATTCGCCGGCAAGAGAGGCAAACGAATAGCTGTAATGGTTCCCCAGCCTTTTGTTTAAGGTTGCAAGTTTTTTTATAGGGGACATCCTTTGTCAAATCGGTCAACAAAAAGATTGACCACCGCAAATCATGCTGATATGAATATTTTCAGTTTCCATACGGCAATTCAACACAAAAAACATTTTTTAACATTTTTTCGATGATTATTTTTAGTGGAGAAGTTTATAGAATAGCCTGCTTCAGGTTCCAACGATCGATTTTGTAAATTTTTAAAAAAGCCATCTTCCAACGATCGCTGGAATGGGCGATTGAAGAGCGATATATCTGCCAACGATCGCCGGAATGAGCGAAGGAAAATTTTAAAGTTTTCTTGAATCGCTTGGGCGACTGAAAAGCGACCGATCTTCCAACGATTGCCAGAATGAATGAAGCAAGATTTTAAAGATTTTTTTCTTGAATCGCGCATTCATAGCTTGGGCGATCGAAAAGCGATCCAACTTCCAACGATCGCAGGAATGAGCGAAGGAAGAATTTTCTTGAATTTCGCATTGATTGCTTTGACGATCGAAAAGCGATCCATCTTCCAACAATCGTTGGAATTAACGAAGGAAGCTTTCAGATTCCAAGGATCGATTTTGAAAATTTTTAAAAAAGCCATCTTGCAACGAAAGCTGGAATGACCCTAGGAAGATTTTGAAAATTTTCTTAAATCGCTTGTGCGATTGAAAAGCGATCGATCTTCCAACGATTGAATCGCACACTCACCGCTTGAACGATAGAAAAGCGATGTATCTTCCAAAGAACCCTATGGCAAATCGCAAGTGATGAAAAATTTTCTCAAAAATTCACTCAAAAATTTTCAAATCTATTCGAATTTTGAAACAGTTATTTAGTTAATAAAAAAAACAAATTCAAAATTTTTCACTCAACTACTAAATTTAACACCAACTTCTTCAATAAAATATAAAGTTAAATATAAAAGTAAAATATAAATAAAATCGGTTGAAAATAAAATCCAAAAAGATTTAGTGATCTTCAAAAGTGAAATGAAGTGCAACAACATGCGTTCAAAACATATTTACAAAAGCTCTAAATAATGCAGATTTTTAATACAGGTGGTCAAGGAAAATAAAATAAATACAATAACTTAAACAACAAAAATTCTGACAACAACTAAATTAAACTCTATCTACATTTGAGAACAGTACAATAAATAGCCCCCCAACTTGAAAGCCCCCATGTTTTTTATGTTGCTCACCTGCGCTTGCAAATCCTCGCGATCTTTTTTGCTCCACTCCACAACTTTGTCACCCTCGCGACAGAAATCTTCAATCATCTGCAGCAGCACAGCTGTTGCATCGTGATTTTGCTGCTGCTGTTGCTGCGTTGGTGTGGAGAGTATATTGCGTGCCCGTTCTTGTAGTTGAGCAAAACTAGTTGAGGACTTTTCTGCTGAATGGCGTATAGGACTCTTCAAGGAGTTTGCCAAACCATAACCCTCTGCAAACTCAGTGTGATTTAGCGAATCTAGCTGTACCACTTGATCGCGTAGCGTTTGCAGCTCCATGCCAAGCTCTGCATTGCGCGTTATTGTGTGCTCGAGTTCATGCTGTAGCTTGACACGATCATTCTCTGATTTAACTAGTCGTATCTTTAGCTCGTGTACCTGGAAGTTCAACTCAGATGCATTTCCCGGAGTGGAAAAAGCATCGTCTTGCGATTCGCCGCTTAGCTGCAGGCGATTTAAATCGGGCGGCAACGAGCTAAGTAGTTGTGGCTTCGACATTTGCCAAACATTTCGCAACTGTTGCTCATTTAAAGAGTTGGCACGCATATACTTGTGCACTGGATGTTGGAGAGAAATTTTGAGGCCGTCTTCAGCTTCACAGCAACTGTCATTTTTCTCACCGCCGCTGGATTCGCTGGTGCGTCGCTTGTTTTTTTCGCCAATATCTTCACTCAGTTGCAGCAAGTAGGCCGCCTCGGCTTTGAGACGCTCGAGACAATCATTTAAGTCAAAATCTTCCAGATCACCGCCGTTTTTATTGATAAAGTCCTTAAGGTTGGGATCTTCAATGACTTCAAGCAACGTTTGCACATCGGGCACAAAACGTTTGCTATGCGACAACAGCGTTGTGTTGAGCGTAGAGTTTAGTAGAGAATTGTTCAAAGTTTGTTGCAAGTCAATGTCGTCGGGTTCGGCTTGTGCACGATTTGCCAGCACTTTTTGCATTTCATCGACCAGCGTGATATTGAGATCATCTTCGTAGCTGACCACACACTTGGCCAATTCATAGAGCACATGACGGAAAGTTTTCGAAAGCTCACGTAGATCATCACGTTCGCTTATTATTTGATCTAAATCGCGTGCGAGATCAAAGGCGGTGTGACGCTTGTTCTTGCGATTAAGCTGCTTTTCGTATTCTATTTTTAGGCGCGACATCTGAAATTGGTGGAATGTTTTTAAAATTAATAAATTCCATGTGATAGACCAAAATAATATGATAAGACTACAAAACAAAATACAAAATACAATAAGAAATTCACACAAACCTCGTCCTCATGTTTGATCTGCAGTTGGGCGATTTCTAACTGACTTTTTGCTGTAAACTTTTCATGCAGCAGTATCAACTCGGGCGGCCAGTGATGATCGTCCGCCGTGGTTTCTGACAACAGAGTCTGCAAGAAAAATAAAACTCAATTAAAACATGTAAATGAAATAAATTAATTACAATTTTTTTATTGGGGGAAAAATAGTCAAAATAACAAAGAAATTTTCCTCTACACAAAACACATGTGTTGTTGTAGCTTCCAAAATTTAGCGCCAAGTCAATGCAAGCAAGTAACTCATATTTGAAGCTGCAACGAAGTAAGCATGGAAACAATGTGTGTGTGTGTGTGTGTGTGTGTGTGTGTGTGTGTGTGTTGTTGTTGTTGTTGTTGTTGTTGTTGTTGTTGTTGTTGTTGTTGTTGTTGTTGTTGTTGTTGTTGTTGTTGTTGTTGTTGTTGTTGTTGTTGTTGTTGTGATTATCCAATTTTGAATGAATGAAAAGTTCAAAAAACTTTTCCACCCCACAAAGAAAATATTGTTTATTTCTATGCAAGCAGGCGAATACAAAAGAAAAACTATTTGAAATTTGGACAGTTGATGATGCTACTGCATGAACACGCGTCTGTGTTTGCTCGCGGCGCACAGTGCACTTTTTTCGATTTTAGGATGACATTTGCATTTACTCAGAAACTATAAAAGCTAGGGTCATGAAATTTTGTACAAATTAGTTTTAGCCTGAATTAAGTAATAGCATTTGCCGGCCTTTGTAGTCTAATGGAGAGTGCGCTAGACTATCAACGCAGAGGTCCCTGGTTCGAGTCCGGGTTCGGGCATGGTTCTTTTCACTTTCTTTGTTCGAAATGTTTGCAACATTTAAGAGTTATGGAAAACTAAAAATCCACAACTAAATTGTGGAAAATGTGGAATTAAAGAACAGGAACAACTAAGGGCTGGAAATGCTTGCCGAGGTTAAGGCATAACACTAGCCTTGGCTAAAAGAAGTAATTCAAATTGTCTTTCACGTTTGTTTCGCCTAATCAATAATTCACGTATGGTTCCAATCAATTCCTCTAAATAATCTATCACTTTACTTTCAACTCAAAGACCAAACCTTGCTTGTATAAGCATGCCTTGGTTCTTTGTTCCTTGAAAAGGCACTGAACAGTGCTTGAACAAAGCACTGAATGAACTGAATTACGTAAAAATTAGAATTCTAGGTTAATTGCATAATTAACCTCCCATAAAAACCATGTTTTTAATAAAAAAAACCAGCAAAAATTTATTTCTGTTATATATCTATTTTAAATTTAGTAAATTTAGTTTATTTAACTTCATTTAAATGTCATGCTTAAAATATTTTAAATCGGTTAACTTCTATAAAACCATATTACCAGATTAACGAAGTTTAAAAAAACATTTTAAAAAAAATTGTTGCTAATACAAAATTAGGTCACAAATTGTATTCAATTATGAATTCTATTTTATTTTTCTTGAAGTGTTTTTCTCTTGTGCGCAGCTTTGCGCCATCAATTTTTAAGAAAAATAAGGCAGATTTACTATATTTAATGAAAGTATAACTATGCGATTGTAAGGAGTTTGAACTATTTAGATTCTTTCCACTAAATTTTAGTAAAATAAAAACTGCTTAATAAATTTAGAAATATTTCAACGTTTTTTCTAATTTTTGTTTTTTTAATATATTTTTTGGCATGTTACAAATTCAATGGTAATTAAGTCAAAAAAAAAACCAAACCTAATTTGAATATATGCTTTCTCTTTTAAATAACAAATGTTTCAAATTGCCTTACTTTTTTAGCTTGGAATGCGCTACTTTTTGTTCGAAAATAGTTTAAACTTTCAAAAATTCCTTAAAAATATCAGAAGAGAGCATCAATTTCATAATATCATTTCCATAATATTTCGTCAATTATCTGTCGAAAAAAAATATATTTTTGTCAGTTAAAAAAAAAAATTTTTTGTCATTCTAAAATCGAAAAATGCGCAGTGTGTGCGGCGTATAGAAATGGCAGCATAGATGTATGTGCCCTAGAAGGTGTTGACTGAGCAGTTCATGGCTGTTGCAAGCTGTCAGTTCAAACTTGAAATTTTTCGTTGTGGGAGTGACGCGCCGGAAATTAACAGCAAAAACAAAATAATCCAAAAAATATAATACAGATGAAAAGATAAACAAACTTTTTCGGAAAAGTGCATTTTGTTTAGATTTCCTTGTTTTTATTTTCTTTTCTTTTATAATTTGTAAAAATTTTAGGGAAATTGTGTTAAATATATTTAGCATTTTTTTATGCGCAGCAGGAATTTGAAATTTTTTTAATGCATTTCCTTTACAACCCGCAGCTACGCATGTTTTATGACCGACATTAACTAAATGAACATTAAATGGTATAAGAAAAGCAATAAATTTTATCAGAATAAACGATATTATCTGAATGTAGGCATGTTAATTTTAATTAAACAGAAAGAAGCTTAAAATATGCTCTATGATTAAATTTCTCGCATGCGATAATTTAAACAGTTTTCTAATCTATCAATTGTTTCGAAAGTGGATCTATCCATATTTTTGACTTTTTTCGATTCGAAAAAAATGTGAAATGAAATAAAAAACATAATAAGCACTTAATCTATCACTGTTAACATTCAAATGACAATACTGAACATAACAGTTTAATGTTGGTGGAACTTTTAACAGTAATCGCATGAAATATTTTTATGTGTTTTGAAAATTTTTGTTAATTACACTGTTTGATATTTTTTAATATTTTAAAAAATTACAGAGTTCAATCATCCAGTTCTGGTAGAGAAGAAAAAACTTATTACATTTATGTTATAAACTAAGTTTGTTTCAGCGAAAATAAATTACACGTGTGAAGTGAAATTAATTTCAAACTTTTTATTCCTTAAAAAAAATCTTAAAAATAAAATGTTAGTAATATTAATGCAATCAGGCAAAAATATATTTTACTTCTTAAAATAAATATAAAATACAAATAAAATATTTAATGGTTCTTATAATTAAACGCATATCGACGTTTAAAAAGTTTACGTCTGGGTGATTTTTAATATATATTAAAATCTACTCTAAACTCATTTATATGCTGAAATAAAAAGTTAGACAACTACTTATATACGCTTTTGACATAGTTGTGTTTTCAGACCCATAATAAAATTGTATGAGAAATATTTTTTAAATATTAAAAACCTCGTGTCCTTTGTTATGTGTACTTTTTTATGAGTCTTTTTTGATCCTTTCTGAATAAAGTTAAAAAAAAAACTGAAAACAAGACCTAGTAGAGAGTTACAAAATTCTATAAAAATGTTCTTTAAAAAACTTCACCATAAATCTCTTTGGCCAAGAGTTGTCTAAGGCGTACTTCTACTGATAAAAATTGTCGATTTTTTACAATTTCAAGTAAAAAAAATTTTACCTGCAGAAATGTTCACTATGAATGTTTCTAAATTATCCAAAGAAATTTTTATTGCATAGTTTTAGGGAGTTTTTAAATTAACTGCATTATTCTGTATCACGAACAAGCACACCAACGATGAGAAAGAGACGAGAAGCAATGCAATTTTGTATGGAAGAAAATATTGCTTCTCGTGTCTTTCTCATCGTTGGTGAGCATCTTCGTCATACAGAATAATGCAGTTTCTACTATTTTCCTCATTGCTACTATACGGTTTATTCATGAAAAATTCTGCATTAGAGCCTTTACACATTTGCTTAATTCATTTATTTAATATTTTTTAAGGAAAAAATTGCATGAGAGAACAAAATAACATGAAAAATAATTTAATGCTTGATTCATTTATTGAATATTTTTTAAAGAAAAAATGCATGAGAGAAAAATTGCATGCGAGAAAAAAATTGCACAAAAAAAATTTATGAGAGGAAAATTGCATGATATAAATTTTATGAAACAAAATTTGCATGTATAAGAAAAAATTGCATTAGGGAAAAAATTGCATGAGAGAAAAATTTTATGAAAGAAAAAGTCTATGAAGGAAACATTGTATGATAGAAAAATTGCATAAGGTAAAAATTGTATAAAAAAAATTGCATGAGATAAATTTGTATGGAAGAAAACTTGCATGCATAAGAAAAAATTGCATCTTATTTCACTGACAAGCAATATTACAGTTGTTTCAGTAGCCTTTAGCTATATATTTTATTTGTTGCGTATGCATAAAAATCGCATGCGAATTAAACACATGGACAAATATTTGAAGACATGAGTGGCTGAAGGTGATATATCGCATTTTCGGATTTTTGCTGTTCTATGCATGGATGAAGCCTTAAAACAACCATGTTTGTGACTATTTTAGAAAATAGCTTCTTCAGAAAGTTTGTAGATTTCAGTACAAATGCGAAACTTTGAACCCAATTTTCTCGAAATTAGAATTTTGCAACATATCACCTTCATCCACTCATGTTTTCACTTATTTAATGCTTAATATTCTCTTCTCATTCTATGTAAAGAAAAAACTAAATCCGATATAACTGAAAAAGTTAAGAGAACTTTCTTACATGCAATAGTTTCTTTTCTTATTTTTAAATTTGAAATCAGAGCATTAAGTTGGCTTTAAATTAATTATGGAATTTATTTAGGTTAGTATTTATTAATTGCAAAAGTATTTATAGTCTGTTCTATGAAATACTTTCTTTACAATAATATGCAAGGAAAAAAATTTCATGAGAGAACAATTGCTTGGAAGAAAATTTATATAGAAGTAAAATTGTATGGGAGAAAAATTGCATAGAAGAAACGAAAACTTGCACCTTTTATGAAATTGGACAAACAATATTAATGCTGATTCAGTTGCCTGTAGCTATATATTTTTGATATGTTAATTACTTTTATGATCTATTAAATTATTACATGAATTTGATTGCGAGCTTAAGATCAAGTAAGTTTTTAAGAAGGCAACAACAACAACTCTGTTTTCGCGATTTCCGAAACAGACTGTCTAGTCAGTTAAAATGATTGACTCTATACAGACTTGTGTTGTTTTTGATATGTATATATAAAAATCGCATGCGAATTTGGCACAACAAATTTAAAGAACAAAAAATTTATTTCAATCTCAATATTCTATCCTCATTCAATGTAAAGAAAAAACTGAATCCAAAACGACTGAAAAAGTTGATAGTCAAAGATTTACTTTCTCGCATGCAAAAGTTTATTTTTTTTTATTTTTAAATTTTAAATCAGGGGGCGAATTACAGCATCCGTGATCGAGCAAAATTACGAAGGGCACGACGAGACAAGTGCCTATCAATTTTTTACAATTTTACTCGATCACGGATGCTGTAATTTGGCCCCAGGGCCTTTAATTAATTAATAAGTATTTATTTGAAATTTTACTTTTAATTTAAGATTTATTTATAAAATTATTTATAAATTTGAAAGTAATTTATTTATTGTTTATTTTATAAAATATATTTTTTTTAAAATATGCATGGGAGTAAAAATTCATAAGAGAAAAATTCCATGGAAGACAAATTGTATGAGAGAAAAATAGTGCGCGAAAAAATTTGCATCAGAGAAAACCTTACATCTCATAAACTGACAAGCAATTTAAAGTAAATTTAAACAGTATATTGAATTAACCAATCTTTATTTATCTCATGATATAAATTTCCAACTTGAATTTTAGAAAAAAACTTATCAGAATTGGCATATATTTTTTTAAAAAGGTGTGAAAAGATAGGAGAAGATGTACTAAGGCGTGAAGACATTAAGTCTGGTTATTAAAACCTACATTGATAAAATCCATATGATACAGATCCTTATGAAATTTTAACCACATACTCATGAACACATGAAAAGCTTCAGTGCATTCTATAATCGTACTAAAATATTCGCTTTTATTATTTTTTTTTTCCAACAGTGAAAAAGCTAGTTTTTTATTTTATTAATTTTTATAATTATTAATATTTATAGAATGTCTAGAATAATGTTTATAGAATGGTTCTAAGGTGCCATAATTATACTATATATAAATATTTTTAATTTTTTTCCTTTTAAATAAGCCAGGGAAAAATCTACTTTTCGAGGAATTACGTTTGCTGTTATTTTTGTATGTAAATGGTATTTAAAATACAATTTAAAAAAAATTATTGTATGTATTTCGAAAGTGTTTTTATTTTATATCAATATATGTAATTATAAATTCTTAAAAAAAATTGCAAAATAATCTTTTTAAGTTTATTTCTGTGTTTGAAGGTTTGTTTGTTTTTAATTGACTTTGCCTACGTTTTCAATAGACCTATTAGTACCTAGTGGTAAATGGACACACGACGTAACCAATTACTTCTTACATAAAATGTAACTGCGAGGCCTCCAACGCCTGTATACAATTCAGAATTACATTTGTTCGGGCATTGCTGCTAAAAGACTGATGACATCTACCTTACACAGTAAGCGACGATGGGAGTAGGTATGCACAAGATAGAAGAGAACAAATAAATAATGCACAAAATTAGAGAGAACAAAAAGAATTTGAACGAAAATTCTCTCCACGCCAAAAACACAACGAAAACGAAGAACACACCGAAAAGAAGCAAACAAAAGCAAATGACGCTACAAATTATTTTGAATATGTTTTGATTTTTACAATTTAATGAACAAATTATTACCTTTTATTGGCATTTCAGAATTAATGGTTAATAGCACTTAGTTATCTCATAAATAAAACTTTGTTCTGGTTTAAACATAAGATTAGTAATTTTTTACAAACAGAAGAAGTGAGCACACATAAGATTTTGTTTCCGCTTACAGTTGTGCATTACAATGTCATCACTAACAAATTTTTACAATATAACTATTTGTTATTAAATTTTGATTTATAAAAACTAAAAACTAACTCAGTGCTAAAAATTAGTCAAACTTGTGATAATCGAAATTTTTTGGTAACTTTTTACATGCTTTCAATTTTGTGAAAAATTTCACTAAATTTAAATTTAGCTTTTCTTTAATAAAAAAAAATTTTGCATTCAAATGTACACCATCTATCTGTAAATCTATAATCGAAATTAGATGATCTTAATGGTTTAATGAAAATTATTTTCTTTCCATTTAAGCTATAAATTTTATAGTTAATTTCAGTGATTCGATTAGAGTGGATAAATAAATCAATTCACAGGCAGTAGCTTATGACGCAAAAACAAACATACACATTTGGTGAAGGCAGCAAATTAAAAGATTTTCCAAAAGTATACAGAATGGTAAAACAAATTATTATTTATTTAATTAATTTTCATTTGAATTTTTCAATGAATTTCCTGGCCGGATACTTTGTATATTTTTTGTTTTCTAGTGATTGCAAAACAGCAATCAGCACGGAGAGTTCAAGGCCACTAAGGCAATATCTACAAACATTTTTTATTCAAGAAAATATTTTCAAGAATTTAACAAACTCAATTTTTGTCTATTAAATAGTGAAAATAAAAGCAGAAATAAATAAAATTCCTTAAAGATGTAAGGAAGATATTATGGTTTTTATTAAAAAAGTTATGAAATTTATTTTGAGGGAAGCTGCAAAATGAGGTCATATAAAAAGATCATTGCAAAATCCAATGACTTATTTTGTGCTTCAAAAGAGAATTCTAAAAGTTTAGCAAAAAATATATTCAATAAACTTCTTCGAAAGCTACACAATTTTAGATCTAACCGATAAAGTAGCTGAGGAACAACAAAAGTCTAATAAAAATATCCGTTACAGTTTAATGGAATTAATTGATTTTAATTTGATTTATCTTTGATATACAAACAAATTTCAACAAAATATGTTGAACATAAAAAATGAAAAACAAGGAATAAAAAAATTAACGGAAGACACTTTAACACACAAAAAAAGAGCATAAAAACATGAAAGAATATTCAACACATTAAAGAAGAGAAGCTTCTTCCGTTAAACATTTGAAATCTTTGAAGCTTTCAACAATCACTCGCGTGTAAGTGCGTGAGTGAGCGACTGTTTTTGACAGTTCAGCTGAAACTCTAGCCTTAAATAATTATAAAAAGAAAAAACATCCACTATTTGGGGAGGATGCTCCGAATGCACTCATCTAGCTGGCTTCATCGCTACTTTGTATACGTATATGAAATGTTTAATTTAAAAAAAAAAATTAACAAAAATAGAAGCACTTCAAATCTTCTACTGAGAGTAGGCATCTCTGCCAACATCGAACTGATGGGGCAAAATGGCAGCAATATTGTTTACGACTTTTCTTCAATTTTGTTTTTGTTTTTTTGTAATTTTAGAGTATTCATTATGTTTGTTTAATTGTTTCACACATGTTTTGTTTGTTTATATTAGAAGCGACGAACATGTGTTTGGATTAGTTGTTTTGCCTTTTTTATATCTCATTAAAATTATTGCAGACGAACGCCAAAACAATAACAAACATGTTTATCTGAGGCTGTACAGAGCTCTCTATCTCTCTCTCAGCTCACGTGCCAAAACTACCTGACCACTGTGATAAAAGAGATATTCATTAAACGAATAACAACATGTTTTGAAAAATTTGCATGCGATTTTCCACAACAATACGGTTAATTAGTAATGAGCAAAAATGTTCATGGCAGTTAGGAAGTTTGTGAAACTACCTGTTAAAAGCAGTCATCGGCACACTCAGTGCTTTAAAAGGTATACAGATCGTATTTATATGAAAACATGCTATGGAAAAATTGTCAGTAATTATTTATAGGTGTCTGGAAATATTAATTTATTTAATAATTTCTGCACATAAGAATTATGAAGAGCTTTTTTTATTTTAGGTTATAAATCAAATAAAAATTTAACCATGCCTTGATCACGATAAACTTGAATTTTCAAATCGCATGCGATTTTTTTTATTAAATATTTAATTGAGTATTGTTAAATTTTTTTTATTAAACAACAACATTAAATATTGTATGGTTTTTAAGATAATTTTTTAATCATTTTCTTTTTTAATAGGGGAGCTTTTTGAAATGTTTAACAAAATAATAAGAAGCGATGTCTTTTAAGAAAAATATATATATTTATGATTTGACTTGTTTAAATTTCTAGTAGTTTTAGGAAAGTACGTCTGCAGACGACAAAAAGTACTTTCCTAAAACTACTAGAAATTTAAACAAGTCAAAAGACGACATTTGGTTGTGAAAATAGCCACCTTTCAGTTAGAACACTAGCTTCTGGCGAAGCAAAAACTCGTTTCATTTCTATGGTGCATTTCGACAAACAATCGAACACCAATGAATATTGAAATAAATGAAGAAGCAACTAGAACAGATGGCAACCCTTGATAGAGTTGATGGCGGTGATCTAAAATGGCTTACTGCTTTGAAGTGTCATATGATTGGCAGCCATACAATTCATGAGAATGAATTAGAGGATCTACACATTCATATGCTAGTTTAAACGGTGAGTTGATCACAGCTTAATCACTCAAAGACTACTGATGAGGAATATGTAGCGATTTCCGAAACAGACTGTCTAGTCAGCTAAGTGATTGACTCTATACAGAGTTGTTGTTGTTGTTGTTGCCTTCTTGAAAACTCACTTGATCTAAAGCTCATAATCTTAATTCAAAAAGTCATTGATTTGAGACAAATAAGATTAAAAAACTTCTGCTTATGATATAACTAGACACGGTATTGTCAGGGCTGAATTAATTGCCAATTAATTTTTGTCAATGAAGCTATCGTTATTAGACTATTATCGATTTTACTAATTGATTGACATTAATACATCTGTTCCAAACATTGGTGTAGCAAGCGGGGGGAAAGGGCGACAGTTGCCCTTTGACAAAATAACCACTACGAAGAAACAAATATTTGTTAGAAAAAGATAATGCAGTCATTTGCTAAAGTTAAAAAGTAAAGAGATAAATAAATGATTGCCAATTAATTTTTGTTAATAAAGCTATCGTTATTAGACTATTATCGATTTTACTAATTGATTGCCATTAATACATCTGCCATTAATTGATTGACATTAATACAAGCGGGGGGAAAGGGCGGCAGTTTCCCCCGCTTGCTACGCCAATGTTCGGAACAGATGTATTAATGTCAATCAATTAGTAAAATCGATAATAGTCTAATAACGATAGCTTTATTGACAACTAGTTAGTCGAGTGTATAGTTAAGATTAAAACTAATTTGCAAAATTTGAAGCCATTGTACAAATTTTTGCGGAATTTACGAAGATTTTAATGATTTCATAAAGTCACTTTGTATGGGAGATAGACGTAGTTCTCATTCAACTTTTACAAATTGAATACTCATAATGCATATTGTGTGTATGTGCAAATGTTGAACTCATTAGATTAATTTTTGTGTGTTATATACATAGACAAATCGAATTCACTGTAATTTTTTCGAAAAAAAAAATCATATAAAAGCAATAACCAAACTCTCCAAGTTTTAGTTCTAAAGAATTAATTACAACTTCATATAGTAAAAAGCATAAATGAATGCAAACAAACAAGTATAGAGATGGCGTAGGCGGTGGCTCGAAGAATGTAGAATTTAAATACAGAAAATTAAGTTCTTTAATATTGATAGTCAATGGCATAAAAAAATAGATTTTAGCCAAAGTTTTTGATTGGCAAGAGATATTGGGTTATTTTTAAAGGGGGGGGGGGGGGGGGTCAACATAAGAAATACAAACCGCATTTTGGAAAAAATACATTTCGCAAAAAAAATCAAAGGTTGTTTCGATGACAAAAGCAGTTAAAATTTTTCGAATTTCTTCCTCCGTCCATTGTTTGTTGTTATTTTTCCTTTTAATTTTCATTTTTAAAGCTTCCTTCTTTCTTTAGCATTTTTTTTTTATTCTAAATTAAACTTTTTGCCTCTAATACTGTAAACAATAGGGGTATTCACGATTCAGTGCACTTACCTGTGCAGTTGAGGACTTGAGGACTTGTGCACTTAACAAAAACAAAATACACATACGACAAAAATCTGCACAAGTGCTTTTCTACTATTGCCCTAAACTTGAGAACTTGAGCAGTTGTGCACTTGTGTGCATTGAAAAATTTTTACAGCTTTGAAATAGTGATGGTAGTGTGTACACCAAACTCTAACTGCATAAGTCCTCAAGTCTTCAACTGCACTGGCAAGTGCACTGAATCGTGAATACCCCTCATGAAAACAGCTGTTTAATAAGCACTGTTCAGAAAGTATCGGTGGTTGTATTCAATGCAAAATGAAGACATTCGTTTACAATAGCGTCATGCAATACGATTAGATTTGCATATGCAACAGCCTTTTGTTATAGCATATGCATGAATGTTGCAAATACATATCAATGCTTTTTGTATTTGTAAAAGCTGCTAATTTTGCATTTGCAATGATGCAACAAGATCGTGAACTGCCCTAATATAACAAAAACCACCTTTGAGATATTTTTTGAGAGAAAAAAGTTATATTTTGTACCTTTTTTAAAAAATATATACGTTGAGCTAACGGTGTAGTTGAAACTATTTTTATTAAAGGGGCAGTCTTGATTCTATTTTTTCCCAAAAGCGTTTTTTTTTTTTTAAAAATTCCAAAATGCTTGATTTTACTACCGGACGTAGCAAGTACCTTATATTTTAATAAAAATTTTTAATTTTGTTTGAGACGTTCCAGAGTTAATAAATCATGTCAATCCGTTTTTAACAGGGTTTCCTTCAGTTGGCCTTATTTCCACCATATCTACATTAAAAAAAAATATTTTTGTATACTACTATGTACAATAAGCCAAGAAGTAAAAACATGTTTGATAAACTCGGTCTAAAATATTCCCTGGCTCATTGCATTACCTCCACGAAAGGATTTCGCTATGTGTTAACCCTTAGGCTAGCTGAGATTTTTTTAAAAGTGCTTTTTTTGGGCCAAAAACAACCTTTTGTATGGACAAGTTTTTTTTTTCTACGAATTGTCAAAAACAAAAAACAAAATTTTTAATAAGTTTGGTAAATTTTGATTATTTTGTTAAATTTTATTTCAAATGACTAACAAACATAATCCGATGTGGATAAGATTTAATTTGTTGGAAAGGTATTCAGATAAACTATTAAAAAAATAAAAAAATTATATAAAAAATAGTTACGGTACCAATTGAACCCTTTGATGAAGTCGAGGATCACTTTGTCCATCTTCAGTGGGTTACTTTGTTTCAAAATGTACAAGTTAGCTTCAGATTACGATAGGGAATTTGATTACCTTTCCAACGGTGGTTAAACGACTACAATCAGAAGATAAATGGAGTAGTTATGGTCATTGAAGTCGAAATCGTATCGAAATGTATAAGTATTCAAAAAAGTCACAAAAAAGTCGCAAAAAATCCCAAACGAGCAGATTTCTCTAAATTTTTTAAACATTGTTGGAGTTTATTTTTGATTTTTTTTTAAGGACAATTCATGGAAACAAAAATCTTGTCCAAACAAAAAGTTTTTTATCCAAAAAAGGGAGATTTTAAAAAAATTCCAGCTAGCCTAAGGATTAACACATCGCGAAATCCTTTCGTGAAGGATACAACAAGCAGCCAAGTAATATTTTAGACCGAGTTTATCTAACACTTTCTTTTTTTGTATGGAGACCGACCCGGCCTAATATGCTTATATTAAGATATTGGAAAAAAACTTTCGGATCAACAATACCACAAAAAATATAGGTGGTATTTAAAATGTGCCAAAATTATATAAAAGTAATTACACGCAATTTTTCCTTTATTTAAAAATGTTTAATTATAATTATAATATTCTAGTAAAATTATAATAATGTTTAGATAACTACTTTGCCGAGAACTTTCCTAATTTAACTTTTTAGTGTGTTGATATGAAATATGATAAGAAAATATGCAGTAACAATTTATCGCATTCTCAGTTTTAAATCGTTGCTGGTAAATATTATATTTGTGACTAAACGTTTAGAAAATACTTTTCCTATGGAGAAAATTGTATTACTTCAATTCTTCTTAATAATAAAACATCAGCACATTGGAGATGTAAAAAATGTTTCTCAATTAAAAAATTTTTTGATTAAACGAGTATTCGACAATAACCATAAAACAATAAGACAAATACAATCTTATGTAATTAGGGAAAATAAACAACAGCTCGTTAAAAAACAATTATTTTTTACGGCTCTTCTCCTTAACTTATATTCTTATCACCAAACTTCGAAATAAATACCAAAATGGAAATGAAAATGAAAAATAAATTGTATTTTATAAGCCCAGCAATATCACATTCAACAGCATCAACCACAACAACAACAACATATGAAGAAAAGGTCATGATTATAATTCACCTCACCAGCTATTATACTCAAAAAGTCTTCAATGCATTCGCTTTTGTCTTATCAGCTTCTCAAGTTGAATTAATGATCATTTATTAAAATAGTTGCAATCACATTAAAGGCGAATGAATGCAACAATAAAAAGTAGCTGGTGTTAAACCAAAAATATATTGAACTTTGTTGGCGCATCAGCTACTTATAGCTGATGTGTGTTGAGTTAAATGGCAGAAAAAGTTGCTGCTGCAAGAGGTGGATAGGAACTATTTTTGGTGCCTACAACATAAGATTTGCACTAAAAAACAGTGCAAAAGACGAAAAATGCAATGTTGTTAATTTTATATTGTAGTTGTTTATGTTGTTGTTGCTGCTGTTTTGGCGCTTTTTTAGATACAACGCACCTATTTTTAGAAAGTTGAAGAATTTTGGAAATGTTTTTTTCGCCCAAGCAGAATAAGAACTGTACTTTTTGAGAGAGTGCGAAAAACTTAACGAAAGTATTATGCAATGATTTTAGTGGTTGTTTTTTTTTTTTTTGAGTTTACGAAGCACATTTTTTACAAAAGCATTAATTTGATAACAAATATCGTAGGTAAAACGAATGAAACATAAGGATTCTAAAATTAAAAAAAATTAGCCTTTTTAAATTTTTATTGTTATTTTATTGTCACATTTGTGTCAAGAGTTCTTTTAATTCTTAATTATTTTCAATTTGTTAATCATAAAGTTATCAACGACTAGGTGCTTACACAGGAAAAAAATCGACGTGTTTTTAAACAAGAAAAGCCTCAAAGTGTTAAATTTTAATGCATTCATTTTCATACAAAATTAAAAAATTAAAAATTTTAAATACTTAGATGTATTTGAAATGCATTTGTTATTATTTTGACAAAATTTTTTTTATTAGATAATTTTTTAAAATTAGTTGTGTTTAAAAAAGCTAGTTTTTCAGTAAAATTTTTAAAGTTTAAGGGCATCTACCTATTAAAATTTTTGAGAAAATGTGACATGCATTCTTAGGGACACTGCTTTAAGAAGACATTTTATAGATCTAATTCTGCTTTTTCTTAGCCTTATCGAGAAGCGCTTTCAAGAGGCATTCTCATAGACTACTTCTGGAAGGTATTCAATTAGCGTTTAAATTCAACAAACGTAAAAAAGTGCATATATTAATAATAAAAATTTTAGATATTTTCCGTGGGATTTTTTAAACAACAAAAAACCCAATCACTTCAACACCAAAATGCCGTAAAAATCGAAAAAAGGGATATTTAACGTGTGATTTTTTGAACCCCAACAAAACCCAAACACTTGTCATTTCCAATACCAAAATCTCAATAAAATCGGGGAAAAGGGATATTTTCCGTGGGATTTTTTAAACCCCTCTACTATATGATTGTACAGTGGCTGTAGCCTACTGGTAGCGTGGTCCCCAAACCCCAGCTCAGACAGAATGTTTTTTTTTCGTTATTAGGTATTATGATTATTCGTAAATGTAACAAATGAATTCGTACAATATACATTTGTTTCTGAACGAATATGAATACAATATTCGTAATATGTACCTGAAAACTACGAATAAAATTCATAGAATGGACTCAGTTATTAGTAATATTTACATACAAATTTAAATACAAATTTATTGTTAACCTTTAATTTGCAACATCTGAACCATACAACAAATAATTTTTATAACAAGGTAGTCTGACCCCTGAAAGCATCAAAACTATACACCAGAACTAAAGTATTTAATTAGAATTTTCAACAATTTGTATTATAAAAGTTAAAGTCCAACTAATTTTTACCTTCAAATTTAAGGTATTATATTAGCGGTTAAAAAAATTTAGAAATTTTTTTTTATCATTTAAAAATGATGCCTTAAAAGGATTTTTTAAAATTCGAATTATTTACCAGAAGTCGGATGAAGATGCGGCGAATGGCGTTTTGTAGGTAATCACGTCAGGCAGGTCCTGAACTGCGATAATTGGGCTAACTCTACTACTACCAGAGGAGGGATGGGGCAAAAACCAACAAAAAACAGCTAATTTTTGAACTTTTTTAAAATAGCGCCATTTTGTCAATTTTTTTATATTTTGGAAGTACCCTAGTTCAGGACCTGCCTGGCATGATTACCAACAAAATGGCGCCCGCAGAATTTCGATACGACATCTGGTTATCAAGAAAAACGACACCCCGTTTGCATTCTCATTTTTCACGTACCCATTTTCATCGCTCTGGGAGGGGGAGATAAAAAAACATCGAAACATAAAAAAGTACTGAATAAGTTTGAAAATTACGTCTACTTTCACGTAAAAAAACCCAAAGTTGATAAATTGAAAAACGAATGAGCTACAGCAATTTTAAAAAACGTTATTTTTGTGGACTTGAACCGCAGGAGTCATACCTTAAAACAATCCGAGTTTTTCTCAAAGAATCAAGAATTTTAATTTTTTAAAAATTTATACATTCCAAATTTAATATTACCGTTTCAAAATCCTTTAACTGGTTACTCCAGTAACTCCTGGTTACAATGTTACTTCACTTAACAAAATAAAATTTTGTAAAATTATTAAATTTTAATAATAAAATTGTTTTAATTTTTGTTACAATATATTGTTTTTGTAAGTATTTCTTTTTTTTTAAATTTTTTTTTATATTTTTTAATATGTTCACTTTCCCACTTTTTGTTGTATTTTTTCCATTTATTAATGATATTAAGTTTTCTTTTGCTATATTTGCGAATTTTCTTTTTATCTTCTTTCACTTGAATGTTCTTTATTGTTTTTGTATTCTATTTATAAAAACTGTCGCAAATTATGTTGGCAAATATTAAATTTGGTTTTGTTTTTCTTTGGCACAGCATTTTATACAGAAGTACATATGTTTAAGTGTAGAGCGACGAGCGCGTGAAATTAATTTTGTAAATAAAAACTTTTCTTTATTTTTCGCAGTTTTTGACGACGTACGCATGCATTCAAATCTCGCGGCAAACTAAATTCGAAAATAACAAAATTTTAAAAGTATATCAAAATGTGTGAGAGGCTGTGTTGCCGGATACACACATAGAAATAAAACACACACATTAATATGAATGGATTCGAACTCTTTGTTGCTGTTAAAGAGCAGCGGTAAAACGCAGCGGAAATAGAGCGACAGACAACAAATTTTTTTGGGATTAAATATAAAAAAACAGACATGCTGGTGGTATCATGGTATGAGTATCAATGAATACGTCAAAGTGACGTCACAGTACATCTTTGGTAGGTTTAGAGGAATTTATGAATTTTGACGACTAAGTTTTGTATTTAGAATTCAAGCATTTGGGGAAAAACGTCATGACAAATGACTTCAAATACAATTTATTATCAAAAAAAAATTTTTATTATCAGCTTAGGCCCTTGTCCTCATCTCGATTGAGAAAAAATTTTTTAGTAAAATTCCGTAAACTGACTTTAAATTTAAACGCCGAGAAATAATCTAGAAAAATTCTGTATAATCTCTTAACTCAAAATCGTCTTTGATAGTCGATAAATGTCTTCTATAAACAGCAAATAAGCGATTTTGCATTTAACTCTTTGACGACGAATGGGTGAAAAATAACCCAGATAGAAAGTCAAAATATTTTTTCCCACAGGTGTATATTATATAATCCCGATTTCTCAGAGACTACAGATATATGTAGGTACCACAAACAATTTTCAATTACCAGCGGCTAGAAATACAATATAGGCGCCCAAGCTTAACCCATGTTTACTCTCAGACCTTGAGTGAATTTCAGTTATCAACTATACTAAGCTATTCAATTAAAATGTTACTTTATATTCGAAAAGAATATAAAACGTTCTGTTCTCATAGCGAAAACTATAAAACATTATTTTCCAAGTCAAAAAACAATTTGAATTCATTTAAAACCATAAAATATTTGTAATTTAACGAGAAATATTTTTATCGTTCAAAAAATCATTCATCTTTTCCAAACAGAACTTTCCGAAAATTAATGTTGTAGTTTTTTTTAACATTAACTTATTCTTACAAGGCTTTATAAATTCTTATAAAAATACCCGAATTAGAGATTATTTTTGAGGTTTCTGGTGTACTTTAGACCTTTTTTAGTTGTTTTTTTTTTTTACAACTTTGAGGTTTTTGGTGTATTTTTAATAATTTATTAATATTCATGCTGTATTTTAAGACATGGGGGTTGGGGTTATTAAGAAATAATTTATTAGAATTTTAGGAATCTTCTTATACATTGTTGCTTTTTGACAGTTTTGAGGACACCATTTTAACAATTTTATTTTTTTAATTTTTTCTTTTTTTTTATTTTTTAATTGTTTTATTTTTTATTTCTATTTTTTAATTTTTTTTTAATTTTTTTATTTTTTTTAATTTTTGTTTTTTTTAATATTTGTTATTTTTTTATTTTTTTGTGTTTTTTTAGACATTATTGGGGTTTTTGAAGACACTTTTAAAGGTTTTCTTTAACATGTTCGGGGATTTGTTGGACAATTTGGAAGTTTGGTGTTAATCAAATTAAAAGTAAATGAAGAAATTAGTTTAGTTTGGTGTAACGAGAAATATTTTTTATCGATCAAAAAATCATTCATCTTTTCCAAACAGAACTTTCCGAAAATTAATTTTGTAGTTTTTTTAACATTAATTTATTCTTACAAGGCTTCATAAATTCTTATAAAAATGCCCGAATTAGAGATTATTTTTGTGGTTTTTTGAATATTTTTTACAACTTTGAGGTTTTGCTTTATTTTTTTTATAATTTATTCATTTTTATGGTGTATTTTAAGACATTTTTGGCATTATTAATTTTGAGGACACCATTTCAACAATTTGAATTTTTTATTTTTTTTTAGTTTTCTTTTAATTTTTTTATTTTTATTTTTCAATTTTTTTATTTTTAGTTTTTAATTTTTTTATTTTTAAATTTTTTTATTTTTATTTTTTATTTTTATTTTTTAATTTTTTATATTTATTTTTTATTTTTATTTTTTAATTTTTTTATTTTTTTTAATTTTTTTTTATTTTTAATTTTTTTATTTTTATTTAATTTTTTATTTTTATTTTTATTTTATTTATATTTTTTTATATTTTTTATATTTATTTATTTTTATTTTTTAATTTTTTTGCTTTTATTTTTTAATTTTTTTATATTTTTTTTATTTTAAGACATTATTGGGGTTTTTGAAGACACTTAAAGGTTTTCTTAAACATTTTCGGGGATTTTTTTGGACATTTTGGTGTTAATCAAATCAAAAGTAAATGAAGAAATTAATTTAGTTTGGTGCATTTTTTAAATATTTTAGGGGTTTTTGGAAAATTTGAGGTTAATAGTGCATTTTTTAGATATTTCTGGCTCATTTTATAAAAAATATATTTTTAATTTTTTTTTAGACATTTTTGGGTTTTTTAGACATTTAAGAGTCTTCTCATACTTATTTGAGTTTTTTTTTTAGACAATTTGGAAAAATTTTAATTCTTTTTTTAACTTTCGAAAGAAGTCTTTTCTCGAAAAAATGCTGCATTTTTATGTTTTTTTTGGAAAATTCTGCCCTCTTGAAAAAAAATAGTGACCTCTAAAATTGAATCGTGTTCTTTTCTCGAAAATGTTGACCTCAAAAGTAGAAAAAATGCAGAATTCTCAAAGAGGGCAGAAAAATTCAGCATTTTTTCGAGAAAAGACTTTTATTGAAAGTATTGACCCCAAAAATAGAAAAAATGCAGAATTCTCAAAGAGACAGAAAAAATTCAGGATTTTTTTGGGGAAAAGACTTATACGCCATTAGACTTAGTAAAAAACAGTTTTAGTTGAAATATCTTTTCCCCAATTAAAAATTAAAAAATATTTAAAAATAACAAAAATAAATTTTATAAAATATTCTGGATAAATTATAGAAATTTCTTGTTTATTTCTTGTCTCTGCTTCAAAGCGATATCTCTTCGTTAGTGCATAAAAAAAATTTAACATATTTTTTGCGTAAAACTTTTCAGTTTTAAGTATTTATTTAGCACCGTATATTTATTACTGTTTTTTATTGAATGTCGTCTTTCTGTCTGAAATGAAAATAATTGTACTCTTTGTTTATATTTATAAGCTTGAATGTTGCTTTCTCAAATGAAAAATTCAGAAATATTTATAAATGTGTATTTAGAGTAAGTAAATTTTGATTATATGCTTAAACTTAGAATAATCTTAAGAGACGAATTTAGTGAGACGAATCATCTGAATCAACATGTTTATATTTATTTTCACGAGATGTATTTTAAATCAACTGGAACAGTATTCGGACTAAATTACATTTCAACGAAATGGGGACACTTTTAATGTGCGCATCAACAAATTTTATGCAATTATACAAACATACTTGCAGAGTATAAAATAACATTTTCACCCAAAGTTGTATGTATTGAGTCTGAGCACTTTATTATTTATTCTATAACGAAAGGCTTAGAAAGAACTTTTTTGCTTTTTCAAAAATTGTATGCACCAAATATTTAAAATGTTTGAAAAAATTCCAACTATATTAAGATCAAAATCAAAAATGAATGAAGACTAATTCTTAAAACCATGGCACATAATTTTAACTTGAATAAATTTTCTTAAATACATAAATTTTGAGTAAAAACTTTTGTTTAGACATCGCTTTTAAAAAAGGTATCCTGACCCAGCTACGTGGTTGACCTTCCACTAGCAAAAGAACGAGCGCCCAAAAGCTCATTCATTCAGCCAAAGAATAACACTCTTACGAAAACATAATAATTTAGTTTGTAGTTTTTGTTATTGTTGTAACTTAAAATAGCATGAGAGAATATATAAAAATGTTCAAAAGTATCAAGTTCAAATATACGGCGTTATATTATATACACACACAATTTACGTGGCTGTCTATTGATTCCTTGGAGAATCATATTCTCTACCTCAGATTGTAATTTAAAATAGTTGATAACGAAATATCGACAGTTTTAGACGCTGCTGCAACTGACAGACCGGCAGGCAGCGCAACGAATGAAGTAAATAAAGAAAAATTCTTTTAAATGATCAATTTTAGATTTTCATTTAAATTTAGACACAATTTTGAGAAAATTGTTATTTAGATAAGAGGAGAGAGGACCATTTGACACTATTTGATTGGATGACATATAGTTGGTTGAGATAAAAAAAAGAATTAAAAGAGAAACCTGGAAACGTTTGCATTTAAAAATGTACTTAATTAAAATTCGATTAAAAAATTAACGCTTCACTGATAATAAAAGGTTTATACTCGTGTGTATTAAAGATTTTGGAAAGGAGAAACTCAAAGATGAAACAACCCAGAATTTATATATTAGAAAATTAATAAAAAATGAACTGGCAGAAATGGAGGTAAAAATTTTATAAAAACTTATTTAAAGTGATTTTAATATGATAATTTTAATATATGTGGATGTTTTTTACTAATGCAAGATTTTTGTTATTTATGACAGAAATTTTTTAAGAATGAAACTCAAAATTGTGTTTGTTTTTATATCATCGCTAGAAAAAATAAATGTCGTATGTGATAATTTTCACTTATGAGATAATTGAGAAAAAGGGACTATAATTCAAAATCTATAATTCAATATTCTTCAGAATTTTAGGCCTATTTGCAGACACATTTCACAATAGATGACGAAATTTGTGTGAACTTACCGCTATTTTTTTAGAATTTATAGCCCCTTTTTTTCAATAATCTCAAAAGTGAAAATTTGCACATACATTTATTTTCTCAAGCGACGATGCATACAATCCAGCAACAGAATTACCAGGGTATATTTCTAAAGGATTACGTCAATTGCAAAGACCAACAACATTACAAACTTTGATCAACGGATTCTGGTACAGGATATTATTAAACAATTAAAGGGTAAAAACCAGGGACCAAAAATAACGATTGTTTTTTAAGTTTTAGATCAAAAGATCATGTATAAAAAGTTGTATAATTCTTTTAAATAAAGCAATGTGACGCTAGGGAGCTAGAGATTCCATTTTTTACATGATTTTTTAATAATTTTAAAGATAAAAATCACCTCTAACCAATTATTTTTTATCGATATTTTTCGATTAGAAAAAAGTTATTTTTGGTCGTTATTTGTTTCAATCAGAAATAAAAGTTATTTCGTGGTCGTTTTTTTCAATCAGAAATAAAAGTTATTTCGTGGTCGTTATTTTTTTTAATCAGAAATAAAAGTTATTTCTTGTTCATTATTTTTTCGATCAGAAATAACAGTTATTTTTGACAGTTGTTTTTTCGATCAAAAATAAAAGTTATTTTTTGACCGTTATTTTTTTTCGATCCGAAATAAGTTATTTCTTGTTAGATTTTTTTTTTTTGATCCGAAATAAGTTATTTTTTGCTCGATTTTTTTCGATTAAACTCATGACTTTTCTCTTCTTTTCTCAAATCAACTCTTCTGAAAACATAATCTCTATTAGCGAAATTACAATGCAGCAGTTGCAACGGAACAAAGCATTTAATCCGATTTTCTTATGGGGAAGCAAACGAACTACAAACAAGGAAAAAGCCAAACTACTGTCAAAACAAACCAAGGAACGTATCTATTTTGTGTGTAAGGGAAAACGTGAGAAAACCCTCGCGATAATGTAATCGAAAACATAATGACCAAGAAATAACTTTTATTTCTGAGATTGATAACGAAAATCGTTATTGGCGGTCCCTGGTAAAAACATGAAAAAATTATTTTTAATAATCTTTAAGTTTTTAAAAAACGTATATTTGTATGAAAAAATGGAATTGCGTAAGGAAATTTCTACACATGAGTCCGATATTTAAAAGAGAATAGCTGAAATCATTTCAGTACGTGTTAATAATTTATTAAGTCATGTATCCAGCATTAAAAACATTTTTTTTATTATGTGACTTATCACGTTATTGCAATAATATCTTCAATTTATAAATGGTCAGCATGAAGATTTTTTTTAGTCATATACGAAAGTGGCTCAGTTGCAAACAAAATATTTCAAATTCTTGTACCGGGCTATAATTCACAGTAAGAAATTTGTTAAAAAAAAAGTCAAGATAATATATATAAACTTACAAGTTTAACAACACAAACATACACACACACTCAGGCGAGACGTTTTCACAATGTCCCACTTCATTATGTGAATATTATGCGAATATATATATTTTATTTTTAGAGATACGACAATTTTCGACCAAATATCATATAAACATACACATTAAAGTCGTCATTGTCGCCTTTTTCAACGTTGTGGTCCAAAGAAAACGTGTATTCATTAAGAACTGGCCACACGCCGTAAACTTGCCAAATCAAAAAGTTGGCATAAAATCAAGAAAATCTTCATTTCACGCAATTGTTAACCTAAAACATAACCTCAACCCAAAATAACTAAAAGTATTTTAACATTAACGCAACATGATTCATTTATTTAAAAAAAAAACGAGTTGCAGCAAATTGGAAGAGGCTTTGCTGCCAAAAACCAATGACAAAAAATCATAGAAAATCAAATTGGAATACACATTTATCAAAATCAAAGCATAGCATCAGCACTCGGTTAATTTTTTGGTTATTGTTGAAGTTATTATAAATGCATGATTTTTTTTTATTAGCACGAACAATGAATTTATCAGGCATTAAATTAGTATTTAATTATTTATCACTTACCTGTATCTGATTCTCCAACTCATGCACCATATCAGCTCGTGCCAATTCCAGCTGTTCTTGCAACCTTCTCTCATACTCTTCGATAATCTTTTGTATAACTTGACTTTCATTATTTAGATTTAACTCATCTTGATCAATTATGATTAGCGAAGTGTTCGGATCACGTAATTGAGTTGTTATCGATTGATGGCTGGTATCACTTGTATCGGTGGTAGCTGATATGTTGTTGGTGTTACTTTTATCGGTGGACTGATTGGTGGTTCAAGGGTCGTTTGGTGGTGGTGTTGATGGTAGTAGTAGTTTTTTATTGTGGTTGTTGTTAGTGTTTATTAAACACACGCACACAATAAATATGCAAGTGTAAAGATTAGCATGCAGTTAGCACAGGTATATTTTTGTTTTAAAAGAGGATGTATTTAAAAAAATAAATATGCTTGGGTGAAGGTAGTTTCGATTCTGCATCAATGTTATTTTTTAGTTCATATGAACAAATACTTGCAAAAAAAAAGGATATATGTATGTTAGAGTGTATCGACTTGTATGGGAAAAATCTGACCCCCGATTTCGGTATCAACATTAAATAGTATATGAAAAATCCTTTCGATTGAGCCAATTTTGGTCTGAGTCAATTTTGGCGTCCTCCGAAATGCATTTTTGTACATTTTTTAGCAACTTTTGTACTGGAACAACAACCCACTTGTTGTTGATTTGAAAAGAAAATAAACCTTATCAATCAATTCGTTACATATAAAAACATAGAACGGCAAATTGTTATCCCATTTGACTAATGCTGTAAAAAGATTTGACGGTTTAATCTACTTGTTATTTTATTTGTATTATATTTTTGTTTTTTATAAGAAAGTACTTGAACACTTTTAGGTACTTTAAATAAATATAATTTAAATAAAATAACATGTAGATTTACTTTGAAAAAACCGTCAAATCTCGTTAGAGCATATGTCAAATGGGGTGAAATTTGCAGTTTTATGTTTTTGTATGTAAGGAATTGATTGCTAAGGTTGATTTTCTTTTCAAATCAACAACAAGTGGGTCTTCAGAACAAAAGTTCCTTAAAAATGCACAAAAATGCATTTCGGGGGACGCCAAAATTGGTTCAGACCAAAAAAAAAGTATAACAATCGAAAGAATTTTTTATATAATATTTAATTTTGGTACCGGAATTGGAGGTCAAATTTTCGATACACTCTATTATATGTACATCAGGTGGGCTGATTTGATAAAATTATGTTTGTACAAATTTCCCTATTAGAGGTCAAAAAAGGGATTCTAGGGGCATATTTTTTTCTCCGTGAAATAAAACTTTTGACTTTTTTGTAATTTTCCAACATTTTTTACTGGAGTCCCCCAAAGTTTTTTTTTTAAATCTGATACCAAAATAAAATTCCTTGGTTCATAAAACCTTACTTTGTAAAATTTTAACGAAATTGATTAGTCGAACAAAGTCAAGTAGTTCGAAAGAAGTAAAATTTTTTATACATACTTCAATTTGTACTTTTATACTCATGAGTTCTTAAAATAAGTTTTCTGTGAGTTAGTTTTTCTGCTAGAAACAATAGTATGAATCAAAGTCATGAAATACGAATTTAAAAAACAGATTCGTCAGTTTTAAACTTTATTCCAAATTACAGATTTCGATCAATGCATTCTCATAGAAAATCAAGTCTTTAAAAAATTACAAATGTATTGGTTTTTTAGAAGTTTATGTCGGAGTTATATTTAATATGGTTTTGGAATTAAATATACTATTTAGCTCTAAATTTAGCAAATTACTAGCATAAGTTGAAAGAAAACTACTAAATATGTGCCTTTTGTTGTGTTCACAGACCTATGGTAAAATATTATGAAAAATATTTTTGTAGAATATTTGAACCATCTAGCACCCCTTTTGGTGAGTCTTTATTGACCTTTTTTAAAAAAATTTAAAAAAGTAAGCTTAAAATTAGTTTAAGAAGTTTCGAATATTCTCTGGAAAATTTCACTATACCT
Source organism: Dichetophora obliterata (assembly GCA_963920525.1). Lineage (NCBI taxonomy): Eukaryota > Metazoa > Arthropoda > Insecta > Diptera > Sciomyzidae > Dichetophora > Dichetophora obliterata. Next base: position 29,147,709 of record OY986438.1, read on the forward strand.
ATGTAAACTCTTTGAACAAAATATATCTGCAGTTGAGTTTTATGGCGAAGTAGCCAAAGTGAAATATATCATACATAGTACAGAGTTTCTGGTCTGAATTTAATGGCTTAGGCTAGAAATCGTTTATTACTAAACGATATCATCAGGAGAAATCAGTAAAGACTACAATTTATGCGTTAGACGAGCATTGAAAGAAAAATTTCGTCTGCAATTCTAGCAAAGACGCAACAAATTATTTTACAGCATAAAACGACTCAGCAACATAATGGAAAACTGGTGATAATGTATTTGATAATGCTTAAAAGTTAAGCTTAACCTCATCCACTGTATTGCTAAACATTGCCTCTTTCTATTATTACTTGAAATACACATGTATTCGCATGAAGTTACTAAAAATGGGCAAATTCTTAGAAATTTTCAAAAGAAGTGTCGTTTTTCTGAGGTGAATGCTGCCAATGCAAGTGCTGTTGTCGAATGCTGGCAGAAAGTTCTGAAAAAGTAGTGGCTAGCAATGAACAAAACTATAGGAAGACAATATTTAAAAAACACAGCGAGAAAATATTTATTAAAGAGCTGCACAAAACATTCTATTTGTGCCACTTTACTACTGCATAATACTTCAGTGCACTGCATTTCAGTGTAGCGCTGACATCGCATCGAATACACAAGTTCAATGGTGAAGCTCAGCAACGAAACAAACACTTCATAATTTGAAATGATTTTCGCTTCAGTAACAACAGTACTTATGTTATGTTGTGACACAGAATATCAAAACATAATGCGACAATACAGCAAAGTAACGGGAAATCATAGCATGCACAGCGGGTGCTGTTTCAGTGTCGATCAACCCTATATTCAAATAAATTTTGGAATTTGTAAATTCTGACATGGATTTGGCATCAGCGACCTATTTTCACCTAGTATTTGCCTCAGCTTCGAAATCACAAAAATAAAAAAATTAAGGTGCAATTCTATTGTCAAATAAATTTTGGAATTTGTAAATTCTTTGGAGTAGGTACAAAGGACTTAAGTCAAAAAATTGGAATTTGGGCTTTTGATTGGGTTCAATTCAGTTATTTTTTCTCTTTCGATTGCTGTTAACAACTTTGGTAAGCCCGCCAGATTCCCTTCGGGGAATCTGTCCAAAGCCAGGAATACAAGGGAAATGGTTGGTTATTGGGTGGACAATTTATGGGGCACGGCCCATGAATTGATCTCAAAACGAGGTCATTCTTAAGGCACGGCTCTTGAATGTTCATCTGATTTCCGTAAAAATAAAAGGTTTACCTTGAGCCTTGGTTGTTGGTGCCAAATCTTGGAGAAAGCATAGTTTTGGTTTTAAGTTATCATAACATTGTTATTGTAATATGCTTTCGATGGACGATCAATCCAATATAACTTAAAAAGCGGGGGCAGTCATCCATCAATGATGAGGAGACCTGATCTATCGTTGTTCTGCAGACCTTGTTTTAAAAATTGGGTTCTATGTAAGAACCATAGAATCATTCGACCGAGTATAAGCCAATTGGTATACTACGGCTCACGCTTCCTAGTTTTCCGGAAGAGGCTTTTAATTAAGCCTTAATTAAGCTAACGAAGTTACGTAAGTAGGATTGTGGTTCTCTCGGTTTATTACCGGGAAACCAATGGTTATTTTTAACCTAGTCATATACAATGCTAGTGACTGAAGGTGTCACAGCCAAAATATAATTGTTCTAAGAACTTTTGGTCTATAGACGGGATGTTGAAGAGCCTTGTCTGGTGGAACCTTGAGCCCGGGATTGACTGTCGTGGGCTTGGTCCTTCGGGGTTTCATACGCTCTGGTTGTGGTTAGACCAGGAAGGTCGGTGTGAGTTAAACTTTAGTTGATCTCGGGTTGGTAATTCCCTTAAATTACTAAGAGAATGATGGTAGATTAAACTCTCATTATTTCAAACAGTGAATGTTAGGAAGGTAAGCAACTACCAGATCAATATACTGTTACCTTTGGAATTTGACAACACGTGACGGGGAAACCTTAACAGTCTGAGTTGTGTCCACAAATGATTGAGGAACCTGATGATATACGCGACAGGCCATAGTATGCATCGCTTCCTAGTTTTTCATATCAAAGTTCACCATTTGATCATGATGACGAAGTTGCGTGCCAAAATGTAAGGGTTATATTATCGGTATTTATACCGATATGACCCAAGGTTATTTGAAATAACCTAGTCATGCATAAATTTAAGTGGCTGAATGTGTCACGGTCATGAATATAGTCAATTTGGCAGTTCGATGTTGGCCAGTGCTATGACATTAGGGGAGCCATTCTGGTGGATCTTTTGAATTCCGAAGGGCCGTTGGCCGACACTATATATTGGTCCCAAGCTTTGGAGCACCGTAGAATTAAGCCTTCACGGCAGGGGTCTACGTTAAACACATAGAGGATTTCTGTTAACAACTTTGGTGTAGTACAACTGCATCCCATTTTAATTATTAAATTGTAAACATATTTCACCCGGATTTGCAATTAATAAAACAATCTTAAATTGCAATTTACTAAAAACTATATTTTTTTAACTGAAGTCCTTTGTACCTAACGCCAAAGCATTCTGACAACGGATTTGACATCATCGAACTTTTTTTTACCTAGTGTTTTCCCCAACATCAAAATCGCAAAAATAAAGATGTCAGCCCGGGACCGAAAATAACAGTTCTTTTCGAAATTTCTATTCACAAAGTCAAATGGAAAGAGTAGGTCTATTCGATATTTGCGATATTTGAATATAGCAATGTGATGCTTGTTAGAAGGAATAATAATCTTTAATGATTTTAATTTTTCTTATTTTTTTACAAATGTCAATATATAATCGTTATTTTTTGAGCAATTTTATTTTGATCATAAATAAAAGTTAACAGTTGACTTTAATTTTTTAATCATAAAAGGTTTAAAATTTTACTTTTATTTTTTCGATCAAAAATAACATTTAAAATTTTAATATTATTTTGCGATCAAAAGTAAAAATCATATATTAATTCCTATATCATCTGCTTGCAGTCGCTGTTGCAGTCGTTTGCGAAATAAATGAAAACAGAATGAGCAATGATAAGCAACTAAGCAATGCAATGCAACGATATGAAGATCGATAGCAATGTTTTTATCTCTGTGCAAAAATATTACGAATACAGGTGCAAAAGAATAAAAAATTTACTCTTTTAATTGTGTTGAAAATTCTAACTATTCTAATAGTTAATAAGAAATTGATCTTTCAAATTTTTAATCTCTATTTTTGATCGGAAAAATAAAAGTCAAATTTTAACTTTTATTTTTGATCGAAAAAATAAAAGACAAATTTTAACTGTTAATTTTGATCGAAAAAATAAAAGTCAAATTTTAACTTTTATTTTTGATCAAAAAAAATAAACTCAAATTTTAACTTATATTTTTGATCAAAAAAATAAAAGTCATATTTTCACTTTTATTTTTGATCGAAATTAAATCAGTCAAAAAATAACGATTAATTGTTGACTTTTTTGAAAAAAAATCATAACCGTTGGCATGACATCCCTGGTGGTAACCCTATTGTCAAATGCACTCGCTCTCAAAAAAAAAGCCGAGTTAATAATTTGATAACTAATATTATTTTTCTGGAATTATAATACAGTGTGCCAAAACCATAAAAAAACAATCACATCCAAACTTTATAGAAATTCTTAAAGAAGGACATGTTACGAGTCCATCGCACTTGATTTGACCTCTCAAGGTCATCACAATTTTTTTCAACTTATTTTAAAGTTGAAGTGTTCTAATTTTGTTATGCCGACATTTTTACAGCCATTTCGCCTATTGCAAATGAAAAATAAAATTAATTTTTTTTCGATAGAATTAAATGTAAAATAAGGCTTTTAGAGTTTTATGTGCATGTTTTATGTGCATGTTTTATGCGCATATTTTCGATTTTTTTATCCCTAGTTATTACAGTAATGTTGACTTTTTACACATTAAGCTAATGACATGATTTTGTGATCTTAACTACCTTCACCCAAGGGTTACAATACAAATGATTATGGTTGGATAAATGCAATTAATTTTAATATCATATTAAATCAAATATGCAGCAATGCATGCATAGTTAAAAGAAGTCTCTCAAAAGCCTCTCTTTCGTTTTTTTTAGTAAAACTTTCAATAAGCTTACCATAAAATCATCCTCAGGATAACGATTTTCATAATATTTCAACTTTTCGCTAAGCTTGCGTAAGTGTTCATCATGCAGTCGCTGCAACTCATGGATTTTATTTTGATAAAAACACTTCAATTCAGAGATTTCGATGGAAAGCTGTGGAGTTAAGAAGACGTTATAAGCAAATTTGTGAGATAGCATAAACCGCTTTATTTTGTATCACGAATAAAGCACACTAACGACAAGCAAGACACGAGAAGCTTTCGTTTGTGTGCATTTTCGTGATACAAAATGAGGCAATAAGTATAGAAGAAGTTTACATTAGTAGCGTCATGTTTGGCATCGCTGCTGGGTGTCATCTGACGATGACTGGGACTTAGAAGCAGCTCAGCACGTGTGCGCTTCCGAGGCGATGAATCCTTTGAGCGTGCTGCGGTGAATGCAGCAATTTCTTCGGACATTTGTTCTAGATCAGAGCCCTCTGAGGAGGTATCGACGCCCTGCTGTTGCGATTTTTGTGAAAAGATCTCATCGGAAAATCTGGAAAGACGTAGAAAATTTTAAAATATGAAGTTTTCATTATAAACGTCGGGAGCTTTCTAACTTACTGCTTTTCTAGATCAGCGCATTTATGCTCAAAATATTTGCGCAGATCTTCCATTTCCTTGGAATGCAAATTATCTTTCTCCACACGCTGCTGCTGCAATCGCTTGATTTCATCCGTCTTTTCCTGCTTCTCACTCTCCAGCTGTTCGAGCAACGTCTTAAGCTCATGATCATGCCTCATTTTGCACTTTTCTAGCTCTTGACAAACAAAATCGTCGAATTTTTTCTGCACCATAAAGAAGAGACGCACCTCGTTGGGTGTTAAATATTTCTGAAATTGTTCAATTTGTTTACTGAAGACTTGGACGGGCGTATATTCATTGGCATCCTGCTCGCGGCTATAATCATCAGCTTGGCGCGGCAGTGAGAATTGACGCTCACGAGAGTTGCGCGAAACTTTATCCTCGTTGTCGGTGAGAAAACGATCGAGCTCATCATCGTCGCTCTCGCTTATTAAATCCATGGATATCTCCGATATGCGCTGACCACCATTGCTCTCCTGATCACGTGGCCACACGGGGCGACGCAGCGTGTCCATGGCTTCGGTAAGTTGCTTGCGTAGCAGCTGCACTTCCGTGCTAAGCTTTTCACTGTTCGTTTGTAGGTCTTCGCGAGCATTTAACGACTGTTGTAGTGAGTCAGTTAGCTTAACAATAAGCTCGTCACGCTTCGACAGCTCCAAGTAGAAGTCAGTTGTCTGAAATGAAGGATTTTTTTAGCATTGAGAGATATAGCGAAAATGAAATTTGCACAAAACTGCTTAATTAGTTATTAATTATTTCAAATATATTTGTGCGGCATATGCTTGATGTGTGCTATAATTTGCCAAATTTAAAAAAAAATTATACTGATAGTGGAGACTTATAAATTTAAAATAAAATGTGCTGTGATGTGCTCGGTTTGTGCTATCATGTGCCGCATTAAAAAATTCTTGGAGCATGAAAAGTCTTTTTCAGCTTTTAAAAATTATAAATGTTCGAATTTTTTAATCTCTTAACTGCATTGTATTCTACATTGTGCTCCAGCACAATGCAGCACAATTTCTAAAATTCTTAAAATAAATAATTACGAAACTATTTTATTTCAAATATACAGTAAGAACAAATGCTTTTCCAATACGTCACATGATATATGGAGCACATTGCAGTATAAATTATTTATTTTTAAAATCTTTTCTAAATGTCGCTGCTAACTTTATGCACAATAAATCCATGCTTACCGGTCCGCCCGCAAAGTCTTCGTGCAAGGTGCGATATTCGGTAGAGTTGGTAATCAAGCTACTTGAGTCACGCCCAGATGACATGGGCTGATCGCAGCTGGCTCCATTAGATTCCCGACTGCGCTGAGTAGCTGACTCTAGCTGTTGATTGAGCGATGCCAGGCAGGCATCTTTTCCAGCCAGCAGTTGCTGCAGTTCGCTAACTTTTTGCTCTAGAATTTGTAACGTATTTGGATCTATGTCCGGTGCTTGTAATGTGCACCCCGAAGTTTCACTTCCATCTCCGACAGCATTCGAGGTTGTTCTGTTCGACAGCGTTTGCTGTTCATCTGCCGTGGAGAGTGAATTACGTTCAGATTCTTCGGTGATATCTTCGAGCACATCTTTGCTGAATTCTGTGAGTGGCACACGCTCCATTTGTTTGACGGTGAGTGAGGTGGCAACGTTTTCGACGCTGGGTTGTTTCGCAGAAGTGGTCGCCGGGTCGATAATGGCGGTTTGATTACTTTGCTGCTCTTGTTTCATGGCCAAGATACGCAGTTTCATCAGCCCTAAAGCATTTTCGTCATCATCAGGATCTTCTTCCGCCTCCGCTTCCTCGTGAATATTAGGAAGCGTGACATCAAGGTCCGGCGAAGTAGTATGTGCTCTCTTTGCTGCCTGATATTGCTGGTTCAAAGCTTCGAATAGAGTGCTGGAAGTTAGACTAGCTATATTGACATCACTGAGTTCAGGTCGGGTTGGCATATGATCAAGACTGTCAAATTCCGCGGGTGACTCGGATAATCTTAATGTTTTAGGTTCAAGTGTAGTAAGTTTTATTGATTTTTTTGTAGTTTCTAGATCTTCTGCTGCCTCAACGGTTGTCTCTTGTATTTCTAGACTCTTGCTTGATAAAGCCGCGGTTTCATCCTGGCGCAGTTTTGTTGATTTGGCATACGTTACAATTACTTCCGAAGTCTTTAAAACATGACGCTCGAATGTGATCGCATTTTCTTTACTAAAATCAGCTTTATCAGACTTTTGACTGGACTCTATGCTTATATCTACTTTTTTGTCTTCTTCTAAAGGCATTGGGTTTAGCTCTAGCGTCTCTTGAGCTGTAATACTTTTATGTTCCGTTATTTGTGCTGTTTTTCTAATGTCTTCATTTAAACAGCTATCAACCTGCATGACTTGGCGTTCATTAGAAATATCTGCCTTTTTCTCTGGCTGTGGTGTCTGTTGCGGTGTATCAGCCAGCAACTGGTTGATCAGAGTCTCGTTGTGCAATTCAAAGCCAGCTGCTAAGGAGCTAAGATCCTTATCATCAAATGTCATTTCGATGGACTGATTACTCTCCATGATTTCCTCAATGGAGTGATCCTTTTCGCTATGCTCTGGAGAGCCGCCAACAAGCTGAGCGAAATCAAGTTTTTTTGGTGTCATATTTGTGGATGCTTCCTTTACGCTAACTTCCAAGCTGGTGCTAAGATTTTTGTCCGGTTTTACGATTGTAAGCGCAGAGTTTTCGTTTTCTTTCGATTTCCTTGTCTCTATCGGCTCTTCCAAGCTTTTCTCTTCTTTAGGCACATCATCTGGCAGAGATAGCTCTAAAACATTGCTCATTGAAGTCGCCTGCTCCTCATCCTCCTCCTGTCGCACATCATCGATAAAATCTGAGACATCATTTGCGGTGCTTTGATTTGTTAAACTTTCCTGTTGCACTTCATCAGCTTGAATCAAGTCCAACTCGTGACTATCATGCTTTGAATGCTCCTGCAATTTAGGATCTTTTGGCACACTTAGGCTTAAGTCACCTGAATCGGTATCCTCATGCCTTGAATGTGTTTCCAAAATAGGCCTCTGCTCATTAAGACTCATATTCAATTCATCAACATCGTCATCAGTGCTCTCATGTCTGGAATGCACTAGTTTTCGCTCTACAGGTGCAAAGTTGTCATCCGCAGTTTTTGAACTGTTTGTATGTTGCGAATGCCCCAAGCTTTTTTCCATAGGCAGACTTATATTGAAGTCATCATCATCCTCGTCTTCATCCTCGTCGTCATCTAGTACAAAGTGTTGTGCCAATTTGCCACCCGACAACTGATCATCATCGATCTCAAATTGTGCATCCAAGGAACGATCAATTCGATCAGCACTTTGACTGGATTTGTCACTTTCCAAGGTAGTGCTCTGCTTTGGAGCCTCATAGCCAGCCGCCTCAGACAGCTGTGCAGCACTATCGCCTAAGCTGTCATCAGCAGCCTTAACTATTTCCTCCTCATCTAGTTCTTCAGACAATTCAATTGCTTCTTCGATTTCCTCTTCAATGCTCTGTTCGCTGCTCGGCGTTGTTTGTGCTGTCATCGCGCTGCGACTACTATTGGTTGTAGTGGCCGCCGTTGTAGCACCTGATGTTCTAGTTGCCGCTGCTGATGGCGTTGCTGACATTGATGTTGTAGATCTTCCGCCAGTTGTTGTTGTTGTTCTACTATATGTGTCCATATCAATGGAAATGGAGCTGGTTGGCTCATCGACAAAAGTTGAGTCGTCGCCGTCGTTGTGGTAGCGACACAAACTGAGCTCCTCCTGTAGTTCGTCTGCGTCTGCGACTTCGTCGTTATCAAAAATATAGTTATTGTTGACAACACTTGAATTGGAATCACTTGCTGTTGCTGTTGTTGTGGCAATTAAAAATGTGCATCTGGAATCACTAACATCATCATCGTCATTGTTGCTACTAGCGACAACCTTATTGTGAGCAGTTGACGTTGTAGCAACATGTTGTGTTTGTGGTGATTTGATAACAAACTCAAGAGTTGGTATTAATTGGACTTTATTATTTGATGTTGTTGCTTCCTCGTGCTGCGATTTGATTTCTTTACAAGTAGATGTTGTCGCTACTGTGTCGGCTGGTTGCTTTTGTTGCTTCAGCGATTGATGTTGTTTACTTAGTTGTTGGTTTTGTTGCTGGTGCTCTTCAATGTATTTGTAGCGACCGCGCGGACGCAGAAATGAGGTTATCTACAATAAGATTAGAAAAGCTTTTAGTTAAATATGGAAGAAAAAATGAAAGGAAATCTATAAAAGATACTTCTAGTAGATATGAATACATTAGAAAATTAAAAAAGGTTGCATGTTTTTAGGCATAAACTGTAATTCACACCATCGGCAAGCAAGAGACAAGAAGCAATATAATTTCGAATAGAAGAAAGTATTGCTTATCGTGTTTTGCTTGTCGTTAGTGTTTATTTTCGTGATACAAATTGAAGCGGTAAGTAACATTTATAGTACATTTCAATTATTTCGTACAGGTTTTAGATAAAAATATTGAAATGGAAACTCTTTCCAAATTATTTAAGTCATGTTTTTCATAAACAAAAAAGTTGTAAAATTAAAAAAAGGAATTAAAAAGTTAAAATGGCAGTTAAATTGATAGTATTACGGTATTAAAGTATAAGAATGTTTTGAAGAAATTTAAAACACAGTATTGATTAAAAGCATTTCCTTATTGTGGTCACGGGTGTGACCGAAAATTTTCTTTAAAGTCAAGGCTAAAATTTGATGAATGTTTAAAAAAAATTTTGATATTAAGCGTTATTAAAGACTTTTAGACATGCAAACATTCATATAAAAGTTGTGGAACGGATATGAAAAATTTTATTATAGGATTTCATTCTTTCTATTTCTTTACTATTTACAAAGAGTGTAGTGATATTTTTTAAAAAAAATTTGTTGAGTTATGTAACGGGTGTGATGAAAATTCCCCTGAAATTATAGTTTATTGTTATCAACAGCATAAAAAATATTTATGAATTAAATATATAAGGCACGCTAGAATCATTAGAATTTCCTGATTGTAAATACGGATGTGACAGAAAATTTTCTTTAAAGAGAAAGCTAAAATTTGATTAATTTTCAAAAATATTATTGGTATCAAGCGGTATTAATGAATTATAAACAAACACAAGTATATAAAAAGTTGTGTAACGGATGTAACAGAAATCTGATTGTAAGATTTTATCACTGAAGTCGCAAATATTAAAGTTGTGTAACGGATGTGACAGAAATTTTATTGCAAACCACTAAAGTCATCACTTTTAACAAACATCGGAGTGAGGTTATTATCGATATTAGAATTTTAACACTTAAACATAGTACTCTGTCCAGTTTCATGTGAAACAAGCGTGGAAATTTTCACAAAATGTTCGTCAGAGCAGTACTCTGTTCCGCTGCGTGAAATTATCGCAACATGTTTCTGAGCAACATTTTTTCGCGACAATTTAATTGTAGGTACTGTTTATTTATTTTGAAGTGAAAAGAGAGATCTCATATCGTCGGCCTAATTCTAATACGACGTAAGTCAAAATTATCTATTGTTCAGGAGGCAAAGAAAACTGTTTATTATTTGTATGAAGTTCATACGGTAATTTATTGTTTCAAACTTTCTACCTCCCTTTTTTTCATATAAACATAAAAAACTAAAAAAGGACATAGATGTAGTTTTGACCAATCTACCTAAACCGCTAATAAACGTTACTTTAACCAATTTTGGCATAAGTCCTATTAGAATTAGGGCGACGACATGAAATCTCCCAACTTATTTTCTGAGTCTCTCTGAGAAACGTTGATACAGAAATTCCTCGCAACAAACTTTAAGTCAGAAATTTCACGCAAAAAATAAATAGATGTTGCCTGCAAAATTTCACGCAAACGAACAGAGTACTAGGCTTAAGCATAATATATACGCTTTGAGTTATGTAACGGGTGCGACTAGAACTCTCCTTAAGATTTAGATTGATGTTTTCAACAGCTGTAGAAACATTTCTGAATTAGAATTATTCGAATGATTAGAATAGTTGGAATCATTCGAATCATTGGAATCAGAATCATTGGAATCATTAGAATCATTAGAATCATTAGAATCATTAGAATCATTAGAATCATTAGAATCATTAGAATCATTAGAATCATTAGAATCATTAGAATCATTAGAATCATTAGAATTATTAGAATCATTAGAATCATTAGAATTATTAGAATCATTAGAACATTAGAATCATTAGAATCATTAAAATCATTAGAATCATTAGAATCATTAGAATCATTGGAATCATTAGAATCATTAGAATCATTAGAATCATTAGAATCATTAGAATCATTAGAATCATTAGAATCATTAGAATCATTAGAATCATTAGAATCATTAGAATCATTAGAATCATTAGAATCATTAGAATCATTAGAATCATTAGAATCATTAGAATCATTAAAATCATTAGAATCATTAGAATCATTAGAATCATTAGAATCATTAGAATCATTAGAATCATTAGAATCATTAAAATCATTAGAATCATTAGAATCATTAGAATCATTAGAATCATTAGAATCATTAGAATCATTAGAATCATTAGAATCATTAGAATCATTAGAATCATTAGAATCATTAAAATCATTAGAATCATTAGAATCATTAGAATCATTAGAATCATTAGAATCATTAGAATCATTAGAATCATTAGAATCATTAGAATCATTAGAATCATTAGAATCATTAGAATCATTAGAATCATTAGAATCATTAGAATCATTAGAATCATTAGAATCATTAGAATCATTAGAATCATTAGAATCATTAGAATCATTAGAATCATTAGAATCATTAGAATCATTAGAATCATTAGAATCATTTGAATCATTAGAATCATTAGAATCATTAGAATCATTAGAATCATTAGAATCATTAGAATCATTAGAATCATTAAAATCATTAGAATCATTAGAATCATTAGAATCATTAGAATCATTAGAATCATTAAAATCATTAGAATCATTAGAATCATTAGAATCATTAGAATCATTAGAATCATTAGAATCATTAGAATCATTAGAATCATTAGAATCATTAGAATCATTAGAATCATTAGAATCATTAGAATCATTAGAATCATTAGAATCATTAGAATCATTAGAATCATTAGAATCATTAGAATCATTAGAATCATTATAATCATAAGAATCACTGGAATCATTAGAATCATACGAATAATTAGATTTATTAGAATCATTTAAATCATTAGAATCATTAGAATCATTAGAATCATTAGAATCATTAGAATCATTAGAATCATTAGAATCATTAGAATCATAAGAATCATTAGAATCATTAGAATCATTAGAATCATTAGAATCATTAGAATCATTAGAATCATTAGAATCATTAGAATCATTAGAATCATTAGAATCATTAGAATCATTAGAATCATTAGAATCATTAGAATCATTAGAATCATTAGAATCATTAGAATCATTAGAATCATTAGAATCATTAGAATCATTAGAATCATAAGAATCATAAGAATCACTGGAATCATTAGAATCATACGAATAATTAGATTTATTAGAATCATTTAAATCATTTAAATCATTAGAATCATTAGAATCATAGAAATCATTAGAATCAAAAAATCATTAAAATATTTCATTAGAATCATTATGATTCCATTTAACTATCCTTTTGAAATTTTTCGGGATAAAATATTTTTAAAAACTATCTAAAAATAGTTTTTAAATACCCAAATATATTACGATTCAGCAATATCACACATTATTTAAGGCAGTATTCTCGTGTTGAAGCACGAATTTCGCTCATTTTTGACGGTCCATAAAAAAGAACCAATTAATGATTTTACTATAAATTTTTTATCACTTATTTATTAATATTTTAAAAACTTACAAAAAAATTTTAAAAAAAAACAATTATTTTTAGCGAAGTAGAGTGGGAAAAAAATACCGTGTTCATTTTGACGCGATTTCAACCTTTCTAGTTATCTGGGAAAAAAGGATCGTTAATTAGTAAGTATGTCTCGCTTTAGTCGCAAAATGGCGACTATTTTAAAAAAAAGCAATTTTTTGGCCTTTTTTCAAAGTTTTAATTTTTAAAAAACATTTAAAAACAACATTTTTACATAATTCTAATTCGGGCTATAGAGGGCTATATAAAAAAGGCCCACACTAAATTTTAAGTTAATCGGCCCATAACAACTTAAAATATCATATCAAACGTGCTGGAAGATGTAAATTCGAGAAAAACGCGTTTAAAGTTTTTAAGTTAAGTTTAAGGAAGTCTAATTGACGACACTAAAATGGCTTTAACTTTTAAAATAATTCGAATTCCTATATTATTCTTATTTAGATATTCTGAATATGGGCATTCCCGCCAAAAGGTCTACCGCGACCAAAAAATTAAATGTTACTTAAAATTATTTTAAACCTTCATGATAGAGAAAAAATGTTTAAATTTACATTGTGATAGTACTGAGAGCTGATCTCAATTTGAATTTTACAAAATGACGGCAAACATGATGAATGGCAACAAAAGTTGAAAAATGGTGACAAAAGTTGAAAATTTATATGTATACTAATAAATAAATACTCGTATAATACAAAGTTTAATTCAATTTTTTCTGTTTTCGATTGTAACGGTCCTGAATTACACTTTCGAGTTCAATTAAATAAATAAAACTTTAAAATATTTGCACTTCTTTGAAGGGAAAAATCTGTCACATAACGAATATCACGTAAAGTTTATTATAAGTATTAGGGTTTGTATAAAAATAATTAAAAAAGATTTTTTAACAAAGCAATTACGAATATGTAGCAACATTATTCCAGATTATACTAAAAAAAAACTTTCATAAAAACTCTTGCATCTTCGCCGATTTTTTCGTTTATATTGATGCAGGTAAAAACCATTTCTATTTTGTGTCACGTAACGTATCATTTTTGGTGGCTTCTAAGAGCCGAACTTTTGACAACTCTTAGCTTTTATATACCTTGTATAGTTCACTTAATAAACTAATAAGTTTAATTTTTCTTTGTTTTTTCCACTGATTAAAGTCGTACGACTGTCACGTACGTAACTACGGAAATGCCTATATATAAACTATCAAAAAATAAAAAAAAAATTTGATTTTTTTTTATTTTCTACACGAGAATACTGCCTTAAGTCTACTTTTTCTGCTTTTCTGTCCAGGTTTTCCTCCATTTTCATAAATGTTTAATTGATTTGTACTTAACTGAACGACAAAAACTAAAAAACCTGCATATATTCAGTCTTTGACATTCAAGTGGATATTTTAGTAGATAGAATTCGCAATAATTCTATGAAAAGTAAGACTTTAAAATGAAGTTCTTTGATGAATTGCATGTGTATTCATTCAACTCTTGTGTTTCAGGTTTTGTTTTTTATATTTCTGTTTCAATGGAATCTCTTGAGGTTTTATTATTATTAGAAGCGTTTCTAATAACTCGATGCTGCATTGCTGCTGTCGGTTTTATGAAAGTTGAATATGCGCCTTAAATTTTATTTATAGCATATTTGAGGTGAGATGCGTGGTTTTTATTTTTTTCTCTTCGTAGTGAATTGAAAGATTTATAGCAAGGAAATGTGAACTCTTGAGATTGTTGCATCACGATAAATGGCGGAAAAGTTTTTTATATTGCATAAAAACAAAAAATATTAACAAAAAATAAAAAATAGGCTCGAAAAAGCAATGATTCAAAAAAATAAATATGAATAATATAGTAAATGTGGGATATAATGAATGGAGGCAAAGTTGAATGTAATTTCAATTTATGGCATGTCTTGGAATAACTGCATAAAGTGTCTCAAGTGGGCATTTAAATGCATGGAGAGAAGACAGGCAGCAGTTGAGGCAAATTAATGCACAGTTGAATTGTTCAATAATTGATAACAATTAAATTTGTTGAGACGAGTCATAATGAGCAGGTTATCTTATATCAAGAGTTATTTTTCAAAGAAGATTTTTTTAGAGCAGTTTCAAGTACGTTCCAATTTTAAGAAAAAGCCTATGAAAGATGTGATGTGTGTTCCAACAAAATGGGACACACTACACTAGCTTGACCGTGTTCAATTTTATAATTCAGCTGTAAAAATGTACTGATAAGTTTAATTATAGCGACTGCTGGGCCTACGCAGCATACTTATCAAAGCAAAAAAAAAAACAGAGTGTTTTTTGTGTCATACAATTTTGTCATAAAAAAGTGTGTCAAACAAACTTACGCTGTCTGGCTTATGTCAAGGAAAATACATTTTTTTGCGAAGCATAAACAATTTTCATTTCCTAGCTCATGACATCGAACTATCATTATATTTTTAATTAATTTAATTTATCAATTATCAAAATGATTTCGCTTTTCGTATTTATAAAACTTTACACAACTTTTTGCAAGTTGAACTTTCAACAAGCTAACTTGTTGACTTTTAACTAAGGGCGGTAGCAATTGATTTGATGTCTAAACTTTTAAAGTGAAAGCAAACGCTTGTCACACAAATGTCCTTGAACTTGTCACCCACATTTGTGGGACTGTGTGTGTTTATGAAGTCATGGTTACAATACTCTTATATTAGGTCAACGATAAAACAATAAAATATGGAACAACTTGGTAATCAAAATAAAATAAAATTGTGGTAGGTTGTTGATTTGTGAGTGCTTGGATAGAGTATTATCATAAAAATATGCTTACTCGTATATTAAGAATGATAAAATTACTTTTTCGCAGACACACCCTAAGGACCTAGCCTCAGTTTTGTGCCACAAAACGAAAAGTTGTCTTATGAGAGGAAGAGAAGATATCCGAAGATATGGCATGTAAGCGGAATATAAGACATTTATTTTGAGGTGCAAAAGAAGCGCGTAGGTATTTTGTTTATTACCTACGTTTTGCATACATTTTGAATTTGATTTTAATTATGAAACGTTTTTATATTTTTAGACATGAATGTGTTATGGCTTATTGACATATTTTATCACGTCGACGTTGTTGAAAATGTTAACCCGTTAATTTTCTAAGCAATCCCGTAGCCAGGATTTTCCATGCAGGTTGGGAGAATAGTTTTGATTACAAAAACTTTTTGGTGCCTTTGAATATGATATTCAAAGTAAGGATGTGGGACATTTTCTGCAAAATTGGTTATATTTATGTTATTCATGATTATTTAATTATTTTTTAAAATTTTCATTTTATTTTTTTAATTATCTTTTAAATTATCTTTTTATTACTTAAAAAAATGTTTTGAAAATATCAGAGCTGTAAAAGAATGCATTCAATTTGATTTCAATGAATAAAATTGATTTATATATAAAATTTTGAAATCACATTCATTTTTAAAAAATACTTAATTATTCATTTTGATTATTAATTTTCGTTATTTAGAATAATGAATCAATTTTTTTTATTCATTTGAATGCTATCATTATTAATTTTTTTATTCGTTGAAACATTTTTGATTCATTATTCTTTTGTTATTCATTATTCTTTTTTATTCATTATTCATTTGTTATTCATTATTTTTTTTATTCATTACTCATTTTTTATTCCTTTTTTATTCATTATTAATTTTTTATTCATTATTAATTTTTTGTTCATTATTCATTTGTTATTCATTATTAATTTGTTATTCATTATCTTTTTTTATTCAATATTAATTTTTTGTTCTTTATTCTTTTTTTATTCATTAATTATTTGTTATTCGTTATTCTTTTTTTATTCATTATTCATTTTTTATTCATTATTCATTTTTGATTCATTTCTTTTTTTATTCATTATTTATTTGTTATTCATTATTCTTTTTTTATTCATTCTTCATTTTTTATTCATTATTAATTTTTTATTCATTATTAATTTTTTATTCATTATTCATTTTTTATTCATTACTCATTTGTTATTCATTGTTAATTTGTTATTCATTATTCTTTTTTTATTCATTATTAATTTTTTATTCATTATTCATTTTTTATTCATAATTAATTTTTTATTCATTATTAATTTTTTATTCATTATTAATTTTTTATTCATTATTAATTTTTTTTTTCATTATTCATTTTTTATTCATTATTTATTTGTTATTCATTATTCTTTTTTTATTCACTATTCATTTTTTATTCATTATTAATTTTTTATTCATTATTCATTTGTTATTCATTATTAATTTGTTATTCATTATTCTTTTTTTATTCTTTATTCATTTTTTATTCATTATTAATTTTTTATTCATTATTCATATGTTATTCATTGTTAATTTATTACTCATTATTCTTTTTTATTCATTATTCTTTTTTATTCATTGTTCATTTTTTATTCATTATTCATTTTTTATTCATTATTCATTTTTTATTCATTATTCATTTTTTATTCATTATTCATTTTTTATTCATTATTCATTTTTTATTCATTATTAATTTTTTTATTATTAATTTTTAATTTATTGTCATTTTTTATTCATTATTAATTTGTTATTTATTATTCATTTTTTATTCATTATTCATTTGTTATTATTATTCTTTTTTTATTCATTACTAATTTTTTATTCATTATTAACTTTTTATTCATTATTCATTTTTTATTCATTATTCATTTGTTATTTGTTATTTCGTATTCATTATTCATTTGTTATTCATGATTATTGTTTATTCATTATTAATTTTTTATTCATTATTAATTTTTTATTCATTATTAATTTTTTATTCATTATTAATTTTTTATTCATTATTAATTTTTTATTAATTTTTAATTTTTTATTCATTTTTCGTTTATTATTTATTCATTGTCCCTTTTTATTCATTATTCATTTGTTATTCATTTTTTGTTTATGGCTTAGTACTAAAAAAATAAAAAGTTAATCAAAAATAGCAAATTAATAATGAATAAAAAATTAATAATGAATAAAAAATTAAAAATGAATAAGAAATGAATAATGAATAAAAATTTAATAATGAATAAAAAATGAATAAAGAATTTAAAATTAATAATGAATAAAAAATTAATAATGAATAAAAATTGAATAATGAATTACAAAATAATATTGTATAACAAATTAATAACGAATAAAAAATTAATAATGAATAAAAAAGAATAACGGAAAATTCTTAGTAAATTGCATTCTTTGTTGAATAGTATTAAAGTGAATAAAAAAATTGATTTATTATTCTGCAGAACGAAAATGAATAATTGAAATGAATTATTATTCATTTTTTAAAAATGAATTGGAATTAAAAATTTTATTTATGAATCTATTTTGCATTCATTGAATGCATTCTTATGTCGTTATTCAGTTGTACTTAAAATTCTAAATATGAATGCCGATTTAACAGCTCTGGAAATATAAACATTTTCAATTATCATTTTATTACCGTAAAAATTTTTGATTTATAAATTATTTATACCATACTAAGTATGCATTTTACAATAAAAAGCACAAAATAACATTTATCTTTTGACTTTTTGAATTTTGAGCAATAAATAATAATTATTTCTGCTTCTTATTTTTTGAGCCAAAAATAAAAATCAAAAATTGTCCAATATATTTTTGAGCACAAAATAACTGGTAACTTTTGCTTTTTATTTTTTAAGGCAAAAATAAAATGCAAAACTTGCCCGATATATTTTTGAGATCAAAATAACTGTAAAATTTTGATTTTTATGTTTTAAGCCAAAAATAAAAAGCAATTCGCCCGGCCAAATTTTGCTTTTACATTTTGGCTTAAAAAAATAAAAAGCAGAAATAGTTATTATTCATTGCTCAAAATTTTAAGAGTCAAAATTTTAAAAATTAATAGGAAATCAAGTTCTACAATGTGAGAGGATTCTAATGGTGCCTTCAAAACCGAAGTACGTCACTTTTTTCACAATACTTTTTTGGTTTAAAAATCTACAAATAATTATTATTTACAGTCTGATTTTTCTTTATAAAATAAAATTATGAACAAAATGCATTTAAAACATAATTTTTTTACAACAAACCAGATAACGTTAGTTAAATTCTGCAATATAGTTTCGATTTCGAAACGATATTTACTTTGAAAAAATGTCTATATTTATCAATTCTAAGCTTTAATGCTGTGAAATATTTATTGTAAGTTAGTTTTAAAAAAGCACATTTTAAAATCCATTTTTAAATCCAAAATTCCTAAACCTAATTAGTTTTTTCTATAAAAATACGCCTTGGACAAATCTTGTTTAAAGAGTTTTATAGTGAAATGTGCCAAAAAACATTTTCATAAAATTTCATTTTCACAACGTTTAAGGTAACTTTTTTAAACCATATTTTGCAAATGGTCAAGAAATACGCATAACAGAAGACGCTAGAGGGTTAAGATATTTTTCGAAAATATTTCTCATAAAATTTCAGTATAGGTTGGAGAGAGCGCAACAACTATGTCAAAGGCATATATTAAGGGGGAACCTGCTCCAGACAACAGATTTTTCAATAATTTTTTACAAAAAACTGAGAGTATTTATAACATTGAATGAAATTACATATTGACATTAATGTTCAAGTTAGACATGGGTAAGGCTGCGCTGCGTTGCTTTTTTGAGTTGAAGCACTTAAATGCGTTACTGCGCCAATACACTTTATTTTAAAAAGAGTAACGCAATAGCACAGTAATACAAGTAACACGCATATAAAAAAATGAAGAAAAAAATTATTCAGCAAGCAAAAATTGCACAAATTTTACGACGCCTCAAACACAGCGATAGAATGTTCGAAGAGAGCATTGTTAGCTTATTTAAATATGGAGAAGGAGTTGCGGGAAAGATGCTGTTAAGCATGAGTGTTTGGAGAGCGTATGATTGTTATGATGCTTTGCCATTTGCCAATATGTATAACAATATTTAAACGTCTTCGTAAGCCTTTTGATATTTCTCAAATTTTATTTTTATCGGTAAGTCGATCAAAGCAAGATACAATATATCTTTTTACAATATCAAATTCATAAGAATGTTATGAGAAAAAGACCTTTCAAACTAACGAAAAATACATTTTTGGCGATTAATAAGAACTAGAGTTCACTAGTGCTAGAAATTCGACCTTTTCGCATACATTCTCAGTCGATTTGATGCAAAACTAATGTCAAAAACATATGTTTTTTTAAAGAAATTGGCATAACTTTTACTTTCCTTATGAATTAGCCACCAGTTCTATAGCTCAGAAGAGCTCGCAATGTTAGCGGCAAACTGAAAATAGAAATAAGTCGTTTTTGTTTCCTTTTTCTGCTCTCACCTGAGAACTTTTTGACAATTTTCTTCACAGAAATTATTTTTTAAGCTTTAAGACTTTGTAAAAATATATAAAAACACCACTTTGAAAAAATTAATTTTCTTTAAAAATATAGGGGATAGCTCACGATTTTCGATGATAGAAACTGTTTATTAAATTATGTGTCAAAATGAAGCAATATTTGCAGGTAAATGTTATGATGTCATAAAAAATAGTGTAATAAATTAAAATTAAAAAAAAAAATTAAAAAACTTTTATCTATTATTTGAGCATAAATTTAACATTTTAGAGGTTTTTTTGAAACTAATATTAAACATTGAATTGGTAAGGTAACGGTACATCTTTTATTTTTTCTCTAAAGTATTTTAATTGAACTTTCAGAAAGTTTTATGAAAATCGAATGGAAAATGGCAGAAATATTTGCTTTTCAAAACTTGAAATTTCAATTATTTTTCTCATTCTGAGGCGATGACCTTGCTTCTAGAATATGCGTTGTACTGAGAAATTTGCTACAGTTTTTGAGATATTGCAATAATTTGATGCCATGATAACGAGAATTTTTTACCCAATTTTTTTACCGTATTTTACTTACTTTTTACTTTTGTATCTATACAAAAATACGGTATACTGAGAAAAACTACAGTTTGCGAGATATCGTCGTAATGTTTTATGTCAAAATAACGGGAATTTTTCAATATTTACTTGTAGGAAATTTGAAATTTTCTAAAATCTTTTCTTATATAAATTTCTTGTGTCTTTTACGTTTTAGAAGTTTCGCTTAGGAGAATTTGTAAAAAAAATTTCTACAGCACCCTCTTGCGTTCTCTCTATCAGATCCTTACATAGCTATAAACAGTACGGTAAATAAAAAAAAATATATTGAGCCAATATTATTGTCTCAATTGGTTAAGTCGATCAAAAGAAAAGCGTCAACAAACAGACGCACAAAATACTTTTATATATTAATAACATTATTTTATAGAAATATAGGCCCAAAGATAATGGGTTTTATGAAACATTGTCCATTGGTTTTTTTTTTGTTTTAATATGTATGACCTTGAATAAACATTGTTGGCAATATATAACTTATTCCTCTCAACATTTGGACAAAATGAATTTAAACTTTATTAAATAAATATTTTTCCTTCTTTTTTTGGGGAAATACGAAATCTAAAAAAAAATTTATATCGAAAAAATAATTGGAATTAATTGAAAATATTTTATTCTCGACTAAAGCTTGTTCTGTGGCGAAATGAAGTAAGTTTTAATTAAATAAGTATCTACAAAAAATTAAATAACTCCCAAATTGAAGTAAGCCTATAAAATGCAAAGTTAGAAACTAAGTAAGTCCATAAAAAATAAACTGAAATTGAAAGTGATTATCCCCTTCTTTTTTTTTGTACTCAACGAAAACTTGTTCCATGGCGCAGTGAAATATGTCCCAAAAAAATAAATAACTCCCAAATCAGAAAATGAAGTTAATAAAAAAAACAAAAATTAAAATTAAGTGATTCAAATTTTTTTTTTTTTTTTATTTTGCTCTCAACGAAAACTTTTTCTACGTGAAATAAGTCCCAATTTAAAATAACTTCCAAACAAAAAATATGTCCACATTTTTTGGGACGATCAAAACAAATTTAATAAGCCCAAAAATGTATGAAGATTTTTTGGGAGTTTTTTTAATTTTATTTTTAATTTTTTACTTATTTCACTGCGCGTTGTTATGTTCCTTGTTATCCTTGTTATCATTGAGCAATTGTTATCATTTTTTTTAAAATGCAAATTCAAGGCAAGGATTGAAAAATCGACGAAACAAAAGGACCATTTTGAAGGAGTAAAATGGGGTCATATTCTTTAGGAACAATTCAAGTTCTTTACTTATAGAATTTTCATCAACTTTAAAATTAGTTTACATGCAAAAAGAACTATTTTTTTGTTTAACGTTTAGTTACATTATTTTTTTTTTACTCTACGCTAGCTTTTAATTTTTAAAAAATTTTTTACTTCTCCGATAAGACTTCTAGTGTTTTTGCAATATCTTTCTTTTCTATGAACTCTATTTGACAATTTGTTAAATTTTTCATTAATATTTTTATAATGATTAATTATAAATTCGTAATTGTAATTGAATATAATATATTCCATACATTAATATTTTAAAAATTGGTATATTTTTCTTTTTTTAGGTCTCGAAACCATATGATTTATGATTATGAACAGCTAAGACAGGCTGCAAACACATTTCACTCAACAGCCAGTTAAGTAAACACTTCTGTTCCAGCAAAAAATTCATATCATAAAAATTTCAATAACAGAAGAAGAGCAAAAACCACAAAATAAACATCACCACAAAGTTGCACTGAACAAGAAAAAGGAGTTCGAATCAATTAAAAAAAAAGAAAATGCAAATTATTTTATTTTTCACATCAGACAAGTTGTTAAATTTTTATTTTATGTATTCAAGCTTACATGAATTTTTGGCATTTTAATTCATTTATTTTAAGACAAGTTTTCGAAGTTTTAACACTTTTTATTGTTATTTAGAAATTTATTATTTTTATGTAATAAAAGCTTATTTCTCATTAATTTTAATTGTATTTTATTTTCAACAAATGATTGAAATCTCAATTTTTTTTTTTTAACTAATGCATCACAAATGTGTTCGAATGCATTTCTAATATCTTCACACAATCCACTCGCACGAATAAATTCCGTTTTTTAATTAGAAGAGCGTATCAGCAGCGATCGACCGAATACTGCGAATGTCTTAATATAAATAAATATCGAAACTAAATTGGAAAAAGCCAAAAGTAAAACTAAAGAGAGTAAAAAACAATATGTAAATATTTTTGTGACTGTTTGTGGTGTTTTTTTTTTTTTTGTTTGTTTTTGCAAATACAAACTAACAAACCAACACAATCTTCAGTTGGTTCCAATCGGTTCCGTGCACCGCGAGTTGTTGTTATTTTTAATCAGCGAACGCGAATCGCGAAAAAGGAAGCCAGCACCGATAGACGATATAATGTGGAACCTAAAATTGACATCCACACACCCACAAACACAGATGGCCGCAGAGAGAGTTATTGAGCTTAGGAACGTTTTAAAGAGACTTCCACTGACACCACAAACAATAAAAGGAGGCTATGTAGAATAGATAGATGGTGGTGCTCATTTTCACTTTCATATATGATTCGGTTTGTTTATCTTTGGGATATTAAAATTCTATAAATATAAAAAAATTATAATAAACTTAATATGAGTGAGTTTATTTGTGCGTCCAATGCGTCCAATGCGTTGACATAATATTTGTTAGGGTGTTGTTGACACTAGTGTAGATGCTTTTTAATTAACTGTTGTACAAAATATTGAAATTTATTTTTAAATATTTTTGTTAATTTCATGGGTTTTATTGAAAAAAAATTTAATTTTTTTCGCTGTTTATTCGTATTAAAGACACTGAGAAAAGAGTTAAGTTTAATTAAATAAATATATTGAGTTGGCACCTGTCTAACAATATTAATTGGCTATAGAGAAATTTTGATGAATATTAGCATATTTCTGTACACACTCCTCTATATATAATACACTATGTACACACTCCTCTATATATAATACACTCTGTACACACTCCTCTCTTAATAATTAATAAAAATTTAGCCATAAGTATTAAGTCATATATTACAAATGACACAAATGATATAATAGACTATAAATTGAATTAAGACAAAAAATACTTTATATTTCAGGGTTGCATTTTCGTTTAGATTTAAAATTTATTTATATTTTTGAAAGCATTATATAATAATTAACTTTATGACTGCTATGTCAAAGATTATAGATTGAAAATAAACTAGCCTAAAAAATTAGTAAAATAAAACTTTTAAAATATCTTTATTACATCACTTCTATATTATGAATTACTTTGTGTTAAATTTTACTATTTTTTCAATATTTAAAAATATTTTTAAAAATTATGATTCTATAATTTTTAATATTTGAAAATTAAATAAAAACTAAAATTTTTCATTAGAGCTACAAAACTAAACAAAAAGCACAAAATTTTTTACAAATTTCATAATAAAATAAAATCCCACTTTTATTTCAATAGATTTGACTACGCGAAAATTTATAAAATAAGATTTTTATATTTTTACCAACGAAATATAGAAAAAAATAGTAATATGTATAAATGTTTTTTTTTATTTTTTGGTAATTTTTGCTTTGGTAATTATAACTAAATCATACCATAAAATATTTTGGCGTTAATTGCACTAGGCTCTACCCTTTTTGTGATCGGCAAGCCACTATTTTTTCTTACAGATATCGGCCTGCTGAACACGAAAATCGCAATAAAAATGTTTTCTATGGATAGGTGTTCGAAAAAAACATTTTTGAATTTTTGACCCAATTTTTTTAGATATAGCTCCATACATTTTAGCATATCTTCAATTTAATTGATCGATTTGGTTATAATAAATATCAAATTAAAGAAAAATAAATTTACTTTAAATTTGAGTCATCAATTTTGCTAATTAGTTGGCAATTTTAAGAAGTTTCCGCACAATCGAAAGAAATATAAAAAAAAATCATTTTTTTCAGTGAAAAATAAAATCGAAAAATTCTAAAAAAAAGTAGCAAAAATAGAATAGAACACACAGTTTATCATTTTATGCATGAAGATGGCTCTTAAGGTACTATTACAGTGCGTAGAAAATTAAAAATCAAATTTTTTTTCGTTAGAATATGGTTCTTTAAGGTTTTAAGAATACGTATACAAAATTTTAGAAAAAAATATAAAATACAAAAAAGTTATAACATATATTATAACATATATTATAGCGTTTTTCTCGAAACAAGGTTTTTCGAATCGAAATAGATTTCGAAGATATCTGTAGTTCGACTTGATCGATTTCGATGAATCTTGATTCATTGTGATCTTTAAAGAACTTGTAAAGCACTATACCTATAAAAAGCCAAAAAACGTTTATATTTTTTTTTTTGTATGGCTGAAAGTTTCAGCAAAAAAAGGGTGTTTTTGTACATTTTTTTTTCAACACATGCCATTTTTTATTTTTTTTTTTTTATTTTTTTTTATTTTTTTATTTTTTTTATTTTTTTTTATATTTTTTATTTTTTTATTTTTTTATTTTTTTATTTTTTTTATTTTTTTTATTTTTTTTATTTTTTTATTTTTTTTATTTTTTTTATTTTTTTATAACACTTAACTCAAGAATGCACTTTGATTTTTTACTTTCAGACGCTTTGTAAATGCTGGAAACGAGAAGCCAATTGCAACAATTTTTTAAACACGATAACTTCAATGCCCTGAAAAAAATTAACAACAACTATAAA
The DNA here is from genome assembly GCA_963920525.1 of Dichetophora obliterata. Lineage (NCBI taxonomy): Eukaryota > Metazoa > Arthropoda > Insecta > Diptera > Sciomyzidae > Dichetophora > Dichetophora obliterata. Next base: position 29,173,118 of record OY986438.1, read on the forward strand.
GACAAAAAAAAATATTTTTATTTCCTCATGAATAATAACAAAAAAAGGAATGATTCCTATCGATAACAAAAAAAGGAGCCGAAATCACTTTTAAAATATACATTTACCATTACTTTAACAAAATTTGACCTAAACATCAGCCTTAAAAAACGAAATTAAATTATTTTAAATAAAATTAAAAAACGGAAAAAATTAAATTTTTGGTACCTTCACCTTGTTGTCTCCTACTTCGTTATTCTTCCATAAATTTTCTTCATCAGTAACTCATTCTTTTTCTTAAAAAGCCATCTTCATGCATAAAATGATAAACTGTGCATGTTTCGGTGTCTTCTATTTTTGCTAATTTTTTTAGGGATTTTTCGATTTTATTTTTCACTGAAAAAAATGATTTCTTTTTTTATATTTCTTTCGATTGTGCTGAAACAACTCAACAGATTAGCAAAATTGATGAACCAAATTTAAAGTAAATTTATTTTTCTTTGATATGATATTTATTATAACCAAATCATTCAATCAAAACTGAAGATATGGTAAAATGTATACAACTATATCCAAAAATATCGGGTCAAAAATTCAAAATATATATCTCGAAAACCTATACCTAGAAAACATGCGATATTAAAAATGCGATTTTCGTGTTCAGCGGGCAGAAAAAAATAGTGACCGATCACAGAAATTTTTTTCCATTTTGGCGCATAGCGTTATTAAAGTAAATGCACTTAAATTATAAATTTTAAAAATATAGAATTACCAAAAAACCCTTTGTCTAAGCGTGTTGCTCTGGGATGATTTTTTGGGGAAATATGCCACCTTACCGACTTAGTTTATAAGAGGGGTAGGCGTATTAGTCGGCCGATTTGGTTAATTTTGACACAAAATAGTAGTTGTTATAATATAATTAGGTGTATAAATTGTGTTTCTCTGAGATGTTTTTTTGGGGATATATGCAACCTTACCGATTTCGGTTATATGAAAGGTCGTATGAGTTGGCTGATTCGGTTCATTTTCGCACCAACTAGTTGTTGTTATAAAAAAACTAGGTGCAAAAAATTGTATTGCTCTGGTATAATTTTTTGAAGAAATCTACCAGATTATCGATTTCGGTTATATGGGAAGTGGGCGTGCCGATTTGATCTCCGATTTGATCAAAAAGTCGAAATTACGATTACTGTAATCGTAATCTTACCTCTTTTGAGGAAGGATTACTTTAATTGTAATAACCTTTTTTCTACTATAAAGATTACTGCACTCGTAATTGTAAAGTAATCGCAATATTCATTTTTTTAGTATTAAAGATATTTAATATTTTGCTATTGATGGTAGAATTAAGTGGTCAAATAATAATTTCTTATTGCAATACACTGCATTAAGCAAATAACAGTGGTTTTCACTAATCTATACTATTATATAAATCTATACTATTATATAAATCTATACTATTATATAAAAATGAAGTGAAAATTTAAAGTTACGACTTTACTCCAAAAGTACTGGGCAGATTTTTATGAAAAAAATTTGTAAATATCATGTTTGTGCTACAGATTTATTTAGGGGTATTTTTCTTTCGAAATTTTATTTTATTAAGGTATTAAATTTACTTGACTTTTTCGAAATTACGATTTCTGCAATCGTAATCTAAGATCGTTCGATGGACGATTTCCCGCAATCCTAAATTTACAAAATGTTGAAATTGAGAATTAAGTAATCCTAAGCTTTGCCGCAATCAATTACACATGTAATTCTTATCGCGAATGGATATTTTCTATGTCATTTTTTTATAATCAAATCCTGGTTTATATCAATACTCGTTTTTTTAGTGTATTTTAAGTAGAAGTTATTTTCTATATTTTTTAATACCCTAATTTTCTTCCTTATCATTTCATTACTCACAAATTTTTGTATAATATATAAAGGGTGTTGTTTTAAGCGAAGGAATTTCAATTGTTTTAAACTGTTTTCTGTGACCCCCCCCCTATTTGACATTTGGGGTTGTTTTGGGGTAAGTTTTGTTTGACATCAAGATTCAAAGGACGGAACCACGTTTGCAAATTGTTCAAATTTATTTTGAGAAAAACGGTTCAATTCGAGAAACACATCGAGGATTACGTGTGTTTTATGGTGTTCATCCAGAAAAAACCACCGTTAAGTGCGCTTTATGGGCCGGTGGAATGAAGCATTGGTTGATTCAATCTATTTCTTCAAAGATTATTATAGCAGAACGTTACAGTCAACGGTGAGCGAACAATTAGTCAAGATTGTCAGCTTGGTCGTGCTTCAATTGGATTTACTGCGAAAAGTATGTGTAAACTGGATCTCCAGATTACCCCATTTTACAGTATTTATCTATATATATAAATATTAACGTATGTATGTGGGTATGTTTGTGTGTGTATATCACGTATAGACCCCAACAAAACCGCTGAACTGATCTTTATGGAAATTCTGGAAGTTTTTAGGGAAACTCAAGCTACATCCTTAGTGTTCCTATGATTTTTGCTATAGCCAACAAACATATATCAGCATATATCAGACGCTTTTGATCGTAAAAACTAAATTTAAGTAATTTTGTTCAAATGGTTACTGTCAACAACTTTATCAAAATGGGCGTGCTAACACTTTTTCAAAATCATGCTAGTTCCGGAGTTGTATACGTTTTTACAGTGAAACTTAGTATGTAGGTGCTCCAATTGGCGGTCATTATATATGTATATAAATTTTTCCACGCCCACTTTTACCAAAATCAATATAACTTCTATATATCAGAAAGTTTTGATCATTTAATACTAAAATATGGTAATTTTTTTCTTATGTCAGAACCGATTTTCATGAAACTTTAGGAAATTGTTTAACACGGAGGGTTTTGCAGTAGAAAAGGGAGCATGGGCCCTTCCGTGCATCCCAAATTTGTGATATCGAATAGCTTTGTAGTTAGGGCATCCAATTTCAGGACGTTTCGACAATCCCGGGATTTCGGGATTGGAAAAACACCATCCCGGGATTGACAAACCTTTGAAAATGAATTTTTTGGAAGACGTAATATGAAGTTCCAAAGTAGATACGCCTTGTTTTACAACACAAAACAATGCAAAAAATTTTAAAAAAGTAAAACCACAGTTTCGATTAAATGTTTGGATAGTATTTATTGTTTATTTTTGAAAAACAAAGATGAATTCTTAAACAAAAAATTAATTAAATGAGTTCATTCGGAAGGCTCATAAAATCACTTAATAAACAATAAAATATTATAATAATTTTAGTAATTCTAAGAACGAATTTTGTGATATTTTGTACAGCTGTTCAAGGAAATTTTTTTTTAATTTTTTAAGGTCACATTTAAGTTTTCTTAAGTTAGTATTTTGTAATATTTTGTACACGGAAAGAAAAATCAAGCAAATATGCTATCAGTTTGCACTCAAGCGTAAATTTCTCAATTCAAGTATTATTTTGCTAGAATTTAGCAAATTTAGAACACATGATATTAAGAAAAAAATACTCAATTCAAGCAACATTTGTTTAAAACTCAAGAATATTTTTTCTACATTCGAGTTTTATATTTACTTGAAATGAGAAAAATTTGCTTGATTCAAGTAAATAATTGGCTGAAAACTAGAATAATTGGCTAGACTTGAGAAATTTATTTTTCTTGAATTGAGAACAATTTGCTTGATTCAAGTAAACACTTTGCTGAAAACTAGAATAATTTGCTGGTTTTGAGAACAATTTAATTTGCTTGATTCAAGTAAACAATTTACTGAAAACTAAAATAATTTCCATAATTTGAGAAATTTATTTTCCTTCACTTGAGAACATTCATTTTGCTTGATTCAAGTAAATAATTTACTGAAAACTAGAATAATCTGCTTGATTTGCACAAAGAAACAACACTTTCGCATGCTTTGTTGACACACATTGTCGACAGTGATCTTGAACGTAGATTTTGTTGTCTAGCGACTCTTTTACAACAACTTCAAGATTTTCATGATTGTTGTAATTCGCTGGATTGTTAAAAAGCGACAACTATGCTTTTGCTTAAATTAAGAAAATATTTTCTTGATTCAAGTCTTGTTCCAGGTTCTAGAATCAAGTCTTTTATGCTTGTTTCAAGCTGTTATTTATTTAGCTCAATTTTGGCAATAAATACTCAACATAATTGTTTTTTCTGTATTTTAGTCTTTAATGCTTGATTTGAGCAAATATTTGTTTAATATAAGAATTTTATGACCCTCCGTGTAAGTTTAGTTCAAGAAAGGTTTATATTTTTATATTTTTTACGTCATATTTTGTACAAATAGTTACAGAATATTTTTATTTTTGCATTATTAAAATCACATTTCAGTATTTCTAAGGTAGTATCATTTGTTTCTCACATTGTGTTATTTTGTACAGATATTTTGAGAAAGGCTTTTATTTAAAAATTTTTTAAATCACATTCAGGCTTTTCTTAGGTAGTATCATTGAATTTTTTGGTGGAACTTTTTTTTGCAGTGAAGGTAATTCCGGGGTTCCGAAAATCCCGGGCAATCCCGGAACTAAAACAAGTGCGGGATCCCGGATTCCCGGGATTAGATGCCCTACTTTTAGTTATAGGCCGCACAGCCTCGAAATTCGATATTCTACCGGTGGCCGCTTGCACATGTCAAAAAATTATGCTTTAATATAAGTTTATTTCATTTACTTTAAAAACATTTTGCTGAATTTGATTTGAATTTTAAGTTCTCCGCTTCAAAGTTAGCATACTATACAATAAAAATCCCAACTGTTAAATAAATTTTCCGTATTTTTCATAATTTTCATAGTTTATATTCAATTCATAATTTTAGAATAATCGTTATTACCAAAAGCAGTCAATAAAAGAAAATAACAAAGATTATTATTATAAAATAAGAAATGCAACTAAACAACTGTCAAAGCCAAAGACTATTTTGATTATAAGAGAACCAACTTTTTAAGAAATGCAGATTCTTAACCAAAAACGTAGACTACGTCGATTCGACGTAGACTGCGTACATATTTGCAATTTTCCCATTTCTGTCTCTTCGTACTGCTTTCTTTTTTCATACAGTCTTAGTCGTTTATGTGCTCTTGCAATATGCACATGATTTGCTTATCTTGGCGCAGAGTAAGTGTTTCTTAATAACAAAACAAATAACACACTACGTAGCTTCGGCGTAGATTTAAGTGACTTTTTATGTTTTAGTGGTTATTGTGTTTTGCTATACTTTATTACTTAACATTGCGTTTTAGAGCCTCAAAATGTCTCACAGAGTGGATTATTGGATGCTTTAAACAGTTTTAGTAGAGTGCGACAATAATGATTTTGAAAAGCTGTGTGAGAAAGAGTCTGCTAAACTCTCTGAGCTATGCCTAGACAAGTTAGTGTTAGGTAGGAGAGCCGGTGACCAAAACTGTCAAAACGGAGTTCACAGCTCATACAAATTCTGCAACCGATTAGAATACGGTGAGAAAGCAAAAATAGGCAAACTGTAAACAAAGTTAAGCAGTCAAAGTTTTAACAAAAAATTATTAAATCACTTTAAATCGGTTTTTTTAAACTTTGTTGGCACTAAACACAATTTAATTAGTCAAAATTTCATTTCATTATCTCTTCTTCATTCACAAAAAAAGCAAAATGGCTGATTTGGACACTAATGGTCACAAAGAAAGAGAGTACATTCAGCCTTTATATTTATAAATGCATACGAGGTTCAAACTGAGTTCCTTAAAATTTTAGAAAAATTAAATAAACATTACAAATTAAAGTTTAAATTTTTGTGTTTTTATTTTTATAAAGCTCTAATACTATCTAATTTTAAGTTTTGAGGGGTTCACTACATATTCTTTACGAAAAAAGGTTAAAAACTGACTACGTCGAACCGACGTAAATTACCTACAACGTGTTTAAAATATAATAACCTCTCTAGGGTTAAAGATAGGGCTTGTTCGAGTCTCAAAAACTGCAGCAATATTGCGCAACATATCAAAGCATCACGTTCGATACAAAAATTTTGCAACTATTGCATAAGTCAAACGTTCTAACGAATAGAAATTTGGCATTTGGCGCACGCAATATGCAAGAACCCGGCAACATGAATATTTATACTGCGCGAAAGTTTTGGAAGAAGAAAGGTAAGCAAAATTGATATTGATTGCAATCTATTTCATATTAAGTGGTAATTATTTATCATACTCATATACAGATATTATTTTATATTAAATTTATTAAATTTTTCAGTGAAAAATGGAAAAAATTTCAGTTTTCGTCGCTTTTTCTTTTTTTAAAATTTCGGTCAAAAAAATTTTTTCCGCAAAAACATTTGTTAAATTAATTTTCCATATGTTAACAAGTTATCAATCGCTAATTTTATTAAAAAAAGTTAATATGAAATTATCACGTTCGATCACAAAAGCAGCGCAAAATATTTGCAATATTTAGGTAAAGTATCAGCTGAGCATCTGCAACAGAGCTGCCAAAAGGTAACAGTGTTGCAGTATTGCTGCAATTATTGAGTGTCTCGAACAAGACCATAGTTTTCTTGATTGCAATGAGTTTGTTCGAATTTGGTTTAATTTTATTTAGTAGTTTATGCCGTTCAGGAAAAGAACGCCCAAAATAAAAAATGATATAAAACCCAAAAATTTTCTATACAAATTCGGGCGTTATTTTATAATAAAATTTTGGGCTTTATTTCATTTGCTATTTTGAGCGTTATTCCATATTTTTTGGCTTTGCTTCATATATTATTTAAGACATTATTTTTTTCCCAAAAAGATTTTGGGTCTTATTTAAATTTCGGTTTGGGTTTTTCATTATTTTTTTTGGGGGCTTTATTTCATTTTTTATTTTTGTAAGCCCAAAATACTTTGGGCTTTATTTCATTTTTTATTTTGGGCGTTATTTCCATGAACATATTATTTTAGGCATTATTTATTTTTCCCAAAAAGATTTTGGTCTTATTTAGTTATAGGTCTGGACTTTATTTTATTTTTTGGGCGTGATTTAATTTCTATAAACCCAAAATATTTTGTGCTTTATTTTATTTTTTATTTTGGGCGTTATTTCCCTGAACCTATTATTTTAAATATTATTTAGTTTCTCCCAAAAAGATTTTGGGTCTTATTTCATTTTCGGTCTGGGCGTTATTTTATCGTTTTTTTTTTTTTGCTTTATTTCATTTTTTATTTTGGCCGTTATTTCATTGGGCATTATTTCTCTGAACCAGCTAATGCAAGTAATATGAATATGTATCTACAATAAATAATAATCTTTATATAACCTAATATTTGAGTATTTGATTTCTATATTCTTGATAGAAGTGGTGTCAAATGATAATTTACTAAATTTAAAGTTAAATTAAAAAGTTTTTATAGTGAACCTACCCAATCGACCAAAGTATTGAGATCCATGAGCCAAAATTAGTTCTGCTCCTACAGCTGCAAACAAATTTATCAGCAATGTGAAGACACAAAACGCATTCTGGACACTTCAAAGTTCACTTGTAGTAAAAAGCACTTGGCGGTTATTGGTTCTGCACAAAAAGGCAATACGAGAAAAAACACACACACACGAAATTTTACAAAATTTTAAGATACAGATGCCAAAATGCTGAGGAAGGGATATGAATGCATTTTTATGTCGTGGTGTTGACACACGTTTGGGATTTTAAATTTTTCTTTTACACTATTTTTAGGGCAATTTTACACAGTTGTCAAAAATTTGGGCGCATATTTTTAAATATTTTTTTTTGCTTGTGGCAAATGAGCAACGCGTGCATTAATGCATATAACAAGTTCTCAAGTTTTTGGGTTATGAAAAGATTGACAAAAGTTCTAGTTTTTAGGGCCGGGACAGACACCACTCTTGGCACACTTTCGATGGTGCGACAAATTTTTAAGTTATAAGGTGTTACAATTTTATTTAATTTATAGCTATTCGAGCTTGGCAAGACCAAAGTTTTTTCACGCCAAACGATGGCGTGAAGAACATAAAAAACTTACAACAGATTTAAAATTTTTAATATATTATTTTGTTGTTATCCTTTAGGATTTTTTTTTTTAATTTAAAGAAGATTTATACAACACTCAATAAATTAATAAATTTGTTCACACTCTTTTTGCTGCTTACATGCAATTCAACATAACAATTCTAGGTTAAGTTCAAATGTTTACGTAAAAGTGGCATGAAAACGCAGAAAAAATAAATTGCCTCAAAAATTGGCGTCGATTTTTCTCAATTATTCAACACATAGCACTTAACAAATTACACTTTACACTGGGTACACAAAAAGTATTAATTTTTTTTATTTTCACATTTACAAAAAGTAAACTAATTACTTCTTAAAAAAAAAACAAATTTCAAAATTTGTAGCCACAGTGCCACAAATGTTGTAACAATCAGACGAACGCGTCTGCAACTGTGAGATAAATTGAGGAAAATTGATCGAGACAAACACGTTAAAGGAAAAACTTCAATATATTTAGATATATAAATTCAAGAGCGCAACTGAAAATACAAATGTACTCAACAGCCTACAGTTTCACTCGCTCTTTAAAATTCAATCCTCTCTGCTTTTGAAATATTGCCCCCAAAAATGTGTATCCTAAATTTCCACTGTTGAATTGAATTGCCTCTTGTTTGGATAAAAACAAAAACTTCCAGTCTGAATGAAGTTGCAGTATTTATTTCCTTGATAAAAATAGCATACTTCAAAAAATCGTTACAAAAAATAAGATGCTATTTCATTATTTATACATTATATTTGGTGTTTGAATAAAAGGCATGAAGATTTTTAAGCTGAAACTGCTCGAAAACATTGCTAGTCTCCGGCTCAATTTTTCAAGCTTTTCATAAAATATCAATAACGAATTCGTATTCAAAACACAAAAGATTTCTTTGTAATTTAGAAATACAAGTTGCTTTATTATCAAAAAATTGTGTAAATCTTCTTGTTTTGCGTTATCTTATCAGTCACTAAATAAACAAAATCTATGATTTGACTTATACACAAGGCTTTTTCAAAAAGAGGCAATCAATCAAATATAATATTTTAAATATTTGTATTTCTTATGGTTATGCTTTGTTATAAAAACCAATTTTATTGTCATTTATTCATGTTTGGAGTTCAAATTTAAATATATTACGGAATAATATACATATATTCCATATAAGGAAATATTGTAAATGAGCTACAATTATCAGCATTTTAATGTATATAATGTTTAAACAGTGATGGAAATAATAACAAAAACCAAAAATTTGTTGGCTATTTTAAAAATAAATATTAATATAATTATGATCAAAATCAAAAAAATCATCGGAATGGTCATTTTATAGGTCTTGTAATACTAAATTTAACTCAAAAAACGAGCACAATTGAGGCGAATAGGTCTTACTGCATGTTTATGTAAAACGAAACGAAGCCTAAACGTCGTGAAAGAAAGAAGCGACAATATTTTTTGATATCGAAAAATGTATTGCTTACCAAGAAAGATGACAGATAGGAGGTAAAAAAAATAGGAGCAGCTCATACGTGTGACCCTTCTTGGGATCAATTCGAGAGAGTAATGGACTATTTTCGACATTTTTCGTATTGGGATACCAGAAGGGTAGCAGATTTGAGGAGGTATGTTCCAAACAAATGTTTCGGTTTCAAAAATAATATGACTAGATCATACCTTTGGCCGCTCAAGTGACGTCAAGGGGTCAAGTCGGCAGAGATGTTAACTATTTTCGACATTTTTTGTACGGGGAAGGAGGAAGAAATAAGGGTGGCCAATTGGGGAAGGTAGTTATTGGGAAAGGTGTGTTCCAAACAAATGTTCGGTGTACAAAAATAATAGGACCAGCTCATACAATTGACCCCTCTATGGGTCAATTCGGGAGAGATATTGATAACTATTATTAACTATTTTAAATTTTTTTTGTATGGGGACTCCCAGAGAGGTGGCAGTTAAGAGGTGGGTATGCTCCAAACAAATGTTAATGGTACAAAAATTATAGGGCCAGCTATTGACCTCTAGGGAGCAATTAAGAAATGGACTATTTTCAACATTTCTTGTATTAGAACTCTTAGAAGGGTGGCAGATGAAGGGGATATATGGAACAAAAATAATAGAATCAGCTTATATATATAGCGCCTCTATAGGTCAATTCGGAAAAGGCAAGAACTATTTTTTTATATGAGGACCTCTAGAAGGGTCGTAGATGAGTGGAAAGCATGCTCAAAGGTAATGTTGGAGTTGAAAAAATAACAAGACCAGTTCATACATTTGACCACTGTAAAGGTCAATTCCGAAGAGATATCAACTAATTACTTCATTGCATTGTATTAATAGAAACAAACACACTTCCAACCATTCGTATCATTTTGTTGCTACTTCGAAATACTAGAACCTCCATTTAGTCTCTCAAAAGTTAGAGCAACTGTTAAAAACTATTTCTGCATCATATTAATTTAAATAGTTATAAATTCTTCGTAGCGGTTTAAATTTTCCTGAAGGCCCTTTTTATATTAATTATGATTTTTGCCTCTCTTATATTGCACAAAGCAAAATAAAAATGATACATATAATTTTAATTTTAACTTTTTTTTTGTTCAAGCCTCTCTAAAAGGTGGATTTCCTGTAGGATTTTCAATAATTTGGTTATGTTTAAAAGGCAAAAAAAAAGTATAAACCAAAGTTTATTTTTGTGTAAACATATTTTTATTAATTGTTTATAAGCGTATTGATATTTCAATGTTTTTCTTTAATCTAATTTTTTCCCTTAACTATCAGTTTTCCAAAATTAGGTTTTCTATAATTGAAATACTATTTCTGGCTTGCTGTGCTATATTTATGCTAATAATAATAATAGCTAAAGTGAAGAAGCCATCAACTTGTTGGGCTTTTTTAAAGAATGTGCTCTGAAGTTCCGTGTATTTTTAATTTTCGTATTCAGCCCTATTCCAGAATCCGTCGTAGCGTTAAGTTTCTTTCGAATTCGTAATGAATTCGTAATAATTCGAACATTCTTACATTCGTAGCATTGTAACTACACATTCCGAACGTATCAACTTTTAACAGCTGTTTTCGGATTTTTTCACGAAAGCCTTGCCTCGACGGATTTGTTTACGACAAAATAAAACAATTAAATTTTTATAGAATTAGGTCGTAAAATAAAACTTATAATTAATTTTTGGTTAATAAAGTTAAATTATTTTTATTTAAACCTGTGAATATGTTAGTTGAAATTTATTTAGTGTATTTCCTACGTTTCGTAATCCATTTCCAAAAGGTTGATGGAATCTCGCAATATTCTTCGACGAATTTTCATAGATTCTCTATGTGAGAAATCTTCCTTTTATTGTGCGAAAATTGCAATTGCAATGAAATCCATCAAAAATCACAGCTAAAAAATACAATTTTGACCAAAAACACTTCAGTTTTTCAATTTTTCTTTTTATTTATTTGCCTGCTGTTGAAACCAGTTGTTTTCGAACTCCCGAAAGTAAGTTCGAAAAGGGGAAGTTTCGTTCGGATTTTGGATTAGCAAATTTGTCGTATTCGTAGCGTAGCTTTACGTTCGGAAATTCATTACGACGAATTCTGGAATAGGGCTGATCATAAAGTTTTCCTGCTCTATGCAATGCGACACAAAGTTCAGCTTTCACTTGGAGCTATTGCTGCCGGCCAACACAAAATCATTCGGACAAAAATTTTGTGTGTCTTCCACGTTCGGGTCGGCGCTGTGTCGTATTATTAATATTGCCTAAAATAGTTGTTTTTTTTTTAAAAAGCTCGCCATTTAATCAGATTTTTTATTACTGTTCTTTAATTTGTTTTTTTTTTATTTACATAAATTTTTGTTTTATTCATTAATTTTCATTTAATACATTATGTTTATATTTTCTAATTTTATTTTTATTGTTTAACTTATTTTTTTATAAGCTCTTTACATTTTATTTATTTTTTATTTTTGATTAATTTTTATTGTGTTCATTTCTTTTTTAATGCATTTAGAAAAGTTTTAATTCTTATATATATATTTGTTATTTCTTTTATTTAACTTATTTTTTTAATTAAATTTTTCTTTTTTATTTATTTTTAATTGTAATTAATTTTTATTGTCTTTTTTATTTTTTGTTATTTATTTTTTATTTTTTTGTTTATTTTTTTATTTTACAAATTTTTTTATTTTTTTCAAAAATTTTGTTCTGTTAACTTTGTTTTTATTTTTTATTTATTTTTATAATTTTTTATTTTATTAATACGTTTTCATTAAGTACATCTTTACTGTTTGTATACCTATTTAGAATTTTTTTTTCTTAACTAAATTTTTTTATTACTTTTTTATTGTTTTCGTATTTTCAATTTATTTAAGGGCCCATTAAAGTTTTTTGGCGACCAAAAATCAATTTTTTTTACTTTTTCGGAATGTTTAACATCGTTAAAATATTCTCAGAAAGTTTAAGGTCAAATGAATAAAAATTACTGTAGTTATAAGCACAAACGTTCGAAGAAATATATACTTACCTTGCTAAGGTGAAAAGTGCTGCTTGAAACCGGTGGACACCATTGGCAAAACTATGCAAAGGATCGCTTCAAAATTGTATGCATTTGTTTAGCAAATGCAAATGGTACTTTTATTAGTACTATTTTTATTTTAGAGAAATACTTTTTTTATAACATAAAACAAATTAATTTTTTAGTCAAAAATCGGGTTTTCAAGTACCATTTTAGTAAAAATCTAAATTTTTAAAAAATCAAAAAGCTCAGCAGAACCGAAATTATTATTTGTTTTTTTTTTTATGAACAAGCTACGAAATATCTGTCCACCGCATATTTTAGGGGCTTCAGTAAACTACTGATGCCTGCTATAATAATTTATATTTGTTAACCAAAAATTCAAAACACTTTCTGCTAAAGTTATACATAACAGTTATAAAAAATTACCTTAAATAAACAGTAGCTTTAAAAAAAAAATTTAATTAAGGCTTTTTTCAGTTAAAAACTTTAATAGGTCCTTAATAAATTTTAATGTTTGTGTAACTAGTAATTTTTTTTATTAATTTTTTTTTTTGTTTAATTTTTAAAATTTTTTTATTTTTTATTTATTTATCAATAATTTTTTAACTTTCTTTGTCTTGTTTTTACGGTAAATTAAGTAAAAACCAATTTTTTATTTGTATGGCCACTTAAGGGTTAGTCAACAACTTGAGATATTTCTATTTAAAAAAGTTACACAGAGCAGGAAGCTCTATAATATCCGTATTATCAATACTGACTTTGAAATAGTTTTTTTTTTTTTTGAGTGAACGAATTTTTAATACCTGCCTTTTTTATTTGCCATTTGAACAATGTTATTGAATTAATTTGAATATCGTTAAAAAACTTTTTCCAGTAGAGCCCATTAAAAAGGGCGCTAGAGGGTTAAGATATTCTTCAAAAATATTTCTCATAAAATTTCGCTATAGCTCTGAGAACACAACATATATGTCAATTTCTTAACAAAAAGAGTTACTTCATTTCTGTTGGGACTTATTTCATTGTGAGTTTATTTATTTGGAGAGTTATTGCTTTGTAACAAATTTTAAGCAAAAAAATACATTTACTATAGGCTTTAACAAGGATATTTATTGGATTATTCTCTTTTGGATTCTTGAGATAAGCGCGAGTTAAGTGATTTTATTAGTCAAAGGATTTCCGAAAAGTATTTCAAGGAGAGATAAACTCAATAAAGATGCTATATTAAAGGGTTTTAAAAGCAAGAAAAAGTTAATTGGTTAAAAGTTAATTAGTAAAATAAATTGTGACCTAAGAAAAAAAGTGAGTTTTTAAATTTTTCACAAAAATTCTAGGCTTTTTGATCTATGATTTTCAATTCAAATTAAATAAATATATTTCATTATTTTCCTTCTTCGCTTAAGATATAAAAACTTCTTCAAAATCGTTCTTGAGTAGTTTAGGGCTTTATTTTCACAAAAATCATTTCAAAAGCTGTGTTTTTTTTTATATTTTCCATCACTGTTTATTATAATCAATATTTATTTAATACTAGAGCTAGCCAAGGTTATAAAACAGTCTATTATTTCGTGCGTTTTATTTGTTTTTACCAAAATTACTTTTGTTTTTCTTTTTTTTTTTAGTTTGCAAAATATGCAACATTTATATAAGGCAAACTATTTGGCACATTTAAGGCTTGTGCGTATATTTGCCATAGTGGCTAAGGTCACAACTTTTATATTGTTTTTAGGTTTTTCATTTCTTTACAAGAAAAGCATTATTTTTTATTGTTTTTTTTTTTGCGAAATAAATTGAAAAATTATGTTTTTAAACAGTACAACTAAACACAAAAGTTTTTGATTAAAAAATTCACAAAAAGTATTGTCAATTCTATGGCTTGTTTAGTGATAAAAAAATACTTAGTGTTAATTATTAATATATATATCAAAAACATTTTGAGCAAAATTCAATTATTAAAATATTAATCATAAGTCTGTAGATAATTAAAAAAGTGATGTTTAAATGTGATGTTGTTGTTTTCGTTTGATGCTGCCCTCTCGCTCTCACTCTAAGTTTTGTCTTGCGCTGGATCTGCTTTACTGTTAGTTGACGTTCCTTCCTTTTGCTTGAACTTGGTTGAGTATTTATAAAAGTCGGCCATTTCAAATGGCTTGGTTATCTCCTTGTATGGCTGGAAGGTGGCCTGCTGCACAATGGTCATATTTTTGGGTGATTCAATGCGTATTTCTGGCGAAAGAGCAGGCTTGTCGGCGGCTCCTGCTGCTGGTGGCAACAGTCGTGTACTCGCATTTTTGGGCGACATATAGTTATAGGCTACATCTCGGGGTGGCAACGGTGAGGGCGCTACTGCATTAAGAGCAATAGCATCGGGAAAATAGGTATTTACCGCTAAAGCATCCATGCTGTTCAAGTAAGAGGTGGATTGACTTAGTTTGGCATATTTGCCATCATCTTGCAGCAGACGCGTTGCCTTGCCACGTTGTGCTACGTTGTAGCGCTGAGCACCACTGGACATGGATTGCGATGAGAGACGCGTTCGTTCGCGCTGCGTATTGTGCTGTGGTGGCTTAGCTTGGTGAGGACGTGGCGGTTGATTCACTGGACTATTATTGTTTGTGCTGCGTATGACAGGACCATCTAGCGATGATTCCAACCACTGTTTCGGCTTTTGTTTCTTCTGTGTCTCGCTGCCAAATGAAGCTATGGATATTTCATCCAAGTGTTTGGGTATCACAGCAGCTGCAGCATAGAAATTGCCGGGTTGTACGCTGTCCAGCATGTCGGAGGAGTGCGTCTTCGATTGTATGTTCGATTGGGAGCGCCAGCGCAGATTGTTGCTGTTGTTGTTGATGTGCTCAATGGCGGCATCGATGTTGTTATTGCTATTGATCTGTGTCGCTTCCATGGTGGCGGCAAAAGAGGGCGACAACGAGATGGCATCAAAACTACGACTACTCACCACTAGATGCTGCTGTTGCTGCAGCTGTTGTGGCTTTTCATAGCCAACCAAATGCGCATGTGTCGTGGAGTTCGTTGTGGGCGATGCCAACGGCGAGATGTATTGCTTTATATTTTGACTGGATTTTATGAAGCCGCCATCGTTGTAGCTCTGATGCGTGGGCGACAAATAATATTTGTCGCATTGCACCATAACTGGTGTTTGCATTTGTGCCACGTGCGGCGGCTGCTGCTGTCGCATGGTCGCCACATTGGCTGAGTTGGCAGAGTACAAGGATATCGCATCTGTTGCCTGTGTTGGAAGCGTGGGCGAATGATAGGCCGTTATGAGCTGCTGACGTGGATGATAGTGTTGATGTTGCAGCACTTGACGTTGTTGCTGTTGATGCTGCAGCACCTGCTGCTGGGTGTATTGAAAATGCTGCTGCTCTGTCATTTGAGCGATGTAGTGTTGACGCAAATGCTGTGCCTGTTGTGACTGCGGCAGCGTATTCGCGGCATGCCAGTTGCTGATGTTGCCTGGAATTTGACGCTTTTTGTGCACCACTTTCAAGACACCACCACCAGCAGGCAGCTGTTGCGTTGCCACTTGCTGCTCCGATGGGTAGTTATCGTATTCCGAGCTGCGATTGGAAATTTCCGAATGTCGATTACTGTTGCTATTATTGTTGTTCAGGTTTTCCTTGGCCACCGCCGCCGCTGCCGGTTTGCGTCTAAGAATGGCGCTACCACCACCTGCTGCATCTTGTTTGCATTGCTGCAAAGTGCCAAAAATATCATTTAGGTTGAGATACTCATAGTTACCGTTGAGTATTTGAGTCTCTTGTTTTTGTAGCTGTTGCAGCAACCAACTTTTTTCGCTCAACAGCTTTTCCAGCTCTTGTTTGCGTTGCTCCAGCGTTTGTTTCTTGAGTTGAATTTGTGCGCTATCCAGGCTGGTGTTGGTGTTGGCATTGCTGACATTGTTGTTATTGTTGCTGGTGTTATTATTATTATTATTGTTGTTGTTGTTGTTATTTGTGTTGTTGGTGTTGTTATTATTTGTGGTATAACTGCTGGGAGAGTTTCGTCCTAGCGTGATGGACTTGCCAGAGCGGCTGCCATCGCCGTCGTCTTCAGCAGCGCCTGTGCTTAGGCTTGCCATGTGCTGTTTAACCTTGATCTTGGGCGGTTTGCAATGCATCGAGCGTGTTGATGTTGACACATAAATTTTTTTTGGTGCTGAAGAGTGGGTGAATTTAAGGCAGTAAATTTATGTTGCTCTGACCTTCTTCTTTGTTCAGAGTCTAAATTGAAAGTTTCCCATCATCCACTTTGGAGTTTTTTTCTTAATTTCTTTCCTTCTCAGTTGCTTCAGCTTCCTGGGCAGTTTACGGCTGGGCAGCTCTTTTTTAGCTCTTGCAAGGTTCCTCCTCACGCCTAGAAAGAACACAAGTAGTTGTTGTCATACAGGGTTTTCATGTGGTTTTTTTTTTTGTAGTTGAAGATGTTAGCAATACTTGTTTATGTTGAGAAAGCATTTTTTTTCTTATACTATTTATTTACAATAACCAACCATAACCATTTTGTGAACAATAAATGAATCCGAAAGTAATTTCTTCTTATTGTTTATTCATGCATATTTCATAAAATACTTTTAAACACAATTTTTACACAATTTTCCACACTTTGACTTTTGTGACAGTGCCAAAGGCACATTAGAAGAACATTAAGACGTTATTTAAGCATTTAAATATTTCATCTTGAAATGCACTTTACTTGCAAATTTTGAAAAAATTTTGCATGTAAATAATGCACTCTATATGCAAGAAAGTATAATTTATTTAGGTAAATTTTTACATTCTGCTTGTATTTAAATCTCATCAAAATGAGTTTTAATCTGTTATAATAAGCAAAAGTTAAAATTTACATTAAAAAACCTTCGCTCACAAGTAAATTTCTAAAAATGTTTGTAGATTTCAAATTTTGAATTATGTTTGATGTATGAAAATAAAAGACGTTTTTAAGAAATCACGTGAAAACCATACCAAATTTAAAAATTATAAATATATTGCAAAAATAACAATATGAAATTATATTAAAAATCGTGAAAGAATTCAGGTAGCATTAAACAGCATTGTTTAAAATTATGGCTAGTAAAAACGGTCATAATTATATTAACACTTTGTTTAAACGAAGCCTTAAACGCACGCTAGAAAAGTTAAAATAATGGTTGCTAGCGTGCCACTTTGTTAGGCTGCATTAAACATTCGTATTAGCCAAATGTTTGCCACTAGTGCAGGAAGTGCGAAACGCGGCTATCGATTAAATGTCTTAAAAGCATGCTAAACGCAATAGAAAAACTCAAATGCAAGCATAACAAGGAAGAGACCTCGAAAGATATTACAGTAAAATTTCATAAGCTGACAACAAGGAAGTTTTCTATTTTAACTCAGAAACCTGAAGAAAAAAATCTAATTGACACATTGTGTCACATGATTTTTACTGATTTTAAGCCAGATTCTTAAACTCTGCTCATGTTAGAGTATTTATCCAGTTGTTTTCTTAAAGTGGAATTGGGCATAACTTATGCTCTTATTATGATTTGCAATTTTATTTGCACTTCTGCAAGCATTATAAGGAATTACAGCCTTTTAAAGGTCTGAAAGGTACGTTACCTGATGGAACGTACCTGAGTTATTGTCTATGTTTTTTTCGCTATAAAAATACGACATTTTGCTTCGGCTCTCTGCTCCAAAACATCTTCACAGTGGCCTTAAAAACATCGAAGTAACAATTTGGACATTGCTGTGTCCATTTTCAATGATGGCTTTTCATCAGTTTTGAAATTGTTTACCACCATCATGGAAACAAAAATTGGAATAACTCGAAATGTTTGATTTAGGCTATTGAATGGCATATCTTTCTTGCATGTAAGGTTCACACAGATATTTTGTGTCAAACGGAAGTTAAAAAATGTTTATGGTAAAATTAGCCTTTTTCCTTTGCTACATCACGATTTTCTACTTTTTTGAAATTGGATACCTCCATAACGGATAATCATAATTCCACAGAAACCAAGACCACTTTTTTTAACGGCAAGATATGTTTTAAATGTTTTTCTCTGAGAAGACGCTCGAATTACTAAAAACGGTAATTTTGTCAACACTTTTAAAAACAATTTCTTAAAGTTTATTATATTTTTAAACGGCAAGATATGTTTTAAATGGTTTTTCTCTGAGAAGACGCACGAATTACCAAAAACGGTAATTTTGTCAACACTTTTCAAAACAATTTCTTAAAGTTTATTATATATACTTAATATATCGAACATTTTAAGGTTTGACAACTTTTGGCAACCTTCCTTTTCAAGAGGTTTTCGGCTCTAACCCTTATTTTAATGTATTTTTATATGCATTAATGCAACTACCACACCATTCTTCACTATTTTAGTACTATTTGTTACACAAATCATTACTAATGTTGTATATCATTTAAAGGCCATGAAGTCATCTTTTCAAAGCGCCTTTGCGGAAAGTAACACTGAAGAAAGTTTCGTTATAAAAGCATTTTTAGTGAAACAACCTCTAGAAAACACACATATATCTCATAAGTCCCCCCACATATATCTGCAGTCCCCCCACAATACTTCGAACCAATAACTACAAGAATTTCGAGTATTTTTAATAAAAAAAACTGGTATGTTTACCTGAAATATGTATAAATATAGCCTTTCAAAATAATTGCTGCAATAGTTATCTTGCAAAAATTCCCGATCGTTTTTCCAACAGTTGTTGTCTTCAAAATAAAATTATACATAATGTTTAGTTCAGGTATTATGCAAGACTATCAATACTGATGCCGTCGGTTGCCAGTCCGACAGTAAGTCGTTGCCACTGAATTTCTAAATCCTTCTTTCCAAGAAAAATCTGAGAGCAGTGAAAGGTTTTACAAAAGATTTAATTTTTTTCACATATATCTGAATAAGCATGCGAGATGGTTATATGATTTAAGCGATTTTGTAACATTTTTACCCTCACATACGTCTTAAGAAACAAAAGTACGGAAAAACTTCTTTCATTCGAATATGACGACCCTGGTCATATCGAATAAATCTTAAATCTAAAAATATTATTACCACTTTAATTACAAGTCATTAAACATCTTCAATGATGGCATATTTTAATTACTTTATATCTATCTATACTATTATATAAAATTTAAGTGAACATTTTAAGTTACGACTTTACTCCAAAAGTACTGGGCGGATTTTTATGAAAAAAATTTTTTAAATATAATATTTGTGCTACAGATTTATTTAGGGGTATTTTTCTTTCGAAATTTTAATAATAAGTTTATTTAATTAAGGTCAGAGCTGTAAAATCGGCATTCAAAGTCGGAATGCAAAGTTTATTTATAAATAAAATTTTTAATTCACATTCATTTTTAAAAAAATTATTGATTATTCATTTCAATTATTCATTTTCGTTATTCAGAGTAATGAATCAATTTTTTTATTCATTCGACTGCTATTCACAAAAAATGCAATTCACAAAGATTTTCGAATTTTCATTTATTCTGTTTTTATTCACTACTCATTTTTTATTCGTTATTCATATTTATTCGTTATTTATTATGAATAAATAATTAGTAACAAATTAATAATGAATAATGAATAAAAACTTAATAATGAATAACAAATGAATAATGAATGAAAATTGAATGATTAAAAAATGAATAATTAAAAAATGAATGATAAATAAAAATGAATTATGAATAACAAGTGAATAATGAATAAAAAATTAATAATGAATAAAAAATTATTAATGAATAATGAATGAAAAAAGAATGATTAAAAAATTAATAATTAAAAAATTAATGATGAATAAAAAATTAATAATGAATAACAAGTGATGAATAACAATAATGTATAACAAGTGATAATGAATAACAATGAATAAAGATGAGTAATGAATAAAAAATTAATAATGAATAACAAATGAATAATGAATAAAAAATGAATAATGAATAAAAAATTAATAATGAATAAAAAATTAATAATGAATAATGAATAAAAAATGAATGAATAAAAAATTAATAATGAACAACAAGTGAATAATGAATTAATATCGAATTTAAAATTAATAATGAATAACAAATATATAAAGAATAAAAATTAAAAACGAATAAAAAATTAATAATGAATAAAGAAAGAATAATTGAAAATTCTGAAAATCTTTGTGAATTGCATTCTTTTTGAATATCATTCAAATGAATAAGAAAGATGATTCATTATTCCGAATAACGAAAAAGAATAATTGAAATGAGTAATTAATCATTTTTTTAAAAATTAATGTGGATTAAAAGTTTTATTTATAAATCAATTTTGCATTCATTGAATGCATTCTTATTTCGTTATTCACTGATTGCCTTTTTTTTTTTAAAAAACAAATTGAATGCATTCTTTTACAGCTCTGATTAAGGTCCCTGTGGTAAATAGACACATGACGCAACCAATTATTTCTTATATATAATGTAGCTGCGGGGTCTCCGAAGTCTGTTTACAATTCTCAATTACATTTGTTCGGACATGGCCGCTAAACACTGATGACATTTACCTTACACAGTAAGCGACGATGAGAGTAGGTACGCACAAGATATGAGAAAAATATGATGCACAAAATTGGAGAGAACACAAATAAATTTAACTTAAATTCTCTCTACGCCAAATACACAACGAAAACGAAAGAGAACTTACCAAAAAGAAGCAAACAAATGCAAATGACGCCACAAATTATTTCCACAATAATTTTTACAATTTATTGAACGAATTTATTAACTTTTATCTAGCATTCAAAAGTTAATGTTTAATAATACTTTGTTATTTTATAAATAAACTTTTGTTCTAGTTTAAACAGAAAGATTAATAGTTTTCACAAACACAATTCACTGCAAAGCTTCCTGTTTGAAAACACGATGTTAATACACAGACGAATTAAGTTAAACTGTTGTTTTGACAATGAAAAGAAAATTATGTGAGCACAAACAAGATTTCGTTTCCGCTTACGTTCTGCATTACAATGTCATCACCGACAAATTTTTACAACCGGGGTTTTAAGTTTTCCCATTTGCCACGTATTGCAAAATTCGTTGTCTTTTGACGCACTTGTGTTACACTCCATTGTGGTAAACTCCATTTTGCTCTCTATTCATCTTTCTCTTCGTGCTCAGCTTTAGAGCCCGAACAGAACCAAAGCGGATGTCGGTTGTCGGATTCGCCGTGCAACAATATATTGTACATTAAATATATGCAGCCGCCAAAAATTAAACCGCAGTAGAAATGCGCGACGGGAAAACGCCAGAATAGAATCTATTCTAATTTTTCTCTGACGGCTGGTGGATCTCTCTGAGTGACTTAAATGTTGCCATATTTTTGCTAAAGATTGGGTACGTTCAGTGTTATTTTCTTAGTTTTTAATATGATCTGACATTCTGTTTTTGTGCCTGTGTTGCATTCATGTGAATTCAAAGCATAATATAAAATAATTTGTATCATTCCCAATATAAAATGCAACCGTTATCCGACAACCGCCACCGCTCCAATTCTGGACGGGTTATCAGCGGATTTCGCCGAGAGAGACCCGACATCCGCTTGTTTTGTTCGGGCTCTGAGTCTCGAGCAAGGCGAAAAGTGAGATACATATAAATGCAGAGCGGCGCTCCAAAACAAAACAAAAAATAACATTTTTTATTTCTTTGATATGTATTGTCTTAACCCAATAAGGACGATGATACTATATGGCATTCACGGTTGCCATCTCAAATTCCCACGAAAAACCTTTTCCTCACAATAACAAAAATTAATAACCACGAAAATGGTATAAAATTTACAAAAAATTCACATCGCAATTTTAAAAAACCATAAAAAATCCCACGGACATTTAAAATAACCACGAAAATACCATGCAAATAAAAAAAACACGAAAAATCCCATTTGAATTTTAAAAAACCACGATAAATCCAATTTGTATTAATAAAAATCACAAAAAATCTCTTCTATTAAAAATTACTACAGTAAATACCACGGACATAACAAATTGTCAAAAATTAAACAAAAAATTTAAAAAATTAAATAGAACAACTAGTATATTTCGTCGTCTGTGTTTTAATTAGTTTTTTAGTAATAAATAAAAATCAATAAAAAAATAAATGTTTAATCCACCTTAGACCTGTATAAAGTTTACAAAAAGAATTCTAAATTAGTTTTTAGCCTTTAAAAAGCAAATAACAATTACAAAATTCTTATCTTTTTAACAATTATTGCTCAGCACGCACCGCATCAAAAGCAACATTCTATTCGACTTAAAATTCGATAAGAATTTAACGTTCGATACTCATTGTTCGATAACCAGCGAAGATTACGTCGAAAGCAACTCGTAATAAGGGCCAATAACAAATCAATTTTAAGATATACCAATTTTGTATACTGATAAAAAAAATTCACTGAAACATATTTTCCCAATGCATGTAATTATGTCAAGAGTGAAAGAACTTCCCAGCAAACCAAAGTATTTAGATGAGTTAAGATGATTTGCACAATGAACAAATTATGAAAAATATACACTTTTATGTATATATTTATACATATTTTAAGTGAAAAATAAAAATATTTATTTAAAAAAAAACCACACTCAATTAAAAAATCCCATGGGAATTCCCATTTTCCACAGCAATTAAAAATAACCACAAATGGGATTTTCCCACAAAGGTGGCAACCGTGATGGCATCACTAAGTCGGATGTCGCAAAACTAACCGGATCACATAAAAATTAGTCAAAATCAACATTAGGTAAAAACTAGCCCATGGGTGAAAAAGTTGCCCCGTCTTTAAGGCGTTAAGGATTGATAAAAAAGAAACGGTGATGAAGTCGCGGACAAAAGTGGCCTGCTGGTTATTATATTTATCTCAATGTATATTATTTTTATATATAAAACAAAGTCGTGAAATGTGTTTATAATTTTATAACTCAAGAACGAAGCGTCCGATTTGCTTCTGGATTTTTGTTGTCTTTGTAATTATCAGGACAAGGTTTGTATAAAATTATATATTTCAAACACTTTTAGTCGTATAGACTAAAACATGGTAATTTAGTTTGTATGGTGATTATCGGAAACTGCACTAAAAATATGTTGCCACGCCCCTTTTTAACGCCCACAAATTAATTAAAATTCACATTTCAGATGGTTTTGGTTGTTTAATATTAAAATATGGTAAATTAGTTCGTATGGTTACTTTCAGCAAATGTAATAAAAATGGGCGTGGTCGCACTATGTTTACGACTTTTTTTCGGGGGATAAGCATGGAGTGAACCAAAGTGCGATGGGTATAAACTAAATTGGGCTCAAATTGAGCTCGATTTCTTTTAAGTTCGAGATGGTTTTAGGGAAAATTTTTCCCACGCACACCCCCTTTTACAGCCCACAAATTAACAAAAATGCTATATTTCGGACGTTTTTGGTCGTATTAGACTTAGGTTTTGTAATTTAGTTTATATGGATACGTTCGGCAACTATACTAAAAGTGGTGAAAATATAAAATATTTTTCTCCGAATAGATGAAAATTCGTATTTGGCAGTGAGGCGATCTGTGGGACAAAATCTGCCGGGGAATATTTTAAATATAAATGTAAACTATTTGCCCGATTAAGGTCATGTGTTTATGACGATATATTTGTTTTGTCGCGACAATGGTTCATAGCTATGCTACGATCCGCTTGGTGGCGATGTTGTGAAGTTATTGAATATTTAATTTAATAGTTATTTACACAATATGAGATAATAACTTTCACCCATATTTGTGGAAGACATGAAGGTGCATAACAACGTTTGCCAAGGCCTCTAGTTTTCATATAAATATAAATAACGTGATGCGAAAACAGCGTTTTTTGGAAAAAGTTTTTATAGTGAAAATTCTTAGGCGGCGATTTGATATTAAGGGTTAAATTTTTAGTCTTGAACGAACAATTTTCGTCATGCAAAATATTTCGAGTCTCGTAACGTTTTTGAGTAGCTGAGCAATATTTATTTAATTATATTAATTTTTTTTTTACTTTTCGCTTTTTAAAATTTTTTGCGATGTTTGTGTTGGAACCCCCAGAAGGGTGATAGATAGAGTGTAGGTGTGTACCATAGATCTGCAACGGATAGCTTTTTTGCGACTCTGAGTATATCCGACAAAAATAAGTACACAAACCTACTCACCCTAAGCGCACGCAACTCGACTCATATTCTCTTCTACGAAGCTAGAATGCGGCGGCTCAGATAAATATGAGTATCCTAAGTCATGAGTCGGATCGGGAAAGATCGGGTTTTTTCGGTTCATAAATACTTATGGTTGTTGTCGTCTTGCTGATACTTATCCTACTTGCCGAAATACTCACAATCGACACAAGTAGCCGAATCACTCGGCTCATCTGACACAGATATGAAAGAGAGCGCAGTAGAGCGCAGCAGTAAATAGTGAGCGAGTTTGATTTCGAAGATGCTGTCAAACTTTAAAATTTAGTTTAAAACTCTTAAAAAGACATATAATTAGGTGGCAACCCTATTATTTCAAAATTGTATAATTTTGAAATTCTGACGTGGGATTCGGATTCAGCGACCCATTTTTAGTATACCATTTTTTTTTTGCCAGCCCCGAATTCATAAAACTACAAAAAATAAAGGTGGCAACCCTATCCACCATCTTGAATTTTAAAATTCTGACTTTAGATTCGAAATCAGCGTCCCCTTAACACTAATAAATGACGTTTAAAACTCTTGAAAAGATATATTATTAGGTGGCAACCCTATTATTTCAAAATTTTATAATTTTGAAATTCTGACGACGGATTCGATGCAGCGACCCATTTTTGGAGTACCATTTTTTTTTTGCCAGCCCCGAATTCATAAAACTACAAAAAATAAAGGTGGCAATCCTATCCACCATCTTGAATTTTAAAATTCTGACTTTAGATTCGACACCAGCGACCCCTTAACACTAATAAATGACGTTTAAAACTCTTGAAAAGATATATAATTAGGTGGCAACCCTATTATTTCAAAATTTTATAATTTTGAAATTCTGACGACGGATTCGGATTCAGCGACCCATTTTTGGTGTACCATTTTTTTTTTGCCAGCCCCGAATTCATAAAACTACAAAAAATAAAGGTGGCAACCCTATCCACCATCTTGAATTTTAAAATTCTGACATTAGATTCGAAATCAGCGACCCCTTAACACTGATAAATAATGTTTAAAACTTTTAAAAATACATATTATTAGGTGGCAATACTGTGGTAAAAATTTAGGTGTCAACCCTAACCTCCATCTTTAATTTTAAAACTGAGACAATATATTCGAAATCAAATCCGTTGTCAGAATTTCAAAACTACAAGAATTCGCAAAAATAAAAAAAAATCTAGGTGGCAACTCTATCCGCCATCTTAAATTTTAAAGTTTGACAGCATCTTCGAAATCATATACAATCATGTACTTACAAAAAGTGCATAAGCAAAAAAAAAAACTGAATAGCGCTGAGAGACAGTACTCAGAGTACACTCAAAATACATTCGGATTGAGCGCCTTTGTAATAAACTGACTCAACGCACTCATTAAAAACGGCTCGAAGTGGATCGGATCACGCCGCTCTCGAATATGAGAATGCACTTATACCCGAAGAAATGCTAATGAGCCGAATGCCTATGAGTATTTTACACATATTATTAAGTATGGATAGAGTTGAGAACAGCACGACACTCGGGTATGATTTGAGTGTCCGAATTCTGTCGGATACTCATTGCAGTTCTCTGGTGTGTACGAGATAGTTTAGGAACATTTTTTGCCAGACCCTCTTTTTCTATATTTCGGACGGTTTTAATCGCATTAGAATGAAATTTGGTAATTTATTTCATATGCTTACTTTCGGACACTGTAGGATAAGATCAAAGGATAAGAGTGGAGTGAAGCAAAGTCCGCTAGGTATAACCTGCATTGAGCGCAAATTTTCCAGTCGATTTGTTTCGAGTACGAAATCATTTAATAAATAAGGTTTGACGCACCTCTTTT
Source organism: Dichetophora obliterata (assembly GCA_963920525.1). NCBI lineage: Eukaryota > Metazoa > Arthropoda > Insecta > Diptera > Sciomyzidae > Dichetophora > Dichetophora obliterata. The sequence continues at coordinate 29,199,665 of OY986438.1, forward strand.
ACCGCCAACAATTTCATTTATTTTCTATTTTTTGTGTTTTGAATGGGAACTTCCAGAAGGGTGGCAGAAAGAGCGTAGGTGTGTTTAGAAGTTTTACTTCTGTACTACCCTCCAGGAAAAATCGAAAGGCTTCCATCTAAAAAAGATAAAGAAACATTCCCACCGAATTTTTTGAAAGCTTAAGGTTAGTTTTGTATTTATGTTGTTTTCAAACCGCTTCCCTCTTGTAAAAGTTGAAAGACTTACATATGGAAGTAATGAATAAACATTCAACATCATATCTTTTGGATTTATATTGGTAGTTCTGAATTGATGTTGTTTCCAAACCGCTTCTTTAAGAATGCATGTGGAAGCTTTTACTTATTTTCAAGCAATGACAACAGAAAAAAATTAATATAATTGTTTCCTAGCCGCTTATTTGAGAATTCAAGTTTATTCTTTTTAAAAAAATATGTTGTTAGCGCGCTTGACTGTCGATCAGGGGTCCCGGGTTCGAATCCCGGCTGGGCATTTTCATAACAAGGGAGAGGAATGTTTCCACATTAATTTTCAGAACAGAGGAGAGGACTGCTTCCAATTCACTTTTTAAGACAGTGGAGAGGAATGTTTCCACTTGACGTTTTAACACAGCGGAGAGGAATATATCCCTCTAATGACATGCTATGTAAAAAAACCAATGTAATGTGCAACGAAGTTAAATACTACCTACATTCTATGGAATGTTTCCTGGTTACATCCGGGAATACTCACATTTCCTGGAAAGTATATACACGCTATACTGTGATTTTTTTTAAATTAGACTTTTTTTATTCTTTTTTTTAATATTTTATTGTACAAATCGTACGTAACGCCAGTTTGTAAATGTCCATATGGATATGTCTTTTTAAAATTCGGATTCTATGATTTTGTGAAATAATATTCTAAAGTTCATAAAATAAATAATCTAAGCTAATCGGTTTGATAAGTGTTAGAAAGGTTCTCTTGCGCTAACTTCGGCGTTGCTTCTGTAGAGCCGCTTTGTCAGTTTCTATTAGCCGTTTCCTCCGCTCCTGAACGTTCCATTTAGCAATGCAGCAAAAGTATTTTCTTACTAATTTTGTTTCCTCGTCGAAATTAATCGCGTAATTTTTAATTGAATCTAAGATATTTTGAATACATTTATTTGAGCGGCCTTTGTTATGTTGACACCTCGTATAAATTTCTTTGTAATAAGCCATGTCTTCGTTTCGTTTTGTCATGGAAAAAAATACGTTCTTAGTTGATGTTATTAAAAATGAATAGACATCATCAACTGGTCTGTTTAAATATATTTTTATAGTTGAATCCTTAGCCGAAACGAATGCTTCTTTATATAATTTACTTTGATAAAATGTTGTGCTTGTGTTGCAAAATCTGCCAACGCTGTGTACAACTAACCTAAACCAACGCTAAACTAAATTCTATGAATAATGTTGCCTAAAACAAATGAAAATGTTGGGTAATTTTTTTTATATCTTCATATTCGGTCTGATTTCTTTAAAATGTTAAGGAAAAATCTTAATAACAGCCAATGGATATTTTAAAATCCAACTATAAAAACAAATTATACTTTACTTTCCTGGGCATAAAGCGACTAGGTTGCCATGTAGTAAATTAATGAATTCAGCCTTTTATAGACCCATTTTTCTGGAATACATATTTTTTTAAAAATTTTAAAAAATGCGTCATCATAAGCCTAGGAATATGGTAATGGGGCGATTCGAATAAGAGTCTACTCAAATGCAATTCACTCGTTGCGAGTCAGATTTCTTAATACGACTGATGTTAATGTTATATGTGGAGATGCCTACTGCAACCTAGCAAAAGAACTATTGTACCTACTTCTCAAGGCTCCACTATGTTGGTGGATAACAGAATTTTATCCAGACCTAGTTCTCTTATGAGTTTGAGTATGTTTTTAGGTTTAAGGGATAAAATTTGCTCTAGACTCAGCTCATAGTTTCTCAAAGTTAGCTTACGTCAGCGAGTCACAGCGTCGAAGGTTGTAAGTAGGTGTATTGGAATCTCATCACAGCCACAGCTTCTTCACAGAAACGGTAGTTGCTATCGGTTTCGATGCCCAATTTCATGAGGTGATATTCAAGTTTGCAGTGTCCTGTAAAAAACGCCGTTAAAATTCTTAGATTTTGTTTGCCTAAGCTTATACACAATCTCGATCTACGAGTGCTTAAATCTCTGAGGAGCAATTTAGATTGTCTTAGCTTTGGGAGGCTCTTCCAAAGGTTTGATCGTTTGTGGCTCTCCTCCCTTCTATAATACGACTGATAGTAAAATAATGTTCATACAAAATTCTGTACGCAGCGAAAATTCTAATCATATGAAATTCCTTTAAAATAATTAAATATAATTACAATAATTGAGTGTTTTAATAACGAATATCAACCCTACGAATTATACTTAATACTTAATTAATTAAATATGTATTGTACTTTAATAAAATTATGTTTTTAAATGTTGTTAGGTTTTTATTGAAGCGACTAAGACTCACCTCTTTTCCAGCGTATGTTATTAATCGTATGCGAATTTGGGTGTTGCTGGAACAAAACGAGCTGATTAACAAGAACAAACGCAAAATTATCGCGTCATTGGCATCAATTTGGAAGCGATCAATTAACACTTTTTGGCAAACTCTTCACTCCGCTTTCGAAATGAAATTTCTCTTGTGATTTGAGCAGAATTTATAAATGTTTTATTTATTGCAGAATAGTTTTTTCTTTGTTTGGTTTAAATTGCTTATTTCATTGTTGAGTAGCGCAACTGACATCATGCGCTGCCTGAAAGAAACAAACAAAAATGTTTTGGGATAACATAGATGAAATCGGTGGAAGAACACAACAAATAGTAGTTGGCTCAAAAGTCAAAGAACAACAAATTTAACTGTTTTAGTTACCAAAAATTTTAGCAGCCCAAATAAAAGCAACAACAAAAAAGGCCAATAAACTACGTCGTTTACTCACTTCTGAGTGCACGCGACCATACAAGATGATGCCAAAACATTTGAGACTTTGGCAGCGTTTTTATGCTGACCAAGCAGCCGACGTCAACTTCTACAACGACGCAGCGCAGTTGCAGAGCAGATATTAATTTTTTATGGTTTTTTATTTCTGCTGCAAAGGAATCACAATTTCGTTTTCTACATTCAAGCACAAGACTCAAATTAAATATTTTAAGACAAAGAAAATGACGCACAATTTCACTTTGAATATCTTTTAAAGGTTTAATGTGTAATTTTTATTTATTTGTTATTTTCTTGTAAGTATTTAAATAACTTTGTGCTGCACTCGAAAATTTAAGCGAACATAAAACCAGACGAGAAAACACAGAAAAATTAGGAGGAAGCATAGAATGAGGGATTAAACAAAAGCAAAGCAGCTGCCGCAACGTACAAGAATGACAGTTGGATGCTTGGTAAGAGTTCGGAAAGTATTGTTTGCGCGGTATTTGCTGATGTAAAACTGCTTTGGTTTGTGTCTTGATTAAAAGTTATTTGTGCACGGTTGCAGTCAGATTCAATGATATTAAAAGTATAAAATTTCGTTCATGTTACATATAAAGGTATGAAAAGAGTATTGAAAGGAGATAAGTTAAAAATAATTTCAAATCTATACCAAAAAATTAGTAACGTTAAGAGAAATTTTTTTAATATTTACCCATTTTTTCATTTTAATTATAAAAAACGATATCATTAGAGTGCTATTTTAACTAACATTACAAAACCTAAAATTAATGTCATACTGGCTTACAAATAATTAGAATTGGTTTACGACTTAAATGCTACTATCCATTTTGTATGTAGAATCAGTCTCTTATTCCGAAAATTATGTTATTTATATATTTTTCTTATTTCCTTTTCAAGATATCACCCATTTTAGTTTTTTTGGAAAAAAATAGCAGGTAATTGCACTTAATAAGAGATTTCGCGCAAAATATAAATCCCACAACAACATTCTAAATTAAAGACAGTGACATTTTTATAATATACATAAACAAGTTTGTTTTGTTATAATTATTATTAATAATAAAAGACCTGTAGAATAAATTTTACCTATTAAAAAATTATAAAAAAATCAAGTGGCACTTAATTTAAAAATTAAAATATTTTGGCAATATATATCTTTTGTATGCAAAGCCCGTACCATAATATATTATTTTTCGTTTTTATATACAATAATAAAAAACTTAATTTTGTATTATTTTATTTAATTAATTTTAAGCAAGTGAAACTCGAAAAAAAAACAAATTATTTTCTACGACATGCTTTCGTAAAAGCAATTTAAGGGGAGGTTCTATTAGAATCGACGGAATTTTTTTGTTTTATTTTCATCTTTAGGGTCTTGCAGATATGTGGTCAAAAGGCTATTTCCCTATGTAATTTATTTTACGAGTCATAGCGTATATTTTATGAGTGCGTCGGCCGAAAAACAGGTTTAAGTGTTTTTCTCGAAACACCTTTTTTCCGCGCTGTACACAACTCCGCTTGAACGACTTGACCGATTTCGATGTTTGACGGCTCAAATTAAAGCTTTTTAAATTTAGGAGGCCTTCAGGAAGCGTTTTTTCCAAAAAAAATACATTATCATTATTTTTTAACGTTAAAGCAAAAGAAAAAGGATGGAAAACAGGAGTTTTTTTCAAAGGGCCACCATTTTTTTTAAAAAGGGTTTTATTAAAATCGGAAATCTACACGGCCCCCAAATTTCATCAGGGTTATTAATTTGTTTGGTTTTTTCGTGTCAGATTACTTGGCAGGGCTGTAGAGTGTACAGCACACATTGGCTATCGCCGCACACGGCTTTGATCAGCGAGACCTTCAGCCGCCATTTTAAATTATTATTCATCGAAAAAATTGTATTATATTCTTGAAATATACACAAATAAATGCCACAAAAGACTTTTTCAAAGACGATTTATGTTCGCTCAAAAAAATTATGATTTTCTGAGAAAATAGTATTATTTTACAGATGTGATTTTAAAACTCCAAAAACCGACATCAGTGTTCGTACAATTTTTAAAAATTAATGTCTTTAAAAAATACCACAGAATATTTTTTTAATATTTTATTTTATATTTGTAAAATACACCAACGAGAATTATTTTTACACATGTGTTTTTAAAACTAAAAAAAAGAAATTAAGTAATTTTTTATTTTTTAAATTGATGTGTATAAAATGCACCAATGAAACATCTTTTTACTCAATTGATTAAAGAAAAAAAAACAACTTCAGTATTTTTAAAATTTTTATTTGTACATCAAAGAAGTATTTTTTTTAATGCACGTGCTTAAAAAAAAAAACGATTTCAGTGTATTTTAAAATTAATTTGTATAAAATATACTAAAGCACATGTGTTTCTGAAACTCAAAAAAATCTATGCATAGCATTTAGAAATTTAAAAAAATCTATATACATATGCGCATTTTCACACTGGCGTTACGTACGATATGTACGAAGAAATATTAAAAAGAAAAATAATGAAAATGTTTAATTTTTAAAAAGGTTTTTATATTTGCGTAGCAATTAGGTAGTACTATATTAAGTAAAAACAATGATAATAATCGACCCTAAGGATTTTAATATATAAGCCAAAAAATATGTGCTGGTGAGTTAAGCTCGGTTTAATGACTATGCTTTTAACTCGTACTGAAAAACTGGCCCTTAGTAATTAAAAAACAAATTTAATATATTGTCCTTTCCTTGCCTCAACCATTTTTCATATTCTATAGCTAATGCCTTCCATTTTTACTAAAACAAAAAAGCTTACGAAACATTTACTAAACATTTACGAAAAAGAAAAACTACATTTGTGAAACAGCGCAGACGATTTTAGCATCATATATTTGTATTTGTATTTATTTATTCCAATTTTTATGCTAACAAGAACTTAATCTTATAAGTAAGCATAAAAGTCAAGTAACATTAGTACTAGTGGTTAATAAATTTATGCAGAAATTGCTTAAATTAATAAAATTAAAAAGTTTCTCTTAGATAATATCATCAAATAATAAGATTTTGGAATTTGGCATATTCTTATGCTTTAAAAATTTAATATCTGTAAAATACACCAACGAGAATTATTTTTACACATATGGTTGTAAAAAAAAAACGGATTCAGTCATTTTAAAATGTTTACATTCAGCCCTATCGGAAATAATTCTTACAGAACATTTTGGAAAATTCTAATGAAAATTTGTTTATCAACCGCTGATGAATATATTTGCATTAAAAATGTTCAAAATGTTCTTAAGCTTTATCTTAAAAATGAAAACTCCCTTTTAGATTCCGCTGAATATGTACAAAATATACCAACGAAGTGTTGTTTTTTTAAAACTAAAAAACGAATTCAGTGTATTTTCCAACTTTAACTATGTAATGTGTATAAAATATTATGGCAGTACGTTTTTTTCAAATTTTGAAAAATTAAATTTTTTCAAACGAAGTATTTTTACACACATGTTTTTTAAACTAAAATTTGAAAAATCCAATATAATGATAATTTTTTCTTAAAATAAAAAACTATTTTTTCAATACACCGAAATTTATATTATTTTATTTCGATAGATTTAACATTTACATTAACATGGGGAAAAATAGTACAAGTCAGGCCAAAAATTAATTTTACAAATAATGCACTTTAAGCCAATATTGTAACTTTAAAATATGAACAGTGGTAGATTGAGTTAAAAAAAGTAGTAGATGTAGGAAAAGAGTACTTAGTAGTTTGTTTTTTTATTAAATGATTTATATCATTATAGCATGAATATTATACACTATATGCTCTTCTTTTTTATAACATTCATTCAGTGTATTGCAACAATAATATAATAATTCTAATATGTATATTCCAAAAACGGTATTGTTTACACTTCCATGATGAGATTTTAAATCATTTTTTGAATATACGTTTTTTTTCAGTTTTTTTGATGATGAATTGCAGTGTCAATTCGATATATTGAAAATAAAAATCAACATCAAAATCATATATAAAAAAATTCTTTGTTTTATATTTGGTAAAATGGTAAACTCTTATAATGCAATTTTTGGACTGTGGGAATATTGCCCAAAGAAAATTTGCACAAAAAAATCACTTACAACTTCTCTATAGAAAATTCAATGTGCCACTTTTTTTGGCGAAATATCCTTTTTATTTTAGGACAATCTTTAATGTAATATGCTCTTGGCCAATATATAAGTTTTTGTTTTTAAACAGCTTTTGCTTTTTTTTTTTGTAATTTTTGGCGCTATTTATTGCTCAGTGGAAAGAATGCACAACGAAAATGTGGATTATTGCCATGAGCATTATTGCCACAAATTATCGTGGAAATAGCGCACACAGCCGTTGTGAATTAACACCACGCGCATTATGGCCATTAAATTTTCGTATAAGAAACATGGGACGTTCATTATTGCCACCAAATTTATGTATAAGGGGCATGGGATGAAAATTTGTTGGTAATAATGCGTGTGGCGTTAACTCGCAATAGCTGTGTGCATTATTACCATGAAAATAAGTAGCAATAATGCGTGTGGCGTTAATTCGCAACAGCTGTGTGCATTATTACCACGGAAATAAGTAGCAATAATGCCCCGAAAAGTGGTAGCAATTAAACACTTTTGGTGACAATAATGCACTTTTGGTGGCAATAATTCACATTTTTCAATTTTGCACTGTTTATTGACTTGTGGCAATAATTTTCCACTCCTTATTTTATGTTGTCAATATTTCTGAAAAGGTAATGATAACTCCTTAATTAATTAAATTGTGAAATTAGAAATTAAAAATAAATTTATTTTTGGCTTTTGCTTTATTTTTCAATTACTTTTTGGGTATTTTTTTTTTCATTTTTACTGGGTAAATTTTAGTTTTGGTTTTTGGTTCACTCTTCATTCGTTTCATCCTTTTTGTATCATTTTGCATTTGGGTGATTTATTAATTTTTTTTACTATATTTTTGATGGCGATATTTCTTAGCGCCAGCATTATTTACCTTCAAAGCTTCCAATATTACGTAAAAATTAATAAATTATAAATATTATGACTGAAATAAAATAGTGGTAGATTTTGATATATTACAAATAGTGGGGAATCAAAGTGGTAGAAGCCAAAAAGTCGAAAATAGTGGTAGGTAGATCTACCACAATTGTGGTAAAGTGACAACACTGCTTCGAACATTTCCTTGTACTGAAACTCGATTGATATGAGATTCTTTATTAAATGCCCTTTATTACTGTTGAGGCAACAAAATAAAAAAGTTTTTTTATTCAGTAATCAAAATATTTTGCTTGTTCCACAGACGTAGTTTTCATAAAATATTAATGATGACATTTTGTAATTTTAGCATTCTCTTGTGTTTCATAGTTCTAAAAATATATAATTTTTAAAAATGACTTTGTTATACATAACAATTTTTTCAAAAAATTAATTATTAAAAAATACATTTTTTTAGAATTATAAGACACAAAAAAATTTTTTTATATAATTAATTTTACAAAATGGTGGCACGTTCGCCTTTTCAAAATATATAAAATTCTTTTATTCTCAAAATTAGGTGTAAAATTCTCACACGTGCGAATTTATCGAAATGTTAAAAATTGTTAGAGTTATGAATTGACAGAATGCAAAATAAATTTTTTTTCAAACTTTAGGCAAGTTAAGCAGCTGCCACACACAAAGGACCTTTTTAAAAGATGTATTTTTGAAAGCATAAAGTATTAAAAAAATGCTATATTTAAAAGATATTATTTGTGCCTTAAAGCATATGTTAACATATGGTATATTTTGTGTTTTGTTGGTTAATTAAGTTAAGTTTAAATTAAGTTGGTTAATTTTTGGTAAGATTGAGGTGAATTTTTACTTAGTTCTGTCCTCGTGTAGTTCTAAAGATGTTTCTCGGCTTTTGACGGCACTCTGCCAAAGTCAGGGGTCTCGACAGTTTTTTAAGTTCCAGTGACAAACTTGAATTTTTCATCTGTCAAAAGGTCTGTCCTTGGGACCTCCACAAGTTTTTCCTTTAAATTATGCATGCCGTAGACGATCTTTACAATAGGGGTATTCTCTATGTCTAGGATATGCCTGTTGGAAATATAGAATAGGAAATATACAATCCATTCACCGCCACAACAACAAAATACAAGTAAAAATAACCGTGCACTATTTCCTATGTATACTACACTGAAACCCATGTATACGGCGATGCTATGAAGAATAGTTTATGAAATGCAACCCTGTGATTGTAATGAGAGAGAAGAGAATGAAAGCGCAGCCAAACAGAAGCTGAAATGAGCGTCAAGTGCAGCTCATTATAGAGGTATTTGAGCTGTTGATTTTACTATGCTACGCTTGTACAACAGGGCGCTCTCTATCCATTGGATATTTTAGTATAGGATTGTTACAATCCGTGCTCTCATGCAATTATGCTAGTCATAGAGAATACCCCTAATATTGTTGATGTACTTTTCTAGAGCAGAGATGTTAGTGGCTTTCTTACGACCTTTCATGTGATAGTCCGAGTCCTAAGGCATCATTAAATCATTACAATCATTAATATAATTTTAGTGTTTATTAAACTTTTGCCAGAACGTCTGCCGATAGTTTTTTTTTAAAGCTCGCACATTTAGTGTTTCCGCTTTATCTTTTTTTAATGAATTTTGTCGAATGATCATTGCGTTATTCTACGAATTTTTGTTATCTTATTATCTAGAGAAATTTTCTTTATACAAAAAAAAAAACTATTTTTGTGAGAGTGAACAGGCACCACCAAATGTTTTGGTACAGTTTATATTTATGTAATTTGTAAACTTTGTACATAATTTTTATGTCCTTAGAGAATTTTTAAAACCTGGTGTCAACCTGTCATTTTTGAGTGTCAACATGCACATGTTATCTACCAAATGTTTCGGTACAAGCTACGAGAGCAATTTGAGAAGTTAGTGATTTTTTTAATTTAGCGCGTAGTAACTTTAAATGCAACACTGATCCTGTCAACTAACATCTGTTAATAGACTACTCTCAAAATTTTAGCTCGCTGCGGCGTTTAGTTTGTGTTAGGCCAAAACACATAGAAAGCATGCATGCCTCAAGCATGTCAAAAATGTTGAAAATAAGCAAAAATGTTAAACAAAAAGTCGAGGAAATACATTGAATTTAATTTAAAATAATTCAAATAAATTCAATTATGTGTGTTAATATAGCTTTTTCAAGCTAAGTTAACTGATGCTTATGTCTGTTAAAGCTTTGATGCCTGCAAAAGTTAAAAGTTTATCAACTTCAGGCATGCCTCAAGCATCATGCTGTCATGCATGCTTTTTAGGGATGGGATAGTCAAATAAAAAAAAATAAATTTTCGACTTTTTATTTTTATTTTATATTTTTCAAGGAACGATTTTTTCGAAGTCGATTTTGTTGCCTTAATAATCGATTCAAATCGGTTTTCGACTTTTTCTATTATCTTTTACATCATTTTTATACACTGAGATTAAGAGAGTTCAAAATGTGCTAACCTCACGCAATTCAATGCATATTTATATATGAACATATTTTTTTATAAAACTTTTTTAGTATTTATTGTAATCTTTGTTTTATTAAAGTTTATTAATTAAAAAAAGATAAAAACAAATTAAGAGAAAACAAACATAAAACTAAATTAATCCTTTTTGACTAGATTTCAAGGAACACTTTCTACCAAAAATTAAAAGTGAATTGGAATAGATTTCACTTTATGACGATTATTAAATAATTTAAATTATGTTACGATATTATTTTTGTCAAAGCAGTCATTGATTTTTCTCATTTTATTACAGAGACAGTGCAAATGAGAATGACATCACAAAATCTGGTGAGAACTACGGTGAAAAAGTTACAGAACCGAGCTACAGATGTCCTCACCAACTGTGTGACTGATACAAAGACGTGTTTGGCGATGTTGAACAGAGATAAGAAGGATTTTTTCCCGTCGATTAGTAATCGTGGACGAAACATGGATCCATCACTACACACCAGAGACAAAGGAATAGTCGAAACAGTAGACTTCACCGACCGAACGTGCTACGAAGAAGGTGAAGACGGTGCTATCGGCCGGAATATATCGATTACCTTCCATCAAAAATAACGATCAATGGCGAATACTAGCAGCCGAATTGAACCGTTTCAACGACGATTTGAAGGAGAAACGTCCCCATTTGGCGATGAAAAAAGTGCTCTTCCATCAAAACAATGCGCGCGTTCACACATGCCCAGCTCCCTGGCAAAATTCCATGAATTCAAGTAGAATTGCTTCCTAATCCAGCATATTATTTCTGCTCCGTTTATTTTCTGCTTCCAAACCTGAAGAAATGGCTCAGCGGAAAGAGATTCACCACCAGAGAGGAGCTCATCACTGAAACAGAGGCTTATTTTGAGAACCATCCTAAAACATATTTTTCGGATGGGATCAAAAACTTGGAGGAACGTTGGACGAAGTGTATTTTTTTTAGACTGAACCAACGCTCAGGGGATGCCTCCTATAAATGCGTAAGCATTGTGTTGATTCGGAAGATGGATGATAGTTAGTTGGAGGGTAGATAGATGGAGTAGTGTTGGTGAAGATTTGTTTTAAATTTGCACAGCTCAAAACTGCCGGGAAACACAATCGCAGGGAGACTATTCCACAACTTAACCATGCGACTAACGAATTATTACGGTAATGCGAGGTTCTGCTGGGCATCGATGCAATGGTAAAGGGGTGGGCTTGGACAGCTGCCCGAGTGGACCTGGGAAACACACGAGCTGGTGGCGTCAGGCCATGTATCTCCCCTGAAAACTTCCCATGGTAATACCTATACAGAAGGCTTAGGCAACCAACATTACGACGATGCCCAAGAGAGTTGAGAGTTGAGAGAGGATGAAATACTTTCATCTCCTATCAAATATATCGCATGACGTTGAATTCGATCCAGAAGCTTCAAATAAGATCTTGAAGCCCCTGCACAAATGTGCGAATTGTACTCCATTTTCGGCCTAATATATGAGGTGTATATTATGCGAAGATTAGCTTAAGTGAAATATATTTTGCACTGTTTTAGAAAACCTAGGCACTTGCCCGCTTTTTTCTGCACATTGAAAATATGATCATTCCAACAACGATCAGATTAGATCGATATGCCCAGAACGTCGAGAGCGGCTGATTCCACAAGATCCACACCATTCATAATGAGAGGAGCTAAGGTGCAATCCACACGCTTGTGGGTTACCAGACAGCACTGGGTTTTGCTTGCACTGAACTCTACTCTATTAGCAAGACCCCACTCGGAGATTTTTTGTAGATCACTAAGGAGTGTGTCATTCATATTTTGCCTCTTTCTCTCAATCTCCATAGAGCTTGGGCGTTTTTTTAATGAATATGAATGACAAGTATCGAGCTAAAAGGAGACTATATTGAGAAATTAAACTTTTTGCCGTAAAAATCGTTCCTTGTTTCATTTTTCACGGAATATCAAACGGACCTCGTATATTTCTATAATTTTTAAATTTTGAACATAAATTTTAGGTATTAGGAGAATTTTCAAAAACTGGTGTGAAAAGCTATGTTACTAAAATGTAATATTTTTTTTTGTTATTTTGCATCGCTTCACTTTACTTTAAAAATTTATTTCGCTTAAATGATTTTTAATAAGCTTACAAAAATAAATTTTTACTTGGCAGTCAAAATAAAGCACATGACCTTAAATTAAGTCGCCCTCCTCAGATATAATAAACCACTTTTAATCTATTTGATTCTAAAATTTTGTATCTGCCACACCCACATCACCCACCTACCCACAAAACCCACTCAGTGACTAATCAATAATAATGAATTCAATCCAATTGTCAGCCCTTCTTTTTTGTGCCGCATTTTCTTAACCCTTCTTTTGCTGATTCCTAGATTATATCTACATAAGCGAGCTCATCAAAAATGTTGACTGTGAGACGGCAAGCGTCAGGCTTATCGCGTATAATTAACAGCATCCAATTGAAAACAGTGAAGCGTTTGGGGTAGAAAAGGGGTTTAAAAGGGAGAGCTATTAAAAGGTTCACCAGCTTTGAAGCTCTGTCAACTCTGACTTATGACTGTCTTTTTCCACATAATTTCAACAGTCATACAAAAGTTTAGGTTGATTTTTTTTTTTAATTAAGGATTGCATTTCAAAAAAGGTTACAAAAATTGTATTACTTCCCTCCCAACTTCCAAAACATAACTTCCATTAAATACGCTCTGCTGCGTAATACAAAAGTTTTTACTGTCATTTTTCAAACTGTCATGCTGACATTTGTGCATAAAGTCTGGCTATGTTTCTAAAAATGGCTACATTTTTTTTCGTTTCGGTTTTTTACTGTTTGCAATTTTAGCAAAAACCAGTTGCAGCAACCGAATAAATGTAAAATATATAATAAATGTTCATCGCGTGGATACAGTTGGCCATCAATTTAAAGCCCACGTGCAGCTACAGCCTCAATGTTAAGTGAAACAAACACCTTAGCCTTAAGAGTAACCCCCACCAGAGACGACCTTAAAAAAAGTACTCAATTCAATGCGTAGCAAAAACAAACAAAAGGGTGTGAAACGATGTAGACCGAATGAGTTTTTGAAACTTTTGGAGTTTGTTGCGTAGCAAAAAGCAGGGAATTCCTTATTTCCCCCAAGGACTAAGTTCTTGAATAATCTTGGTAAACTTATTTGCCGCAGTGATGCGGAAGCAGGGTGTTTTTTGGCGCAGTGTACACTAAATAAAATGCTGTATGAGTCATTCCGGGGTATTCCCCAATTTTGCCACAGCATCTGTTTTTTATTTTGGTTCTTTTTACCTTTGTTAAGTCGGTGTTTTTTCACGTTTACCAAATCGCTTTTTGCGCCCAAAACTTGAGGGTGTTTTTTGTATATATATTTTTTTTTGTTAGCCTCACTTAAGTTTGTCTTAAAAATAGCTGTCTTCCTGCATCGGACCCAGCACTTAAGCGACAAAACGTTGCAGGGTACTTTTATGCGTTTTTTAACTTGCTCTTGCCCCCACTCCTGCTTGCGTCCTGTCGCTTTGGCATATGTTTGAACAGGTTGTTCGAAAGCGGCTGTAAAAGATTTTATTTGTTTATTTAGTTATTCCGTTGACTCAACAAAACCATCGAAATTTTCATTAATTTAAAAACTACCCCTTGTTTCGTTTTGTTTTGGAATAAGGCAATTTTTGTAAAACTCCCTGGAGTCACATGCAGTGAGGAGATCGCTGTGTTAATTCATTTCATGTCGAGTCTTGGAATCCCTTGGCATTAGCGCTGCATAGTTTTGGGCTGCATTGCCATAGAATGCTATTTTCTTGAATTCCATTAAAGCTAAACCTTTGAGCGCGTATATTTTAAATGAGGGGGGTGGAAAATTTCGATATATGTATTTAATTTATTCGTAATGAAATTGCTTTACAAATGCATGCCGAATACGCAGTTAATTCGATTAATCCCCGAAAATATGCTATGATTTATGAATCAAGGATTATTCTGACATTTGCAGTGTCAACGTTTTGGGGGAAACTATGTGAATGGCGTCTTTAGCTTTTCCAAGAAAACCTTTTCTGGGCAGAAAGATTAAAAAGTTTTAAGTCGAAAGTTAAATGTTAATTAGTAGATACATGTTAAATGTTAATTGTTAAAATATTGAAATGGTTATATGTAAAATGTTAAATTTTTAATATTTGTTAGTTGTAAACATCTAAAAATGCAGTGTAAGCAACGCACTTAATTTAAAAGAAATTATTTTTTATGTTTTACTTTTCAATATTATGCAGTTAATAAAAAAGACCCTTATATGATAAAAAATAAAGATAATTTTCTTTAGTTCCCATTTTGTAGAGTAAATCACGATTATAGATATGACTCATTTCATGCAAGACAAGTCCCAACACAAAATTTAGTATTTTTCAGGAGAGCCTTATGATATTTTGAAATGTTATCACTACCATTAATTTTAAAGGTAGACTGAAAATTGTTAAGAGTATTTGTAGGTCTTTATATTTTCTGCCAAAAATATCATAAATTTTTCATTTTGCATAAATAGTGAATTTTCAAGCAATATTTTTGCAAGTGTCTTTTTTAGTTGTGACTTTATTATTACAAAAACTCATTTTAAGAAAATGTTGAATTTTGAATTGTGACGATTTTGCTACAATATGATAACATACTTTTGAGTTACAGAGATGTAGCGTTTTGAGTTGGTACTTTATTACTACAAAAAATATTGAGTTACTTGCTTACATTTTTGTTTAAAGAATGGTTTATGATATAAGTCCGTGTTGTTGAAAAATTATGCAGAAATTTAAAATAAATTTTGGTATCCATAAATAGAAATGAAACGTTATTGTTACAAAAAAGTGAAGAAATTTCTAAAAGTCAAATCGATACAAGTATCTGTACAAACGTCAATTAACAGCATATTTAACTCAAAAAATCCAAATTTTTAATTATAATGGTCTTGCAAGAAATGAGCGATGTATTAATGTTTTGTGGTGGAGATGCGTACAGCGACGTAAATGAGATCTATTATACCTCCTTCTCAAGGCTTTGCTGGGTTGGCGGATTACAGAATTTTATTTAGACCTAGTTCTCGGATGAATTTGAGAATGTTTTTAGGTTCAAGGGACGAAACTTGCTCTAGACTCAGCTCATAGTTTCCCAGTGCTAGTTTACGTCTACGAACCACAACGTCGCAGTTCGTAAGTAGGTGTATTGAAGTCTCCTCTGCTTCTTCACAGAAATAGCAATTACTATCGGTTTCGATGCCCAATTCATCTGGAGATATTTAAGTTTGCAGTGTCATGTAGGAACCCCGCTAGAATTTTTAGATTTGGTTTATCAAAGCTTATGCACGATTTTGCTCTCCGATTATTAAAATCTCTGAGGACCAATTTCGATTGTCTTAGCTTTGGGAGGCTTTTCCAAGAGTTTGAAATTTTGTGTCTCTCCTCCCTTCTTAGTTCTTCTTTTATAGAATGTGTGGCCAATCCAAAGAATGGTTCTGGTCCTATAAATTTTTTTGGCTGCAGCCTGTCATGCTAAGCCATCAGAGTCTTTGTTACCTTGTATTTCTTTGTGTCCTGGGACCCAGAGTACCGGTGTTATTCTTGCCTAGTTCCGTGAGTTTTGTTAGAGAATAATTCCCATGTTACTCTCGATGATATCTCACAGGAAACTAGTGCTTTAATTGCTGCTTGCCTGTCTGACGTCACAATTATATCCTGACCTTTGTATTTCCGGTCCAGGTTGAACCTAGGACTAGGCTAGGTTGCTAGCATATTCCTCACTGTGGATAGTTTGTTTCTTCCAGCCCATGCTACTGTACCATAGGTGTGGATGGGTCTCACCATCATGGTATGCATCCAGCGCAGAATTGTTTGGTTGCAACCCCAGTTTATAGAATATAGAATTAGAAAAACTTTTTGTCTGAGGCTGAAAAAGATTGTAAAGACGATGAGTGTGAATCACTGGAGCAAAAACTTTGCAAAGTTTTAGAAGAATTTGCAGCATCGGGAAATCAGCTATGTATTTAAAAATTGTCAGATATTCTGACTTAGGAAATAATTTTGTTTTGTGGTGAAGGCAATCGATTATCATACAACTATTTCTGCAACTAGCATAGAATCAGAACGGTGCTTTTCATCAGCGGGTTATATTTGTAATAATATCCGAACAAAACTGTTTAATGTAAAATAAGAGGCGTTGATCAGCTCAATGTATTACTTTAAAAATAATTAAAACAAAAAATGTATTTTTGTAAAGTCTTTTCCAACCTTAATTTGCCTTAAACACGAAAAACATGAAAAAAACGTTTAATATTTATTATACCTTGTTATAATACCTATTATAATACCTTGTATTTTTAACTGTATTTTTTTTATATTTTTTGTTTTTGTAATTAATACAATTTGCTAGTCATTAATATTATTTAATTTTTTGTGTTAATTAACAATAAAGGTATTCACAATGTGTGGTATCGCGGTATTGTGGTTTTTTGCCATAGTTAAAAACCACAATTATGAGCACCCTTTAAAGTATAATATGTGGTTACCCTGCAGTGTAAGACTAATCATCAGTAAAAAATGATTAGTCTTTATACTTACTTACTTAGTTGGCGCTACAACCGTATGTCGGTCTTGGCCTCATCTAAGAATTTGCGCCAGCCATTTCTGTCTTTCGCTTGCTGGCGCCAGTTGGAAATTCCAAGCTTCGTCAGGTTGTCCTCTACTTGGTCTTTCCAACGAAGATGCGGTCGTCCTCTTCTGCGTTGACCGCCGCTGGGTACCGAATCGAATGTTTTCTTCACTGGAGCATCGTCTTTCATGCGCTGAACATGACCAAGCCAGTGAAGCCGCTCGATTTTAATGCGCTTGACTATGTCGATGTCAGCGTACAGCTCATACAGTTCATCATTCGAATTCGGAACTCGCCATTGACGCAGATTGGTCCGTAGATCTTACGAAGAATCTTTCTCTCGAATGCTCCTAAAGTCTTTTCATCTGAACTGCTCAGCATCCAGGTTTGTGATGCATAAAGTAGGACGGGCATGATGAGTGATTTATCGATCGTGATTTTCGTTCGTCGAGAGAGGGCTCTGCTTCTCAATTGTCTACTGACCCCAAAGTAACACCTGTTGGCAAGAGTTATTTTTCGTTTGATCTCAATACTGATGTCGTTGGTTGAGTTTATGCTGGATCCCAAATAAACGAAGTCCTTCACAGCTTCGAAGGAGGTATTGTCAACTGAAACGTGGGATCCAAGACGCTGGGACTGTTTGTTTGTTGACACTAAGTATTTCGTCTTATCTGCATTCACTGCCAGACCCATTCGACTTGACTCTCTTTCTAATCTGGAAAATGCTGCACTGACTTCGCGCGTATTATGGCCGATGATATTGATGTCATCAGCATACGCAAGCAACATAACACTCTTGTAGAATATTGTGCCACTACGTCTCAGATCAGCAGCTTGGATGATCTTTTCCATCATTAGGTTGAAAAAGTCGCACAATGAGGAATCACCTTGTCTGAAACCTCGTTTGGTAATAAATGGTGGGGAGCGGTCCTTCCCAATTTTAACTGCGCTGCTGGTGTTGCTCAGTGTCATCCTGCAAAGTCGTATTAGTTTTGCAGGAATACCAAATTCAGACATGGTGGAGTACAGATGCTTCCTTATTGGGCTGTCGAAGGCGGCTTTGTAGTCGACAAAAAGACTTTCCAGGTCTGAAGCCACACTGATAAGGTCCGATCAGTTCGTTTACAATGGGCTTCAATCTTTCACATAAAACACTCGACAGGACCTTATATGCGATATTAAGAAGGCTTATCCCACGGTAATTGGCACATATAGTGGGATCACCTTTCTTGTGGATTGGGCAGAGCACACTGAGATTCCAATCGTTTGGAATGCATTCTTCCGACCATATTCTGCATAGAAGCTCGTGAATGCATTTAAGTAAAGCTTCGCCTCCGTTCTTAAACAGCTCAGCAGGTAAGCCATCAGCTCCCGCGGCTTTGTTATTTTTAAGCCGAGCTATAGCTGTTAGAACTTCATCATAGTCAGGCAGCGGAATTTCAACGCTGTCATCCGAAATTGGGGTTTCCGGAATATCATCTCTATTGGCGGGATTGTTGTCAGCGTCGCCATTTAGAAGCTTAGAGAAGTGTTCCCTCCATAACGTCAGTGTACTCTGGACATCTGTCACTAGATTCCCGTTTTCATCCTTGCAGGAAGAGGCCCCGGTTTTAAAACCATCGGCAAGGCGTCTTATTTTTTCGAAAAATTTTCGAGCCTCATTCCTGTCTACCATTTTCGCAATTAGAAAATAACTGGCAACCGATCAATTGTTTTTGGAACTTTAAAAACCACGTTCGTTAAACATATCATTGGGCTACTTAAAATTACGTCACTTTTGGTTTTAAAGAGAATTCATGTTAAACAACAAAAAATCTAAAAACCACTCGGTAAAGTGTGGTATCAATACCACGGGGTTTTTTAACTACACTGAAATTAACGCAATTGTGAATGCCCTTAATATGTTTTGTTTTATTTTGTTGCTTTATAAATGAATTAATTTACATTTTTTTGTTTGAAGTAATAAATAATAAAAAATTGTATTAAAAACTTTTTGAATTATTTACTTCTTAAAGTTTTCAATCCCGAACTAATTCTGGGATTGGGATTTTCAATCCCAATAATCCCGGGATCAAGAAGAGCTTCCGGGATTGAACTCCATAGTTCCTACATACTATGAGTTCGCGCGTTGCTTTGTTTATAGTTTCCTAAGCATGTCTTCTTCAGAGAAGTTTTGAATGTAGTGTGAGTCCTAGCTGCTTTACTTCTCCTTTGAAGGGAATTTTTGTGCCATCCATTCGCATAGTTCGGTGATGTGGCAGGCTTTTTTTGTTAGTAAAATGTACTATGGTAATTTTTGCTAGGTTGAAATTTAATACCACTGTATTGCACCATCCTTTTGTTACTGGCAGTCCTCTATGTATCAAGTTACAGAGTGTATACTCGAACTAACCTCTCGTTATTAACCCTAGAAAGATAATCATTTTGTGATGTAAGTCAAATTGTAACTCAAATTGACGCGTGAGTTTTAACTAGCTACAACATCAAGCCTTATTTATTGATTTGAACAAACCCAACATTTTTATATGTGTTCACATAGGTATAATAATAAATATCACAATTTATGTGTTTATATTTATTTATTCATTAAAAAATAACAAAAACTTCAAACCTCTTCTATAAGTAAGAAAAATAATTCGTACACGCATGCGTAAATTTGACGCATATTATCTTTCTAGGGTTAAGGCGATGTCGTCTGCGTAACCCTGACATTTTATGCCATTCTCGGTTAGCTTCGATTAAAGTTCGTCCACAATAAGACTCCACAACAGTGGGGAAAGAGCTCCGTCTTGTGGGCAGCCGTTTGTTTTAATTCTTATCGTGGTGGGGCCCAATTTGTTTATCCAGTTCTAGTACTAAGTATTTGGCATATCCATCTGCTGAGCATATCATTTACTCCTTTTTTGTTTAGTGACTTTCTCACAGCCTCGTAAGAAGTGTTGTCAAGCTGTTGTAAGAGCTGACTGGATGTTAGCAGGTATAGGACAGATTCTGTGGACCTTCCCGCCCTATATGCGTGCTGGCATGGGTGTATTGGCACTTTCTCCAGAATCTCAATACTTATATAATTATCTATTACCTTTCCATTGTTTTAAAAGGAAATAAGGTGAGACTAATGGGTCTAAAAGACTTTGGCAGTGTAGTCTTTTTTTCCTACTTTTGGTATGAAGGTGACTGTGGCCTTTCTCCATTTCCTGGGAATTTTTTTATGTGAGAAGAGTATAAAAGTAATTAGAATTTTAAAAACTAAAATTTATTCTAATGATGTCATCTTATCTGTGAACTTTAAAATTAAAAAGTTAAGTTTTTAGGGAGTGTTTTAAAAGAATTAAAAATTAGCCAAAAATGCATTTGAAGTATAATTCACATGTAAAATTATCCTAAGGAATTCTTCCAATGATCTGATATTGTCAGGGGCGTAACTAGCGGGGTATAAGGGGTAGACTACCCTCCTTACTTTTTTAGTGTCGGCCTAATTCTTATTTTTTACAAAAATTTTTTAAAATATTGATTTTTATAAACAACGCATCAAAGCCAGTCGTACCTTTTATTGGCATTTTCATAACAAAAACCCAAAACTATCTTCAGTCGGCCAATTCACTTTAAGTCGTACTTTAAACAAACTTCACTCGGCTAACTCACTTCAGTCGTACCTTAAACGAACTTCAGTCGGCCAACTCATTTTAAGTCGTATCAGCGTTGAATTGTTGTAAACGAATGCAGAGTTCCTTTGTGACAAAATGCAGAAAAAGTTCAGAAAAGTAGTATAAATTTTGTGAAAAAAGTACAGAAATAGTAATGCATAGTAATGTAAAGGAGAGCAGCGGACCAACTGGAAAAAATGGATCATTTTTAGTCCAATTGTACAACCGTGTCCTTGACCAAAAATAAAAACCGAAAATTATATTTTTATTTGAACAAAAAAATATTAATGATTTTTATTTAAGATTTCAAAGATAAAATCAGATTTTTATTTTTATATCTGAGCAAAAACTTGAAAATCATAAAATATTGATTAATGCTTAAGTTTTTGGATATAGCTTAATGATAACAGTCCCTGATACAAATACCATGTCAAAAAAATGAAAAAATAAGAGGAATAAAACAAGCCCAAACGAACATAGGTTTGCTCAGTCGCCACACATATTTCCCTTTTTAAAACATAATTAATACATTTTTGTAGAACTTTCTGAGATTGAAATTTTTATCTAGAAATACCCAACATTTGTAATAAAAAATTTAATGATCGAAATCGGCCAACATATTTAAAGAAATTTTCTTAGCTCAAGAACTCTCATGTAAAATCATTAATATAATAGACTTAAACATTTTAATTAAAATACAATTATAATAAATAAATAAATAATGAATTTAAAGGATTTAGTCAAACCCTTGAAAAAAGGTCCGTTTGAACTTTTAAACTTTAAATGGCAAAAAGAACACAATTTTTAAGTCTTCATTCAAATTTCATTTATGTCATTTGTTGATATTCTAAACGAAGTTTCATAAGCGAAAATTGACAAAAGGACTCGAAATGCTGCATATTCGCCATCAAACCAACTCATTTCAGTGGACTTTATTATAAGTCTTGTTTTTATGAAAAATGTTTAAGTAAATATGAAACTCCTGACTGAATCTCTTGAAGCCATTGAACTGAATATTTTAGATGCTATGAAATTTATTTCTTGTATCCTTAAATCATTAGAAAAAATAAATTCGGACTCTGAAGGTACGGATAACCTAATTAATAGTCCTGTCGCATTGTTAAAATCTTTTAATGTTGATGCTGAAAAGGAATTCTCAATTCGCCAACGCCGTCGTCTTGCGCCGAAACGTTCGGATGATAACAATGCCAACGCAGCTTATTTTTCGATGAACTGTTTTTATAGAAGAGAATTTAAACTTGTATTGGATAAGATAACCTCACTGATGCGAGATAAATTAAGCAGTTGCTTAGAAACAATAAAGCCTCTGTATGAACTCTTTAATTCAATTCTATCTTCTACTAACTTGACCCAAAAGCGAATTCTAGAATCAATAAAATTGTTACCAAAAAATTGTTTGTTGGATTCACTTCAATTGAAAGCGGAATTTGAAGTATTCAATGATCTGTGCGAAGGCGTAGAAACTCTATCGAGTACAGCTAACGTTTCAGAATGCAATAAAAAAATCTCTTCCTGCAGTTAACAAAATGTCGCGTGGGCTGTGCACAGTGCCTGTTACTGTTTCAGGAAATGAGAGAATGTTCAGCAAATTAAAATTAGTTAAAAATTATTTAAGAACCACGCAAAGTGGCTCACGTCTTAATGACTTATTAATACTTTCAAGAATTAATATTTAAATGTTATACTTAAAAATTATGTTTGTATTTTTTATTTAAAACACTATTTTTTTAATTAATTTAAGAAATAAAAACCTGAAATATTAAGAAAATTGAAAGCCCTGTTTCTTTTTTAACACATATAAACTATGAATTTTTAAAACAAAAACGAAAATAAATTTTTAAATGCTGATTCGATAATGTTGAAATACTTTTATTTTATTTTCTTTGATAGAGGGAACGATATGAAAACTGCCTTTAAGGGATCTTCTTCACTTGAAAAAGATCGAAAGATTGAAAAGTGTTACTATATGTGGGTTAAAAATTGCAGGATTTCTTAAAACGGTACCAAAGATTAACGAAAAATTCCGTTTGAGCTGAAACTGTTTGCATTAAATTTATTATTGTAAAATCTCTAAGATTATTACCTACAATCATCTATCAAAACCTAAAACTCGAAATTTTAGAGCGTTAGAAATGTAAAAAATTAGGGTAATTTTTCAATTTTTGTTTTGAAAATGGCGCCAAAAACAGGTATGAGGTTTAGTTGGCTGATTATACGTAATCTTATAGTTTCAAATATTATCGTTTAGATGAACTAAAAAATTTTCAGATGTAAAAGCTGAGAAATCGGATTCGAAAACTGATGTCCAAGTTGCGAAAAGCTTAAGAGAGCAGATAAAAGGCCAAACCAAAAAAATTCAAAACATAATTTATTAACTATATGTATTTTGATGTACACAAGTTTTTTTTTCATCATTAAAAAAGTTTTAAGCAAAAATAATTACAATGTGTTTTTCGTAGCCGTTCAAATGAAAAAGACCCTTTAAGATTTATTTATATTGATCGAAAGGATGAGTAACTTTATATAATTCAACTATGTTGTATTTAAAAAAAAGTCGGAACTTAAGGGTATCCAGTCGGCCGAAATACATTGATACCCTCCCAATCAAATTGGCCTCGGTACGCTCCTGGATATTGTGTGTGCATTAATTAATTGTATTTATCACATAGGTATTGGCAACTTCCTTTTTTGCAAATGTGGCAACACTGGGTAATTTTCTTATGTTGTAAAGGTTTAAAAATGTAGTAACACGAGCGAAATGTTAAATAAAGAATTAAATAAAGAGTTATTTTTTTTATTATGTTGATTTTGTATGATTAAAATACGTATGAATAAATATTTTGTATGATCTAAATGTTTGATAGTCATTTAGAAAAAACTTTAATTTTTTTTTATTGTCATTATAATACAGTTATCAGTATCAAAAGTAAAATGATAAACATATACATATTTAGAGCTTTCCAAGTTATTACACTTTTTGTCAAAGGCCCCTTTTCTTTAGATCCCGTCTTGTAAGTAGTGTAAATCACGAAAAAACATTTGCCTTAATTTTTTATGAGAAGAGTATAGAACTACAGAAACTATAATTTATTCTAATAATTTCATCTTATATGACAATTTTCACATAAAAAAAATTGGCAGAAAACCCAGACAGTTAAAAAACATTTAATTTTTAGTAAGCCAAAAAAAGTCATTTATACATTTTACATTTGACTTTTATATTTTGTTGCAAGAAGAAGTATTTACTTAAGAAACTATAATATATTCGAATGATGTCATCATATCTAACAACTTTAAAAATAAAAAGTTCAGACAACAAAATAGAGTTTTATGAGTGCTACAAAACATACAATCTTTCGTTAATCCAAAAAAGACATTTGTAGGGCAAGTCACCCATGGAATTAGCAGGAATTCAAATTTTTCTTAAATTTTTATTAAAAGAACTGTAAGAGCTGGTTATTTTTTAATGAAAAAAGCCTTATTTAATAAAAGTATTTGATTAACCGTTACTTCTCAACGCATCTTAACCCAACACATTTGCTGTTTTCCAACCCAAATGTCTGTGCCAAAAACAAACAAAAAAACACCACACAACAGAAACAAACATCAACAAATTTAAGCTTATACTAGGCTCGATATAAAATCCTCATCAGACACAGCAACAACAACAATAACGACAGCAACTTGAAACACTCAAGACTGAAAAAACATTTTTTATGCATGATGATTTTACGCTTATTGCCCGAAAATACGAGTACAACATTGATGTAAAACAACAACAACATCAACCCAAATAACCATGATCATGACAACAAAATATCTAAACATGAGCTAAAATCATGTTCTAACCCACTGGAATTTCCTTTATTCATGCTATAAAATAAGCAACACAAAAAGCAAAACAAAAAAACAAAAAAAGCAAATAATAGCATCCTTTTGTATAGAGCTCCACCTTCTAAAAGAGGGGATGATTTGAAAAATGGCATACCTTTCTTTGAGTACGTTTCTATCCACAAACATTGAGCTGTCAACATCCGACGAACGACCTTGTATCTATGTGTCTTAAACATAACACAAACAACAGCAAAGCCCATGAAATGTTGTCAAATTTTGTGCAATTTTTATGTTTTTGGATCCATTGCCCCATTATAGCCAACTCAACTTACGCACGCACCCACGCCTACCCTTGATTACGTGTCACAAGTCTGAAGCTTTGGAAAATACGTGTGTGTGCTGCCTCAAAGAGGGGAGTTAAAGTGAAGGCAAACATTTTTGTGTGGGGGCTAAACGTTGGCAGCAACAGACAGACACAAAAGTTATCAGCTGATTTGCTGAAAAACATGTCCTTTATGCCATTTTTTAGTCCGTCTGACGCAGCTTTTAAGAGCTAATTTTTGCCTCCAGTCTTTTTTCTCCCCTTTTGCCCCAACGCCACAGCAACAGTGTTGTATACTTGACAGCAAATAATGGGTATTGTTGTTGAGTGCAGGCTTTGTAGTCATGTTGTTGTTTCTATTTTGTAGTTGTTGTGTGTAAAATGAGTACTTTTCCCGCTTTTCAAGGTAATTAAGTGTTGCTTCTCTTTGTGTGCGCTTTTTTCCCGCTTGCTGCCGGAAGCTTTGTGGTTTATTTTTTTCGTTTTCTATTGTAATGTAACAGTAATGTGTGGTAAAAAAAATATCGCTTATCATTTTCCTGCCACGAGGACGATTTCCTTTCATCCTTCCTTCCTTGTCTTACTTGTGTCATGATTTATCTTGTCAAAAACTAAGAACACTTCGGAAGTTCTCTACTTTTAGGCGCATGAGAGTAGGAGCTCGAAAAGCTTGCACCTGCTGGAAGACTTTGATAAAGTTGAGCTGCTGCTTGCAGCATTTAATTTAAGCTTGATGAGCTCAGATTGCAGCTGTGGCAGCTTCAAGTGTGTCAGGTTTGATTTGTTTTGTACTTCCCTTTAATAAGCGGAACTTGGCGTGTCAAACGGGTCATAAGTAAACAGCTTATAGTGTCTAAGAAGATTTTAGAGATTTTTATACAAGCTTTTAACTCTTTTCGCTTAAAAACTTTAATTAAAAATATATGGTATCAAAAGTAGAGTAAAGTTGAAAATTTTTAAATCAAAAACCTCATTTTATTCCAAAAATGGGTTATTGTTAGCATAAAGTTGTCTGATTTTCAATCTGAAAACAGAAAATCTTGTTTAAAAGTTGATAATTTTTGAATTTATGTTGGAAAACTACATGTTTAGAAATGATTTGTGATTAATATATTATAAATTTTCAGGAGAGCCAAAAAAACTGTTGACCCTACTAAAAACCAATTAATTCTGAAATATTAAAAATCGATATTTGGTTCAAATAAGACTAATTTTTGAATAAAAAATCGGAAAAAGCGTGCTGCCGTGGATGCATCTAAAAAAAGAATTCTAGAACAGATTTCCTTTGTGAATTGCATCATAAAAAAGAAAAATTTATGCAGTAATTCAATAACAAAAAGAATGATTACGATAAAAGTAATCGTAATTAAAATTCTGCTGTTTTACAATTACTGTAATCGTAACTAAAAAACTTTTGATTACGACTACAGTAATTGTAATTTTTTAATAATTACGATTACTGTAATTGTAATTAAAAAAATTTCGATTATGACACGGTACATTACATTACAGTAATCGAAATCTTTATTTTTTTAAGATTACGATTATAGTTTGTAATTGAAATTGTAATTTATATGTAATTTATATGTATCGATTTTTTAAGAAAAATGGTTTTTACTAAGTATCTTTTAAGAAACCTGGCTATATTTTTCTTAGTGTATAAGCTATATTTATGGTTATGATATTATGTAAAAGATAGTATATAAAGCTTTCACATAAATTTAAAGAAATAAAATCCGTTTGTATGTAAAAGTAAAATATTTGCTTGCATAAAACGGTTATTTTCTCAAAAATTACCGTTACTACTATGTATTATGGAAAATAAATTATTGAAGCTTAAAAATTTATCATTTTGTATATAACATATATAGATGTTTGTTTTTATGTTTTATGGTTTTTTTTTTGTGATGAAATGATTTGCTCTTAATGATTGAACTTAGAAAAGTTGTTTTTTCATGCATATTTACCTAAGTTATTTTGCTTTTCTTATAAAGAATATTTTATTCTGCACAAACGAAAGGTAAATGTTTAAGCTTTAAGAATACAATATATTTTTAGTACCTTAATGACGCAAATTTAGTAGAAAATAACGGTTCTGTCAATTAAAAAATTCAAATATGATGTAAATTTGCTTATAAAATTTAAAAAATTCTTGCAATGAAATTTGTGTTGCAATTCATTAAGGGTTTTCATGCAAATGGGCAATACCCTTATAAATGGTATAAACCTTATAAGTTTATCAGCCTTATAAATGAACTGTCAAAATTCGTATGAAAAAGCTTTTGCACAAACCAGATAAATTTGCTCTTCGATTTAGGTGAGCAAACGAGGTGGCAAACTTATATGATCAATCAGCTGTTTTCTTTTTTGAAGGAAAAGTTATAATTTGAGCAAAACTAATAAAGATTTAATTCTAAAAATTTCAGAAAACAAGCAAACAATCCGCAAAGCGTCCCTGTTTAAATGGAACGAATCGCTGGCAGATCGCACAGCTGACTTATATGCTGCAAATGCACAATCGACTTTAAGGGCTGTTCATACAACCTGTCTGATAAAAATAACTAATTGCCCAAATTAGAAGCCTGCCACTTTGCATGAAAACCCTTATTAAAAAGGTCATTGAATTAACTTTCAAATGACATGTCAGTTTTTTAGATCTATAAGATAATGTCAAAGATATAGATATTTTTTTGAACAGATCAGAAAAAATTAAAAAATCGATAACTCGATAATTAGTTGAGTAATCGATTTTTTTCGACCTTTAAATTTTTCTGTTGTTCTCTACGAGGCAACACTTTTTGATATATTTTTGAAAATAACTTTATTTATGTGGCCAAATTTTCGAAAATTGGAGACTAGCATTAATATTTCGAGTTAATATTTTGGGTTAAAAATTTCAGTAAGTACTTTTAAGATGCCTTTGAAGCTATTTTTCAACATGCTAAAAAAAGACCCTTCTGTTATTTTGGGTTGGTCTAGTGGCAAGTCATCTAAAAATGCATTTGTTTAAACTAAGGAACAGTTGCTGCATTAAATTTGGAATTAAATGAGGCACATACCTAATCTCCAACGAAGTTCCACTGCCGATTTACCATCACCATGGTAGCATTCATCCGAGCCTTGGCTACAGAAGATGACATTCATTTTTATTCACTGGTTGCTTTAAAAATAATCATAAGAAAGCAACAGCAAAAAATTGCACTTTTTCGCGAAGCAGCTCATTGTAGCCGCATTCTCATCACATTTACGCACTCATTTATCACATTATTAACACATTCAACACTTTTTATCTGCAATAACTTTATATTTAACACTTCAGAAACTATTTTAATATTAATTTTCTTAACTTAAAACTTAACTACCGTTGATACCGACATTTTATTTTCACGGTTTTCGTTTTAACAGTTTGACATGCACTAAAAAACCCAGTGCACACAAAAAAGGTCTGTCTTCACTATTCAAATGCTTGCAGTTTTAAAAGCTTAGATTTGCCACCTACTGATTAGCGCTTCTGTAAGAACTACAATTGTAGTTGTTTACTGGTATTGGATTGTGCCAGTGGTGACTTAAGGAATAGGGAGCAGGGCAATATTCTAGGGTGGGGCCTAAAATATAAACTCAAATTGTCTGAATTATATTTAGTTTTTGCTTCATAATTTAAGCAATCTATGGCACGATTACGTTTTCCGTGGCAACAAGATCTGAAAATGCTTTTTCGTAGTATGCATTGAGAAAATAAGATTCACCGAAAGAATTATTGTTATATCGATTAGTTATGAAGTTATCGATTTTTAAAATAATATTTTAGTTGACAAAGTTTATATAAACATTCGAGTATATCTTTGCTAATAATTGACCGATCTAATTAATTCGGGTACCATTCGAAAGAAAATTTATATATCTCTAAAATAAAAGATTAAACAAATAATTTCTTTCCAAAGCAGTTACGCTACAGACGGTCTTTCTGCACAATATTTATTTTGTTTGCATAAACCCGATATTTTCTCTTAAAATTCCGTTATTAAGGGAAAACAGAAACATCATATATTAAAATCTGAAACAATGACCTTTCGTTTGATGTTAAACTTTTTTTCTACATTGTTGCTGTATTTTCTATATTTGTATACATACTAGGTTGAACAGAACAATAATATGGTTTTTAACTATTCGTTCATTTCGAGAATGCAGTTTTGATGTACTCATAATGATAAGATTCACCGACGGAATTATCGGTTTAACGATTAATTATCGATGTCGTTTCTTGCTCCAAGTTTTGTTTAAGAAATTATATTTTGATTAGTAAAAAGAAGTTAAAAGTAAAAAAGCCTAGTATATAAACAAAAATAAGAAATACAGCAAGAATGGAGAAAAAAATTTTAATGTAATATACCAAACGAAAGATTATTGTTTCAGCTTTTAATATGTGATGGTTTTGTTTCTCTTTTTTTAGAGAAAAGAGAAAATAATAAACGGAATTTTTAGAGAAAATAATAGATTTATGCAAACAAAATTTATAATTTACTGAAAAACAGTCTATAGCGTGACGAGGTTGAAAAAGTATGATTTGTTTTGTCTTTTATCTTAAAGACATATTTATTTTCTTTCAAATGGTTCCCGAATCATTCAGATCGGTCAGACATTAAGAAAGATATAGCCAAATTTTTATATAAGCTTCATTTCGTGGAAATTTGTTTAAAAAAATCGATAGTTCGACAACTAAAGATATATCGATAATTTATGAGTACTACAAAATTTTGAGTACTACAAAACTGCATTTTCAGGTTTTGGGACACCATGATTTAATTACTATAGGATGTCCATTCGTTTGACAAAAACCGTAAATATGTTAACAAAATAATATTCTCTCTCAAATATAAATGACAACCAGGTTTTGTGGTCTTCTCCATGGTAGAACATGCAATCTCTTAGGGATTAACATGCAATCTCTTGCAAAACGAAGAGAAGTTGCAGATGTACTCTTCATTCATCAACTTGTATGCGGTACCATTAACTGCCAGGATGCTTCATGTAACTAACAATTTGATCAGCGAATTTGATTTTCATCTGAGCAGATCTCGACTCCGATATGCCCTTCTAAACTCCAACGCCACTTCTTCTTAACTCCAACGCCATTTTTCCCCCTCTATAATTTTTTTCTTACAATTAAGATATGATACATATTCCCTGTTAATTATTGTAAGTTCCCTTTATTACTTTTCTCTCCGTATTTCCCTTTTGACGTGTTCTTATAATTACGTTTTTCTGGTGGGCGGATTACGCCCACCACGAATTGGATATCTTTCGAACACTAAAACAAGGGAAGGAGAGAAAAAAAAAATAAATAAATAAACCCTGTTAGAATAAGTTAAGACCCTGTTAGAATAAGATTAGTTCTTAGTTAATCAGCTTGTATTAAGCTTAACGAATAAATAAATAAATAAAAAGAATACAGGTAGATGCACCAGATGAGAGCATACTGCCGGAAATGTCAAAACGAAACAAAACTTTTTATTTCTTTTCTTTTTTTTCCATTCGCCACACAGCTGAATTTGACAGACATGGCAGTATGGAAAGAGAGCACAGTCAGCGCTGCAGCTACCTCTGTCCTTATACCATGGTCTTCTCTGAAAAAAGTTATGTTTCAGTGTTTCGTTGTGTATTTTTTTTAAAGTAGTTATTCTATATATTGCTGTTATCAGTAAATAAAATTAGGGCACGATTACAATCACTGGTGTGCAGCGATTTGAAAATGGTTTTTTGTTCAGAACAAAAAAAAATATGTTTGGTCAAACAATAAATCGATACCTCATCGATTCGAGTTATCAATTTTTTAAATTTTTTTGCTTGGTACAATATCTGTTCAATAAATATCTATATCTTTAACATTTTCTAATAGATTTAAAATATTGACATGTCATTTTAAAGATAATTAAATTATGTATTTAAAAATATACAAATAAAATAATTTATTTTTTTTTTATTTGTTTTTTTTTAAAGGCTAGTTTTTAGCGACCGTTTGAAAAAATAAAAATTCAAACTTATGGAATTTTAATGTTTAAAGTTCTTTACTAACTACTAACAGTTAGTAAAGAAACGCGCCCTGAAGAAGGAGTCAAAAAACTCTGAATACGTCGGCAAACTAAAAATAAATAAAAAAACTTAAAATTCCATAAGTTTGAATTTTTATTTTTATTTTTTCAAACGGTCTCTAAAAACTAGCCTTTTTTAAAAAATTAATATAAATAAAAAGTGACCTTTAAAACTAAATTATATAAAATAGATTTAATTAATAATTTGAATTTTGTAAGCAGTTTTATATTATGTTTGCTATAAATTAATGATAAAACTGTCATTTTCTGTTATTAGTGATAAAAATGTGCAGCTTTAAGGTGTCAAAAATATATTTTATATATAAAGCCTGTACTTTTATTTTTCATTTCATATATAAAAATCCATATTCGTTTTTTGAATTAACTCTAAGTTTAATATATTTGTTGCGATGATCAACTATTTAATTTAATAAATTGGAAGATGTGGACCAAAACTGATCAGATAAAAGTTTAAAATTTTTTTCCACGATGTAAATTAAAGCGCCATGTTTAAAAGGGAATATGCAAGACTTGACTGTCAAGTCTAGATGAGTGTAAACCAAGATAAAGTTGTCATTTCTGTAACCAGCTGTGTATTCAGTTAGTGATAGACAAAAAGGAAAATGAGTATAACACATTAAAGTAGTTATCAAATATATGCGGAAAAGTGCTTTATTTATCTCTGATACCTGCGATCTCCAAATAAAGACGATTTTGTCATTCCTGACATTTTATGTCATTCCTGTAACTCAAAACACCTACAAATCAATATCAAGACGTAATACCGTGTGATTTGAAGAGATTTTAACTTACTTTAGGGCAGCGATACTCAAAACTTGCTCTCGAGCTAAGAGCTATTTCAGCCATGTATACTTATATAAATTCTCGTTTCGCTACAAAGCTTTCAGTCTGCAGGCTTACTTATAGTAGCTACAGTTTTATTTTTACATTTATCCATTTTCTAAAAGTAAAAAGCACACTTTTCTATATTTAAAAACATGTTTTCAATGAAATTGATATCTAAACTGATTCTTCTTTTACTAATTGTTACTACAAAGCTAAAAAATAATACAAATATTCATTCAATGTATGCTGTGTGCTGTATACATTTATTTTATTATTTCAATGTTGATTTACACAACAAAACATTGTCATTACCTTTTTAAAAACTCAATAAAACTTTCAATCAACACAAGCAAGAAAAGTCTTGTGAGAAAAGTCAAACGAATGGACAACCCATGGCAACCCATAATGACCGAAACTGTCAATACAA
Source organism: Dichetophora obliterata (assembly GCA_963920525.1). NCBI lineage: Eukaryota > Metazoa > Arthropoda > Insecta > Diptera > Sciomyzidae > Dichetophora > Dichetophora obliterata. Next base: position 29,232,031 of record OY986438.1, read on the forward strand.
AGCTGACATTTCATACAAAATCTGCAACTAATGGGAATGCAGTATGAAAACAAGAATTTGCAAAAATACCAAAATGGATGAGTTATGGTAAAGTAAAATGTTGACAGTTATGGTTACTAAGAAAGAGAACACATTCAGCCCTATCACTACCTTGTCTAGTTCTACTATGGGAATTAAATCTTGCACTAGGGTGTTCCTTAGCTGTATGGAGGAATTTTTTTTTAAGATGTGAACCGTAACTCCCCCCTAGAAATGTTCCTTTAGGTATAAAAATATGTTCTGCGAAAAATTTTAAAAATCGGATAACAGGAAGGCGTGGCGCCCAGCCCCCAAAGTTGGATCGTACATTTATATAAGTAAAAAATGTTTGTTTTTTCAAAAACGATTCAAAATTGTCATAATTAAATCTTTTTTTAATGAACTAAATACGTTATCATATTAAACATACAATTAGCTTTCTAATGAGCTCTCATTCGTCGAAATTGATTAAAAAATTCAAAATCTACAAAATTTTTTGTCTAGCGAAAATAAACAAATCAATAAAATTCAAATCAATAAAGTATTTCCGTATTTAAACAGTATTAAATATAAAATTATAAGTTTAACAAGCTATTATTTGTCTAAATCGGAAATGGGAAAACTACAGCACATTTTGTTGAGCAAAAACAATATAGTTTTAGCGAAAATAGTTTCAGCGAACTAAAGAGAAAATGTAGCGATTTCCGAAATAGGCTGTCTAGAAGACTGTATCACCTCGAATGGAAGAAAAAACCTTTTTTTTGACACCGTCTCAATCGTTAGACATTTGAATGACATTTTCGAAAAAAAAATTTTTTTTAAATGGACCCTATGGTGCTATTTTGGCTTTTTCGTTATATCTTTGGTGTTTCTCGTCCGATCCAAAAAAAATATATATCTGCGTTTGTTGATTTTTTGCATATTTTTTTGATTATTTTTAACCTCAAATTATTTATTTTTCGACTAATCACCCAAACTATCTCAGTTCCTACTATATTTTAAAATTCCTAAAATGACGCAAAACGAAAGCTCACAAAAAATTATTAAGACCGTAAGAACAAATAAAATTAATATAATTGATTTTTGGAGAGCTTCCGACCAATTTCATGCAAAGAAATTTTTTATTTTAAAGTTTCTCACCCTACTTTATCTCAGTTCCTACTATACAATAAAGCTACAAAAATGCAAAAAAAAATAAAGTTTTGTAAAAATCATTATAACCATGGGAACAAATGGAAACCATAAAATTGGTTCTTAGCATATGTTTTGTATCCGTTGCCCAGCTTATCTCGAAGGATCTTACCATACATTTCTTCACTTATAGGAAATAAAACGCTTCACTTTTTATTGGGGTAGTAACAATTTATAAAAAACTCACTTCTTTATTGAAAGAATTATGATTTCTTTTTTTTCATTATATTTATTCATATTTTCTAGTATTTTATGTTCTTCGGCACACACTTACGGAAAATCATTTTCAATGGAGCACTTACATCGCGAAATACGAAAAAGGGCATCCCAATCGTTAGCATGAAACAACCGAGGGTTCTTCCTTTGAAAAGATGACTTCTTCAGCAGGTCATTAATCATTTTGCGATTATATGTTCTGAACCTTGTAGAAAGTTTTTTTCAAGTTTTTGGAAAATTTTGAAAAATTAATAATAGGTAAAAAATAGGAAATGAAATCCATTGAATAAAACGGTCAAAAATGTGTTGAAAATCAACTTTTTCGTTTTCATTTGTTCCCATGGTTATAATAATTTTTTTTGAGCTTTAATTTTTTGCATTTTTGAAGCTTTATTATATAGTTAGAACTGAGATAGTTTGGGTAATTAGTAAAAAAAAAAAATAATTTCAGGTTAAAAGTTATAACAAAAAATTTTCAAAAAATCAACAAACACACAGATATATAATTTTTTGGATCGGACGAGAAACACCAAAGATATAACGAAAAACCAAAATAGTCCCATTTAAAAAAAAATGTTCGAAAATGCCTTTCAAATGTCTAACAATTGAGGTGGTGTCAAAAATGGGTTAGTTTTGGTGATACGGTCTAGTATACATTTAGGGTGCTCACAGTTTCGTTTTATCTGGTTCGTTAACTTTGCCACCTGTTAACTTTAAAACATTTTGCCACCTAGTAATTATTTTTGTTTTTGTTTTGCATGCAAAGCGGAGATAAAACAAAATACTGAAATTGTCTTGCTTTAATACATGTTTGTCTTTTGTGGTAAACTGGCATCGGTTGGAATATGGACCATTAACTAACTCGAATCTTGAGCTATTAGCTGTAGCACGGTCTTATAGCATAAAGCATTTAATAATTCTTCCTTTCCGCTTATCCGAGGCATTGTTGTTTGTGTATGTCACAATATGTAGAATGCGATTGTGTCAATTTTGAAATAAAATATGTAAAGGGGTTCTCACACTTTAAATGTGTTATCTTTTTAGAGTTACCATTTATCAACTTTAAAAGGAAACTGTGAATACCCTTAATTTATATCTAGAATTATCTTGAATAAATTATTTTTGTTTTCTTTGAGATATTTTTTTTATTTGTTAAAATAAATGAATAAGATTGTGAGCTTTAGATCAAGTGAGTTTTCAAGAAGGCAACAACAACAACAACAACTCTGTATAGAGTCAATCACTTAGCTGACTAGACAGTATGTTTCGGAAATCGCTACATATTCCTCATCAGTAGTCTTTGAGTGATTAAGCTGTGATCAACTCACTGTTTAAACTAGCATATGAATGATAGAGTTGATGGTGGTGATCTAAAATGGCCTCCTGCTTTGAAGTGTCATGTGATTAGCAGCCATACAATTCATGAGAATGAATTAGAGGATCTGTACATTCATATGCTAGTTTAAACAGTGAGTTGATCACAGCTTAATCACTCAAAGACTACTGATGAGGAATATGTAGCGATTTCCGAAACAGACTGTCTAGTCAGCTAAGTGATTGACTCTATACAGAGTTGTTGTTGTTGTTGTTGCCTTCTTGAAAACTCACTTGATCTAAAGCTCACAATCTTAATTCATGTAATTATTCAATAGATCATAAAAATTAATTAACATAAATGAATAAGCTTTTGTTAATGTTTTTCTTTTATAATTATCTGTTTTTTTTATGTAAAGCAATTCTTTGTAAAATTTTTCCAAGGTTTTTGGAAATTTATGTGCTGGTGTTTGACATGTTAGTAACGTAATGTCAGTATTGGTGCTTGACATTTCTTAGAAACTCCTTTTTTTCCTGCATATTTCTTCAACAACCATCAATCATAATGAACCACCCCACACGTCAACCTTTATCGCAAACTTCCACCCCATTGTTGCAACAGCTGAATTTTTTTTTTTGGTTCACCTCTAAGTTTCATTCATGCCTCCCACCCATTTCTGTCAATTGCAACGAAACGATTGCTTAAGCTTAAATAGACATCAATAAACAACAAGAATTTCCGACAAATCCCTGGAGTATATGCATTGAAAAAAAAATAACGCGACATCATAACTTTCCCTTAGATTGGCACACATTACTTCAATCGTAGTAAATGTCATGGATTGAATATGATTTATGGTTTCATGTTTTGACTGCTTTTCTCAAATAAAATTTTTCACTGCCATGATATTTCTTCTTTCCTTAACGCGAGATTTTACATAGCATTAAAGTAGTTATGCTTAGTTTTGTTAATTTTAATTGGAATTTTTAGTTTCAATTGCTGTTTTCTGAATTTTAAATTATATTTTTGAATTTCAATTGATCTATTCATAATTGCGAAAGGAATTTCTGATTTTATATTAATATTTTCTATGTTTACAATAGATAGATAGATAGACTTTCCGTGCAGATAAAGTCGATTAATTATTGTACTATTTTGCATAGACTATTCGCCAATATTTTTAATTGCATTCAAGTTTCAGAAACGCTGCTTTCAGTAGTGTCAGTCACACGTGGGATGATTCTAAAATGCGTTATTAACATTGGCGACACTCTGCAACAATACTCTAAACAATTATAAATACAAGGATATACACAATTGCGTTGTTTTTAGTGTAGTTAAGAAACCCCGTGGTATTGATACCATACTTTACCGAGCGGTTTATATATTTTTTCTTGTTTTACATGAAATCTCTAAAAACCAAAAGTGTGGTAATTTTAAGTAGACATTGATATGTTTAACGAACGTGGTTTTTATAGTTCCATAAGCAATTTATCGTTTGCCAGTTATTTTCTAATTACAAAAATGAAAGAAGATTAAAATGTAAGTTGAATTATTTTGTGCCATATAGTTATAAAATATATCAAATAGGATAGTTAATTTGCATAGTAACAAAATGCTACAGTGGGAGGTTTCCAACCACAAATTCTATTTTAAAGGGTGCTCATAATTGTGGTTTTCAACTATAGCAAAAAAACCACAATACCACGATACCACACAATTGTGAAATCCCTTTATGATTTAAAAAAAAAATAATTTTATAAATCTTATCGTATTACTTGGAAAATTGTAGATTTATGCAACACAATGGAGATAACACACTTATTAAGATCCTTTCGTTTGCTATTAACCCTTTCCTGCCTTCTGACTAAGGAAAAATCGTAGTTTTTGTCGCTTAGTACATAAATAATCGCAGCCGGATGCACCAGCGGTGATGCCTTTTATGTTACGCTCAAACATTTATTGAGAGCTCATCTGCATTGGGCACAAAAGTCAATTTGAAAATTGCTTTTTACCACCCCAAAACGCCCCACGACAAGGCTTTTGAAATGCATTTCACTTTATTTTTTTTTAATAGCTGTACTTTTTTGTGGTTCTATGTGGCAACAAACAATTGTTTTCTATGCCAACATACATAACTGCAATATGTTGGACTTGTGTTCTTCATGTTGCTGTTTTGTTGTTGTTGCTTTTGTAACAGCTTCAACTGCTGTTACTCTGTGGTAAATAACAAATATTGCTTTAATGGCGTTGGTAATGCTATTTTTTCATTTTTTTTTATGTCTGGCAACATGTGTTACTTGCAGCTAGGGCAATTTTGTTTATTGATATACTTGTTTTTTTTTTTGCTCTTGTCCAACCACTAAAATGGTTCATAAAATGGTCGTTTGACTTCGCATTGAATTCAAAATTAAAGTTTAATTATCTGTTTTTCTAGGTTTTCCCTTTTTTATTATCTTAAGTGTTTACAAATGTTGGTCTTATTTTAGGGGAAAATTATTTTTAATTGTTAATGGTGGCCGTAAGGAAAACAAAAGGGGAGGAGTGAGGAATATATTAATAGATAAATATTTTATGTGAAAAATATCTACACTTTAAAGTTATGATGTTAATAAACTAGGTGGACGATGAAGGTGGCAAACATCTGTTCGACGCAGCTCAACGATCTTTATTAAGGCGTATGAACAGTGTAAAACTTTAAAAAAAATAATTTTGTTTTATTTTCATAAATTATTGGGCCTGTTTCCGTACTAACTTCAAGTTATTGTTATAGAATAGAGAGTGACAGTTTGTATGTTATTCTTCTCTCTCGAGCTTTAAAGATTTGTAAAATAACGCACGCAAGCAACTTCTAGTAAATTGACTTGAATTCTGAATTTCTCCGTTCTTTTAAAAAAAAAAACTTTTGACCTCAAAATAAATAGTGTTCTTTTCTCGAAAATGTTGACCGCAAAAGTATAACGAATGCAGAATTTTTTGACCTGAAATAATACTAACAGTAATGCCCTCTAGGAATATTAACACAAAAACAAAATAAAACAATTTAGACATTTCATATTTTGTGCTGTGACAATTGTGAGAAGCAAAAATTTGACATTGTGAAAAATGTCTGAAATTTAATCCTATATCTTGTCTATTAAAGTGGTTAGTTTTATTAAATCTGAATTGCTCTATGAATATTTGATTGGATATTTGTTCAAAATGCCTTGCAGTCGGCACTTTACATAGCCTCATATGTAAATACATCGTAATTCACAACAGTGCAACCAATATCAAATGAAAAAAAAAAGTTGAATTTTTCCGTTCTTTTCTCAGCTCAAAAGAGGTCGAAATTCTATAAGTTTAGATCAGAACCTAAAAAATTCTGCACACTATTAATTTTTTTCAGAAACTTCATGAAGGGGGTAGCTAATGCTCATTTCTTTATATTAGCTTTGTAATTTATTATAGGGTTAATAAATAATAATAATAATAATAATAGAAACTAATTCGATTTATTGCAGATCTACAACGCGATAAAGTAAAGGATGGCACGATTACGGTTTCCGCTTAGGTATTCCAACCCGCAGTAAGTCCAACACTGGCTTCGCTGTCTGCAGTAAAAATAACTTTATCTGAATGATACATACAGCTGTGTTCCGAAAATATAGAACTGTTATCACACAAAATCTGAAGCTTCTAGCATGACCTAAGCCAAAGTTATGACACAAAAATAAAAGATACTTCCATTAAACTTATATTGCGATTGAAAACTTCGAAGCCAGATTTCTCGAAACTTATAAATCAGATTTAAGCTGTTACTGCTTATCGACACAGATATCAGTATTTGTTGAAACCACTTGGGATTATGACCTCTTAAAAGCGGACATAATCCCAAGGGGTCAGAATCCCTAAATGGGAGAAAAACTGAGAAATTGACACTTCAAATCTCATCGCCTCTGTGGTGCAGTGCGCTAGTGCGCGCTTGCACGGGTATCACAAAGATTTCTGATGAAGCCTTTAGCAGGGCCTAAATTTCAATACAATCAGCTAGTGATTTTTTGCTTTTCAGATTGAAAAACGTTGTTGTTGTTTCTTTGGAAAGATTATTTAAAACAATTAATTGTTCTAACTTTGACCTTAAGCTCAATAAACGATTTTAAACAATCGAACAACTAGAATTTGTATTTAAAATCAAGTATGATTTAAACTATTAAACATTTAGAATTTGTATTTAAATCATCAACATAATCAATAACAAGGTCATTTAGAAAAAACTTTAATTGTTCCTTTTTTTAAACATTTCTGACAGAAATATCATTTAACTGTCTGAGTTGTGTCTACGAAAAAGTTTAGACAGTTGCAAAAGTGAAAGAGTATTAGTAAAAAATCGAGAGTGTATTGCCACTGTCTTAACCTTACTATCTGTTGTAAACTCTGCGTAACATAACGTCTCCACGAGGCATATCACTTGCCATCATATAAATCAAGGCATGGGCACCAACCCAGTGAGCTGTTTCCTTAAGGATTCATGGATGATCCATGTACAAAAATTCCAAATCGCCATACAAATCGTGCAGGAAAATTTAATATACAAGTGTCCAAATTTTCACCGATGAAACTTTGAAAGAAAAATGCTAGAAATTTCGTCAACGAAAGCAAGAGTAAACTATGTAGTAAATATCTCAAAGAAAATAAAACGGAAATTCAAAAGAAATTTCGGCAACGAAATAAAATCAGAAATATGAAAGGAATTTCTGCAACGAAAAGATGAAGATAATTTCGTCCAAGAAGGCAAGATGTATTAAGGAAGGTGGAAGAACTAGGTGACGTTTATAAAATCAACACCGTAGTGCTGTCAAAATCAAACAAAATGAAGTGATAATCCAGCGAAAAATCCAATGTTTTGTTACTTGTTCTTATTGCTTCGAGATTTCGCCAATTTATACAAGTTTAATATTAATAATTAATGATAGTAAGATGATGCAAAAAATCCTGGAACTAAGGGATATTTTTCACCGTAAGACAAAAAACTTAAAGTTTTTACGTAAAAAGACCTGATTGTATTTATATAAAATAAAGGAAAACGCCCTCAAAATACATTGTGATAAATAAGACTTTACAACTAAAAAAAGCCTAAAATTTTGCTGCTTGAAAAGCTCTTAGCTTACAGCCCTATTCTGGCAAATTAACAAATTGTTAACCAGTATTTTGAATATTTCTATGTGTTTGTTGTAATTTTTTTTATTTCAAAACAAAATTTGAAGCTGAAAAATAAAAAAATTTTGATAAAAATTGTCAACTGCTTTTCAGTTATTGACAATTTCATTAACAAGTTTTGTTTTTTGAGCTTTAAATTTTGTATTGAAAACAACAAACACACAGAAATATTCAAAATACTGGTTAACAATATGATAATTTGCCAGAATAGGGCTGTTAGTCCCCTTTCCCAACTACAAAACTTCCACACAAAGGAAAAATAAGAATAAAGTGGCATCACTACAACTAAATTTGACAGCGCTACGGTCTCGACTTGAAAGACGTCAACCTACTTCTTCCACCTTCAAAAATACATCTTGCACGAATGCATGATGAATTCGTTTTTCCACTTACCTTTATTATAAATGTTTATTTAGCACCTTTTTATTATAAATGTTATTCAATTATATTTTTGCACAACTTTTCAACTTTAGAACATTTGTTTGATAATAAATCGGCGTTGCCAGATTGGTACGTTGCAAACCGTGAGGCCACATGCCGGTAGGAGAAAATTGTTAGTCCCGGTTTATACTCGTCAAGACTTGACGGTCAAGTCTTGCGTTCGTTGGTGCGGGAATCGTAACAAAAGGGAAAGAAAAAAATTGACCGTACCGTCAATTCTTGGGCAATTCGTTTTGTGTTCGTTCGTTGTCCCGCTATTTTCAATTTTAATTCGGCGTCATCAGTACAAACTTGAGTAGGAAAGGGAGGAGTGCAAGAAATAATTGACCGTCAACTCTTGACGAATGTAAATTGAATCGTCAAGTTTAAAAGGGAATATGCAAAACTTGACCGTCAAGTCTTGACGAGTATAAACCGGGACATAGAAAGTTCGTTAGTAAATCATGGTAAAGTGTGAAAATTCTTTTCGGAATCATAGGCTATTATTCGTCAAGGGATTTCTGGCCTACGGGGAACTGTCAAAATATATAACAGTATTAATTTTGTGGGCATTCAATGAGCCTGTTCTCACGGGCCTTGCGTTAGGCGGAGCATCGGATTAATTTTGACATATACAGGTAAGGTGGAAAGTGTGATGTGACAAGTTACGTAAGGCAGCGTTTTCAAAAATTTTAAAAATTTTGCGATCTATTTTGACGTCTGTTACTTTGAAGTTTTATTGTTTGTCATATTCCTCTTAGTACTCTTATGTTTAAGCGCAAAAAATTTTGTTTTGAATTGGTTGGATTCTAATTTATTGCGTTGCCTTTTTAATTTAAGACTTACAAAGTAATGAATTTTTCGAAATTTAACAGCACATTTCATTGACTGTTCTCGGAATTCAATATAAGGCGGTCTTAAAAAAGTCGGTAGTAAGAACACCTGACAGATGCATAGTGTCAAAGTAACGCCATTATTCTGCCTTTTTTAAGGCGAGTGAGAACAGGGTCATTGTCATGACAAGTCAGTTAAAATATTTCAATCCCATTAAAATTCAGGCTCATGCCATGATATAGATGCCATTAAAATTATCATGGCATTTATTGCAGGGCATAAGATATGCCATGGCATAGGCGGTCTCCACTAGATTTTTCGATGCCTTGATGAATATGAGGGCATGTGATATGCTCGTGGAGACGTTATGTTAAGGGTTGATATCGACTCAAATATCGTGCTTAAGAGACACAGCAAAGTCACAACTACGAAGTTACGCATGATTATATTATAAAAATCGGTCCAAATCCAATATATGAAGACAGCAACGAAGACTGGAAAGATATATAATATAGCACATCTGATTCCTTTATTTTACTTATAGCTTATAGTATAGAAATATTTGCTTTATATTCAAGTACAGATTAAGATAGATATCATATTTTTTTCAAATTTAGCTATTTCATTGGAAATTTTTAGCGTCTTTTCCATTGAGAGCTGGCAGCCCTGGTGATCAATTGAGCCGACAATTTCTTTACTTTCTACGTTCCACAAGCAAACAACTCAAAATTGGAACTAATCATTGCGCAGCTGTTCCGTTCTTACGCATAGCTGTCATAGAGAATTTGCAAAAAATGTTCGCTCAAAAGTTATTTCAACGAAAGACCGTAGAAAGCGAGATGCCAAAAAGCGGCATCAGCATTTTTTAGTTTGTTTTATTTCATGTTTTGATTTTGTTAAAAACTTAAAAATTTGTTTAAAATGTGTTGCATTAGTTTTTGGCCAGTAGTAAATAAATAAAGTTAAAACATGATCAAAACTTTGATCGATCATGTGCCGCTGCCTATCAAGTTAGAGGCGCCTCAAAACAATTCTGATGGTACGGATTCTGATACAATGGATGATGAAACGACTTCGATAAACATCACCAATGAAAAGGCCAAAATGAAGAACCTGCACTCTCGTGACCGAATCACTTTTAGTAGAGGTTTGTCTTCCGTGATGGTGGCGAATGAAAAAGAATTCAATATAAATGCTGCAACAACTTCTGCAGCTGTATCGATTGGAACGTCCAGTAGTGAGATGAAATACTGTGGTAATCTCTACATACATCAAATTCAAGCTAGACTCATCTTCAAATGTAGCTTCTGCGAACTACACTATGCCGACATGCACATTTTTGCAAAGCATCTCCACGATAGTCACAAATTATTTACTGAACCGACATCGACAGCAGTGGCGCCTCCAGAACAACAGCAGGAACAATCACAAAGTGTGACTGCAGCTAAAGCTTCAATCAAAACTGAGACGGACGGATTGCTAGAATCCAGTCCATTGGATATACAGGAGCCTCTCGAATCCTGCGGTAATATATTTGTGTTTGAACGTCAAAAACTATTTCTCATTTGCGGCTACTGCGAGTCCAAATATACGTCGTCAGAACTCTTCAGCAGACATATGCGACAGCAGCACCAGCTGCTGAAGGATCCCATCAACAAGTTTATCGTAGAGCTAAAAGATGAAATCAAGTATGAGATCATTACTATTGATGAGCTAGCTACACAGGAGAAAAACGACGATGCACTAGATCTCATGGTCGTTATAGAAAAAGGAAAAACCCTAAACAACGATAACTTGATACTCATGAGCAACTTGAGCAGCTGCTCCAACAGCAATAGTTCAGGCGTGCCTCCGCCGCAATACATATCCACAGAGATTCTAACACCGGAGGAGAACTCAGCCAAAGTACAAACTGCGACAAGATCGAAACGAAAACTTGCTAAGGTGTATATAAGATTTTTTAAACTTTCTTAAAATAAAAAAGCAAAGCAAAAGTAACTTTAAAATTTCTTAAATTAAAACTTAATCTTTAATTTTATTTAAAGCCCACCAGCCAAGAACCAACGAACCGAAGGCTACGAAAAACAACAACACCACACTTCGATCCGCCTAAAGATGTTTTTGCCATGAGCTTGAGTCGCACTTCGGCCACACAACCGAAACCATCCCCCAAATACTTAAACGGACAGCCGCCTTCATCACCAGATTCGACGACTGCAGAACATCTCAACTTAGAGCAACATTCCGCTCAAATCGCTGAAATCGTGAACGATATCGAGATCGACGAAGAGCAAAAGCACAATCACGAGAGCGAGCCAGAATCAGAGCTAGAGTCACCACCGATTGCGAAACCTGATAATCCGGTCAAGAAAACACCTACCATATATAACTGCGATCAATGCTTGAAGACATTTAAAAATGCATATCTTCTCACCTCGCACCAACGCACGCACACCGGCGAGAAACCTTTTCAATGCAATGTCTGTGGCAAGTCATTTAGGCTTAACTGGCGACTTGCCGGACATGCTATGCGACATCGTTCCGAAAAAGCTTTTAAATGCGATCTTTGTGGTCATTCGATGGCCACTAAACAGGAATTGGTAGAACATCAGCGTCGTCATAACGGCGATAAACGTTATCCCTGCCTACATTGTCCCAAGGCTTTTGTGCGCGGCTCTGACCTCAAGATACACGTTCGCATTCATACTGGCGAGAAGCCGTTTAAGTGTGAGATCTGTCAGAAAGCATTTCGTGCCAATCAGAATCTCATTGTGCACCGTAAAATACATAGTGATGAAAAACCCTTTAAGTGTGACTATTGCGAAAAACATTTCATGTGCAACAGGGATCGCAAGGTGCATCATCGGACGCACACAGGTGAGTGTGAATTTGAGAAATGTCCATATATGTATAACTACATCTGAAAAAAGTAGAGGTATATGCATGAATAATATCTGCATATAATTCTTGATGTCTACACGATGCTTTTTCAATTCTTTTGACACCTGCTACACGTTCAATATTTATTGACAGATTGGCGATCCGAGATCCAGATTTAAAATATTTCAATATTTTACGATATGGATCACGATCCATCAATATTGTATGTTAAACGTTCAGTAAATATCGTTCTACTGGATCGCGTTCAATATAAGTATATTGAACGAGTAGCAGGCGCCTTTAAATTCAATTTATTTTTTTTTACTTTTATTATAATTCAATATATATAACAAGAATCTCATATATAGAATTGTATATAGAATGTACTTTAAATCATAAAGAAATAAAAATTGTTTTTTAGCGATATTTTTTTTGACTACAAATAAAAATCATTTTTGATCGATGTGCACACAATGGGTGTCAAGAGTGATATTTTCGAAAGTGATATTTGAAACTATCGATATATCGTCCATAGTGTCGAAGTTCATACTGATCATAGATGGGCATATTCCATTACCATTAATTTTCCATTACCATAAATCACCTAGTGGCTTATTTTAGCATTAATGCATTACCATACAATACCATAACATACATTAGCATGTAATTGTAATGGAAAAATATTTGCATTACCACTGAATATTTAATGGCAATGGAAAATTTTAATGTTAATGCAAAAAATTTACATTACCACTAAATTTTAAATGGTAATGGAAGAAATTTACATTACCACTAAAATTGCAAAAAACATCACTAATCGGTCGCGAAGCCAAAAACTTAGCGACACGAATTTAAATATGCTAGTATTAAATAAAGCTTATAAATGTTATTTATACTATCTGCTCGAAATCTTGAGATTTTGTGAGATTTCGTAAAATCCATGTTGAAATCAACAGAGTTCTCTATACAAGTTTCAGATTTTAAAATCTGATTTCAACAAAATCTAATACAAAATCTCAAACCATGCATTGCGGTATCCCTGAAAAGTTTTATCAGTTTCTAGCACTATTCAGCTTATGTCAAATTTGTAATTATTTAAAAAAAACAACAATAATAAAAATGAAAAATGTTAAAACAAATGAAATATGAAAATAAAAAGGCATGGAGCTTCAGTGAGGAGCAATTGCTAGTAACAATTTTGGTTAAAAAAAATTTAAGAGCTCCGGAAATGGCAAAAGAAATGCAACAACGCAATTGCTCCTTCACGATTTGCTTATTCTTAAATTTATCAAATGAAGTCTTAATTTTCAAATAAAATCTAGCTGTCATGACAAGCCAGATGGAAACACTTTGAAATCACTTTTCCAAAATCCCAAGATTTCGAGCAGATGGAAACATAGTATTACTATCAAAATTTCTTTTTGATTTCACAGTTGCTTCCTAAGACAATAATTTTTTCATTATCGTTATATATTGTATATTTTAGTCACCCTTTCAATGAGTTTCCTTAATCAGCAAATTTTTAATTAAAAAGAAACCACGTCACTTACAGAATTTTATACCCATTATGCCCATCTATGATATTGATACATCAAAGGCTGTACTGGTCATACCTTTTTAATATAGCTTATTAATAAAGTCAAAAACAGCAAATATGTATCTATACTATTATATAAAATTGAAGTGAAAATTTAAAGTTACGACTTTACTCCAAAAGTACTAGGCCGATTTTTGTAAAAAATTTTAAAATATATTTGTGCTACAGATTTATTTAGGGGTATTTTTCTTTCGAAATTTTAATAAGTATATTTAATTAAGGTATTAAGTTTTTAAGAAATATCTTTTGACGTGTTTGTGTGGCAAGAGTTTCAATAAACTCCATGTTACTCTCTATTTTTCTCTTTCTCTTCGTGTTCAATTCGCACAGCGCAACGAAAAACAAAACTGATGAGCCTCGAGCCATGGTATAATTATTTGACAAGGTAGCCGTGACAGTTTTTTGGCGATTGCTAGTTGTCAAAAACAGCTAAAGGAGTTTTAGTTTGCTGCTGTTGACTAGCTATGTGCTAATTTTTAACTTTTCTTTGATTCATTAAATTTGTTCGCGAAGTTTATTGGAATGTTTTTAGTTTGCTGCGATTGACTAGCTATGTTTAAGTCGTTGCTTATTTTTTACATTTCTTTGATTAGTTGCATGAACAGCTAATTTTGACAACTGCCCATCGCCGCTCGTGAGAAAAAACCAATCTACGCTACTACCTTGTCAAATAATTATACCATGCCTCGAGCAAGGCAAAAAGTTAGATTGACATCAATGTAGAGATCCAAAACAAAACAAAAGAAAAAAGACCATTTTTATTTCTTTGATATGTATTGTCTTAATCCAATATGGACGATAATGCCATATCGCATCACTAAGTCGGATGTCGCAAAACTAACCGTATCACATAAAAATTAGTCAAAATCAAAATTAGGTGAAACTAGCACATGTGTAAAAAAATTGTCGAGTCTTTAAGGCGTTAAGGAGATTGATAAAAACGTCCTTGGCGGCGTGTTCTTGAAAGTACGAACAGTTCGATACGCTCTATTTAAGTGGTCAAAAAAGTTGCTTGTATTGCTCCTTGTTTTATCCACTAATTGTATTGCCACTTTATGAATAAGCGTCATTTTTGGAATTTTAATTATTTCAGAAACATCAAAATAGTTCCAAACCTCTGACATTTTCGATTTTTTTCTGGGAGGAGTTTCACCAACACTGGTGCTTGCCAAAAAGCATGTTAAATTCGTTATTTAATTTGACAATTATTACTTACTCTTAGAAACCTTCAGATATTTATCCATAGCTGCAGAAGAAGTAATATCTAAAAATAAAAAATGTACTTTTTCAACAAGAAATAATTAAATTTACTTACTCAAAATTTCCTCTTCAAATAATTTGTGATGAACAAGCGTTACAGAGACGATAGTCTATCAATCGATAGTTGAAAAAAAATTAAAACCATCGATAGTACCCATAGTGTCATGGATAGTTTTACAGCTCTAGTGTCAATAGATAAATTTTTCTTAGCGGAAATGGATTTAATTTTAATAATTTTTTCTAGGTGAAAAACCCTTCAAATGCGAAATATGCCACCGTGCCTTTAGCTCAAATAAAAATCTAGGTGCTCACGTTAACTGTGAGAGCAAGCGGCAACGCAAGAAACCTGGACCCAAACCTAAGCATATAAAGGAAGAAATAGCAGGAGGAAAACAATTAAGTGAAGAGTTGATGGTGCAAGTCATTGAACATAAAGCACAACAGCCGGAGTCGAGACAGAAAATTTTAGTACAGGCGCAGCAGAGAGCTGCCGCAAAAACTACCCTCAGAGAACAGAAGCGTAAAAATGGAAGTATTTCAAGTGAAGGAAAAGCAATGCAACAGGTGTCGGTTGCGCTCAAGATAGCCTTGGAGGTCGATGATGTTGCTAATGATGTCGTGGTTGATTCAGGGGTAGTAGTTGAAAAAGAAAATGATACGCTTCGGTTGGTAGTAGGTGATTGCGTTCTACAGAGGAAACAAAGAAGCATCTTTGCGATGCAAAAGGAAAGTAAAACAACGAGCAGAAGGTTATGCAAAACAACAGCACCTGACCTAAAGCCGCCTGTAGCTGTTGTTTCCAAGCACATCCGCTCCACTTTGGCCAACAAACCGAAACTACCCACCAAAAACTTTAACGTACAGCCGCCCTCATCGCCGGAGTCGGCGACTACAGAACGTCTCGGTGTAGAGCGACATTCCGCCCCAATCGCTGAGATCGTCAACGATACCGAGATAAACAAAGAGCAGAAGCTCAATAACGAGACCGATCCACAACCAAAGCTGGTGCCATTACCGAACGCGAATCCTGCTAATCAAGTCAAAAAAACTCCTTCCATATTCCACTGTAATCAATGCTTGAAGACATTTACCAAGGCAACACGTCTCACTGAGCACCAACGCATGCACACTGGTGAAAAACCCTTTAAGTGCTACGTCTGTAGCAAATCATTCCGCGTTAAAAAACAATATGTCGACCACGCTATGCGACATCGTGCCGAAAAAGCTTTCAAATGTGATGTATGTGGTCACGCTATGGCCACCAAACAGGATTTGGTACGACATCAGCGTCATCATAAAGGCGATAAACGTTATCCCTGTCCACATTGTCCCAAGGCTTTTGTGCGCGGCTCTGATCTCAAGACACACATACGAAATCACACTGGCGAGAAGCCGTTTAAGTGTGAGATATGTCAGAGAGCTTTTCGTGCCAATCAGAATCTCATTGTGCACCGTAAAACACATCGTGATGATAAACCCTTCAAATGTGACTATTGCGATAAGCATTTCTTGCGCACCAACGATCGCAAGGTACATCATCGGACGCATACAGGTGAGTGGGAATTTGAGAAATGACCATATATGACTATATCTTTATCGATGAGTGCAGCATGAAATTAGTTTTATATCCTTGAATACTTAAATGTTCGTCTGCCGAAGCAATGTTACAGTCCCATGCTTGCAACACGGTAGAATTAACCCGAAAAAGTAATGGCTCACTGTGCATTGATCCCATACAAAAGTTGGACAAAAACAGGAGTGCTCCTTTGATTATGCAATTTTGTATGCTTGGTTAGTTTAAGCCAATTAAGAAAAATTTCAAAATGGTCGAATTCGGTTAGACCCTAGGGGTACCTCCTTTGGATCTATGTTAATTTGTTACTTGATTTCGTATAGGAGGTACATACAAAGGTTGGCCGATCTTAACAAATACTTGTCAGAAGGGTAGTCAAATAAAGTAATAGATTTAGTGTACTGAAAAAAATCTAAATCGGTTAGGGGTACCTCCTTTGGATTTATGTTATTTTTTTTACTTGATTTTGTATAAGAGGTACATACAAAAGTTGACCGATCTTAACAAAAATAGTAATGATGTGTACTGAAAATAGTTGAAATCGGTTAGTCCATAGGGACTCGGATGTATGTACATTTTTTTGGCGGCCTCGATAGTCTATTGATAGCGCGCTTGACTGTCGCACAAGGGTCCCGGGTACGAATCCTGGCCGGGCCATGTTCCTACGCTATAACCTTTCTTTCCTCATTTCTAATCAAAGAAACTTTAAAACACGTCAATTTACGACAAATAGTTGTAGTTGGTGGTGGAAGGAAAATTTTACGGAGAAGAACGCTTAGTAACTTGATTTTACTGAGGTCATGGCATAACACTTGCTTCAGATTTAATATCACATGCTTCTACAGCTTCTGCAACATTAAGAGCATCCTACATAAAAAGTTTCACTTGATTACTCCCTTCTTCCATTCTGTGGTATCACAACAGACCAATCACTATTGGTCTGAGTAGGCTGGTCGTAAAACCTTTTTGAAAATTTAGAAACTCTTTAGACGGGTAGTTCTTCTGAAAAGTATTATATCTGCGTACTTTTTTGTTTTTGTTTTAAAGATATGCACTGAAAAATATCAAAAAATCTTAAAAAATACAATAAGTGCATGGATTCAAATAGATGTAGTTTTGAAACCGTAAGTTGTACAGAAAAAAGTGTCTATATTTTAAAGATCTTGAATTTGTCTTTTTGGTGGTATATTTTTTACAGCATTTTTATGAAAAATTGTCTTTTTTTTAACCTGAAGTTTTCAGTCACATTTTTCGTAGTCTTCGCAACAAATTTTTTATATTTTTAGTTCAGTTTAGTTTATTGAGCTTAAGGTACAATTAATTGTTCTAACGAATCTTTCCAAAGAAACAACAACAACAACAAAGTTTTTTCAATATGAAAAGGAAAAAATCACTAGCTGATTTTATTGCAATTTCGGCCGTGCTAAAACGATTTTAAACTATCAAACAACTAGAATTTGTATTTAAAATCAAGTATGATTTAAACTATCAAACATTTAGAATTTATATTTAAATCATACAAAATCAACATAATAAAGAACGAGGTCATTTAGGAAAAAAACTAATCAAATGGTAGAGCACGACCAAACAGAAACAGCTGAAAACAAAATCAGCAAAAATCTAAAAACAACTTCAGTAAACATGCTTTGTTGTTGGAAGACTTCTAGCAGACTGTTGGACTCCATATAATAACATAAGCATAAAGACTAAAGTAAAGCAAAAATACAACAACAAATGTGAGCATGTGAAATGGGAGAAAAACTGAGAAATTGACACTTCAAATCTCATCGCCTCTGTGGTGCAGTGCGCTAGTGCGCGCTTGCACGAGGTATCACAAAGATTTCTGATGAAGCCTTTAGCACGGCCGAAATTGCAATAAAATCAGCTAGTGATTTTTTCCTTTTCACATTGAAAAAACTTTGTTGTTGTTGTTGTTTCTTTGGAAAGATTCGTTAGAACAATTAATTGTTCTAACTTTGACCTTAAGCTCAATAAACGATTTTAAACTATCAAACAACTAGAATTTGTATTTAAAATCAAGTATGATTTAAACTATCAAGTATTTAGAATTTGTATTTAAATCATATAAAATCAACATAATTTTTTAATTTTATTTATTTAGTCAAATATATTTTAAATTTACTTGGCTTTTACTTTACTTGGCTCAGTTTAATCAAAACACAAATTTGATACAGTTATTTGTCTAATTGGGTGATCACACGTCTGTCAAATGATTGAATCAATCAAAATTTGTTGTTGCTTTCCTATGTTAAAAAATGAACTCTCTGCGAGAGCGAAAATGAACTTAAACTCTTGATCGAATCAGTCAAAATTTTAATTGAGCTCCATCAATCCGTCAAAAGATTGCATTTTTTTACTTGTATGTTGTTTAGTAGCAAATTATTTTTAATAAAGTACTTATTTCAACACAAAAGCAGTTTTTTGAAGAGAAAAAAGGAAGAGTAGACAGAAAAGTAGACAAAAAAGTAGACAGAAGATTAACAAATGCCGGCATCCGTACTTCAATCAAAAAATCATGTTTGAGCAGAAATAAATAAAAAAATTTAGAGTGAGTAAAAGAGAGTAAAAAATCGCGACCTTGTTGAAAATTTGTTATTTCGTATTGCATTTAAAATACTATGTCTTACGTGTAAACATTAATTTCAATAAATAAATAAAATAAATAAATAAATTTGACAGACGTGTGAACACCTCTTAAGAGAACCCAAAACAAATTGAACAAAACATGATTTTTTTAAAAAAAATCTGAACTTTGAAGTGTCACAGCGTATTCAAAACTGAGTCCCCTAAAGATTTTGTTCTTGTCTTATCTATGCAATTACCTGTCGATTAATACCAATATAATTCACAGTCAAAAAAATTTATGTTTTTATGCAGTGTATGTCTACGCATTTTTTCCAACACTCTTGAAAACCTTCTTTCATAAAATATAAAAGTAGATATTAAAATAATAGAAATATATAAAAATCTATACCTGACATTTATTGAAACAATTTTTATTAAATGTTCCAGGCGAAAAATCCCACAAATGTGAATTATGCGACCGTGCATATACCTCAAGCCGCTATCTACGTGCTCACTTTAACCGAGACCATGTGGAGGGCGCACGGCAACGCAAAAAACCTGGACCCAAACCTAAGAATATCAAGACAAATAGGGCAGTTACTGTTACCGCTGCCACGACTGATGCTGGAGTTTTACAGTAGTAATAAAGTAACATCACTGCGAAGTAAAAGGAACTTAAAAGAACTAGCTACTTTACTGTTAGTCCGAATACAGAAATCTAAGACTTGATAAAACTTTTTTTTTAATTTTGAAAGATGAGCACAAACTTAACAAAAAAAATAAAAAAAATTCAGTATAACGGAAAGACAATTTAAGAAATACATATATAACAAAAAAAAAATTAAAAATAAATAAAAATGTAATAAATTATACATAAAAATTTAAAAATTAATCAAAATAAACAAACATTAAAAAATTAAAATTTAAATTAATAAAAATATAATAATAACAAAATTTAAAAAATTTAAATAAAAAATTTTAAAAAATAAAAATTTTATACAAAAAAAGTTTAAAAAATTTTAAATAAGAAATAAAGTTATAAAAAATTGTTTAACTTAACAGAGAATATTACTTTAAAGTATAAGTTAATAAATAATAGTTAATAAAGTTAAAATTTAAGTTTAAAAATATAAAACAATACAAATACATTTTTTACAAATGTTGGTCTTATTTTCGGGGAAAATTATTTTTAATTGCTAATGGTGGGTACAAGGAAACAAGTAGGGTAGGGGTGGAAATATATTAATACAAAAATATTTTATGTGAAAAATATATACACTTTAAAGTTATAATGTTAATAAACTTGGTGGACGATGAAGGTGGGAAACATTTGATCGACGCGGCTCAACGACCTTTATTAAAAATAAAATATGTTAAATAGCAAATGTCAATTCTAATTAGTTCAAATAATCTTTTAATTTTTGAAGAAAACTTCATGAAGGTGGTAAGTAAAATCAACATTAGAAGTATTCGGTTTATTGCAGATCTACAAGCATAATGCCTCATGCACACGAGTGACATTTACTGACATTAATAATGACTATGACGTATCATAATGACGCTGCTATTTAGACGGCACAAAAAAGTGACTTGCCCAGAGCTTTGTCACTACGTTTCATTATATTTTAGCAACTTTCAAATTCACAATGATTTGACCAGCAAAGTAGGCGTTTACATGAATGACAAAATTTATAATTCTCAAATACTGACAAAGCAAAGAAGTTAAAAGTTATTTTACAAATGGAATACAACAAAATAAAAGCTGTTGCTTATTTAGCATATTTATTAATTGAAGATGACGAGGAGGAAGAAGAACCTTTCGAGCTTGCGCGACCTGCCAGAAATTTCCACTAGCTCATCTGTTCCATCTTCTGAAAAATACTGGCTGGGTTCACTTAGAAAAGAAATGAGATTCTATATTGATTATTATTATTTAAACTCTTTAAATTTATACTAACCAGTCCATTTTTAAGCAAACGGTTAAATTTCTAAAAACAGTTAAACGCTCTCTGTCAGTAAAGAATTAACTTTTTCATTTTTTCTTTAAGTTGATCACATGGTAGAAGGATAGAGGTATATACAGCGCTGACTATGCTCTCTTTCCATACTGCCATGTCTGTCAAATTAAGCTGTGTACCGAATGGAAACAAAAGAAAATAAAGAAAATGTTTCGCTTCGTTTTGACAATTCCGGCAGTATGCTCTCATCTGGTGCATTTACCTGTATTCTTCTACCATGGTCACTATGAGAGTAGACGGGCTTACACGGTGTTTACACGATGTCATTTAAGTGAAAAAACTAATGGCATCTGATTTTAATCATTATTTTATGACTAAAATAATGAAACAAAATAACATTATTTACACGATAATGGCACTTAATGATGTAAAAAATGACAAATATGTCACTCGTGTAAATGAGGCATAATAATTCTAAATAAAGCACAAAAAAGCAACACTGCCCGACAATATCTCTGGAGTGTTTTCGTTCTGATCACTTGAGCCGATAATTTCTTTATTTTGTACGTTCCACAAGCAAACAACTCAAAAATGTTGTCTCGTTCTTACGCATAGCTGTCATAGAGAATTTGCAAAAAAAGTTCGTTCAAAATTTATTTCAACGAAAGACCGTATCAGCAAGATACGAAAAAGTGGCATCGGTGTTCTTTAGTTTGTTTTATTTAATATTTTGATTGTTTTGTTAAAAAATATGATAAATTTGTGAAAAATGTAGTGTATACGTTTTTGGCCAGTAGTAAAAAAGTAAATAAATAAAGTGAAAACATGATCAAAACGTTGAACGAGCATGTGCCGCTGCCTATCAAGTTAGAGGCGCCTCAAAAAAATTCTAATGGTACGGATTCTAATACAATGGATTATGAAACGACGTTGATGAACATCAGCGATGAAAAGCCCCAATTGAAGAACATGCACTTTCGTGAACGAATCACTTTCAGTAGAGGTTTGTCTTCCGTGACGGTGGCGAATGAAAAAGAAGGCAATAAAAATCCTGCAACTACCTCTGCAGCTGTATCGATTGGAACGTCCAGTAGTGAGATGAAATACTGTGGTCATCTCTACATACATCAAATGCAAGCCAGACTCATCTTCAAATGTAGCTTCTGCGAACTACGCTATGCCGACATGCACATTTTTGCCAAGCATCTCCACGATAGTCACAAATTATTTACTGAGCCGACATCGACAGCAGTGGCGCCTCCAGAACAACAACAGGAACAATCACAAAGTGTGGCTGTAGCAAAAGCTTCAATCAAAACTGAGACGGACGGTTTTCTAGAATCCAGTCTATTAGATATACAGGAGCCTCTCGAATCCTGCGGTAATATATTTGTGCTCGAACGTCAAAAACTATTTCTCATTTGCGGCTACTGCGAGTCCAAATATACGTCGTCAGAACTCTTCAGCAGACATATGCTACAGCAGCACCAGCTGCTGAAGGATCCCATCAACAAGTATATCGTAGAGACAAAGGATGAAATCAAGTATGAGATCATTACTATTGATGAGCCAGCTACACAGGAGAAAAACGACGATGTACTAGATTTCATGGTGGTCATAGAAAAAGGAAAAACCCTAAACAACGATAACTTGATACTCATGAGCAACTTGAGCAGCTGCTCCAACAGCAATAGTTCAGGCGTGCCTCCGCCGCAACACATATCCATAGAGATTCCTACACCGGAGCAGAACGCAGCCAAACTACAAACTGCGACAAGATCGAAAAGAAAGCGCGCGAAGGTGAATATCAGATTTATTAAAATTTCATAAAACAAAACAAACAAAGCAAAAGCACCTTTAAAATTTCTTAAACAAAAACTTGATAATTTTATTAACAGCCCACCAGCCAAGAACCAAGGAACCGAAGGTTACGCAAAACAACACCACACTTCGATCCGCCTCTAGATGCTTTTGCCATGAGCTTGAATCGCACTTCGGCCACAAAACCGAAACCATCCCCCAAATACTTAAACGTAAAGCTGCCCTCATCATCAGATTCGACGACTGCAGAACATCTCAACTTAGAGCAACATTCCGGCCCAATCGCTGAAATTGTGAACGATATCGAGATCGACGAAGAGCAAACGCACAATCACGAGAGCGAGCCAGAATCAGAGCTAGAGACACCACCGAGTGCGAAACCTGATAACCCGGTTAAGAAAACTCCTCCCATATATCACTGCGATCAATGCTTGAAGACATTTAAAAATGCATATCTTCTCACCTCGCACCAACGAACGCACACCGGCGAGAAACCCTTTCAATGCAATGTCTGTGGCATGTCATTTAGGCTTAACTGGCGACTTCTCGGACATACTATGCGACATCGTTCCGAAAAAGCTTTTAAATGTGATCTATGTGGTCACCCGATGGCCACTAAACCGGATTTGGCACTACATCAGCGTCATCATAAAGGCGATAAACGTTATCCCTGTCCACATTGTTCCAAGGCTTTTGTGCGCGGCTCTGACCTCAAGATACACGTTCGCATTCATACTGGCGAGAAGCCGTTTAGTTGCGAGATCTGTCAGAAAGCATTTCGTGCTAATCAGAATCTCATTGTGCACCGTAAAATACATAGTGATGAAAAACCCTTTAAGTGCGACTATTGCGAAAAACATTTCATGCGCAACAGGGATCGCAAGGTGCATCATCGGACGCACACAGGTGAGTGTGAATTTGAGAAATGTCCATATATAACTATATCTGTGCTGATAAGTGCAAAATTATGTTATCCTCAAATAGACTCCAGCCATAGCAATATTTCAAACTCAATCTCATGCTTGTTTTTTTATTATTATTAAAAAGATCAAAGAACCAAGGCATGCGCCTTATACAAACAAGGTTTGGTATTTGACCTGAAAGGAAAGGATAGATTATTTAGAGGAATTGGTTGGAACCATACGTGAATTATTGATTAGGCGAAACAACCGTGAAAGACAATTTGAATTACTTTTAACCGAGGCTAGGTGTTATGCCTTAACCTCGGCAAGTATTTCCAGCCCTTAGTTGTTCCTGTCCATTAATTCAACATTTTCCACAATTAAGCTGTGGATTTTTTGTTTTCCATAGTTCTTAAATGTGCAGGAAAGAATAAAGAAAGTGAAAAGGACCATGCCCGAGCCCGGATTCGAACCAGGGACCTCTGGGTTGATAGTCTAGCACACTCTCCTCTAGACTACAAAAGCAGACAACATTAAAATTTGGTAAAAAAACTAGAGGTCTATACATGAATTATATCGGCATATAATTTTTGATGTGGCGGGCCCTTCAGGCCCGTCACCTCCTAATAGGTTAAGTTTTAAAAAATAGAGGAAACTCTTCAAGTTTCAGCGTTTAATTATTCGGCGACACTTAGTCGTGTTATACAACCCTCACTCGACAACACATTTATTTATGTTCTTGTTTGGGTCATTAGTACTTTGTTGTCGTTTTAGTCCCACAGTGATTATTTGAATCGGCAACATTGTAGCTCGACACTTCGTTGCTGTGTTTATAAGGCCGCGTTCATAGTGGACGCTTTGGCTGAAGGTGATGCATAAAGCTGCTTTGTCAAGCTTTTTTTGATCATAGTGAACGCTTATTCAACGCTGCATAAAGTAGCTTATTGAGCTTATTGGTGTTCATAGTGCGCGCTTTATGCTTGTGGCTGAGATGCTTTGTTTTCATTTGTCTCTTTGGAAAATAATGCCCTCAATTGCATTTTGCAAAGTAAATGAAAGATTTTTTTGTTTAATGAGTATCTAGATTCGCGATGATCACCAATGAAAGATCAAACCAATAACAAACAAAAGTTCAAAGGAACTTGAAAACACAAAGCATAACAACGGTGGAAAGTTCAGCACAAAAAATACCCAAGAAGTAAGCAAGAAAAACGAAAACTATGTAAACAAACGAGATAGAATACACAAGTGCATACAACTGAAAAGCACCACAAAACGAAACAACAACGCAACAACAACACAACAACACTTTATAGCACTATAAAGACTTTGAGCTTTTTCCATATGATTATACACAAAGCGTTTCTCAGCTAAACTTCTCGGCTAAGCTAAAAGTGTTTACTATGAACGCGGCCTAATACAGCTGGCTTTTTTTAGATTTTTTTAGCTTAGTTATGCTGACGCCGTATTTCCTAGCTTAGCGATCGTGTTAAAGCAACGTTAGAGTTTGGTTTATGACGAATCAAAGCAGCGCGATCTTTGGCAGCAAATTCGTTTATGCTCTCGCGTTTCTGTGTCGCTACAATCACTCTCGCCAGTTTATGTTATTGACGTATGCATCGTCAGCATTCGGTCGTAGCAAATCGTCCGTCCGTCACTAGCGCTGGTGACGAGACGGGTTGCTTAAAATCTTAAGTTCGGCCTGACGCAGCGGAGTTTTGAATATGAACGTGAATAAATACCTATTCATCGTGTTGTCCATCGGGGGCTTTTGCAGCGCTGTATTGCGCGTTGCAATTCCTTTTTAATAAATTGTGGTGGCATGGTTTGTGGGCCATGCTGCCTTAGTTGTTAGACTAGTTTCGGACGTTTATTCTCGCGGTCGTAGCAATCATCTTAAAATTGTTTTCACTTTTTAACTTTGTAATTTTGTAAATAAAATAGTGTTAGGAATGAAAAGTGTGTTTTATTTAAACCTTATTTATTTGTCTACAAAATGTTTTTTCAATTCTTTTAAAATTAATTTAGAGTATTTTTTTTGTACTTTTACTATAGTTACATATATCTAACATTAGTGAACTTTAAATCATTAAGGGCCGCTTTCTCAATGTCCGGTTAGTCAAGCTCTTAACCAGGAGTTAGCTAACCATATGATAGCTAAAAAAATAACTTTGGTTAATTCTGTTATCTTGTCAGCTGTTCCTTCGATTAGCTGCTAACCCAAACCACAACTTGTCGTTAACTTAATCAGCACTTAACTGACAGTTAAGTTATTAATAGTTATATACTGGTAGCCTATTTTTGACTACTTTCCAGCAAACTTTTATGACGAGATACGACTTGGCGTGTCGCTTCCATATGTCGAAGTTCTCGCGTCCTTTGAGCCTTTCAAACATAAAACCGCTATTTGAAGACATGGCGCAATCACTCAATCCGTTTTTATCCGCTTAAATCCGACATTTATATACGATATCGGCGTTTTTATTGCGATCAAACAACAATTTAACACTTCCTTCACGCGTTACCGATTATAATGTTAAATATTTCTAACTATATCGTGACTTAGAGGCCCATAACCTATTGTAAAGTTGAGCAAAGTTGTACATAAATGATGAAGGGTCGTTCTACACCTTATTTTCTTTATACACCTTTAAATAAATAAATACATACATAGTTAAGCCTTAACTGAACATTGAGAAAGCTTTTATGCTAACTGCTGGTTAAAGTTCTTATTAGTGCTTAACCGGACATTGGGAAAGCAGCCCTAAGAAATAAAAATTATTTATGAGCGATATTTTTGACCACAAATAAAAATGTTTTTTGATCAATACATTTCAAATGGGTGTTAAGGCTTTGGGATAAATTTTTCATAGCGGAAATGGATTTAATTTTAACAATTTTTTCTAGGTGAAAAACCCTTCAAATGCAAAATATGCCACCGTGCCTTTAGCTCAAACAAAAATCTAGGTGCTCACGTTAACTGCAAGAGCAAGCGGCAACGCCAAAAACCTGGACCCAAACCTAAGCATATAAAGGAAGAAATAGCAGGAGGGAAACAAATAAGTAAAGAGTTGATGGTGCAAGTCATTGAACACAAAGCGCAACAGCCGACGTCGAGACAGAAAATTTTAGTACAGGCGCAGAAGAGAACTGCCGCAAAAACTACCCTCAGAGAACAGAAGCGTAAAAATGGAAGTATTTCAAGTGAAGGAAAAGCAATGCAACAGGTGTCGGTTGCGCTTAATATAGCCATGGAGGGCGATGACGTTGCTAATGATGACAATGATGTCGTGGTTGATTCAGGGCTATTTGTTGAAAAAGAAAATTATAGCCTTCAGTTGGTAGTAAATGATGGCGTTCTACAGAGGAAACAAAGAAGCATATTTGCGATGCAAAAGGAAAGTAAAACAACGAGCAGAAAGTTATGCAAAACAACAGCACCTGAATTTAAGCCGCCTGTAGCTGTTGTTTCCAAGCACATGCAATGCACTTCGGCCAACAAACCGAAACCACCCAAAAACATAAACATACAGACGCCCTCTGCACCAAAATCGGTGACTACAGAACGGCTCGATTTAGAGCAACATTCCGTCCCAATCGCTATGGTCGTTAAAGATATCGAGAATCATAAAGAGCAAGAGCACACTTTCGACACCGAGTCAGAACCCGAGCTGTATTCGCCACCCAGTGCTAATCCTGCTGATCCAGCCAAGAAAGCTTCTTCCAAATTCCACTGTAATCAATGCTTGAAGACATTTACCAAGGCAACACGTCTCACTGAGCACCAACGCATGCACACCCTTTGTGAAAAAACCTTTAAGTGCTACGTCTGTGGCAAATCATTCCGCGTTAAAAAACAGTATGTCGACCACGCTATGCGACATCGTGCCGAAAAAGCTTTCAAATGTGATGTATGTGGTCACGCTATGGCCACCAAACAGGATTTGGTACGACATCAGCGTCATCATAAAGGCGATAAACGTTATCCCTGTCCACATTGTCCCAAGGCTTTTGTGCGCGGCTCTGATCTCAAGACACATATACGCAATCACACTGGCGAGAAGCCGTTTAAGTGTGACATCTGTCAGAGAGCTTTTCGTGCCAATCAGAATCTCATTGTGCACCGTAAAAGACATAGTGAGGATAAACCCTTTAAATGTGACTATTGCGATAAGCATTTCTTGCGCACCAACGATCGAAACGTGCATCATCGGATGCATACAGGTGAGTGCGAATTTGAGAAATGTTCATATATGACTATATATTTATCGGTGAGTCCAGCAGTTAGCCCTGCTAACATTTTCAATCACCTCAGAATCGCCGGCGAGCTCATTTGGGAGTCGTCCTGATATCGCCGACTAAATGGTTCGTAAGCGATTCGCTGGGAAAAGTCGCTAACGCATCGCAGAGAGGAGTCCTAAGCGATTCGCGGGAAGAGTCGCACACGGATTGGCAAAAGGGTTTTTAAGGGGTATGAACAGTGCAAACGTCTGCATTTTAAGTGGTGTTTGTTTATTCTATAAAAAGAAATCAGTTTGATGGAATCATATCCAACTTTGCACAAATCTCTAGAACATTTATACTAACTTAAAAAATTAATTTTGTTTTTAAATTGTTTTTTTGCATGGTGCTTTGAATTTGAAAATGGCACTTGTTGTATCTGGCCTCAGTGGCGTTGACAGCAATTCGTTCACGTGGATCAACTGAGAACAAAAATCGAAATAGATTCTTAAAATATAAATTATTGGCTATAGCCGGACGTAGGGGATTTTTAATGTATTTTTTTAAAAAATGGCGACCATTTCAAAAACAAATCAACATTTTCACGTGTTTTTCAATAGAAAAATTTTTATTAAAAAAAAATAAAAAGTTAAAAAACGGCTACGTCAGTCTGAAGAGGCACATTTTCACAACAAAACCAATTTTGAATCAAATCGATCGGACGAAAACTATCGTATTTATGCTGTTGTTTAACCAGGTTAAAAAAATGATTTTGAGTAGACGCATGGCAGAATTAGAGAAGGTACATGGTGGAAGAATAGAGGTAGTCGCACGGCTGAAAACGAACTACCATAACTGTCAAAAGGCAACTGACGGCTCATACAAAATCTTCAGCCGATGAGAATGCGATGAGAAAGGAAAGATTAAAAAGAATCTGTCATGGCTGAAGCTATTTTGCTTTTGGCCATTTTCCATCGTTGTCTTCTAGGATCCTCAGCTGAAACACGAAAACTCGGCTCAAATGTTTTTGGCACTACACGCATTTCATTTTAATTAAAAAAAATAAGTAATTCACTTTTAGTCTAGTTTTTGATAAAACACAACACAACACAACAGAAACACAAAACAGTTTTCTATTAAAAAAAACTCATTTTGACAATTCTGGTAGTGTTGTCAAAGAGATCACTATTATCCGTGCGACTACCTCTATTATTCTACCATGAGAAGGTATATGCATTTCGGAGAGACAGACCGCCGAAACTGTCAAAACAAAGTTGACGCTCATAGAAAATCGAAAAACGATGAGAAAGTAAAAATTGGCGCCATCAACTGGAGTCAACTGTTTTGAACTGTTAGAGTAGCGATACCTTAGTGAACGGTGTTTTTCTCTGAATGTGTTACTTTAAACGTTAAAAAGTTGAAAATTATTTAATTTGATTATTATAATTGTTTAATTATGTAAATAGTTTAATTGCAAAGGTTTTTAGGACAACAGTCAGCTACCAACTGTTGACTCCGCGGCCATTGATTTCCTTATGTTCTTATTCTCAAAATGCTGACTGACAATTTTGGATATGAGAAAGAGATCGCAGTCCGGAATGCATCTACCTTCTCTAGTTCTGCCATGAGTAAAAGGCGTTTAATGTTTTGGAAGCGCTAAGAGCGCTCGAATAGCATGACAGCATTTGGCTGTCTTTATTTGGCTTCTTTTCGAATACTTTACGTTCGAATTTTCACTTGAAACTTTAGATACATATTCTTTGGGGTGTAAACTAATAATTTATGAAAAAAAAACTAAACTATTTTTTTAAAGTCTTACACTGCTCATACCCCTAAACCGATTCTCCAACAAGAGTGGCAAACGAATCGTTTTCAGGGTTCCTCAGCGATTTTTTGCGAAGCTTCTTTGTTGAACGTTGCAAGTTTTTTTTATGGAACGTTCTTTGTCAAATCGGTCAACAAAACTTATTTATAAGTAAAGTAAATTTTATTGAGTCTTTTTAAGCCAATTTTACATTTCATTCGTTCTTTAAAGTAACATATAACAATAGGGATTATTAAGAGCTATAATTGTTTTGCTCAAACAACAGTAAGAGAATTAGGCAGCTTGCTTCTATATAATACAAAATTTTTTTTTTAATACATATCATTGTTTCAAAAATGTTGTTGAATCAAAATGCTTGCTCCCGGCATTTAACAGTTTCGACGAGACTTTTTGTCTCTTTCAAATACAAATATACACTTAAATCTAAACTTAACCTAAAAAACTAATATCACAATGTGGATATTTTAACAATTAAAAAACTAGGAATTTAACCCCTATGGGTTCCAGGTAGAGATTTTATGTAAAATCCAGGTAGCAATGGGGCATTAAAGTCTAATTCAGTTATGATATTTTCATTTAATATTCCAATTGGTGATAAGTAGTTAGCTGATGAAGACCAATTGAACTGACGCTGAGACTCAAAGGTATCTCTTAAAAGTTCATTTCTATGAAAGGAAACTCTTTCAACAAATTTTTTTTGTAGGTTTAATGCATATCGACAAAGTGGATTTATCATAGCCTTTGCATAAATGAATTTATTAGAATATCGTTTAACGTAAGATTCAAAGTTTTTGTTGACGCATCGCCTCAAGACGTTTCGCTCCAGGATTTCCATTTCATTGGCAACCGTGGGTGAAATCGTAAACCATATCGGAAATGCGTAAAGCAAGACTGAGCGGATACTGACTTTATAAATTAAGGTTTTGGCATTCTGACTTAGATATTTATTATTAAAGAGAGATGAGAACATTCCAACTAATTTTTGTGCTTTTTTTAGACTTGATCTTGCATGTTTATTGAATTTCAACAGATTATTAAAGAAAACACTTAAATATTTAATGTCATTTTTAAAACAAATTTCAGAGCCATTCAAAAACAGTTTCAATTTTTTGCTCTCGGGAACTACCATTCTGCTACATTTGCCTGACGCATTTCTTAGACAGATTGCCAAGGATTTGGAGGTATTTATACGAATGCCCCATTTTAAGTAAAATTTGTTAATTATGTTTAAATGCCTTGAAACACAGCGAAGAGCAAGACTAGGGGACTCATGATGAGCATAAACTAGGCAGTCATCCGCATATAAAATACCCCTTGAGCCAGACAGTTCATGTGGGAAATCATAAAGTAAAATGTTGAAAAAATGTGGAGCTAAGACAGAGCCCTGGGGAACGCCGCTCTTAACCTGCCCAAGTTCAGATATTGAATTACAGAACTTAATAGTAGAACTTAATAGTAGAACTTAACAGTATGCAGAACTTCCGATTTGAAAAAAAACTATAAAAAATTTTGATCAAATAAGGATCAAAGCCAAGTTCAATTAATTTAAAGATGATACCATCATGGTAAGATCTATCAAAGGCCTTCTCGATATCCAAGGAAAAAAACTTATTTATACAAACAAAACAATATTTTCAGTTTGAATTTTTTTCAGAATATTTTTCAGAATTTTTCACAGCCTGCTTCATATTTCAATGATAGATTTTGAAAATTTAAAAAACCATCTTCCAACGATCGCCGGAAGTGGCGAAGAATGATTTAGAAAAATTTTCTTGAGTTGTGCATTCATCGCTTGAGCGATCGAAAAGCGATCCATCCATCTTGCAACGATTACCGGAATGAGCGAAGGAAGATTTTGAAAAATTTTCTTGAATTTCGCATTCATCGCTTGGGCGATCAAAAAGCTATCCATCTTCCAAAGATCGCCGGAATGAGCGAAGAAAGATTTTGAAAATTTTTTTGAATCGCGTATTCATCGCTTGGGCGATCGAAAAGTCCAAGTAGCCCTTCTAAAAAGTAGAATTAAGCCGAGAAAGTAGATGGCTACGCAATTTATTTCCAATACTTTTTAAATTTTTTTGATACATAAAAAAATCTATAAATTACATTTATTTAAAATAATTTTTATTATATGTTCCAGGCGAAAAACCCCACAAATGCGAATTATGCGACCGTGCCTATACCTCAAGGCGCTATCTACGTGCTCACCTTAACCGATATCATATGGAGAGCGCACGGCAACTCAAAAAACCTGGACCCAAACCCAAGAATATCAAGAAAGAAAGGGCAGTTACTGCTACCGCTACCACGACTGATGCTGGAGTTTTACAGTAGTAACAAAGAAGCGTCACTGCAAAGTAAAAGGAACTTATAAGAACTAGCTATTTTAATATTAGTCCAAATACAGAAATCTAAGACTTGATTAACCTATTTTTTTTAAAACAAAAAGAATAAAAATTAAATTCAATATACATAACTATAGAAATACAATTAAAATAGGCATATTTAACGAAAAACAAATTAAAAAATAAGTATAAATGTAATAAATACAAATTTAAAAATTAATAAAAATTTTATAATAAACAAAAATTAAAAAAAAATTTATCTTGCATCGTTTTGACTCATTACAGTTTGTAGTTTCTACCCAAGCACTGAATCGGCTTCAGTAAGAGCGATTGTGGAAGCGTTTTGAAAATTTGACAAATCAAATCAGCAACTCAAATAATGTTTCACAATAAAAGCAAAACAGCTGATTTTCGGAACGGTTTAAAAATCAATTCTTGTTTATGCAATGGTGTAAAAGAACAAGGTGACAGCGAACTTTGATTTTTGTTGTAAAAATCCAACACTTATGTTATCAAACCATACCAAATCAACTTTTCTGTCTCTTTCACTCATTCACAAGTTTGACAGCTTTAGCAAACGACGTCGACGTCACTTAAACCTTGATTTCTTACACCATGGTTTATGCTGTAGTAATATCCACATATGATACCACACTTTGTGCTTACAATGCACTAACAGTTATTCCAACATTATAACATTTATATCTATTCCCACAGTTTATGTTTACAGCACACGAACATACTATTATGTACACGGTCAAAAATCTTGGACTAATTTTTAATCCAATCGTTGGAATCATGCATTTTTTAATACCCTTTCGATTAGAATTCAAACTCTTCAAAATACTAGACATTTTTTAATAAAACCTGGAATAATATTTAATACAGGTTGGATTAGTCTTTAAAAACAGCGTTCGGCTTGGTTCGGTTCTTATGCATGTGCATCATTTCTTATACATGTGGCTTCATAGAGCAGTTGGTAGAGTCAAAAACTTATAACCTAAACGTAGTGGGTTCGAATCCCACATGTTTCGTTAATTTTTTATTTTTGTAAAAAATATTTTAATACAAGCATGTATTAAAATTAAGTCCCATGAGAGAATAAAAATCGATTGTAATATATACCGTTGATTAAATTTTAATACAGTTTCGGTGTCGTCATATATACAATACAGGATTTATTAGAATTTAGTCCAAGATTTTTGAGCGTGTATGTTCGTGTGGCTCTCAGCGTATCCGGCACTCATCACTACTCTCTTTTTCTCCCTTAAAACGTACTTTAGTTACTTACCGCTTGTAAAAATTTGTCGGTGATGACATTGTAATGCAGAACTGTAAGCGAAATCTTGTTTGTGCTCACCTCATTTTCTCTTATTATCGAAACAACAGTTTGACTTAATTCGTCTGTGTAGCAACATCGTGTTTTCTAACAGGAAGTTTTGCAGTAAAGTGTGTTTGTGAAAACTATTAATCTTTATGTTTAAACCAGAACAAAGTTTAATATGTAAAATAAAGTATTATTAAAAATTTACTCTGAAGTGCCAGATAAAAAGTAAAAACTTCGTTCATTAAATTGTGTTTTTCCATTTTTTATAGTTTAGGTTTTACTTAAGAAATATTCTTTAAACGCAAATATTTCAGGTCTAAGGTCACCAAAATATTCAGTGAACTCCTTCTCCCTACTCTAATTTCTTTAAAAAAAATTTCAAAATCGGTTCAGAAACACGGAAGAACTGTTTCTCCCACGCATATTTTTATATATACCGAAATGGCTCAAAACATAGATTTGTGTTTATAACTTTGGAGTGGTTTGAAATACATATTTGAAATTTTTTTCACAGAAATTATTTCTTTAGCTGTAGAACTTTGTAAAAAATGTAAAAAAAATTTTGAAAAATTTAATTTTCATCAAAAAAATCATAGGGGGCTCATGAATTTCGATGATAGAAACTGTTTATTGAATTATGTGTCAAAATGAGGCAATTTTTGCAAATAAATGATATGTCATAGGAAAGAGTGTGAGAAAAGAAAATGTAATAAGAAAAAAAAAATTACAACGAAAAAAAAACGTTTGTCTTATTTTTGAGCAAAACCTAAATATTTTAGAGGTTTTTTTAAAACAGTAAAAAAATTTAAAATTTATTTATTTATTTATTTATTTATATTTATTCATGTGTAATTCAAAGCCACCAGGGCCAATAAAATAAATTACCAGTATATATTGCGCGAGTATACAACTTATTATATTCATTATATTATATTCATTATTAACAAAAATTGAAAAAAAGAAAGAAAAAATAAATGTTACTTACACTATTAACAATTAAAGTAGGATTATTAAAGTTCACTAGTGTTCCACACAACGCTCCCCCTCCTCCTATATATAAAGTAGTACATAGAAGTCTACTAACTAGAGCAAGATTAAGGACCAGACCCAAAACTATCCAAGCGAGAAAAAGAACAAAGAGAGAAAAAAAAGAAAAAAAAATGAAAAAAAATGCTTATGGAAGATAAGCATTGCCAAAAAGAAGAAAAAGAAATATCTACGTTTATAGTCTCCACTATAAAGAATCAAGTATATGTGCTAAAAGCTTTATTTTAAAAGTATTTACAGGCATGGAGAACGTCTTAAGATGAAAAGGTAAGCAATTCCAGACCCTGGCTACGCGAATATGAAAAGAACGTTCATACAGAGAGGTTGATATTTTAGGATATAGAATTTGTGGATTTCTGGTCGAGCGGGAGAAATTAAAGTTGTTAACTAGGTAAGGCGGAGATTGATTCTTCATCATTTTAAAGAAATATACCATACATCTGTATTTAATGAAGTTGGGAAAAGAGCATTTGAGAAACTGTAGAGTATAGGAAGAGACATGATCACTGAGCCGAAGATTATACAGAAAACGGATGATTCTATTGAAAAGAAGCACAATTTTTTTCAGATTATACGCAAATGTACCAGAAAAAACCTCAATACAGTATGTTAAGTTGGAGAGTAATAATGCATGCACTAGTCTATGTTTAACATGATGCGGCAAGTATAAGTTGAGGCTGTACAACTTCATCAGTGTGTAATTAATCTTTGAGCTCAGATTGTTGATATGAGCATCAAAAGAGAGACGTTTGTCTAAATTTAAACCCAGGCATTTAAGATTGTCAACAAAATTAATTATGCATTCATTTATTTTAATGGAAAGATTTACATTTGAATTTGTACTGGAAGCGAAAAGCATTGCTTTGGTTTTATTTGGATTAATGGAAAAAAAATTATTTTTCATCCAATCGCTAACATTGGTTAAATTAAAATTGATTACAGCTTCAAGTGCATCATGAAATTGCTTATCACCATGAAATAGGAGTTGTATATCATCCGCAAAGATAAAGCAAGTGCACGCATTAGAATCAAGACAATCGACTAGATCATTCACATAAAACATAAATAGAATTGGACCCAGAACTGAACCTTGGGGAACACCACTCAAGACATTCAACAAATTAGAATTAATATTTTTTAAAGAAACAAACTGTTTACGATTATGCAAATATGAAAAAATTAGCTCACAGGCAGGACTCGAAAAGTTTATATTCGTGCAAAGTTTTCTGATCAAATTGGCGTGATTAATGCAGTCAAAAGCCTTAGAAAGGTCAAGTGACAGGAGCACAGATAATTTATTTTGATTAATAGTTCTCCTCACAGCATCTGTCAGTCCCAAAAGCAAAGAGGTGGTGCTATGTCCATTTCGAAAACCATACTGACAACTCTTGACCAGCATATATCGGTTTGTATGGTCCATAATTTGATCCTTAATAAAATTATGAAATAACGTTTAATATTTTCTTATTTCTCTAAAGTCATTTAATTGATCTTTCAGACAAAGAAAATTTGTTGAAAATCTATTAAAAAATGGCTGAGATATTTGCTTGCAATCTAAAAACTGTAAATTTTAATAGTTTTTCTCATTCTGAGGCGATGGCCTTGCTTCAAGGAAATACGTTGTACTGAGAAGATATACAATTTTTTCGAGATATCTAAATAACTTTAATGTCATTTTAAGGGGATTTTTTTAAACATACTATCAGTGGAAAATATTACCAAGAAAGCTTTCCTATACCGCTATATTCCTCAACCAACGACTTTTCATACAAAAATACGTTGTACTGAGAACATATATAGTTTTTGAGATATCGCTATAATTTTTATGTCAAAATAACGGAAATTTTTCAGACTTTAAGAAATTTCACCATCAGCAATACCAAACCAATTTTCACCAACTTAAGAAATTTCACCATCGCAATATATATTCACTCTTGTTGTATATAAAATTTTTATTGTAGGGTATCCGTAAGATATGGCGCAAAATGTCGGAAGTATTTTTTGCACACCTTATCAATGTTTAAAATTCCCTCTTACATTATATTCTTCCATCTGTTACAGTTTAGCTTTTATTTAATAAATGTACGCTTTTTACGCTCATATTTCAGGTCGAAGGTCACCAATCTAAAATGTAATTATATTGTGCAACCAGATCTTTTATTTGATACCTCACTCACCATTCTACCTCTTCCAAGCCCTGAGGTTCCATACTAAAACAAATACAAACTTTCAACGTTAATATTTCGGGTCAGAGGTCATAAATCTTAAATGATTCTGCGCAGATAGGGCGCAGTAGCTTTCGAATGATATAAGTTTCATTGCCCTTATTCTACAAATTAATATCGAAAAAGTGTACATTTGATGTTTGATTTTAATATATAAGATTTGTTAACCAAAAATTAAAAATTTTTCTGCAATGTTAAAAAACATGACCTCAAATAAACACTCGCTTTAATGCAGGGTTTTTTCGCTTAAAAAAAACATTTATGGGCCCTTAAGGCCCAAATAATTCAAACATTCATATATCATGGTCGATCATAAAGGTTTTATAGCAAAATACTTTAAGTTTTAACGTTACACGTATGAACAATGTTATAGTAGCTCCAAAGCAATGAAGTCGAGAAATCTTTTAACAATCAGTAAATTTTTTGTCACACCAGCCAAGATACATTTTTTAGACTTGGCCTTCAATTAAGACTGTTCAATAAAAATTAGTTTAAGTATTTTACTTCGTCGTAATTTATTTTTTGTTTCTTTTAACAATTTTAAAAATTTTAAACAGCTCTTAAAAACTAAACAAAAACTTACGACATACATATACTATATATATATACAACTATAACAAGTGAAACTCCCGCCAGAAATCAAATTCCCCAACTACGACTAGGACAACGATCCACGATGTTGCAGATGCGGTGGCATTCGGTTTTGTTGAATCGACAACGAATGCGAAGATGTTGAACGATGGATTTGTGGAAAGGGCTCCAGGCCCGCATTGCTTAGGCCGCGTGAACGCAAATGATTATTGCGATTTGCTTCGCGATATAGATCAATGCGTGGCCTTGAGTTGCGTCTCACCGAAGTGTTGAAAGCGATCTGTAGAGAGAGACGCTTTTGTGAAAGTTTGGCCAATTGATCTGGTGTTAATTCGATGATTTGGGTTGCCACTCCCGCACCATTTGGCATAGAGAGACTCAACATTGAATTATTAGGTGTTGTTGGGTTATTTAACAAAGGAGCTCCACCAGCGCCGCAGGTACAGGTTGAGTTGAGCGATATATTGTCCGAGCCACCAGTGTTGATGTTGACATCATTCATTGCATCTTCAATGGTGAAAATGTTTGAATTCTTTGTGGTGTCACTATCGAAAATTTTAATGACCGGTATGGATGGCGTTAGCATGATGCCAGCTTTTCGAAACTCCTCAAGGGCATCATCATACGATGGCAGCCCTGAGACGATGGTATAAGACGGCAGGGATTCGGCTTCATAGTCGGGTGGGAAGCGACGACATATTTCGACGGGCTGATCACTGTGGTTGGTGCGATCTGAAAAAGAAGAACAAAAAGAGGTGAGTATTTTCTCAGGGTGGTAGGTGAATGGGTTTAAGCAATAGAAAAGCGTGTTAAAAATATATCGTGAAAACAACCGCCCTAACTTCAAAAGATGTAGTTGCTTCTGCACGTTTCAAGAACTCTATTCGCTGGTAAAAGTTTATCGGTGATGATATTGTAATGCATAACTGTAAGCGGAATGTGACAAAGGTATTTTTGTTGTTGTTGTTGCTAAGAATTGATAGTTTTTTTTTATTGTTAACGCAACAGTTTGGTTTCATTCGTGTGAAGAGTGCATTTGTAAAAATTATTATCATTTCAAACAAAGTGAGTGGTCTGCATAAGCCACAGAAAACTACTGCAGAGTTGATGTAGCGATCAACGGAACAGCTGTCTAGTCTGTCTGGTGGTTTCTTTTGTAAATAACTTGTTTTTGTAGCTTGCTGCTTCATGAACTTATTTGGCATAAAGCCCAAATATAATTCTACAAAAACTATATTTTTTGCTAAGAATTATATTTCTAAAAAAATTGAATTATGTAAGTATTCATTATTATTATATAACTTATTATTATAAAATTTTCAATGTTATTATATATTTTTATATTCAACATTATTCTTAAACCCTCTAACAAAATTAAATTTTCTTTTTAGAATTATATAAGAAACAATATAAATAATTAAAAAAAATAATTATTCATTATTATTATATTACTTATTATTAAAAAAATTTTCAATGTTATATATTTTTAAAATGTTATAAAATTATATTTTTTAGAATAAATTAAAAATATAGTACTAATAGTATAAAATATTACTTTCCTTTTTTAATAAATATTGGCGGATAATTCGAATTCTCGGACAGTTTTTACAAAAATCCAAGTCTAACATATTGTTGTGCATAACAAGCCTTACTATAAAAAAATGTTAATAAAAAACCAGTTAAAAAGGAATGCTTTTCCAAAATCTCGTAAACTATTTGTACTATGGTAATTTTTGCTAGAATAAAATTGGTTCTTAGTAAATTTTATACCAAAAATATTATAAATAAATTTTCTACAAATAAAGAGATCTTAAGATATATGGCTGGGAAAAGTTAAGCATTGTGGAACATTTGATTTTTATTAAGACAGTATGGCAGAACTACGTCTAAAAAAGCTTAAGAGCTGTGGTTTTACATAAAAATAAAGCTTTATAAAATTATCCGACTACGAGAGTTTGATAGTCGACCGTACATACAACGAAGATAGTTGACTGGATGATATACTCGGATTTTTACGTCAGAATTTCATGTAAAACACGTGACAAAAAAATCTATTAAGTAGCCTTGATAACTACCTTTTTTCTCACGAGCTGTGGTCAACAAATGTCAAACAAAAGAAAACTAAAAAACATTTTGACAAAAACTTTTTGATATCTCCATTTTGCATCAGATGACACTGCACGCGCCGTTTTGATTTTCTTTTGTTTGACATTCATTGACCGCAGCTAGAGCTGTCGCTACTACTTGTATTATTTATTATACGATGATAAAACCCGTGTGAAAATTTATTTAAATTACATGAAAATTTCTTAAATGACATTTATTCTAGGACGAATAACCGGTATATTGAAAAAAAGTTTTCTGAAAAATTAAAATTGCTTGAGGCTCATCGGTTTTTTTGTTGTGCTGTGCTAGCTGAGCACAAACAGAAAATAAAAGAGAGCAATATGGAGTTAATTGAAACTCTCTTAAAACAAAGCGTGAAAAAAATTTCCACTTTAACTTTATATTATAGTATAGATAAGCTCTAAAAAATCCCAAGAAA
Source organism: Dichetophora obliterata (assembly GCA_963920525.1). NCBI lineage: Eukaryota > Metazoa > Arthropoda > Insecta > Diptera > Sciomyzidae > Dichetophora > Dichetophora obliterata. The sequence continues at coordinate 29,271,927 of OY986438.1, forward strand.
ATACAGTGCTATCACACTTTAAGTAAATTACGATACAATATCGAGAATCGTTTTCTGTTTTCTATATATGCTAAATTATGTTAAGCACACTGATTTGTTGTTTTAAGCACGAGTACAAATTTTTTAGGTGTACTCATAGTTCGCCATAACTTTTTTTATCAAACATGAAATACTGTATCTTTATGTATAACGAAACGAAGACTGAACGTGGTGCGAGATACGGTAAGTAAAACATTTTTGCATATTAAAAAATATTGTTGCTTGTTTCTTTCACGACGTTCAGCTTTCGTTTCGTTTTACATTAAGATGAAGTAAATCTTATGAAAACCTCAAAGATGAAATAGTGTCCATTAATATTTGTATTATTGAAATTCAATGAGGGTAAAATTACTAGACAAGTAGAAAAGAGCTTTTAAAGCACTGCATGAATACCCTACAGTCAGAGCTGTAAATTTCAAGTATAAGTACAAATACAATTCCAAATACCATGTATTTAAAAAACAATTATTGTATTTAAATACTACATATTTGTACTTAAATTGCTTAAATACAAATACTTTCAATTACCAATTCTTTTCTCAAATACTGTAAATACTTTCAAATACTGTAAATACTTCAAATACTGTAAATATTTTTAATTACTACTAATACTTAGAACAAATGTTTTAGAGTAAACAAACTAATAAAACAGAATAGTTAACTGAAAGAGAAGAAAATTTTTACACCTACCTCTAAAAGAAATTAAAAACCTTTTCTTACATTTTTTGTCATTTCCTTGTATTTTGTTATAAACAAGAGAAAATATAAAATTTTTGGCTACATGTGCCATTGCATCATCTTATGACTGTTTTTTATTTCACACATGTTTGGTAAAAACTCCATAGAATTTTTTAAAGTATTTAAAGTATTTACAGAATTTGAAAGTATTTACAGTATTTGAAAGTATTTGAAGTATTTACAGTATTTGAATGTATTTACAGTATTTGAGAAAATAATTGGTAATTGAAAGTGTTTGTATTTGAGCAATTTAAGTACAAATACTAGGTATTTGTACTTGATACTTATTTTTTAAATACTTTGTATTTGCAGTAAACAGGTATTTAAATACTGAATATACTGAATAATTTACAGCTCTGCCTACAGTTAATGACACTAGTACAAAACTAGTGATTTCACTAGCTCTTAGGTTGCCGGTACTAGTTCCACTTCAATCTACCTGCTTTGAATTTCTCTGGAGAATTTTTGACTATTTTCGATTGCTCATTGCATTTTCATTGGTTGCAGATTTTGTATGAGCTGTCAACTTCCTTTTGTCAACTTCCTTCACCGACTTTCCGCCCTAACAATAACTTGTCTTGATGAACCACGAAGAAGGGTCCGAATGAATTTTTTGAGTCAGTCAAAACGTTAAACACATAAACAAAAAATAAACGAAGTTGATTGAACTGACCCTTTTATGCATTACCTTGGGTCAAAATAGTAGCTAATTCTCTTAGAACTATTGAAGTAGCTAAAGTGAGGAACTAATTGAAACTCTCGTTACTGGCGGGTATTTTACATTTAGTTTATATCTATACTTGTGTAGTAAAATTTATGGAAAATTAAACGACAATAGAATTTTCGCTTTAAAATAATTACAGCTTACGGCCCACACGTAAATAATGTTTTTTTTCTTATTTTTATTAAACGAAATTGGTCCTCTTTAGTCCAAAAATGTAAAAATAAAATGTCGGTCTCGGGATAAAATATTCGAAATTATTTATGCGTGGGTCGTAACCTGCACTTATTCCTTTTCATTTGATTCAAACTTATTTGTTTTGTGCAGTTAAAATAAAAAAAAAAATTCATTAAAAAGATTGGTTTTCACTGGGGCAGTTCAAGCCCACAAAAACAACGTTTTTTAAAATTGCTGTAGCTCAGTCGTTTTTCAATTTATCAACTGTGGGTATTTTATGTGAAAGTTGACGTCATTTTTTAACTTTTTCCGTACTTTTTTATGTGTTGATGTTTTTTTATCCCCCCTCCCAGAGCGATGAAAATGGGTAAGTTAAAATGAGAAGGCAAACGGGGTATCATTTTTCTTGATAACCAGATGTCGTAACGCAATTCTGCGGGAGGAATTTTGTTGGGAATCACGTCAGGCAGGTTCTGAACTAGGATATTTCCTAAATATAAAAAAATTTATAAAATGGCGCGATAAAAGTTAAAAAATTAGCTGTTTTTTGGAGGTTTTGCCCCCTCACCGGTAGTAGAGTTAGCCCAATTATTCTAGTTTAGGACATACCTGGCGTGATTACCTACAAAACAAAATCACACCATGTATTTACATGTTTTTTTGAGAAATTTTTGATTAGTTCAAATTCAATGCAGACAAAAACGGAATTTTAAAACAGAGGTAGAATTTACTGCCATTTAGAAATCTTAATTCATAAACTTAATTCATGTATGTACATGGTGTGATTTTGTTTTGAAATCGCATTTGATTTTCGAATCGCATAACAGAGTAAGGCCCCTGGTTCTCGAGAAAAACGACACCCCTGTTTGAAAAAAGGGATTTCGAGAAAAACGCATTTAAAGTCTTATAACTGCACTTCGGCGTGTGTGTATACTCTGTAAATCCAAAAATAATTCGAATTTTAAAAATGTATATATAACTCTGTAACTCCAAAAATAATTCGAATTTTAAAAAATCTTTTTAAGGCATTATTTTTGAAGGGTTTTAAAAGATATTTATAAAAAAACAACATCGAAAAATTTTCGAATTCGAATTTTAAAAAATCCTTTTAAGGCATTATTTTGAAGGATTTTAAAAGACATTTATAAAAAAAAAATTCTAAAAAAATTTGTTAACCGCAGCTCATACCTTAAGATGGTTCATATTTATTTACTAAAATTTATTATGTTTAAAATATAATTTTAGTTAGTTTTGCTGCAGTATTTTTTTGGAGTGTAGTGTATTTGCTGTGATCACTGTAGTTAAAATAATCGCCTTCTCTGCGTTCCACAAGTAAACAACTCAAAGCTAAAGTCACTCATTGCGCAGCTGTCCCATTCTTACGCACAGCTGCCATCGAGAGTTTGCAAAAAATGTTCATGTTTCGCTCATCTGGCATCATGCTTTGTTCGTTCAAGATTTAATTCAACGAAAGACCATAGAAAGCGATAGACGAAAAAAAGCGGCGTCAGTAATTTTTAGTTTATGGTTTAATTCCATATTTTGTACAATATAGTGATTATTTTGTTTAAAACTATGAAGAATTTGTGTTAAATTTAGTGCATTAGTTATTGGCCAGCAGTGAAAAGGGGAAAAAGGTGAAAAACATGATCAACACGCTGCTCGAGCATGTGCCGCTGCCTATTAAGCTAGAGGTGCTGGAGGCGCTTCAAAACGACTCGGACGAAACGGATTCTGATATATTGGACGATGAAACAACGTTGATGATCAGCAGCGATGAAGAGGCCGAATTGGAGGCGCAGCGCATACGCTTCCATGAGTTGGTCGGACGCAACCTGCACTTGCGTGAACGTAGTAGCTCCAGTAGCGGCTCCTCGGTAATGATGATGAGTGAAAAGGGAAGCAGTACAAACACGCCTGCGGAGCCAGGAGAGGCAGTAGAACGACGTAAGCAACGCGTCTATTCAACTACTTCAGTGTCATCATCGATTGGAACGTCTAGTAGTGAGATGGAATCCTGTGGTAATATTTGCATAGATCAAGCGCATGCTCGACTCATCTTCAACTGTAGCTTTTGTGAGCTGCGCTATGCGGACATGCAAGTGTTTGCTGAGCATCTTCACGATAGCCACAAATTATTTACTACGTCGACACCGACTGAGGTGGCGCTGTCAGAAAAGCAGCTGGAACAACCACAATGTTTGCGAAAGAGTGTACGAAATACAGCCAAGACAACAACTGTAAACTCTGAAGAAACACCTTCAGTCAAGACGGAGCCGGACGTGTTGATAGTATCTGGTCCAGTGGATATACAGGAGTCCCTCGAATCCTGCGGTAACATTTTTGTGCTCAAACGTCAAAAGCTGTTTCTCATTTGCGGCTACTGTGAGTGCAAATATGCGACGCCGGAACTCTTTAGTAGACATTTGCGACAGCAGCACCAACTGCTTCAGGGTCCCAGCAAAGAAATTATCGTAGAGCCCAAGGAAGAAATCAAGAATGAGGTCATTGTTATTAATGTGCCAGCTGCAGAGCAGAAAAACGATGACTCGTCACAACCCATGGTGGCTATACCGAAAGGCATATCTCTAGACAACAATGACTTGATACCCATGAGCAGTTTGAGCTGCTGCTCTAACAGCAATAGTTCCGGTGTGCGCACACCGCCGCAACGTGTATCCACAGAAACGCCACCACCTGAGGAAGGTGAAGACAAATTACAAACTGAAAAAAGATCGAGAAGAAAACGCGCTGAGGTAAGTTTCAGGGAACTTAATTGAAATTCAACAGAATATAATTTATTGTATTTTATTAACAGCCCACCAACCCACAACCAATAAGCAGAAGGCTACGCAAAACTACAGCACCCGGCTTAGAGCCGCCTGTTGCTGTTGTTGCCAAGCGCTCGCGTCGCACTTCGGCCAACAAACCGAAACCACCCTCCAAAGACTTAAACGTACAGCCGCCCTCTTCGCCGGAGTCGGCGACTACAGAACGACTCGATGTAGAGCAACATTCCGCCCCAATCGCTGAGATTGTCAACGATACCGAGATCAACAAAGAGCAGGAGCTCAATAACGAGACCGAGATCAACAAAGAGCAGGAGCTCAATAACGAGACCGATCCACAACCAAAGCTGGTGTCACCACCGAACGCGAATCCTGCTAATCAAGTCAAAAAAACTCCTTCCATATTCCACTGTGATCAATGCTTGAAAACATTTACCAAGGTAACGCGTCTCGTCGAGCATCAACGCACGCACACCGGCGAAAAACCCTTTAAATGTTACGTCTGTGGCAAATCATTTCGGGTTAAAATGCGTCTCGTCGAACACGCTATGCGACATCGTGCCGAAAAAGCTTTTAAATGTGATCTATGTGGTCACGCGATTTCCACTAAACAGGATTTGGTACTACATCAGCGTCATCATAAAGGCGATAAACGTTATCCTTGTCCACATTGTCCCAAGGCTTTTGTGCGAGGCTCTGACCTCAAGATACACGTTCGCATTCATACTGGCGAGAAGCCGTTTAGTTGCGAGATTTGTCAGAAAGCTTTTCGCGCCAATCAGAATCTCATTGTGCACCGTAAAACACATCGGGATGAAAAACCCTTTAAGTGCGACTATTGCGAAAAACATTTCATGCGCAATATCGATCGCAAGGTGCATCATCGGACACACACAGGTGAGTGTGAATTTGAGAAATGTTCATATGTTATTGTCTGTGTCGATAAGTGCAACATGAAATTAATTTTGTACCTTTAAATCCTTAAATTAACTAAGGCTTAGTTTAACTAAGGCTTAACTAAGGCTTAGTTAACAATTAGTTAACTTAAATTAACTAATTGTTTCGGTGTCATTATTATTTTAAATTAAATTTTTTAATGCTTTTAAACACTTTCTTATTCAGGCAGGTTCTGCATTTCAATTCTGAGTGAAAGTGAAATTGAATCATAATTGAATTCGATGTTTGGTGGTTAATACAATTAATTATATTAATGAATTAATACAAAACGAAAAAAGTGCTATGTAGACCACCAAATATCGAATTCAATTATGATTCAATTTCACTTTCACTCTGAAGTGAAATGCAGAACCTGCCTGATTGTAACCAACTCATAAAAACTGCCCAGGCGTGATCGGATATATGTATAAGAGTAAAATTAATTTTTTTTTAAATAATTTGTATTATTTGTTTCAGGCGAAAAACCCTACAAATGCGAAATATGCGAACGTGCCTATTCTTCACGCGTCCATCTACGTGCTCACCTAAAACGAGACCATGTGGAGGGCGGACGGCTACGCAAAAAACCGGGACCCAAACCTAAGCACATAAAGGAAGAAATGAAAAGACAAAAACAATTAATTGAAAATTTGAAGGTGCAAGTTATAGAACATATACAACAGCAGCCGTCGCCGAGACTCAAAACCTCAGCCCAGACACAACAAAGAGCTGCCGCAAAAACAACCCTCAGAGGACAGGAGCTTATAAATGAACGTATTTTAAGGGAAGAAAAAGCAATGCAACAAGTGTCGCTTGCTCTAAAGATAGCCTTGGAGGACGATGATGTTGCTGATGATGACAATGATGTCTCGGTTGATATGGGAGATTTATTTGAGAAGGAAAATGATAGTCCGCAGTTGGTTGTTGCTGTTACCGCTGCCACGGCTGATGCTGGAGTTCGACAGAGGAAACAAAAAAGCGGCACAACGAAAAAGGAACGCAAATTAACAAGCTATTTTGCGGTTGTTGGCCAGAAAACGGAAATCTAAGACTTGATTAAAATTTATTTTTAAAACTTTTCTGAGATGAGCTTAAATTACACGGAGAAAGGGAGGGACAGTGGCTGTTCATTAAAAAAACAAAACTTTTAACATGAAAATATGCATTCTATATAAATAAAATAAAATAAAATAAATTTCAAAATTATTTAAAAGTGACTAATTTTAAAAATTAGATTCAAAAAAATTAATGAAATATAAATTAAAAACTATAAAAAATTTAATGATTAAAACAAAATAGGGAAATGCAGAAAAATATTATAAAATAATTAAAAACAAATTATGAAATTACTGAAAAAAATAAAAACATTTTTAAATTAAATAAAAAAAAATTTTAAAATTACAAAATCAAATAAAAAAAAAAAATTAAAAATAAATAAAAAAATTAAAAATAAATAAAAAAATTAAAAATAAATAAAAAAATTAAAAATAAATAAAAAATAAATCAAAAATAAATAAAAAAGAATTATAAAACAAAAATTCAGATTGATATTAAATTAAAAAACGTATCGTTCAAATTCGAAATATAGTTTAAACTAATTTTTTTCCAAATCAAATTAAATTTTTTAAACTATTAATTCAACGTTTTATACTTTAAATAAAATTTTTACAAATCAAAACAGAAGATAATAAGTGAAATCTAACGTTTAAAAATTAAGTTTATAATTTTACAAAGTTTAATTTGAAGTTACAAAAATTTGTTTTTAGTGTAAAATGCAAAAGGGCTCAACCCGCATGTAGGCCGTAGCACATTGGGTAGAGTGCATGGCCCATATACTTAAGAACCGTAGTTCAATTCCCAGCTCAGACAGATTGTTTTTTCTATGGAGTTAATATTTCGAAATGTTCATTCATTCCTTTATTTTTATATAAAACAATTTAAAAAAAAATCGGATTTAAAAGATAATTTAAAAAAAAACTCAAAATAATTTGCACAGTAAATGAAAAGACTATTTAAACAGAATATTAAAAAATAAATTTAAAATACAAATTAAAAAATAAATTAAAGAATAAATAAAAATTAAATTAATACAAAATTAATTAAAAAATAAATGAAAAAACTACATGTATTACAAAAATTAATTGAATAATAAATTTAGAAAATAACTTTAAAAGAAATTAAAAAATGAAATGAAATAAAAACACTAAGTTTAAAAGACAATAAAACTTAAGAAAAGACTATGAATTAAAACATTTTCGTGAGCTAAAAAATAAATTTTAACTATAAAAGTATTTGTTAATGAGAAAAGCCAATTGTTAACCCTTTATAATGCAGAGGAAATATTTTTCCCAACATAAGTGGTATATTTCAAGTATACAATATAAATGACATATTCTCACAGCGTATTATTTGATAAAAAATGTTGGTGGTAAAAATATCAGCTCTGCCTTATAAAGGGTTAGACCTTTAAAAAAACAGTAGAAACAGAAGCTTGTTTTCCCAATGTAATTTATGCGCAACTCAAGCACCGAACAAATCCAGGATATAAGCAAAACATTGGCAGCAAGTTTTGAACAAGGAACTCCTCGCAAAAATAAATGACATTTAAAAGCGACATTTAGCTAGAATTAAGTAATACATTCAAATCAAATGCATCAAAAATTTGAGTATTGAAAAGTAAAACTCTTTATTTTGTATCACGTTAAAGCGCATCAACGAAAAGCCAGCCATGAGCAGCAAAATTATTTTATGTGAAATAAAGTATAGCTTTGCATGCCTGGCTTGTAGTTTGTGTGATTTTTCGTGAAAGTTTGTGTAATTTTTTATTTTTTGCAGACAAATTTAAATTTAATTTTATATTTATATTATATTATATATATTTATATATAAAAACACTTGATATTATTAACAATTTAAAAGAAAAAAGTTGGAACAATGGGCATTAACAAAATGAAAAAAAAAAATAAATGTATGAAATAAGGAAAGAATCGAAACATTCATAATTTTAAATTAATTTAATCATATGCAAAGCAAAATCCTCAACAAAAATATCATGGTCGATATTCACAAAAAGGGCTAATGAAAGAACAAGAAAATAATTTATCATGCATGTAAAAATTAATGTTTTGGCAATAGAGCGTTAATTTCACAAACTTTGAAAAAATAATATTTCAAAGTACTATGAAAAATTAAAAAAACTGAGTAAAATTATAAATTCTATATCTATAAAAGTAATGTACATTTTGATGTCATCACTAACTGCGGAAACGGGTCGACCGAGTTCAAACAGGATATGTGAAGTTTTCACGAAATCGGCCCAGTGGTTCCGGAGATATGTCATTTTAAACATTTTCCCCATATACTGCCATACAAATATCAAAACACTGTATGTCTGTGACATTTTGCCGCACATTTTTTTATCGCCCATAAATCAACAAAAATGCTATATTTCGCACGGTTTTGATCATATAAGCCTAATTTTGGTAATTGTGTTCATTTGATTACTTTCGGCAACTATACTGAATATGGTGAATATATTTCGCATTTACGTATATGGCAAAACAAGTAGGGCGGTCTGTGGCAGGACAAGGAATACTAGTAAAAAAATAAAAATTAAAATATTGTCATTGCTAAAAATGAATTAACAATAAATGAATATTTAATAAAAGTTGCAGCTTTGCAGTGATTTTTATTTATAGCATAGAACGCTCTCTTGCCTAAATCATTGCATCGATAAAAAGCAAATAAATTCAACTCATATCATGTGTGATCTTAATGTTTTTCAAATGCTTTTTAGTATCAAACTCTTGCAGCGTGGCAGACAAAATTTAAAAAATATTTTTTTGACTGCAACGCTGCGATTTTGTTTGTCTCTACAGCTTAATATTAATACAGTCAGCTTATTATTAAAATATAACTTTTATCTTTGTAACCTTGACATTTAAGACTTATGTAATTCTAATAATCTGCTTATTATTTATAGCACAACAAAATACAATGTACTCAATTTACTTAAAAACTATTCAATAAGTATTTGCATACTTTGATTTTTACTCAATAGCTGTCAATGTAAGCTTTTTCTCATTTTTATTACAAAATCACTAGTTTTATATACATTTTACACATACAATATATTCATATAAATATATGCTTGTAAGTTTGCTTTAATCTTTTATAGCTATACAAGATGACCATTGCACATAAATAATGGAGCTTGTAATATTATTCTTGAGTATTCTTACATTTCCTAAGCTTTTTTATAAAAAGACATTTTAAAACTTGTAACTGAATGAAGTGAGATAAAACTGAAGTTATTGCCACAAATGCATTAAAAGTGTAAAATTCTGATTTACAACAAATTAATTTTCCATATTTTTGTAATAAATAAACTTTTATAAAACACACAAATTCTACGCATTCTAACTCGAACTTGGTTGCGATGCGATGACATCATTCTATAGCTACGCATTAATTAATTTAAGTTCAATCAAAGGCTGCCAGGGTTGCAGCGGCGGGTGTGTGTGAGGGAGAGGTTGCGAAAAATCATTTGAATTATATGTTCCTCATACGTCTAGGTGTCTGCATGCGCGTTGTATTTCAAAATTAACGTTTTGCTACGTGGCTTCAAAACTAAAACGCAAAAGGTTTAGCGAGGCGTAATACTTGCTCGCATAGCTAAAAAAAATAATGAATACAATGAAAAGAAACACGCTAAAAAAGCATTGAGTGGGCAATATAATAAAATAAAATGAATAAAAACAAGTATACGCCCCGTGCGTCATGTTGTCAGTCAGCTCCAATCTGTAATCACGTTAACTCTTTCATATTCAATTGAATTTTATTTAATTTTTTATTTTAGCCATCTTTTTTCTTTATTTTTGGGTCTTTCTTTCCCAAAAAACTTCTAGAGAAGAACCAGTTTTGGCCAGAACTGTTGTCAGGGTTGTTCTTTTTTGTCATGTTTCTTTTATAGTTATATACCATAGCGAAAGCGTTGATTTGCTGCTTCAACGCGTTCGCAGTTCTTTCTACGTTTTGCTTTATCTCTTATTTCTCGATTTGATTGCGTTTGTTATTCGTTGTGTTGATGACTATTGAGTGCGAGAGTGTTAAGTTTTAACTCATTCTCTCATTTTTTGCGGTCATTAACATTTAAGCTGAGTTGTGGAACGTTAAAGCATATTTGAAAAATATATCAGCTTGTGGATCAACCGTCACTCCAATGTAGCCAACTTGCGCCAAAATTCAATTTGACTTAAATTTTAAGTCAGCATTTTGTTGCTTCAAAATAAATGACTACATTCGAAGACTTTAAATTTTCACTTTTGTAAAGTTCTTTGAGCAATTTTGGTTAAATTCTTCTTTTAACAATAACGCCTTTTTTATTTATTATTTATGAGCATTTCAATCTGTTTACAATTATTATCATTATTGCATATATCTACTCAACAAATAAAGCGTACCCTATAAACTTAACAAAGATATTCTCATACTCAAAGCTGTATTTAAATTATGCTAAAAATAACTAAGCACTTCAAACGGCGTTAGAAGTTTTTTTTTGTGATTTAAAACATGAAACTTAACCTTTATCTGTGAATAAAAAAATAAAACTAAAGAAATAAGTTTTATTTTTGAGGAAAAAAATAAAACTTAAAAAAATAACTGTTATTTGTGAGGGAAAAAATAAAACTCGAAAGTAGGTTTTTTTCCTGACAAAATAAAACTTAAAAAATAACTGTTATTTGTGAGGAAAAAAATAAAACTCGAAAATAGGTCTAATTAAAAAATAAAAAATTACTTAATAAATAACTGTTATTTGTGAGGAAAAAATAAAACTAAAAATATAACTGTTATTTGTGAGGGAAAAAGTAAAACTCGAAAATAAGTTTTATTTTGTGAGGTAAAAAATAAAACTTAAAAGATAACTATTATTTTTGAGGGAAAAAATAAAACTCAAAAATAAGTTTTATTTTGTGAGGAAAAAAATAAAAAAATATTAAACTCTTCATATTTTTAACCGACTTCAAAAAGGAGGAGGTTCTCAAGTTGGTTGGTTTTTTTTTAATGTATGTACATTGATAACTCCTAAATTACTAGCCCAACTCCAGCAATTTTTTGTCAACAGATAGAGACATTGGACGCGGAGGTGCCCGTTTAAAAAAGTGGGCGGTATTCGACAAAGGGAGTGCCAATAATAGAAAAACTCGGTAACTCGAATAATATTGACACTAGGATACTGAAATTAGGTATAGGGGTAGGAATAATTATAACAAATTATTGTCAAAAAAGTGGGCTAAAAAAGTACTAGGGTACTGAATATTAGTATAGGGGTAGGCACAGTTATTACAAACTATGGTCAAAAAAGTGGGCGTTATTCGACAAGGGTCGTGGAAATCTTAGAAAAACACTGTAACTCGAATAATATTGACACTAGGGTACGGAAATTCGGCACAAGAATAGGTAGAATTATAACAAAACACAATCAAGAAAGTAGGCAGAATTTTTCAAAGGTCGTGTCACTACAAGAAAACACTGTATCTCGAATATTGACACTAGGGTACCAAAATTTGTTACAAGAATGGGCAACATTGTTGTCATAATCTCTAAAAAGGAAGAAATAAAAACTTTTTAATAAAAAAAAAATCATCTTCAAAACCAATACAAAGTAAAAAATAATTTTTAATTACTTTTTACAATAATTCTTGGTCAAATTTGATAATTTATTTATATACTTATATTATTAAATTGGAAATCTTATTATTATAATTTTTTTATTTTGTATTATCATAAATATATTAATTTCTCCATTAATATAAAACCTTTAAAGTCGGCGTTAATATAATCTGACTTTTATAAAATGAACGACTTTAAAGGTTTTATATTCATGGAGAAATTAATATATTTATAATAATAATACAAAATAGAAAAAAAAAATTATAATAATAAGATTTCCAATTTAATAATATATATAAATAAATTATCAAATTTGACCAAGAATTAATGTAAAAAGTAATTTAAAATTATTTTTTACTTTGTAGTGGTTTTGAAGTTGTTTTTTTTTATTAAAATTTTTTTTTGAATTGACATAATGATTTTTTTCTTTAAAATTTTAAAAATAACTGTTATTTTCGGTCCCTGGAAAAAAGTTATAAAATATATCAGCCATGTTCTGGACTTCGCTTTCGCATGAAATTGAAAGTGAAATCGAAATTGCATGTTCTGCGATTTCAATTTCGAAACTGAAATTAGTACGATTTGGCATGTCCCAAAAATTGTTTTCACTATTTTTATCGCGTTTTTAATTCGGTCAGATGTTGGCGTGCAAAATCATCGAAGATAAAAAGAAAAATGTAAGTATTTTAAGTTTATTCACGCAAAAATAATTATTTTAACAACGAATATATCAGGGATAGACATAAGAGTCAAGCTCAAGAAAATATATTTTTGATTTTTATAGAGGAACACCAAGTTTTAGCGTGAAACTTTTTTAAGGGCGATCGCGTTGTGGCGGAGTCTCTGTGGGCAGAACTGGCCAAAAAATTCAACAGCGAATGACCACCACAAAAAGGCGTAAGTGTTTGGAAAAAAGTAAGTAGAAACTTATCTCTCAAACTGTGAGTATTAAATGCTAATTATTTTATTTCAAAAAGGGTTGGTCAGATTGGAAGGTGAACATTCGGAAGAAAATTGCCCATAACGAAAGCGAAAATTAAGCCACTGGTAGGGGTAGCTTTAACAAATTCGTTCTGACGGCTTCCTCTTCGGAACGATCGCGCAAATATGCGGAATTTACATAACAGTGGAAAACATTCCAAAAAACACTGCCTTTGGAATTAGTCAGCGCAATGGCAAAGCTGATTGCGAGTCCATGCAAAACTGCATCAAAAAACACATGGCTACGGAAGTAGACGCAGTAAAACAAATTTCGGAAACAATGAAAGAGTTACGTCAAAGCTCTCGGCACAAAACAAAAATTTTGGCAGAGAGCAACAGTGGCTTGCGAAGAGTTTATAAATCATTGGAGAGGTTGAACGATCAGTTTGACCAACAAAATAAGATCCTTGCCGAACAAAATCGTGATAGGCGCAATTATTATTTGGCAATGCAGAAAGCTGTTGTACTGTAACAGTAATGTCGTCTATATTATAAAGGTGGCATATATTATGCAGAGCAGCGCATACATTAACATTTTCGCAACTAACAACTAACAACTTTCCGTGGAGTGTTTGGCAAAATAGTTGGCAGACATTTGAACCGGCTTTTAAGCACTCTAATTACTCTTTGGACAACGTTACGAGGCTTTGAGTGTTGCAAGTGAAACTTATGTTGCAAAGTTGCAGCTTCTGGATCGCGGTAAAGTGTTAACAAAACAGCTCTAAGCCATAGCCAGAATCGTCTATTAGCCAAGAAGTACGATCGCCATGTTCGTGTCTGGACATGAAGTACTTTTTAGTGATGACTATCGATCCAGGATGACATTAATTTACACTTATCTTATGTCTCTTTTGAAGAGGATATGCGATATTGTGTCGATTGTTGTGACCTACAGGCAATAATCGTGTGTTGGTAGAAATGACCAATGGGTCCATTCATTGAACCGAATTTAAGTCATAATGATTGACAACTAACTTTACTCGTGCAACCGAGTGGCAGTTAAAACGGATAACAGCTCCTTTTGTACAATCGAATGTAGGTTAAAATAAATAACTTCTACGTTCACTCCATTGAGTTAAGGTTAAAATGATTAAAAGGCTCGTTCATTCAACTGAATGGAGGTTAAAAGGATTAAGGGGTTCGTTCATAAAGCTATGAGCGTAGTGCTTCCAACGGCGTGCTACAATCAAGGCTATTGAAAACCAGGTAGTTGAGGGGATCACCCTTTCAAAATTTATCAGCAATCGACTGAGTCGGTAGGGCACTAATTCGGTTGCGATAATGGATTTAATTCTCTGTCTGTACAGCTCTTATTACCATTCGGTAATCACATATCTGCAAAGGAAGTTAGTTGATGATTGAATTTAAAAAAAATTCCTTTGTACACAAACTATCATCGTATTAACGCTAATGCCACCTTTCCTATCAAAGTAAAAGTGCTCGTTTTCTTGGGAATTCTCCTTCCGCAAGGAATCTTAAAGTAGCGGCTAGCTTCAGCTCGTCAGGAATAGATGATGGATGTGTGAAATGCTTGTCATTTAAAATGTCCTTAAATGGCTCTTTGTTAATTCTGTTAAACAAAGCAAAATAGCAAACTAACTACAAATATTCACTCACGCTGGCTGTGGTAGAGGTGGGTAATAGCACAATTTTTTGTGTGTTGACTCACCAGCACATGTGCACTCTTGTGTATCAGTACATTGTGCTAGCACAATTGTGCCACAATCGAACAAGCACTAATAAAAGTGTCGATAGCAAATAGAGTGCTAACACCCTTTTCTATTGATTTGTTTACAATATTCACAAATTGCATATTGTCAATTATTGCAAGTAAACCAAAGTAAAAGCAAAATAAACCGTACTAAGCAAAAACTTACAAAATGTAAGTAATACAGTGCGCAGTAGCGATACCCAATGAATGTCAGTGAAGAAGCTTAGCACAACACTCTGCTATTCATCCCAACACAGCATACAAAAGTAACTTTAAGCGCAAAAGTTCGTCAAAGCTCTGCTCTTTGCGTGCTATTGTACCACTATGTGAGTCAACGCAGTGTTCTAGCACACATGGCACACTACAGGGAGTCAGCACAGTGCCATAGCACAGCACTGAGTTACCCACCTCTAGGCTGTGGAATGTTTAAAGGGTTGAAATGATTTCTCAAGATACGCCATCTAACTTTTTCATAACTGTTCCATTTAGGCTGACTTCAAAAATAAGCAAAAGTTCGAAAAGAATCATTTCTTAAAAAAAAATGTGCACTTAAAAATTTTATTTCAAGTATCGATTAGCTGTTTCGAAATTAACTTCGAATTCATGCGAAATTGTACGAATTTTGAAACACCATTAATCAATTCATGCGTTTTGTAATTTAGGTTTTTAATTTGATATCGCGCGAATTCCAGAACATGCCCATATGCATCGATAAATATTAATATTCATGAAATGCGCGAAAGCCACAGTTATACCGCGTATAGAAATTTTTACATTTTTTTGTTTTAGATGAGATTTAGTTATTGAGATATCAACGTCGCCAGCGACATACATACGTACAGTGATGTGCAAAGAAATAGGTACACCTGCATTTTTATATTTAAAGCTTCATGAATAATATACAAGGTCACGGTTGCCACCTCAAATTCCCATAAAAAATACCTTTTTCCCACGAGAACAAAAAAAAAAAAAATTACCACAACAATTCCCATACCAAAATACTAAAAAAAAATTCCACGGCTATTAAAAAAATAACACAAAAAATACCACAAGTATTTAAAATTACCACAAAAATACCACGCATTAAAAAGAAAATACCATACGAATTAAAAATACCACAAAATTTATTAAAACTGTAAATATTGCATACTCTTGTTACATTGAAACGCAAACAAATATTACAAGTTAAATAAATAAAACCTGTACAATTGTGCTCAAAAATAGCAGTAAGACAAACAAATTAAAATTAAAGCGTTTTTAAGAAAGTCCGTACATGTTTTTATTTTCAAAATATGCCAAATTTAATTCAAAATAGAGTTCTTAAAACATAACTATTATTCTGACTGATTGAATTCAAAGGTTGAACAGAACAGAACCGTTATTTCATTTAAAATTGTGCGACTCAAGTAGCATACCTCAATTAACCGTGCTTAGCAGCAAAGATATAAATAAATAATAATAAAAGAATACATAAGAAAAAATGTTCTGCATTCCACTTCCGAGTGGAAGTTAAAATAAATCATAATTGAATTCGATATTTGGTGTTCATAAATAAAGTCCAGTATCATAACATATACATAACTTTTTTGGTTATACAATTGATTATATTAATAAATTAAATAAAATACAAAAAGAAAAAAATTATGTGTAGAACACCAAAAATCAAATTCAACTATGATTTATTTTCACTTTCACTCGGAAGTGGAATGCAGAACATGCCTGATAATTGTTTTTGTGTCTGATTTTAATTTTTATGAATTAGTTTTACGCACTGCTATTATTTTGACTGCAGCTGTATTTACATTTAGCTGTCGATTTCTTAATTTTGTTCATTATGTTTAAAGTCGTACATATTATTTTTAAACAAATTATAATGATTTTTGTTAAATACAACCTTGTAATTTTTTTTGTTTGTGATAAGCGTTTTGCATGAAGAATAACGGCGAGCAAATCCGTCGAAGCTATGTTTCTAAGTGTAGTTTTATTTAAATTTAATACGTTCAATGTGTTGATGCGTGCGCTTTTTTTCATTCGGATGCGTTTATAACACATTCAATATATAACCAGGTGTGAAAAAGCGTGCGGAGATATTTGTGCAAAAATAACATTTTAAAACTGTAAGGAAACAAAGTTTTGCGCAAATATTGATTAAAAATGCTTAAAACTTAAAAATTTCCCAAAAAATCCCACGTGAATTAAAAAAATACCATGAGAAATTTTAATTCCCACGGCAATTAAAAATTCCCAAAAAAAATCCCACGTGAATTAAAAAATACCATGCTGAATTAAAAAATACAATGGAAATACCCTCGGGTGGTGATTCTCCTTGATTGGGCGAGTATAAAACTTTACAGATGAGGATCACCCCTTCCCCTCTTCGAAGCAAAAAAGTGAAAACTTGAAAATATGTGTCATTACGTCTTACTCTTTATTTTATTTATCTCTTAACCGATCTCTAAAGTCAAAAGAGTCGACTTTTATTTTGTTTATGATAATGGGCCAATAGCATCTTGAAAAAAAGACTACATGACCTTTAAACTAATGATACAAAAACCGTTTTCCTATTGTACCACACTAAATGCTAACTAAATGTTAACGTGTGGTAGTTTAAAATTAAAAAGTAGTTGTGTTTGGAATGAGTACTCAAGTACTATGGCAACTGAAAAACCAAGTCAATAGAAAACTTAATCATTAAAAAAATTACATCATAAAAATATTCAAAAAATTTATTTTATGTTCGAGATATCTATATATATAAAATAGGATGTGTGTATGTATGTAACGTATGGACTCCAAAACGGCTGGGCCGATTTTGATGAAATTTTCAGGTAATGTTCATATTGGTACGGTGGGTAACATAGGCTATATTTGGACCCGATTATTGGCGCTGGGGTGGACTTATATCGAAAATTTGAATTTATGGACCAATTTAACTGAAATTCAGAATGTATGTTTGTTTGATCATAAGAAAATAATTTGTGTATAAATGGACACGGTAGGTGGCGCTGGGGTGGACTTATTTCGAAAATTCGATGGCGTGAAAAATATATAAATACTTTTAATTTCATTTTATAACGAGGGGAGTAGCGAAGCACACCGGATTCAGCTAGTTTTTTACTAAATTTGAATTCAAAATTATTTTAGAATTTAGTTGCTCATAACTTTCTTAATTGTGACCTTATGCAAAATGTTTTATACACAACTTAATTTTAATTGGAGTAACTTTTCAACAAATTACAAACTTTGGAAATCAGATCAAAGATACACTAACAGCCCTATTCTGGTAGCTTCACTAAGCTCACCACATTAACAAAATAGTTAATATTAACAATTTGTTAAGGTTTCGTTAATTCTGCTGCAAATTTAAAAGCTCTTTTCCTTACAATTTTGTTAATAACAGAAAGAGTCTGAACAACGAATGAAACGTATGTGCTTAGATAGAAAATTGTTGTGAAAATAATAAAAAAATACAAATTATAATATAATATTGAGTTTAAATACATTAAACTGAAAAATGGAAGAATTTTTTACTTATTTTAAGTGTTGATAATGAAATCTTTCAGTAGCCGTGGCAAATTTTTCAAGCGCTTGCAAAGTCACAAGCTGCACTCGAAGCATCTGTTTATATAGCGCATCTCTTCTTTCAATAGGCATATCGATTTTCACCATGCATGGTGAACTTTAAAAGCTTTTTAAGCTTTTATGTTGTTAATGATTTTTAGGAATACCAACATTTACATAACATAACAATCAGCTTAACAAGAGCTCCTTAACTATTTATTGTTAAGCTAACAACCAGAATAGGGCTGTAAGTATGGAGTAAAATGTAATGACACATATTTTCCAGTTTTTCCTCTCTAGCTCCCAAGGGAGGGACGTTGTGACCATCATCCTTGCATTTTTTACTCAAATAATCATGGGGAATCACCTACCGAGGGAATTAATGCCTTGTACATAGTTCATGCTGCTTTAAATATAAAAATACAGGTGTCCCTATTTATTTGCACATCACTGTATATAAATTTTAATGAGCTACATTCGTTTCAGTGTGTAAAAAGTGTTTAAAATGAAAAACCGAAAAAAAAAGATTTTTATGTAATTCGCGATTGTATTTATTTAAGCTCAAAAATTTTATATCAATATCTACAATAATAAATTCTTAAAAAAATGTACCAAAAAAGTTTCTTTGAATTCTTAAAAATAATTTACAAAACTAATTCTGTTTTAAGCATCTAAACTAGAATTATCCCTTAATTCATAACGATAAAAATTTATCGTTACGTATGGCTGCTTTTTCATTTTTTTTTGGCAGCTAAATTTTGATATCTGCTTTTAGGCTGAGCCATTTGTTTTTCGGCATAATTAACTACTTTTTTGCTTGCGTTCTTTTAATCGTTGAATTAATACAATAAAGTCCGCATTAATAATTATAATGCATTAAAAAATGTAATGTGCAATTTATAGACATGTGTATCATATTAAACGATAACGCTTCATTAAAGTCACTTAAGCGAGCGTTTTTCCAACAAATATTTTGTGAGATAATATAAATCTATAGAAAATAGCTTAACAGCTTTAATAGCTCATGACACAAAATAAATTTAAAAACTTAAATTAGTTAATAGAAGCGAAATATATTTTCAGAAATTAATTGCAGTTTACTTTTTACCAAAAAGCAAAAAGGTTTTCCCCATAAAATGACTTACTTGTATTCCAGAAAATTATTCCCCTTTTAAGAAAATAATAGAGTAGAATCAAGAAGAAATATACTAAAGTTTTAAGAAAATGACTAAAACTTGACTAAATCTTGATACAAGAAATATAATGCTTGCATTGAGAATTTTATGCATGAATGAGAAGCGATAGCCTTCTTGCTTGGTTCAAGCTAGGGCTTTTAATTCCAAAGAGTTTTGGCAATTCCGGGATTTCGTGATTTGAAATTTATGATCCCTTATGAACTCTTTCTCTTTATTTCTACGTTTTAGCAAAAATAATTGCATATTTTTTTTTTACAAAACCTCCAAACTTAATCCTTATTCATACTTAAAATATTCAAAAGCACTCGAAAGTTTAAGGCAACACTAAGATGAAGTCATAATTACTAATGCAGACAAAAGTAACAGTTGCAACCCAGTGTGCCAAACGGATCCGTTACGAATCCGTAACGAACTCACTTCTTCGTACATTTTGTCCGAAACGGATTGCGTTTCGCATCCTCTTTCGGATCCTTTTTCGTATGAAATTCCTCTCTCCGTTACGGACTTCAGTTACGAATCCGTTTCGGACTTCAGATACGAATCCGTTTCGGACTTCAGATACGAATCCGTTTCGGACTTCAGATACGAATCCGTTTCGGACTTCAGATACGAATCCGTTTCGGGCTTCAGATACGAATCCGTTTCGGACTTCAGATACGAATCCATTTCGGACTTCATATACGAATCCGTTTCAGACTCTTTTTTTTAAATAATGCGAACTCGCAACGGACTCGTTTTTTAAAAATAGTTCTTATTCAAAAAGGGACAATAATATTTATGTATGTTCAACATTTTTTTATTTTTTTGCTAATTCAGTTCTTACATTCTACATATTACATTTTAAATAAGGAAATTTAAAATTTTATCAATGTATAATAAAAATAAAAATAACAATAAAAATAAGTACACAATTTCGTATCCCTAATCCACTGAAAATAAAATAAGAATTTGTAAAACAAATTTAAGACTGTCTTTTATGTTAACGTTGTGGTAATTTTTTTGACGGATTCGTAACGGGTTCGTCGAAACATAAGATTCCTCTCAAAAATACGAATCGCTTTTTTCATTTTTTCGGATCCGCCTCGGACTCAGAACGGACTTCAGGAACGAATCCGTAACGGACTTCAGATACGAATCCGTTTCGGACTTTATATACGAATGCGTTTCGGACTCTTTTGGCGGATTCGTAACGGGTCCGTCGAAACATAAGAAAGCGCAGTGCGTACTGACGGACTCGTAACGGGTTCGTAACGGATCCGCATCCGTTTTTGTGCACATTGGGAATGTACAAAGAAGAATACAATGAAAAAAATTCAACAATAACTGGAAGAAAAAGTCGAATTCTGAAATATAATTTTGTATATTTAGAGGAAACACTTGTACATTTTATGATTAAAAATATATCAGAGCTGTAAAAGAATGCATTCAATTTGTTTTTATTCACAAAAAGTTGAATCAGTGAATAACGCAATAAAAATGCATTTTATGAATGCAAAATTGATTTATAAATAAAATTTTTAATTAACATTCATTTTTAAAAAAATCATTAATTATTAATTTTCGTTATTCAGAATAATGAATATTTTTTTTTATACATTTGAATTCACAAAGAATGCAATCCACAAAGAATTTAGGAATTTTCAGTTGTTCTTTTTTTATTCATTAATCATTTTTTATTTTTTATTCGTTATTAATTTTTATTATTTATTATTAATATTATTGTTTTTTCGGTTGTTTTAATGGCTGGTACTTTTATTTGACATTAGCCGTCAAAACATGGCAGCTTACGAATTGCTACGAATTTCTGCTCCGCCAAATTTATGTAGCAGAAAATAGCAAAATTTGACAAGGACTGGATTACTTATTTTCGCTCTCTTTTGAGAATTTTTTGGTACGAATGCTCAAGTACGGGAACAGACCTTGAAAGTGTGTAGAGAGATAAAAAAGAACACGGTGATTTCGATACTTAAAAAAACACGTCGTTTACATTTCAGTTGCATTTATAATTGCTGAAAATATTTATACATTCCTATGAATAAAATTCCGGGATTTAGGGTTTGGAATCTAGGGATTCCGGGACTAGAAATGGGTTCGTAATCCCAGGATTTCTGGATTTGGGATCCCGGGATTGAAAGCCCTAGTTCAAGCAAAGAATGCTTTCATTTTTCTCTTCGTGCAGCAAATTACACACCCCTGTTGAACCTACAGTTTAACCTCTGCCCCAAAACAAACACTTCACTAAGCCAATATGGACATAATCTCCATTAAAATTAGCTTAATAAACAAAAAATTACGATAATAACTTTTAGTAGCTACTGCTTAATTGGTAGAACAACAACAACACACAAACATAGAGTGACGAAGAATTAAAAACATGCACATTAGTTGCTATAAAATGCAACAGCACGTGGCAGATGCACACCCTGTCTTGGGATGTAGAGGATTTTGAGGCTAACAGAATACCAGAGTAAAAGCTAGTAAATGAACAAAATTTTCTAAAAACTGCAGTAGATGGAATTTGAGCGGCGCACATTGGGGTATTGAACCCTGAAAATGGGTATCAATTCACATAGAAGACGGAGGGAACTTTTGACTTTTTATTAGTTAGAATGGGCCCAAAAAAGAAAAAACTATTTGTCCGTCCGTCTGTCCGTCTGCTTGTCTATCAACACGATTACAGCCGTAATTTTGAAGCTACCGTAATGAAATTTGGTATTTCAGCTTGTTTTTAAAATAAAAAGATCAGGATCGAAAATGAACCAAATCGGATGAAGACCATGCCTACCTCCCATACAAAGTGGCTTTATCAAAACGGTAAGATCTCTTTTAATTCCACAAAACTTAAAATATGGACTTGAAATTGTGTATATGAACTTTGATATCTAAAATACGCTTTAAGTATACTAAGAAAAAAACATACTTTAAAATTAAACAAAAAATTTTAAAATAGAAGTTTTACTCATTTGCGTTTCTACAAAACAAAATTTAAAAAAAGCGTGTTTAATTTTCAACTTTAAACTCATTTCTGTTTTTTGTATAATTTTCTCTTATTTCCTTCCAATAAAAAAAAATACGTCGCTATCAGAGATTGATTTAAAAAATTATGTGCAGTGAGTCATTGAAAATGATTGGCAGACAACCGAGACCCCAATTTTACATTTGATTGTTTGAAAATATTTTTGAATTAGTCTTACAAGTATTGAACATAAGATGAAACAAAAACATAATAATTATTTTTATATTTGTAATATTTCAAGCCGCAAAAAAAGGCAACCTGCATCAAATGCAGTCAAAAAAATTTGTTATTCGGGGGTTCCCAGCGGTCGCTAATCATGAATCTGACTTTGAAAACTCGAAAAAGTTAAAAAAAGGCATCAAAAAAATAGCGGGTAAATTTATTTGTTTTAAATTTAAAATATTTGTTTTAAATATTAAAGTTTTTGCATTAAATTTTTCGTTTAAATAAATGTGTTTAAACTTAAAATTTTTACAATGAAAGTATATTTAAAAACATTGTTTTGAAAACAAAACTTTTGTTTTAAATTAAACTTTAAAAACATTTTTATTTAACTTAAATAAAATGGTTTCAGGCCTTATATAAAAAAAAAATTCGTTTAATATGGATGCAATTTAATTTAATTTTAACACATATTTCCCTCAGTGTAGGAAATTCAACCAAATCGGATGACAATCACGCATACCTCCCATACAAAGTGACTTTATCAAAACTATAAAATCTCTTCAAATTTCATACAAATTAATAAATGTACTTGAAATTCTGCACAAAAATTTTGGTTTTTAATTCTGAGCAAACAACAAAATCTATTTTGCTCTTTTCATTTTTTTTTCTTAAGGAAATCATAGAATTGTGACACGAAGTTGTAGTAAAAAAATTGAAATACTGCGAAAGTGAACAGTAATGCCTGAAACTCAATAGCGCGTTAGGTCGTTCGGCCTTTGACAGCTAGACTAGAAACAACAAGTTCTTATTAAGTAACACTACGTGCGACCTCAGACTTTTCTTCGACCTCAACCCGTAAAAATTTAAAGCAGGGGTGAAGTAGGATTAAAGTTGTGAGTAGAGAATTTTTCTACATACCAATGCTGGGTTGCATTTTCGTTAAGAAATTTTAATATGTGGGTATTTCTTGTATTTCGATGATAACAAATATTTTCATGGGATAATCGTGGGATTTGATAACTGGTGTGATAACGGTTTTGATGGATTTAATATGATATAAATATCATTTTATTTTACATCCTACTAAAAATATGCATTATTTGTATAGGATGAACATATTATAAATAATATAATATAAATACAAAATAATGTTATAAATAAAAGATTAATTTTTGCTTTGAAAAAAATAATAGTTAGTTTCTTTGCTGCTAGCGAACTCACACCACGATGAGTAAACTCAAATACTGCATCTCTGCTATACATATTTAGCAAAATAGGGGTATTCACGATTTAGTGCACTTGCCAGTGTAGTTGAAGACTTGAAGTTGTGCAGTTAGGTTTTCCTGAACACACCACACTTTTGATTGAGAAATTTATTGAAGTATGTGCTATTTGTCAGAATAAGGTGTTGCGAATGAAAATAAAATATTTAATAAACTAATTATGCACATGCCGAAAAATTAATTGAGAGTAAAAGTTTTCGAGTGTAGTAAAAAAAAGTTCGAGCCTTTGTGAAGAAAACTGTCTCATTCGATACGTTTTTGTGTACACGATCAATGATATTTTTTCTTTTTTTTTCTATGAAGACCCCCAGAAGGGTTTCAGATGGAGTTTAATTTAATAGGACCACATCGTACATTTAACCCTCCTAAGGGTCATAAATTTTTTGATATGAACTATAATAGACATTTGTTTTTCTATTTTTTTGTGTATTTTGTATGGGGACCCCCAGAAGGGTGGAAGATATTGTGTAGGTGTGTTCAGAAGAAATATTGAGAGGAAAAAAGACCAGCTAAAACTAGATCCCACAACAGGAAAATCAGCTGATTCAAACATAAGCAAAGTGTTATTTTGTGGGTTAAAGTAGTTATGCCAAGAAAAAGCGTTAAAAGAGCGGATGATTTTGTGAAAATTACTGCACCCGAGATATCATGTAACACATTTCTAACAAATACATATGAAACTCTTGATAAACTGATAATTATCAATAGATTATAAAAATATCAACCATACCATAAACACATCAGGTTACTTCAAACAATCAACTTGTAAATTAATTTCATCAGTGGTCTATTTCAATGGCGCATTTTAATGTTTTTTTGTTTTTCTTTCATTTTCGAGCGTCAAATGCCAGCTGTTTAATAAGCACATGAACGAAACCTGTTTATGCACCAGAGTCGACGCTGCGCATTTATGGAAAATAGAAATGTGTCATTTATTTGAATATTTTGTTAGTGTTAAGCACAGAATTGCACAAGCCTACTTGAAGTTCAAGCCTTTTCAAGTACTTGAATTCAAGTATGTATCCAAACTTGAAAAAGCAAGCTTTAGCCAGCTTGCAAAATACCAAACAGATACAAGTCATATTCATGCTTGCTCGTTGGCTTGGCTTGTTTAGACTTACTTTGTCAGGCAGAAGCTTGAAAAGCTTGAAACGTTCGGCAAAAGCTTGTAAGCTCGCAAGTATCCAATTAATTGAATTTAGAGCCTTCTGTGGACTCCGTGGTTGGCAGTTTTAGGGGGTAGATGATTTCGGATCTTATGTTAGAATTTAAAATTCAAGATGGCGGATAGAGTTGCCACCTAGATTTTTGGGTATTTTTGCGAATTCTTTTAATTTTGAAATTCTGACAACGGATTTGATTTCGAATATAATGACACAGTTTTAAAATTTAAGATGGAGGTTAGGGTTGCCACCTAAATTTTTAACACAGTATTGCCACCTAATATGTCTTTTTAAGAGTTTTAAACTTCATTTATCAGTGTAAGTTAGGGAGTCACTGATTTCGAATCTGAAGTCAGAATTTTAAAATTCAAAATGGTGGATAGGGTTGCCACTTTAATTTTTTGTATTTTTATGAATACGGGGCTGGCAAAAAAATGGTACACCAAAAATGGGTCGCTGAATCCGAATCCATTGTCAGAATTTCAAAATTATAAAATTTTTAAATAATAGGGTTGCTTTTACTTTTGAAAATACATATTACTAGGTGGCAACCCTTTTATTTCAAAATTTTATAATTTTGAAATTCTGACAACGGATTCGGATTCAGCGGCCCATTTTTGGTGTACCATTTTTTTATTGCCAGCCCCGAATTCATAAAAATACAAAAAATTAACGTGGCAGCCCTATCCACCATCTTGAATTTTAAAATTCTGACTTCAGATTCGAAATCAGTGACTCCCTAACACTATTAAATGATGTTTACAACTCTTAAAAATACATATTATTAGGTGGCAATACTGTGTTAAAAATTTAGGTGGCAACCCTAATCTCCATCTTAAATTTTAAAACTGTGACATTATATTCGAAATCAAATCCGTTTTCAGAATTTCAAAATTAAAAGAATTCGCAAAAATACCCAAAAATCTAGGTGGGCAACTCTATTCGCCATCTTAAATTTTAAGCTCTGACATCAGATCCGAAATTATCTACCCCCTAAAACTGCCAACCCGGAGTCCACAGAACCCTTAAAAGTCATAATACGCCTAAGCTTTCCTACACAAGCTCATTGAATTTTTTGGATACTTGCTTTAATTGGATACTTGCCTTCAATTTCAAGCTTTTCAAGCTTTTTGCCTTCAATTTCAAGCTTTTCTAGCTTTTTGCCGAAGGCATCAAGCTTTCCTTTACTTGAAACTTCGTGCCGTTCGCTTGTAAGGTAGCATGCGTGCAAGTCGCAAGCTGTAGTGGGCTTATTTATATTCAACTACAAGCTATACTTGATTCAAAATTATCAAGCTCAACCTAGCTTGAACTTGTATTTTAAGCAAGTACTTGAAATAGACTTAAGGTAGGCTAGTGCAGTTCTCTGGTGCTAAGTACAAAAAAGCACGAATATTGTGCTCGAGCTCTATAATGAATACCTCTTTTATTTCACATATAACGGGGATTCATGCAAATGGGCAATATCATTATAAACAGTATAAAGAGTATAAGTTTATCAGCTTTATAAATTTGAATGAAGAAGCCTTTGCACAAACGAGATATATTTGCTCTTTTAGGTGAGCAAACGAGTTCGCAAACCTTTATCATGAAGAAGTTGCTTTCGTTTTTCGAAAGTAAATTTATTTCTTATCAGAAGCCGGGGAAAAACTAATGAGAGGTAAGAATTTGTGAATTGGAACAAGAGTAACAAATATTTAATTCTTAAAATTTCAGAAATCAATTTGAAAATTACAACTTAAAAACTTTGTGACAACATATGCAGCTTAGGACATATACAGCTGACATATACGTTGAAAATGCACAATCTACTTTAAGGACTGTTCTTTTACCCTGCCTGATAAAAAAAATTTATTGCCCAAATTATAATATTGCCACTTTACAAGAATACCCTTATTTTATTAAACGAACATTAAAATAAAATCTTAATTTCTTAAAGTAGGTCGCTTAAGGATTTTATTACAATAATTATTTATTTTTCATTGATTTATTAATGAACCCAACCGAGCTTAAACTTCCAATTTTGGTGAGTTAATCTCGGTTTAATTTGACTAAAGTTTAAACTTGCACTGAAAAATTGGCCCTCAAAGTGCATTGCGAGTAAACGGTATAATATTTTTCAACAATATTTTCATCTAGTAATGCAAAATTTTATCTTCTTTCATAAGGTACACACTACTATGTACCTTAGTATTTCTTTAACTCTACCGTAGTCGCGCACCTAGATTTTCCATGCATATGGCATACATATGTAATACGCGCGACTACTGCAGGGTTAAATTAATGCTCACTTTTGAGATAAAATACCCCATTGTGCAGTGCCACACAAACTTAATTTATGCATATGTGTGAGTGCATTTACATGCGTGCATATTTAAATGCAATTAACATCAATTATTACACTGTCCAACAAGCAAAATATTTACAGACTTCGATCAGCGGATTCTGGTAGAGCAGATAAAATAAAAAAATATACGCGTTTTATGTTTTGAAAATTTACGTCTGAGTTATTTTTAATATGAAAAATATTTAAATACTAAAATATATTTAATATTTTTTGTTTTAAAAGATCAAAGAACCAAGGCATGCGCCTTGAAAGACAATTGGAATTGCTTATAACAGAGGCTAGTGTTATGCCTTTACCTCGGCAAGCATTTCCAGCTCTCAGCTGTTCCTGTTTTTTTAGTTCCAAATTTTCTATAATTTTGTTTTGGATTTTTTGTTTCAATAATTCTTAAATGTAGTAAAGAACAAATAGAGCGAAAAGAACCATGCCCGAATACGGATTCGAACCGGAGGCCTCTGACTTGATAGTCTAGCGCACTCTTCACTACACTGCAAAGGCCGACAATATTTGGATTTGAAGGAGCTACATTTGCCTGTTTAAAAGTGTTTAAAACAAAAAATTTTTTTTTGTATTTCCAAAGTAATTTTGTATATCACTGTAATATTAATATAACTAAGTATTAATTAATTTTGCTATTGTATTTAAATATTTTCAAGTTTACGCAAAATTTTGCTATTTACTAACATAATATTAAATTTTATTCGTAGTTTTCAGCTACATTTCTTACATTTACGAATGATCATATATTATAATAACGAAAAAAAAACATTCTGTTTGAGTAGGAGTTTGAACCTCGGCTCTTTAGCTCACGGGCCAAGCACTCTACCAGTAGGCTACAGTCACTTTACAATCATACAGTTCCTTATATTCTGTAGTTGTTCGACAAGGCAGGCTGAACGATTTCGGTTTTAAATTTTTTAAACTCAACTAATAATATGTACATTCTACGAATAATTCTTATCAACGAATGAATTTTTTCTACTAATATGACTATTTTTTTTTTAAAG
Organism: Dichetophora obliterata; assembly: GCA_963920525.1. Classification (NCBI taxonomy): domain Eukaryota; kingdom Metazoa; phylum Arthropoda; class Insecta; order Diptera; family Sciomyzidae; genus Dichetophora; species Dichetophora obliterata. The sequence goes on from OY986438.1 coordinate 29,300,429, forward strand.
ATCAAAGAACCAAGGCATGCGCCTTATACAAACAAGGTTTGGTCTTTGACCTGAAAGGAAAATGATAGATTATTTAGAGGAATTCATTGAAACCATACGGGAATTATTGATTAGGCGAAACAAACGTAAAAGACAATTTGAATTGCTTTTTAACCGAGGCTAGTGTTATGCCTTAACCTCGGAAAGCATTTCCAGCCCTTAGTAGTTCCTGTCCTTTAATTCCACATTTTCCACAATTTGGTTGTGGATTTTTAGTTTTCCATAATTCTTATATGCAGGAAAGAACAAAGAAAGTGAAAAGAACCATGCCCGAGTCCGGATTCAAACCAGGGACCTCTGGGTTGATAGTCTAGCGCACTCTCCACTAGACTACAAAGGCCGACGACATTCGTAAATAGTACAAAACATTAGTAAATAGTACGAATGTAATGGAAAAAATTACGAAGTTATTCTTTCGAGAAATTTACGAATATTATTATTTATATGTACACAATCATTCGTGCAATGCATTATTACGAATTGATTTATTTTTGTTTGCGAATATCGTTAGTACATAGCACGAATATATTCGTAGGTATTAGTAAGATTTTACGAATGAATTCGTAAAGATATCACAATACAAATACTTTGTATATTGTACGAATACTTGTAGAATGTACGAATATTTTGTTTACGAATATCATTCGAAGATATTTTACTAATAAATATTTTGAGTGTCAAAATATAGTTTTGTAGAACATTTCAACCCTCTGGCTCTCTTTGATTTCTTGAATCTTTTTATAAAAAATTTAAAAAAGCACCTTTAAAGGTTGTCATAGATGGCAACAATATGTATTAAAAAAACCGCATTTTCTTTTTGCTTATTTGACCGAATACAAATATAAACGGCTGGACGGATTACGCTCAAATTCGGTACACATATTATGTGAATTCTAGATTAGATTTACTTAGTTTACATGCTAGATTAGATTGTTACTAAATTAGTTTTGACTACGTTCCTTCCGCTAAATAGAATTACTTTTTACCATCGGAATTTTTTGCCAATCAATATCTATACCATTATATAAAATTAAAGTGAACACTTTTTGTTCCAGGTAAACTCCAAAAGCTCTGTGCCGAGATTTATGAAATAAATTTTGAAACATCATATTTATGCAACAGCACGATCTAAGGATATTTTTTTCGATATTTTAAAAATAATTATATATTGCTGTAGCGAAATTTCACAATGTTTATTGTACTGATTTTTCAATTAGTTTTTAGAGTGCAGCATTCATTTCCATAAAATTCTTTCAGCTTTGCGCAAAAATTGTCTAACTGTTTTTATCATCAAAACAACAAGGGGTTTGTTTCTTAGCGAAATCTATTTTTTCCAAAATGTTGGTTTCATATTTTTTACAAAGTAGTCGATTTCAAAAAATAGTTTATGTTTAAAAATTACCACGATATCTTTACCCAATCAAAAGTTAATGCTAATAGTCTATTTTTTATACCATTGACTATCTATATTAATAAAACTCATTTTCTGTATTAAAATTCTTTATTCTTTGAGTGAGTGTATATATTGTTGATTCAACAGAACGTTAGCAGAAATTTTTTATCTTATCTTAGACACAAACCAATGACTTCTTTTCATGAACAGAGGCTCATCTGCAGGAAACGAATTTTAGAAACCTTTGATTAGATATTAAAACCACTCAAATCATAAAAATAGATTTTTCTTAAGACACATTTTTTCTCATTTTATAATACATTCCAGCAAACCTCCTCTTTTTTTTAAGAAAATAAAATCCTCAAAAAAATATGTACAAAATAAGTCAATCCTGGGATCCCGGACGATTTAAGTCCCCTTAAATTCCAGAATTTTCTTTCCGAGATGCCGATATTTTTAAATAAAAAATTTTTATTACAAATATTCATGTAAATGCAACCATTTCAATTTAAGTTGATATGAATATAGAATTAGAAAAACTTTTATTCAGGTTGAAAAAGATTGTTAGGACGATGAGTGTGAATCAGTGGAGCAAAGGCTTTGCAAAATTTTAGAAGAATTTGCAACATCAGAAAGCCAGCTATGTATTTCAAAATCGTCAGATATTCTGATTTTGGAAATAATTTTGTTTTGTGGTGAAGTCAATCGTGATCTAAACATACAAATTGAAAATTTTAACATTTATATAATAATATCTTAAACTGTTCTGTATTTTATTTTTTAATTTTTTTCTTTTTAATTAATACAATTTGTTAGTCATTAATACCAGCGGTAAATGGACACATGGCGTAACCAATTATTTCTTAAATACAATGTAGCTGCGGGGCCTCCGAAGTTTGTTTACAATTCTCAATTACATTTATTCGGACATGGCCGCTAAAACATTGATGACATCTACCTTACACAGTAAGCGACAATGTTAGTAGGTATGCAGAAGATGGGAGAGAACAAAAAAAAAATGACGCACAAAATTGGAGAGAACACAAATAAATTTAACGAAAATCCTCTCTACGCCAAATACACAACGAAAACGAAAGAGAACTTTCCGAAAAGAAGCAAACAAATGCAACTCACGCCACGAATTATTTTCGCATTTTTTACAATTTAATGAACGAATTTATTACCTTTTATGTAGCATTTCAAAGCTTATGTTTAATAATACTTTGTTATATTATACATAAGCCTTTGTTCTGGTTTAAACATAAAGATTAATAGTTTTCACAAACACAATTCACTACAAAACTTCCTGTTTGAAAACACGATGTTACTACACAGACGAATAAAGTCAAACTGTTGTTTGAACAATGAAAATAAAGTAATGTGAGCACAAACAAAAATTCAGAACAAACAAGATTTTGTTTCCGCTTACAGTTCTGCATTACAATGTCATCACCGAAAAATTTTTTCAAGCGGGATTATTTAATTTTTTTTGTGTTTATTAAGAAAAAGGGTATTCACAAATGTGTCGAATCGTGCTTTTTTTGCCATAGTTGAAAACTATAATTATGAGCAACCTTTAAAACAGAATTTGTGGTTGGGAACCTCTTACTATAGCTTTTTGTTACTATGCAAATAAATTAACTATCCAATTTGATATATTTTATTAATATATGGCATAACAAAGTTTAACTTGCGTATTGAGCTTCTTCTATTTTTGCAATTAGAAAATAATGGGCAGCTGATCAGTTGCTTATGGAACTTAAAAAACCACGTTAGTTAAACATATCATTGGGCTACTTAAAATTATCACACTTTTTGTTTTTAGAGATTTCATGTAAAACAAACAAAAAATAAAAACCGCTTGGTAAAGAGAGATATCAATATCACGGGGTATTTGAACTACACTGAAAACAACGAAATTATGAATATCCTTAATATGTTTTGTTGCTTTATAAATGAATTCATTTACATTCTTTAGTTAAATAAATGTAATAAATAATAAAATAATTGTATTAAAAACGTTTTGAGTTATTTACTTCTTAAAGTTTTCAATCCTGAACTAATCTCGAGATCGAGAAAAGCTTCCGAGATTGGACTCTCTGGTACAAAATAAAGTTCAGAATAATACTGGGTATATAATAAGTTAGTATTTTATAAAAACATTCTTTGGAAAATTTCACTATAAGTTTGACAAAAAATGTCAAAGGCCTATATATTTACTAGCTTTAAAAATCTAAATTTAGAGTCTACAAACACGATTTGTCTACAGCGTATATCTATGGAGAAAAATAGAAAACTTTGTAAAGAATTTTAAAAATTCTCTAAAATTATGCAACATTATGCAGGTGAAAAACTTTTAACAAGATGTAAAATATTTTCATAGTATACTTTAACCCTCTATGACATTTTTAGAATGGGTCAAAAATACCCACAAAAAAGTACACTTAAGGATTAAAATATTCAACAAAAAATATTCTCCCTTAAGCTTAGCATGCATTTTTGACAGCGAAAAGGTAGCGAAATTTTTTTTCGTTGGTTAGTACGCTGTTGAACCGAAAAATTGTTCAATGCAGCCAAGTTCACAACCATGATTGGAGAGTTAAAATGTCAGAATTTCGCTGTCTTTTATATGTCCGTACGTTTAATTGGCGTGGCAATTTGACATTCAACAATAATGCTCAACTAACACATCCAACAAACACGTTATGGTAAGTATGTGTTAGTGTTGAGTCTACACCAAAATTTCGCGTGTAGAATTAAATGCTTAAAAATTTTCGTTCCTACAGCATACTAAGCTTAAAATTGCACTCTAGCTCTGTGAACAAAAGCAAACTAAACTAAGCAAAACACAAATATTTAGTAGTTTTCTTACTTTTTTGTTATTAAATAGCTAAATAGCACAATAAACTTAAAACCATCATTGATGATCACTCAGACGTTATCTAAAAAAACGTCGCTAAAGGTAAATCTTTTTTTTGGCTCCTACCAAAATCAGTTGATCGAAGTATGAAAATTTTAAAAAGGTTTAAAATTGTCAAACAGTGTTATTGAATGTTGTTGTTTGAGTATTGGGGAAAAAAACTAGCTAGCATTAAATTGAATAACCTTAAAACCAATAATTAAATGCTATGCTTTGCATAAACGAAAACAACTGCAACACAGCGTGCAAATAAATAAATTCCATATGCAGCTAATTGAATAATTGAAAATTTTAATAATAAATGGAAAATTAGTGTTTTGACAAATCAAACAGGAGCAGTAGCGGCAGCAAAAGCGGCAGGAGTTGTGGGAATTTAACGAGTATTAGTTAGCAAACACATTAGTTGCCTAACTAATTAGCTATTTTTAGGGTTTAAACATAGCTAATATCTAATCTAATGGATTTTAAAGTATAATGAAGGCTATTTGTTGTTCTGGTTAGAACGGGGCGTATGAGTAACATTTTTGCTATCGACCCAAAAACAACACAAATATATTGTGGCAAGGGAAAGAGCCGGTTTGAGGATTGTTTTTACGAAGGCAATCATTTTGCAGGAACAAAAAAATTTGTATAAAAGGTAGACAATTCTTGATTATTTAATTAAAAAGGTTTCTTTTAAATATCTTAAAAAAAGTAAAAGATATTTTTATCATTTGATGACTAGATATCTAAGTAATTTTAGAAAATAATTTGAATTTTCTGCTATTTTAACAATTCTAATTATTTTATTGATATGCCGAAGTATTTGTTTATTAAATAATAACTATTTATAAAAAAAATTTAGTCATACATCATGTGATGTATCGAAATATATAGATTCGAAATGCACTAAATTATTTGTTCACTCAAAAATAAATGAAAACAAAAAACAACACACTTCACTTTAATCGCTTTCGACAAAAGCTACCATGACGTAAATTCACTAACTGACTTTGCACGAGGCATCTTTTATTGTATTTGCTTTTTAAAAACTTGATATATTATTGACAAAACAAAATTTAGGTATTCTAATAAAACTCATTTCCTGTTTGTTTCTGTATTAAATCGACAAGCAAATCTAAGCCCCTTTTACATATAACGCAAAAATATAAGATACAATTTTCAAAAGATTCATTGAATGCTATGTCTACCATGACCTAATAAAAAGTAACGAATAATTAACAAATACTTCCTATAAAAAGGAAAAATTTGGGTTGTTCATTAAAAAAAGCGCTGGCACCAATGTTTTATTGAATCTAAGGATATGGTCCTTTTTCATGCCAAATTGATTGAAATTGTATTATTCTGAAATAGTATTATTAAATATCAAAATAAAAGTGGTTACCATAGCTTCTTATATTTTTTTCAAAGAAAATGTTAAGGAAAGATCATCTATTTTGTCTATAATCTCCTGTAAAATAATAAAATTGATAGTCATTTTTTTGTATATTGAAAAGGTACTTGTAAAAAATTATTTCCGTTTTATTTTCAAAATTTTATTTAACCCATTAATTTTTATGGAGATGCAGTCTGAGGCTATTTTTTAGGCTGTATTCCTGAAGTAATGCCTGAAAAATATCCCAACTAAAATGATATATTTTTCTTTATTTGGATTGAACGGATTTATTTAAGATTTTTTTGTGGATTTTAAGTACTTAATGAAAAATCAAAATTTCTTATATTAAGTTTTAAGGAATTTAAAAAATGTTGTAATAATTATTTTAAAAAAAAGACGAAATGGGTAAAAAGTCAGTTTTTAGCATTTTTTTTTTGCAAATTTTGGAGAGCATAATTTTGATTTAAGGCTGGGAAAATATTTTTTCTGAATGTAAAACAATGCATTCTTAAACTTCAAAGTCTTGAAAAATATATAATACAAAATAAAATAATCCCGATTTGCCAGTTATTTTTCAGTTTAAATCTGCCATAATATTTTCAAGAATCGGTTTTGGTTAAGATTTTCATATATCTTTTCAAGAATGAAGCTCAAAAAGAGCCTGGAATTATGTCTCCTTCATCATTAAAAAAGTAGAAAATTCACATGCACACATAATATACCTGTGTTCACAAGCAATAATCGCTTAAGTTGACTTAAGACAGACCTGAGTTATCGCTGAGTATTTTTTTCTAAATATCATGTGTTCTTAATTTGCTCAATTCTAGCAAATTAATGCTTGAATTGAGCAATTAATGCTTGAGTGTGAACTGATATGCTATTTGCTTAATTCAAGCATAGAATGCTTGATTTTTCTTTCCGTGTAAATACATAATACATAATAATAATATGTAAGAGTTGTTGTAGGTAAAATAGCTATTTTTAAATGTTTATTGTTCATAAGGCGTAAGTGTCAAATCAGGTATTTTGAGAAAGAACACAAAAAATGCAAACAAACATGGTACAATAAAACTAGGTAGGCTCACAACTGAGAGCGCGATCGCCGAAACGAAACACATTAGTTTGCATGGTACAATAAAACCAGGTAGGCTCATGACTGAGAGTGTAACCGCCGAAACCATTAAAGCGAAACGCCTGATTTTTACACTAATGACTATGAGAAGGAGAGCACAGCCATCGAATTAGCTTTAATTTGATATATTATTCATTTGATTATTGTTGTTGGTTCTGGAAATATATGCTTTTAAGTGGAACTAACTTTTTTTTGTAAAAAACTACAGTGGGCAATACATCAAAAACGGACTGACAGACAAAAAAAAGTAATGACATTTTCGGAATCACCGATTGATTTTACATGAGAAATAGATAGTAGCATTAATTTCACAAACAACTTTTCTTTTTTTGTAAATTAGTGTAAGTTTGAAAAATGTTCGAGGCTCAACCCTTTTTTCCAAATTTTGAATTTTAAATAGTGAACTTTTGGTCCTTAATGTAAATTTAAAATTTAATGTTTGTGCATCTTAATATTTAATAAGACCTTTATCAAAAATTTTACAGCTAAAAAGGAAAGGTCTTCACCAGAGAACTGCACAAGCTTACTTGAAGTTCAAGCCTTTTCAAGTACTTAAATTCAAGTATGTATCCAATCTTGAAAAAGCAACCTTTAGCCAGCTTGCAAAAATACCAAACAGATACAAGCCATATTCATGCTTGCTCGTTGGCTTGGCTTGTTTCGGCTTACTTTGTCGGGCACAAAGTTGAAAAGCTTAAAACGATCGGCAAAAGCTTGTAAGCTCGCAAGTATCCAAATTATTGAATTAAAGCAAGTATCCAAAAAATTCAATGAGCTTCTTTAGAGAGAGCTTAAGCGTAATAGGACTTTTAAGGATTCTGTGTACTTCGTGGTTGGACACTTTAAAATTTAAGATGGCGGATAGAGTTGCCACCAAAATTTTTTTATTTTTGCGAATTCTTGTAATTTTGAAATTCTGACAACGGATTTGATTTCGAATATATTGTCACAGTTTCAAAATTTAAGATGGAAGTTAGGGTTGCCACCTAAATTTTTACCACAGTATTGCCATCTAATAATATGTATTTTCAAAAGTTTTATACATCATTTATTAGAGTTAAGGGGTCGCTGATTTCGAATCTTAAATCCGAATTTTAAAATTCAAGATGGTGGATATGGTTGCCACCAGAGAACTGCACAAGCCTACTTGAAGTCAATTTCAAGCGCTTGCTTAAAAAACAAGTTCTAGCTAGCTTGAGCTTGATAATTTTGAATCAAGTATAGCTTGTAATTGAATATAAATAAGCTCACGACAGCTTGCAAGTATTCTAGCTTACATGCGAACGGCACGAAGTTTCAAGTAAAGGAAAGCTTGATGCCTTGGGCAGAAAGCTTGAATAGCTTGAAATTGAAGGCAAGTATCCAATTAAAGCAAGTATCCAAAAAATTCAATGAGCTTGCTTAGAGAGAGCTTAATCGTAATAGGACTTTTAAGGATTCTGTGGACTCCGTGGTTGGAAGTTTTAGGGGTAACTTATTTCGAAGATGATGTCAAACTTTAAAATTTAAGATGGCGGAAAGAGTTGCCACCTAGACTTTTTTTATTTCGTGTATTCTTGTAATTTGAAATTCTGACAACGGATTTGATTTCGAATATAATGTCACAGTTTTAAAATTTTAAGATGAAGGTTACGGTTGCCACCTAAATTTTTACCGCAGTATTGCCACCTAATAATATGTATTTTTAAAAGTTTTAAACATCATTTATCAGTGTTAAGGTGTCGCTGATTTCGAATCTAAAGTCAGAATTGTAAAATTCAAGATGGTGGATAGGGCTGCCACCTTAATTTTTTGTAGTTTTATGAATTCGGGGCTGGCAAAAAAAGGTGCACCAAAAATGGGTCGGTGGATCCGAATCCGTCGTCAGAATTTCAAAATTATAAAATTTTGAAATAATAGGGTTGCCACCTAATAATATATCTTTTCAAGAGTTTTAAACGTCATTTATTAGTGTTAAGGGGTCGCTGATTTCGAATCTAAAGTCAGAATTTTAAAATTCAAGATGGTGGATAGGGCTGCCACCTTAATTTTTTGTAGTTTTATGAATTCGGGGCTGGCAAAAAAAATGGTACACCAAAAATGGGTCCCTGAATCCGAATTCTTCGTCAGAATTTCAAAATTATAAAATTTTGAAATAAAAGGGTTGCCACCTAATAATATATCTTTTCAAGAGTTTTAAAAAAATGACAAAATATTACAAAAATTTTGAACATTTTTCCTCTTTTTTATATAAAAAAATAATTAACTGTTTTTGTCAGACAAAAACAAAGCTACCTCCTTTGATTATTTCAAATCAAAATTAAGTTTTTAAAAAATGTTGATTTTTTTTAAATTTCAGAGAACCAAAGCATGTGCCTTATACAAAAAAGGCTTGGTCTTTAACCTGAAATTAAAGGGATAGATTATTTAGAGAAATTGATAGGAACAATACCTGAATAATTGATTGGGCGAAACAACCGTGAAAGACCATTTTTATTGCTTTTAACCGAGGCTAGTGTTATGGCTTTACTTTGGCAAACATTTCCAGCCATTTATTCAATATTTTCCACAATTTAGTTGTGGATTTTTAGTTTTCCATAATTCTTAAATGTAGGAAAGAATAAAGAAAGTGAAAAGAACCATGACCGAACCCGGATTCGAACCAGGGACCTCTGGGTTGGTAGTCTAGCGCACTCTCCACTAGACTTCAAAGGCCGACGAAGCATGCTTTCGAAATAATTTAAGAGAAAAAATTATTTAAATATCTCTTAGTAATCAAAAGTTATAACTGAAAATATATTTTTTCATACATTTGCTTATCTATATCTATAAGACTCATTTCCTGTTTGTTTGTTTTTTTTTTAATAAGTTCAGAAAATGCATTTAAATGATATTGTGTATCATAAAATATATTAACAATAGTTAATATGAAGATTTTAAAAAAGTTTAAGATGTTTTGTGGGAAGAAAATGTGCATATAAAACCACTTTTACATGGCAGCTCTATAAAATATTAACATTTACCGTTAAATTTTAATACAAAAAGTTTATTCTAAAAAAAAAAAACAAAATTGTTGATACCCATATTGTATACTTTATTTAAAATAATAATTACATTTAAATAATCAACTTGTATCGCCTGTGGTCGAAATTCGACCAACTTTCTGAAATTTCAATTGGTTTTCTAATTCTGAGGCCTTTGACCTTGCCTTAAGAATATATGTTTTACTAAGAAAATGTTAAGTTTAAAATTACCGCAATAATTTTTATATCAAAAAAGCTGGATTTTTTTTTGCAAATAACCTATCTGTAAAAATATAACACAAAAAAACTTTCGTATACCGTTATTTTTCACAACCAGGACTTTCATACAAAATGCGTTGTACTGAGAACAGCTTCAGTTTTTGGAGATATCGTCATAACTTTTATGTCGAAATAAAGGGAATTTTTCAGAATTTACTATTTGTAAGAAATTTCATCATTGCAATATATATTCACACATGTTACATAAAAATGCTTATTGTAGGGTATCCGTAAGAGATAGTGAAAAGTGTTTTTTTCTTACATTGTATTAATGTCCAAAATTTCCTCTTACGCCATGTTCTTCCATTTCTTATAGTTTAGGTTTTACTTCAGAAATATTCTTTCAATGCTCATATTTCAGGTCAAAAGTCGCAAAAGTATTCGGTGAACTTCTTCTCCCTACTCTAATTTATTTAAATCAATTATCAAAATCGGTTCAGAAACACGGAAGAACTGTTTCTCCTACGCCTATTTTTATGTATGTATAACGAAATGGCTAAAACATAGATTTGTGTATATAACTTTGGAGTGGTTTGAAATGTTTAAAAGTTTTTTCACAGAAATTATTTTTTAAGCTGTAGAACTTTGTAGAAAATATAAAAACAACGTTTTGAAAAATTTAATTTTCATCAAAAAAATCATAGGCTCATGATTTTCGATGATGGAAACTGTTTTTTGCATTATGTGTCAAAATGAAGCAATTTTTGCTAATAAATGATATGTCATATGAAAGAGTGTGAAAAAAGAAAATTTTAAAAGAAAAAAAATTACAACAACGAAAACGTTTGGCCTATTTTTTGAGAATAAACTGAATATTTTAGAGGTATTTTTAAAACCATATAAAACATTGAATTGGTGAGATAACGGTAAATCTTTGCTTAATTCTCCAAAGTCAATTCATTGATCTTTCAGCCAAAGAATATTTGATGCAAATCGATTGAAAAATGTCCAAGATATTTGCTTGCAAAATCAAAACTTGAAATTTCAATCGTTTTTTTCTCTTTCTGAGGCGATGACCCCGCTTCAAGGAAATACGTTGTACTGAGAAAATCTACATTTTTTATGTCATTATATCGGGAATTTTTTTTAACATATTATCCGAGAAAAATACTACCAAAAAAGCTTTCGTATACCGTTATATTTCTGAACCAACGACGTTTCATACAAAAACACGTTGTACTGAAAACATCTATAGTTTTCGAGCTATCACAATAATTTTCATGTCGAAATAACGGAAAATTTTCATTATTTGCTATATGTAAGAAATTTCACCATCACAATATATATTCACACTTTTAACATAAATTAATGCTTATTATAGGGTATCCGTAAGAGATGGCGCAAAATGTTGGAAGTATTTCTTGCACACCATAAAATTCCCTCTTACATTATATTCTTCCATCTGTTACAGTTTAGATTTTATTTAATAAATGCTCTTTTTACGCTCATATTTCAGGTCGAAGGTCACCAATCTAAAATGTAATCATACTGTGCAGCCAGATCTTTCATTTGATACCTCATCCACCATTCTATCTCTTCCTAGCCCTGAGATTCCTTACTAAAAATAATACAAATTTTCAACGTTAATATTTCGGGTCAGAGGTCATAAATTTAAAATCTAAAATGATTCTGCACATAAAGGGCGCAGTACCTTTCGAATGATATAAGTTTCATTGCCCTTATTCTAAAATTAATATCGAAAAAGTGGACGACAACATTTGATGTTTGCCTATTAATATATAAGATATGTACACAATTGTGCATTTTTTAAAATTAATTTTTAATAAAAAAACTCTAAATTTTAAAAAAAGTTACGAACTAAATTATAGAAGGATTCACATACACAATTATGGTAAAGAAACGGTTACGTACTCAATACAATATAAGTAAAATATTTTCAAAATAAAAAAAAACAACAGCAAAAAATGTTTTATATTATATACCAAACGACGTGAAATTTTAGTACCTTTCATTTGGTGCCTTTTTTGTTGTTGTTTCAATATGTAAAATTAAAGTTATTGCGAAAACGTAATTATTGCAAATTTTCGAACGCCATTTTGAAAGCCTTAATCTTGAACTTAGCAGATATAAAAAATACGTCAAGCTTATAATTTTGTTTTCAATCACATATCCGAATCTCATTAAAATCGGAGAGTGACACGTTGAGACCTTTCCTTGTAAGTACAAATTTATGTATATTGCTTTGCCATAAAAGTTCTTGTGAATTATAAACACGAAGGGAAATTAAGTAATTATACTATGTACACAAACCAAGGTTTTTTTAATGTAACTACGTTTTGGTTCTTACACGTGCTGAGATTTATTTGCTGCGGCTGATAACAATTTACTGTGCATTATAAAAAGCAAGAGCGGTTGGTTGAGTCGCTTTATTTAGGACACAAGCACATTTTTAGAGTTGTTATTTTGAATCTTTGGCAAACTTGGACTGAATGTTTATAAATAACATTTTTTTATATAAAATCCCTCGTAATACCAGGTATATACGCTAGCTAGCAATATAGTAAAAAAGTGTTTATTAAGAATCTTTTGTATCAAGTGAAATAACTGTTAAAAACGTAAGCTATGCATGAAAATGGTTAAACTTTGAATGAACTTTGAATTTATCTTGAAAATATCTGATAATATTTCTACAATAAAACCGCTTTGAAGGTGCCATTATTTTTCATTGACATGCTTGGCTTTAATTAAAATCATGGAACAAATTGGCATTTAACGCTGATAAACATCGTAAAATGTAAACAGCGTATAATAATCATATACGTGAGCTTTATTAAAAGCTAAACAAATAAAATTATTAAGCAGATGGGCGGTAGGATTGAGTATGTTTGTATGTTTTCAAGTAAATATATTTAGAATTGTTTTTACTATTTCTTTATACTAGATCAACCTTTAAGACTTGTTACAGACAGCCATACTTGTCAGACAGTAATGTTTGTAAGACAACCCCGGTCTTAAATCAGTATTCTGTCATTTTTAAATGACAATCTGTTGCTTGCCTTATAGTAGCAATAAACTTTATTTTCTTTTATTTCTTATCTGTGATACGTTTCTATTTTCAGTATTTGCGTTTATGAAGGTTTTGGCTTAATAAATCAATCAATAATTAATAATTGACATGTGTTACGATTAAATCAACGTCAAACACATAATCTGTGACAATTGCAAATTAATTATTTATTTGCCTGAAAATAATTGTTTATATATTTCGCAATTGTTATCGCTGATTTGCAAGATGGCAAGCGAAAAGAACCAGTTTTTTCAAGTGTGTACTCGGGATTATGAAATAAAACTGGGCGCAATAAAGGCATTAACGTGATTTGTGATGTCGATAACTACGTCATCTCTTTTTTCTCTACGAAACGCTTAGTTTTATTGTAGAAGGGAGAAAAAAAAATTGGAGGGCCAAATTTTGATTAAGCAGAAAATATTTCATATATGAGAATTTTTGAGAAGCACAAGTTTTAATCAACTCATCATAATTTTGATTACACAAAAATACTGTAAAATAAGTGAGTAGAAGAAATTTTTAAAAAATACACCCTTTTTGATAGCTCACATGTTTTGTAAACAAACTGACCCTCTCTTTTGTACATACATGAACGCTAAACGATATTCAACGATCATGATTTATTTATACCTATCGATTTATTTTTAGAAAAAAGCCATCAATGTATTTGAATTGAAATGGTTTGAAATCAAATAATTGCAAACTAGTAATTTATCTAATAATTATTTTATCAAATAATTGCAAACTAGAAATTATCTTCAACTTGGTATGTTAAAGTATGCCCCACAGTATTTTCCAAGTAATGCATGTTTTAAAAGTTTGATGACGTCACTTTGTATGAAGGATGGGCGTGGTTGTCATCCATTTTTGCCAAAATCCAAACGCAAAATATGCTTAAGATATCGAAGATCATGTGTTAAATGTTAAGTTTTGAACACATAGTTTTTGGATTTTTTAAAGGTTATGCTAATTTACAGACTTTACTTTGTATTGGAGGTGGGCGAAGTTTTATATGATTTTTCCAAATTTCAAACTCAGAGTGTATTTAATAACTCTAAGCATATGTGCAAAATTTTAATTCATTAATTTAATTTTTATAGAGTTTTAATATATTTAACTGTTTTCACATAGTCACTTTGTATGGGACGTAGACGTGGTTTTCATCCAATATAATTTTAATTAAACTTCTAAGCTTATGTGCAAAATTTCAGGTCATTCAGGGGTGTTTTGGAAACCGAAAATTGTTAGAATCGGTTTTGAAATTAACACAGAGTTCATTTTGGTGTCATAGAAATCGATTATCGAATAAGAAACACAAAACCAATTTCGAAAATTAAACCAGTTTTTAAATCGATAATCGGCATCTATGACACCAAAATGAAATCTGTGTCAATTTCAAAACCGATTCTGACAATTGTCGGTTTCCATAACACCGCTGATTATATTACTTTTGGGGCATTTAAAAAGGATTTATCGTTTTGAAAAAGTCACTTTGTATAGGAGGTAGGCGTGGTTTTTATCCGATTTTGCAGAGTTAAACCGGTCAGAAAGTCAAAGTCATGCGATAGTTGCTTGATATAAAAAAAGTGCGACCAGTCATAGGTAATTGAACGGTTGCAAAGCTTTAAAAGGTACAGTTTTTAAATAGAATCAAAACGATGCGTAATTTGTGATGGCGTTATAAATCTTACGATTTGGCCAAATAATTTACTCACCACCGAGTAACCTATCGGACTCGCTTTCGGAGTAACCTATATCTAAAAAAAAAAAAGAAAAATAAAAGTAAGTCGATTCTATTGAAATAGGCAAGTGGAGTTGTGTGTGCGGTGTTTTTGTTAATTTTTTTTTAATTTTAAACAATTTTTAGTGTCTTGAATAATGCTTTTTTTTCGAGAATTTGTAAGAAATCTTTGTTGATTTTGAGAAATTCTATAGTTCTTTATACTTTTTGTAATGCCAAAAAATATAATTTGATCGCTACATTATCAAAGTCCATCGACTTTTATAAACTTATACGCACAACTTCTGTTTAAACAAAACAGAATTGTTTGTGCTTATTTTGCCTTTCAAAGCTGCTAATTCTTCTCAAACGTCTAGCTTTCGTTTAAAGTGACTTAATCAAAACAATAAAATCTCTACGTTTTCTGATTTTAACTAACGTCAAAATTAGTATAAAGAGGTTTTCAGGTAAGATGAGTATTTTGACGCTATCTATTTATAGGACAATTTTTTTTATAAAACCAATAAAAACTCCTATTTTATATTTATAATTATATCCATACTATTATAGAAAATTTAACTGTAAATTATACAATATGTTAACATTTTACTGTAAAAGTACTGATTTACAATTATAATTAAAAATGTTTTAAAACATCATAAATGTGCTACAGAATATTTTAGGAGTATTTTTATTTCAAAATTTTAATAATAAGTATATTTAATTAAAGAGTTTTTAAAAGTAATTAAAGTAAAGTTTTAAGGAATCATCCCAGCTGCCAAGCATTGTCCCGCTTTTAACTTAGCAATAATTGCCTTCGCCGCAAAAAGTTTGTCGATTATTCACCCGCAAGAGGAGGTTGACGAAAGTCCCCTTTCAACCCGAGTATTTAACAATTTGCTCATTGCTTAATCGTTTTCCTTTCATGCGGTTGTGTTGGGAGAGTTTGTCCCGCTTTTCATTTGGCAATTCTCGAGCAATAATTGCCTTAATGGGTTAAAGAGATTGATAAAAAAAATGTCCGTGGCGTGCTTGTAATTATGTTTAATTTGAATTTATTATTTCAATATAAATTATAAATAAATCCAGTAAACTATCGTGTTTAATTTTTAGAGCGTAAAAATTGTTAATAAAATACTACCCGGGCTAGGCCGAGCATTTTAGCTAAGATTTTTACAAGTTTCCCAACTTATTATTTTAACTCTAATACCTTTGAAAAAAATTACTCAGACACTATTTTATAAAATAGGTATAGCTTTTTATTGTCCTCTCTACTAGAATCCGTTTATCTAAGTCTATACTTGTTGTGGTTGTTGGACCTTCTTATAAGTTTTTTTTTAAATATTTAGAACCGTTAACATTTAGCTAAGTGTTTAAATTGGAATACTTCACGCTCTCATAAAAACAAGTTA
This sequence comes from Dichetophora obliterata, assembly GCA_963920525.1. Classification (NCBI taxonomy): domain Eukaryota; kingdom Metazoa; phylum Arthropoda; class Insecta; order Diptera; family Sciomyzidae; genus Dichetophora; species Dichetophora obliterata. The sequence continues at coordinate 29,316,729 of OY986438.1, forward strand.
TTAAAAAACTTATTAAAACAACATTTATTTTCAGTGGTGATAAAGAGTTTTCCTATCACTAAAAAAAAGCAAATATTTGTGAAGTAAAACTTTTTAGGCGACGAATTAATATTAAAAAATATCGTCTCGTCACGAACAATTTTTCTCTCATAAAAACAAGTTATTAAAAAATTTATAAAAAACAACATTAATTTTCAGTGGTGATAAAGAGTTTTCCTATCACTAAAAAAAAGCCAATATTTGTAAAATGAAACTTTTTAGGCGACGATTTGATATTAAAAAATATCGTCTCGTTACGAAAAATTTTCAGCATGAAAAATATTTCGAGTCTCGTCACGTTTTTGTATACGAGCAATGATATTTTATATTTTTTGAGTTTATTGTATGGGGACCGCCAGAAGGGTGAAAGATAGAGTGTGGGTGTGTTTAGAAATGTTGAGGGGGAAAAATTAATAGAACCAGCTCATACATTCGACCACTCTAAGGGTCATATATTTTTTGATATAAACTATAATAGACATTTTTTCATATAATTAGGTTTTTTTTTTATTGGGACCACCAGAATAGTGGCAGATATAGTATAGGTGGGTTGACAAAAAATGTTGAGGGGAAAAAATTAATAAGACCAACTCATACATTTAATCCCTTTTTATCCTGGATCAAGCCGCTTTTATTTTTGTAATTCTAGGGGGCGTCGGCCTTTGAATAATAATTGTTCGTTATCCACCAGATGAAAGGGTGAACTGATTCTTTGAGAAGAACCCTTCGATTTTCAAAAGGGTGTTGACCAATGGAGCGATGGAGCACCGTGAATCAAGCCAACATAGCAGAGATCAATGAAAAACCCAAGAGAATTTCTGAAGACAAGGAAAGAAGGAAGAGTATTCAAAGAAAGCGTTGCTAAGAAAAACTGCAATTCAATGCTCTACAATTAATTCCTATGTTTTTAAAATTTTCGAAAGTAACGAAAAATTACGAAGTTATAGTTCCATATTATTATATTCCTATTAAGAATCTTATAACTTAATTCTTTACTTTGTTTCTTATTTTTATATATTTTATATTTACTTTTTACGTGACAAGGCAGTGCGCTTTAGTTCTTCAAAGAAGAGGTTATGGAAGTTATTGTATGAAAGAATGACTTAATCAAATGTATTGCCATAAAGCCTTTCAAGGAACAGCACTTAAAACTAATTATTAACAACTAATTCTAGAACAATTTTTTACTCTAGAAGATTCTAATCTTTAGAAGATTTTACGGAAGTGATTCATAAAAAGCAAAATGTGACATCGTTCGGATTTCAGATTAAGATTTTTAACATTATTTAAATTAAAACACTACCTCTTTTTTCGTTTTTATAGAACTCAATAATAAGAATTATTTTTATCAGAGACTGTAAATAAAAGTTATTTTTAAATTTTTAAACCAAAAAAGCATTATGAAAAAATTGTCGCACCGCCGTTTTGAAGGTACTTTTAGAATCCTCTCACATTGTAGAATTTGATTTCCTATTGATTTTGATTATTAGAATTTTGAGCAAAAAATAATTATTATTTCTGCTTTTTATTTTTTGAGACAAAAATAAAAACCAAAATTTGCCCGATATTTTTTAAGCACAAAATAACCAGTAATTTTGGATTTTTATTTTTTAAGGCAAAAATAAAAAGCAAAACTTGCACGATATTTTTTTGGTCACAAAATAACGGGTAAGTTTTAATTTTTATTTTTTAAGGCAAAAATAAAAAGCAAAATTTGCCCAACATATTTTCGAGCACAAAATAACTTGCAAAAATTGATTTTTATTTTTTAAGTCAAAAATTACTAATTAAAAAAAAAGCAAAATTAGGATTTCAGTTTACGGTTGAACCAAAATTGAAAAATTTATAATAACGGGATTTATGTCATTTCGTAAGTGCTTCGAAAGGGGCAGTTCAAGTAATACGTAATCAGATTGGCTGAGTTCCTAAATGTATTTAGGCAATGCATCAGTGTGTTTTATTTTGAATTGGTCCGACGTTTATTAACCAAAACTGCGCAACTAAAATATTTTTAAGAATATCAACAGAGTTGCGCAGTTTTCGTATTAGAACTTAGCACAAATTCAATACAAAACACACTGATGCATTGCATAAATGCATTTAGGAACTCAGCTATTTTTTGCATTCCTAACCCCCCATCCCTTTCGTCAACACAAAAGTAAGAAAAGTTCTTATCCCCTTCCCATTCTTTCGTAAAAATTAAAACATGCTTTTTTCAATTTTAAATTTTGGTTCAACCATTAACTGAAATCTTAATTTTGCTTTTAATTTTTGACTTAAAAAATAAAAATCAATATTTACAAGTTTTTTATTGCTCGAAAATATGTTGGGCAAATTTTGCTTTTTATTTTTGCCTTAAAAAATCAAAAGCAGAAATAATTATTATTTTTTGCTCAAAATTTTAATATTCACAAGATAATTACTATTTTTTTGCTTTTTATTGTAAAATGCATACTTAATACATAAATACATACACTCTAGTATCAATATTAACAAAATTAAAGTTCGGTGCCACGCCCTTTTATTCAATACCGCCCACTTTTTTAAAGGTTCTTTTAAAGGTTTTAAAGAACCTACCTGTTCTTGAATCCAAACCTTATTCATCAAACAAGTTTGTGCAACCTAAGTCCCACCATAATTCAGATTCTAATTGGAATCTGAAAACTAGCATTTCCCCCATATTTTCTCCCATAATTAACCAGAATACGGCTTCATTTTATAATTAGATGATTACTGGAAGCAATCTAGCATCTAAACCGCCAACTCATCAAACACGTAAACGGGTTTCATTTAATCTTAACAATAATGAAACCAATTGTGAGAAATACCCAAATTTTATCCATTCTCATACTCTTAATCCTTCACCACCAACCGGAAGTGGTTTACCAAAACCATCTTCTGTTTCAAATGAGCTTTGCAATCAACCTGGTAGTCCTACGTCATTTTTAGACCCCCTACTTCCTCCAAAAGTGAAATTGACACTAAACTCTTGCGAAGGCACTGAGAGCAGATATGCCCTTTCTCGCCTCAGGGAGAACAACGTTTATAACAATGTTCGCCTGTATCTCGCTTATATGTATAAAGCCCCTGATTCAACATGCATTGAAGGCAAGACCAAAACTAATCTTAGAGTATTAATTCAGCAAGAAGGTCTTCCTACCGGTGTTGAAGACTTGCGTAATTTATTTTTCCGCTTTCACGAGCACCTCGGTGTAACGGTTGATCAAGTCAAGGTGGATCTGGAAACCTATGGCGCTCATGTCAGAGCTAAACATGTTTCTCTTCTTCAAAAATCTCGTAAAGAGCAACAACAATATTATCGTTCCTAACTCTTCTTTCTTAAATATATTCTACCATAACTGTGGCGGCATGAGAAGCAAATTAAACAAACTTTATGTTGACGCTAAATCATGCCACTTCAATGTCCTAGTATTCACTGAGACATGGCTAAACGAAACCTTCAATAATGAGGAAATTCTTGATAGCAATTGGACTGTCTTCAGAAAGGATTGGGACTACTCCTCAACAGGTCTTTCTCGAGGAGGTGGTGTTCTTGTAGCATCTCACAATTCCCTCTCAAGTGAGCTAATAGACACACCTAACCATAAACTGTTCGATCACCGAATTATTAGAGTTTGTTCAGGTAAAAGTCTCAATGTGTACATAGGTGTCGTTTACATTCCTCCCGGCTCAAGTGAAACAACATACAACGAGCTATGTGAAACACTGACCACCTTTACCTCCTCCCTAAAAGAGGAAGATAAAGTTGTTATTCTTGGTGACTTCAATCGCCCAAATATATCTTTTGTCACCGACGAAAACGACAACTTTCTTCTTCCTGTAAATCTTTCTAATGCCATAGACTTCAACTTACTTAGCACCTTTTATGGCAGTGACTTGCAGCAAGTCTCTTCTGTACAAAATCAGAATGGCAGATGGTTGGACCTAATTTTTACTAACTCGTATGAAGAAGTGAAGGCTAGTCCATGCATGGGAGCAGAAAATTTATTAACCAACAATGTTCATCATACAGCCTTAAAAGTTGTTTTCTCTGCTAATGGCATCAACTTTACCCAGTCTTACAATAACACCATTGCGTACGATTACCTCAACGCCGATTATGAAAGAATAAAATGTTATCTTAGTTCTCTAAATTGGAATCATATTCTATTCAATTTAGATTTAGACAGTGCTGTCTCTATATTTTATCAGCACATTTTTACCGCTATCGAAAGTTATGTGCCAATAATAAAGAAAAAGAATAAGCTCACAGAACCATGGCTAGACAACAATCTCAGATTTTTGAGGAATCAAAGAAATAAAATCTACAAACTTCTCAAAAACACTGATAATATAAGCGATGAACTGAAGCTTAGATATGACGAGCTATCAAGAGAGTTCTCTATCAAGTCAGAAGAAGCGTACAAGTTGTACACGAACATCATCGGAGAAAAAATTGTCCAAGAGCCGAGAAAATTCTTTGACTTTGTTAACATGAAGCGCAAATCTAGCGGCTATCCATCGTCTATGTTTAAAGGTAATGTCACTTCGTCCAATTCTCTTGAAATAAGCAACTTGTATGCCGATCACTTTAAGGAGGTCTTTTGTCTTCCTACCACCTTATCTGAAACTTCTCCTAGCTCAACTATTATAGTTGATAGTTTATATTTAACCCAGGAAGAGATTTCTAATGCAATAAAAGAACTGGATATATTAAAGGGACCAGGACCAGACTTAATACCTACAAGCTTTTTGGTGCGATGTTTAGACCAACTGCTATTGCCATTACACATAATCTTTAACGAATCACTGGTTTGTGGGACATTTCCTTCATATTGGAAATCATCCCATCTTACGCCAATTTACAAGAATGGTGATAAAAGATCAGTTGAAAATTATAGAGGCATAGCAATCTTGTCAGCCATTCCAAAACTTTTTGAAAAACTTATTTGTGAAAAGCTAACAAGTTTCATTAACCCACGTCTAAATGAGCAGCAACACGGGTTCCGAAAAGGGCGATCTACCACCACTAATCTCATGATTATGGTATCAGATGTTTTAGTCAAAATGGAAAAAGGGCACCAAATAGATGCTGTTTATACTGATTTCAGTAAAGCTTTTGATCGAGTTGATCACAAAATTCTTATATATAAGTTAGAAAAGTTTGGTGTTGCAGGGTCCATACTAAGTTGGCTAAAATCATATTTAAACGGCAGATCCCAGTTTGTTAAATTCCAGGGAGTTCTATCGAAAAAAATTGCAGTCTCCTCGGGAGTTCCGCAAGGTAGTCATCTTGGTCCTCTTCTTTTCAACATATTCATATCCGATCTGTCAGAAGTTCTAAACGATATCCCACATCTTATGTATGCAGATGATTTAAAAATGTACTATTCAATTCAATCAGATGTGGATGTAAATTTTTTGCAATCAAAATTGTTGTCTCTTGAGCAATGGTGTTTTCAAAATAAACTACATCTTAATGTCAATAAATGCAATGTTATTAGCTTTTCTCGTAAAAACAACGTAACATTACATACCTACCACCTCAATAGTATCGAACTAAAAAGGGTCAACCATATAGTGGATCTTGGAGTTGTCTTAGATTGCAAGATGCGCTTTAATCTGCACTATGATAAAATTGTGTCCAGGGCCAGCAAACAGCTCGGTTTTATAAAAAGACGTGCAAATGAATTCAAGAATATATGGGTCACTACATCCTTGTACCGTGCATTAGTGCGCCCAATACTTGAATATGCATGCATAATTTGGAATCCATCTTTCGATTCCCATAGAGAAAGAATTGAGTCTATTCAAAAGCAGTTCTTACTATACGCGCTTAGAGATATGTACAACCCCCATGATTATTGTAGCCTTCCATCATATGAACATAGACTCAGCCTTTTAAATTTGATACCACTATCAACAAGAAGATCGTTATTGGGCTCATGCTTGACATTTGATGTAATTAATGGTGCTATTCACAGCGAATATATTTCCAATATGATTTCCTTTAACGATCCAATTAGGCGCACTAGGCATACTCGATTGTTAACTGAATATCAGCACCAAACTACATATGCAAATAATGAACCCATCAATCGTTGTTGCAGAGAATTTCATAATATATCTATATACTACTCACCTTCTATGTCCAAATCCTCTTTCAAGCAAACCCTATATAAATCACTCAGTATCAGAATTAACCCAGGCCTTAGATAAACTACATACATGTATGGATTTATATGTATAAGCATTTAGTTTAATAAATCAAAACTCTTTAATATCCTTCTCCAAATCTCCGATTTACGTCCTTTTGTCCTTATAGTCTTTAAGAATAATATATATACATCGTATCTTAAGTGTGTATATAGTCTCTTTTGTTTTCCTCCTCTTCTCTTAGTTTTGACATGGTTTTTGAAATCATGTCAATCCGGTGGGCGGAGTATGCCCACTAAGAGTACCAAATAAAAAAATAAAATAAAAACAAGGAAAGGGGAGAAGAAAAACAAAAAACTTAGTAATAAGTAAACAAAACCTGTTAGAATAAGTTAGAATAAGTAAATTGCATTGCCTTGTTTGGCCAATAAATAAATAAACAGTCCTTGGATACCGGTATACCAAATTTCATAACCCTGTCTTTAATACTACAGTAGTTATAGTAATTACAATTGAAGTAGCTCGTAAATTCTTATTTTTGCACTCTGTGCGACACATCGAGAGAGTAAAACGTTTCCCCTCCTTGAAAAAATTACAATTCTCGTTACACAAATTTCATGTAGTAAAAACTTGCAAGTTGTCATATGCTCCACTGAAAATGTCAAAATTTTTACAAATTTTTTTTTTCAATTCAAGGTATATTCAACATGGTAGAGTTGTCACAGAGAGGTGGGTACCGTAGCTGTCAAACATAAGAAGAGCGTAAAAGGCAATAAATAAAATCTGATAGAAAACTGTCAAATGTTTTCTAAAATTATATAGTTTTAATTTTTGAGCGTGCTGAATGTTTTTTTTAATATTTTTCATGAAATAATTTAAACTGTTCGCAAGTATTTTAATGTCTTTTCTTTTCGACTTCATAGCCTAGTAAGCTTCTACAAAAAAATCTACAAACATGGAAAACGACGCCGCAGAGTCTGTTGATTTGTACTGCCCCAGAAAGTGCTCTGCATCCAACAGAATCATCCGTGTCAAGGACCACGCCTCTGTGTAATTGAGCATAGTCGATGTTGATACAGAAACATGACCGTTGGTTCCAAGACCTATGCCATCTGAGGCAAAATCAGACGTATATTGTGCGCTTGGTCAAGAAGAACGGATTAGCAAAAACTTCTAAAGTTTTTAACAATAAAGTTTCTGAAATCAATTTAAATAAATCAATTTAAAATTCAAAAATTCACAACATAATTCTATTTATTGACAAGTTATTGACAACTTTTGTTATTAGATTGTCTTTTGTTGATAAACAACTGATTTTGACAGCTTAGGTACCCACAACAAAAGAGAATTTTATAAATTTAACTTATAAATTTCAAAAGTTGAAGGTTTTTACTTTTTCTTATTCTCTCAAAGTTTATAATTTGCAAAGTTTAGCTACAAAAGCAAGAAAACTTTTACTTTTACTACCAAAAATTTTTCAATATTTATATTCTAAAAAATTATATAACAATATAGTAATAAAAATATGCCATTATTAATATTTTCATGATACCTTTTAGTTACTGATACTTATGGCGTTTTCGTTTCTCAAAAAAAAATGCTAAATTTTTTCTGCCTTTTTGGAAATTCTGCCCTTTTAAGAAAAAAATAGTGACCTCTAAAATTTAATCGTTTGAAAATGTTGACGAAAAAGTAGAAAAAATTCAGAATTCTCAAAGATGGCAGAAAAAATGCAAAATTTTTTTGAGAAACGAAAACGCCATAAGTCATCAGTAACTAAAAGGTATCATGAAAAATTAATAATGGCATATTTTTATTACTATATTGTAATATAATTTTTTAGAATTATAATTGAGCTTAATGCCAAGTAAGTTCAGTGAAGCAAGGGGTTTGCCGAGAATCACCCAATTATCTTATTTTATTTCTACAATAAACACGTAGTTTTATTTAAAGTGCTATATATTTTCTGATTTTTCAGCTTTGAATTGTTTTATTTTGACTGATCAAAATGTTTAGTTAGACCGAAAATTTTCTTCGTTAAGAATTTCATTTACTAAGAAAAACAATTACTTATGAAATATTTGGTTTAAATTCGCTAAAATATTCGATAAAATTCCGAGTGAACATTTTTTTAAGGATAGATTCAGAAAGTAATGAGGAAATCCTTACTTTCATAAGGTACTGATTTCAAAAGTGACGCAATCTGAGCAGATTTTTATTTGGACACTTTAAGTAAAGCTAGCCTTAGAAAAATCTGATTGCCATCTGATCGGAAATTGATAAGTCCTCCTGAAAAAACTAGCCCTATCAAATTCGAACCATGTCCGTACCTTAATAAGGTTTTCCTTTTGTGACTTCCACTCGGAGTGCTTTTGATCTTTCAGTTAAGAAACAATTTATTTTGGTTGATCAAAATGTTTGGACTTAAGATTTACTACGTAAAGAATAATAATTTTAGTAAAATTTCCCAATGAAAACTATTATGAAATACGTGATTGAAATAAGATACCGATTCCAAATGTGACACATCGTGATCAGATTTTGATTAGAACTCCTTAGGTAAGGAGTCGTCCATAAACTACGTTACCAATTTAGGGGGTGGGAGGGGTTTTGAAATGCACTACGATAAGTAACGGTAGGGGGGGAGGTGTTTAGATATTGTAACGTTACCAAAAATTAAAAAAATCGACGAAAAACCTCTAATTAATAACACAATCATTTCAAAAATTTTTAATCTTACATTTTTATGTTTGATCGTCTAAATTGATGGTTAACTTTTGTTTCAACGATTTCTTCCACCACCTTTTCCCTCGACACAGGAACCTTTTGGTATTCCTTCACCATCTCAGCACACGTCTGAAAAATTTTGGGTCTTTGCTTTTGCGACAGGCTTTGACGTTAAGGCCTGAATGTTCTTGATCAAAGGAGATACCGTATGACATGTTCTGTTCTTCTCAGAAAGAAGAAATCGGTTCAAGGTCGTTTCCTACCTGCGGCTTTTATTTCGTTTTTAAAACTTCTATGAATTGCCATAAGTTTGTATTATATCGTTTACAATAAATCGGAATAAAAAATACTATTTAAATAAATCAATTTTCAGAAAGCATTTACACAAAAACACAGAACTTGGTGCAGCTCGGGTGCAGCCTTTAAGGGTACTCTGTCAAAGACCAGGTGAATTTCTTTGCGTTAGAAATGAGGATTCACCTGAATGGGTCGACATAGAATCCGATGAAAAATTCTATTTTGAAGAATCCTCAACAAAGCTACCAGCTTCTTCTATCCCAGTGATTGAGAGCATCGAATCTTGGATCGCATATGGAATAGCTTTTACAGATGAGATTAATTATTGATTTTTTTCCAATTGTTCCTTTAATGTATCTAGTCATACTAGTCACTAATACTAGTGAAAATTGTCAGAGCTAGTCAAAATATATAATCATTCGAATGAATTAATTTCATATGTCACGTTACTTTATGGGGGGAAGGGTTTTGAAAAGCACTACGGAAAGTAACGCAGGGGGAGGGGGGGGGGGTAAAAAAAACCGGAAAATCAGTAACGTAGTTTATGGACGACCCCTAAGGATAGCCGCAGGAAAACCTGATTGCCACCTGATCAGACATTGATAAGTCTTTTATTAAAGGGCGAGCCCTATCAAATTCGAGCCATGCACGTACGTTCTTTAATAAGATTTTCCTTTTGGGACTTCCACTCGGGATGTTTTCGATTTTACAGTTATGAAACGATTTATTTTGGTTGATCAACATGTTTGGACCCAAGATTTACTTCGTAAAGAATAATATTGTTTAAATATACTAATGAAAACAATTAGGTACTGATTTCAAATGTGACTCAAACTGATCATATTTTGATAAGAACTCCTTAGGCAAGGATAGCCACCTGATTGCCACCTGATCAGATATTAATAAGTCTTCCTTAAAATGGCTATTCATTCCACATTCGGACCATATTCATACCTTAATAAAGTTTTTCTTTTGTGATTTTCACTAGGGATTTGATTTGATTTTGATTTTTTAGTTACGAAACGTTTTATTTTGGTTAATCAAAATGTTTGGACACAAGATTTACTCTGTTAGGGATAATAATTTTTTAGATACTTATGAAAACAATTAGTTATAAAATACGTGATTCCGCGTGAACATTTTCCTAAGGCAGCGCTCATAGTGAAACATATGAGCGTTGCGTTGCTGTGCGCACAGAGTTTTGCTTATGAGTGCAACAGAGTGAACATTGCTGGCATCGCGTTTCTTCGCATGACTTTTGCAAACGTTTCGCGCACAGCACAGCTCATATGCTTCACTTTGCGTGCGGCCTAAGAAGAGAATCAGAAAATTATCAGGAAATCCTTACTCTGATAAGGTACTGATTTTAAACGTGACACATTTTGTGACATTAATTCTGGTCAGGTAAGCGGATCCTGATAAGCACTTAATCAGATTTTGATAAGGATCTTCCTAAACTAAGGATAGTCTCAGGAAAAACTGATTGGCACCTGATCAGGTGCGTAAGATATGGATGTCTCTTTTTTAAAAGGGCTATCCTTGTCATATTCGGACCATGTTCGTAACTTAATAAGGTATAGCCTCAGGAAAAACTGACTGTCACCTGATCAGATGCCTCAGATATTGATGAGTCTTCTTTAAAAGTGCTATTCTTATCACATCCGGACCATGTTCGTATCTTAATAATGTTTTCCTCAGCTGATTTACACTCAGAATATTTTATAAAACTTTCAATTTTAATGATTTGAGTTTTGGTTTTGCTTTAAATTTTCGAGAGCATTAATTTTTAAGTTATAGCTTTCAAAAAAAAAAAAAAATAATGGTTATTAGTTTATTATTTTCGTTAAATAAATTGACTTACACGAATTTTTCCACTGTTGAAATTTGTGAAACAGGAAGCACGAACATATAAAGAAGATCACTGACACAATCAGTAGCGTCAGTATAACACCAATCCAAATATCGCTGACGACGTGAGTAAACTCCGCCTCGCCATTACCGTTAGCCATAGCGCGGGAGTGGGCGTGGGGTGGTGGAGCGCGACCTGCCGCAAATGGTTCGCCAAGAAAATCCTCAGCATCAGCAGTGGTGAAAGCAAAATCCACTTCTCTGCGATCGAGCGTTAGATTACCGAATGCCGAATCCAGACCCAGAGCGATTTGTTCCAGCTTGTTGATCAGGATCGAGTAGTTTTGTGGCAAATCAAAACGCTGAACATCTATTTGTTCGGTCGTATTGTGAGTGATGAGCTGTAGTTCGGACGACATGTTGTAGTTGAGTAGGCGATTTATTCTGTATGTTTTGTTTTATGACGTTTATTAGCGAATTAATTGTTAGCGAACTAAATGCTATGTTTCGTTTAATTATTTTATTTTATTATATAGTTATATTGCACTCAAGCTGCTCACTCGTTTCGCGTCTAAAGTTGTATGAATGTGCAAATTTTCTACAATGAATCTGTAGACGTTAAAGTTGAGAGTTTTGTGTTAAATTTTCCACAGCGCGGTAGATATTGAGTTTTTTGGAGCTGTGTGTTTGTGTTTTTTTTTATATAATTTTTTTTTATTTGGCCAAGTTTGTATTTTGTTGAAATATATTTATAAAATTTTATTAACAGCTGCATGTTAATTAGTCATTCAAATAATTTAATGAATTTCTAAAAAATCATCATCAACGCACACATGCATAAGTATAAATTTATCAGATATATCGATATCTGATATGAGTATTATGTATGCAAAAAGTATCTAGCTACAATGTACGCAAATATTTGCGCTAAATATTCAACTCCTTGAGAAGCTTTTAGCGTAACAACAGTAATTAAGACAACAACAGCAACAACAAGAGCATCAACAACAATAAAAAAGTAACAGCACCAATATCATTAACATTAACTAATATAAAGTAAATTTTCTAGCAAAATTAGCCAAAAATATTGGCAACTAATGAATGCCTATTCGTAAAGTTTTTGTATCTGCTGCATTCAAAATTTAATAAAATAACATTTAGCAACATTAAATATTCACAAATTAAGCTTGGCATTAATAAAATTGAAATTTTTAACAAAACACAAAAAAAAACAGCAGAACAACAATAATAATAATAACGGTAAACATTAACTTGCACACGTATATTTTTGCATCTTTTAATGTTATGAATAAAACTGCGTGTCTGTGTATCTGTGCAATACTTAAGCTGTGTGCAAAAGAACACTTGCACTGTTTGAACTCTTAGTTTTTGTTGATTGTTTTGTTGTTTTTTTTTGCTGTTTTTTTTGTTTTTTTTTTTATTCTTCAATAATAAGCCCGATTTATTTACAATTTAATTGAATTGAACAATTTTTTTTCCATTTTTAATGCAATTCAATATTTATTTAATTAATCAGCACTGCATCGCAAATGCGCACCAAGAAGCAGGAAAAATTTAATAAAAATCTTAAGAAAAAAGAAATAAAGTCTGAATAATTTAGCGTATCACATACGTTTATAACTGTGCTACATTGCGTATTGTATCTACGAGCTAAAATTTGCACGAGCAACCGTTAAGAACAAAATTCCTCTGTTTTACTTTAAAACGTTGTCAAGTTTTGCCAAGAGAGTGAGTAGCTTATTATTTTTTAAGTTTTTTTTTGAGCATTTATTGAGGTGTTAATATTGCCAAAGAATAACAAATTCTGTTCTTAAAATTTAAATATTTTTACGCTCCATTATTAAAACAGAGCAGAGCTCTTTTCTTTGCTTTCAAATTAACTAACTTGTTTTGTGCTTGAAAGCAGGCAAGTTTGCTAATTAGCTCAACAAATCATTTGCTAATTGTATCTAGATACATGCGGTATATGCTTTAACCGCAGTTGTTTTTGTACTGATGTTTTGTAATTTTTTTTTTTTTTAAGAAAGCTATTTTATTCAAGTAACCTATGCCTCTGTGCTTGTCTTAATGGCAATCTGTGTAAACAGCTGTGAACAAGTAATTTAAAACAAAAACTTAAAAAATACTTTTAACACTTAGTGTTGTGAAATAATGAAAATTTTTATGAAAAAGAAATAATTATTGTCTATCTCTTTTTTTATGGCAGAGAGAACAGATACATATACTTTAGCAACTTCAAGAGTAAAAATATTAGTGAAAATATTATTATTTGATGCTTCTCCTAAAGAAAAATATATATATATATAATTATTAGGCCGGGTCGATTTGTGGGGAGACACAAAAATCGCCCATTGCTCAGTGAAAATCGTATTCTAAGGATCAAAATAAGAAACTTTGCCCGAGGAAATATACCTCTAAAACGAATTCTAATGCGCCAACTTTTGTCCCGTATGGTCAAATTTTGAAAAATCCCTCTTTGACCCATTTAGAGTGCCCCAATCGAGTCCAAATGCATGACCGACTCCCACTACCTTTGGAATGCCGATCCACCCATGCCAGTGGCACACCCCCTGGAACCCCCTTGGGGGGTTCCCCATACAACCACTGGCATGGGTGATTCCAAGGGGGTTCCAGGGGGTGTGCCACTGGCATGGGTGGATCGGCATTCCAAAGGTAGTGGGGGTCGGTCATACATTTGACTCGATTGGGGCACTCTAAATGGGTCAAAGAAGGATTTTTCAAAATTTGACCCAAAAGTCAAAAGTTGGGGCATTAGAATTCGTTTTAGAGGTACAGTTCTTTGGGCAAAGTTCCTTATTTTGATCCCTAGAATACGATTTTCACTGAACAATGGGCGATTTTTAAATCGAAAAGCAATGGAATCACTCTATAGTAGAAAAAACTGGAATAGGAATAAAATATTCTTAAATTCATATATCTAAAAAAACTAACAAAATGGCATAAAATCACAAAGCAAAACTTGTAATTTTTACAAAAAAAACACTAAATCCAATGGTTGAAATGCATAAAAAGTGAGCAATTGCTTCGACTCGATTTTTTCAAGTAAAATCAGAGAGTTTATGAATTTTTTACTTAAAAAATCGAGTCGGAGCAATTGCTCACTTTTTATGCATTCCACCCAATTTCACAAAAAGATTTAACACCGTATTTTGCGATTCTTTATTAACTTTGTACATCCTAAAAGGTAGGCTTGGATATAGAAAAAATTCTATTATTTTAAAGAAATGTTGGAACTTTCAATTTTAACAGAAATTTTGAATAGTTGTTTCTTATTTCTGTATTTGACATTTGAAATTTTTAATATAACTCATGATCAGGGCTCGGATTTTGATGACCTAATAAACTGTGAAAAATTACCTTAAAAATGACAAAAATGACCTAAAAACTGAAAAAAATTACCTAAAAAACGCAAACAATTGCATAAAAAATACACAAATAATTTAGCCTTAAAAATAAAACATTACTAAATTAAAATTAATTTTATACTAGCATATCCTGAGTTTTTATCTAAAACTTGTTTCATTTTTCTACACCCTTTCACTAGTTTCACCACGCGCAGAGCTTTTTTTTCATCGAATTCTATAAACAAAACTACTCCTTTGTCGAGAAGTAATGTTTTCGATTGAAGCGACTCTAGTGTTAAAGGAATATGTTTAAAAATTTGCATTTTCTCATTTTTGAGTACGAAAAAAAAAACATAAAAAAATATTTAAAAATTACACTAAAATGACCTCAAAAACCGAAAAATGCTCTAAAAATTAAAAACGTCCAAAAATGACAATAAAATAACTTAAAAATCTCTAAAAATGACCAAAAAATGCCCTAAATCTATCTAGTAAAAATGACCTGAAAACTAAAAACGATGAAAAATGACGAAAAAATATTCTAATAACTTTTCCTATTTGGAATTTAGGAAACATAAATGGACGTTTTAGGTAATCACGAAATGCCTTAGAAGCAGAAAAAAAAAAAGATAACAAATCATCGAAATCCTAGCCCTGCTTATGATAAAAGAAAAAAATCCTAAATATTTTTTGTTTAAAGATTTTAATTTTTCAAAGTGTGAATATAATTTGTTAAAAAGTTTAATTTTTCCATAAAATTTAAATTTAAATAAAAAAAAATTAAGTAAAAAAAATTAAAGAATAAAAATAAAAAAATTGTTTAATTTTTTATACTAACTCTTAAATTAGGAACTTTTTAAAATTTTTTGTTTATTGTTATTTATAAGTAAAGAAGACAGTAATAACTGAATAAAATTTTTGACGATTCGTATTGTAATTTTTAGTTCAAAGCAATCAACTCATGTTTTTTTGGAACATACAAGCAAAAAGTTTAAAAATAAAAATAAAAAATTAAAGCTTATTACAACGTCAAAAAGCAGTAGATCTAGTGCAAAAATCACCAAGATGGCAACACTTATGCTTAGTAGAATATCATAACTAACACGAAGCAATGTTAATACTTAAGGAAACTGCAGACGAACTGAAGAAGAGCAGCTTAGGAAGTCATTAGGGCAATTCACGATCTTGTATATTTGAGGTTGTAAATTTGTGCAATTGTAAAAATTTTCCCCCGTTGCCAAACGCATATAAAATGTTATCAGTGAAACGGCATGTTTATATTGTGGTCGAAAGTTGAATTCCGAGTCTGTGCGACCTATAACTCCAGAGCTATTCGATATCGCAAATTTGGGTTGTGTGGAAGGTGCCACGCCCCTTGGTAAAACTTCCATAAAATGTTATCAGTACAACGGCACGTGTAAATTGTGGTCGATTACCGAATTCCGAGGCTGTGTGACCTATATCTACAATACTATTCGATATCACAAAGTAAGGCTGTAAGGAGGTGCCACGCCCCTTTGAAAAACTTCCATAAAATGTTATCAGTGAAACGGCACGTGTAAATATTGGTCGAATACCGAATTCCGAGGCTGTGTGGCCTATGATTTCAAAGCTAATCGATATCGCAAATTTGGGCTGTATGGGTAGTGCTACGCCCTTTTTAAAATGCAAAAGCCATCCTCGGTATGTGTTTGATAACTTCCTAAAGTTTCATGAACATTGGTTCAGACATGAATTATATTACCAACTTTTAGTGTTATACGATCTTAACCGTCTGATATATAGAAGTTCTATTGTTTTATATATAGAAAAAGTGGGCGTGGCAACATTTATATAGTGATCTCCACTTAAGAAAAAGCTGTACGCAGTCTACACGAGCATCTACATACCAAGTATCACTATAAAAATGCGTACAACTCCGGAATTATCATCATTTCGAAAAAGTGGGCGTAGATATAGTACAGCCCATTTTTTTACAGTTGCCATCTGAACAAAATTATAATTAATAGAATCTTAGTTTCACGCAAAGCTTAAATAAAAACATTGTCACGCCAACCGGTATCAGCCAAACAAGCAATTAACCAAGAGTGGATGGTAAAGTTCAAAGCTAAGCTAAAAGTCACGCCCCCTGGAATTCAGCCAAAAAAGCGATTAACCAAGAGGGGTATCGTGAAAAAGAAGGAGGAGCCTTTTTAGTTTAAGGCTTGAAAAAAAATAAGATCCACTTGTTTTCAGCGTCATATGCTTCGCATGAGTTTATTAACCCATTAAATGCCGGCGTTGCTTTAAAGCAACGCTAGTATTAAAAAATCTCAAAAATCAACGCATTGAGCTTTTGACTTGAAATTTGGGGGAGACAAAGTTAAGCCTATTGACTCTCAAGGCAGCTATAAACTTTCGAATTTCTTAAGAAGGAGAGATACCTTTGGAGTTACTGAAAAAAATCACCTTTTTTAGATATTATTTTGAACAGTTTACTTAACTTAAACAAAGCTATTATTTGGCAAATCATGACGGAAATGTAAAGCCAAAAGATCAAACTAAAGTTCAACAAATAAAAGCTCCACTTCAAGTGATCTTTCAACCTTTCAAATACTTAGATATTTTTTTTAAATGGTGTTGCTTTAAAAACACCTGATATGAAAACTGTTCCAATACATTTTGTTTAATCTTCGTTCAAGTAAAAACGAACTGTTTTCTCTGAAAATACTAATACGTTTTATTTTGTTTTATTGCATTGGGTGTAAAAAAGGCGAGATAGAAAAAATGGTGTTTCGAGAAAATCGAGTCTAAGTTTTTTGAGAGCTTGTAGCTTGTAAACTAATGATTCAATTTTGCTGATTTTTTTTTTTAAATTAATTCTGAAGCTTATTTCAGTGAATGATCAAATTTATTTAATAAGCTTTTAAAGATATTTATTAAATTTAGTTATTTCAAAAAGTCATGTCGGACGTTTATTTTCTGGAATACCAGAATTTGGTTTTTACTAAACTCAGAATTTTTGATCTAGGGAGCAAAATAAGCAATTCCTGAAAAAATCATCAAAATCGGCTAACGAAATCACATGTTGGCAGTTAATGGGTTAACACATATGTCTTAAATCATATGAAACGTAAACAGTGGGTTGGTCACGGCTGAATTACTCAAAACTACTGCAGAGAAAATGTAGCTATTATCGAAACAGGCTGTCTAGTCTGCTATGTGATTGACTTTATACAGAGTTGTTGTTGTTGGTGTTGCTTTCTTTCATAAAATTACTTGACCTAAAGCTCATAAAATCATAGCCTTGTAAAACATGAAAAGGGCACAATTTAATTACTAAATTGATGTATGCCTTTTTGTTTGTTTGTGGGCGATAGGGCAAATTTGGCTTGTATGGGAGGTACCACGCCCCCTTGTTCAATTGACACTAAACTTCACAGCAACACTCTCAAGGTGTTGCTTCAGTTTTCCTAATTCATAAAGATAGGTTCAACGGTTTTGGAGTCTATACGTTGCCTCCATGCGCGCCTCCATACCCGCTTATATCTTTTTTCTATACGCATGTCCTAGGACGGCATGTTTGCCAAATGAACTGCCGTAGCAGCAATTCTGCATGCATCTCACAGCATTAATGCTGCATTCATCTCATGGTATTAATTTTGCCTTCATAATATTATATGCATGCTGCATTGCTGCTACGGCAGTTCATTTGGCAGACATGCCGTCCTAGGACATGAGTATAGAAAAATTATATAAGCGGGTATGGAGGTGAGCATGTCTGCTTAACTTCCAACGCATGTTGCCGGCAGACATACAGCAGGGCTTTTTTGCAACTAGGTATGATGGTGTGAAGTTTGGTATAGTATATGAGTACTTCACTCACTGCTCGCCACTTTACACTTCAAACTTAACTTTCCAAATGAGAAAATTGAAAGAAAACTTTACGTTCGCAGCTCCAGAAATCAAATTCACCCTTAAATTTTTTCGTCGACTTAAATTCAGACGAATTTTGTATTGCCACACATGCTATCTACCAGAAATGCCTAGAAAAAGTATTTGAAGAGTACAACAACAAAAGCAAAAACAACGATACAAAATTACCAGCAAAGAAAGCGCAGATGTTCAAACACAAATTGGATTCGGCGAATTACAACACTCAGGAAAATATTGAAGTTGTTGTGCCTTAAAATTAAACGGAATTTCGAATTAGCAGACATGATACATACCTCACTTAGAAATAAAGAGGAAGTTCTTAAAACTTCAAAAAGTAGTCTCCTAAGCTTAGCATTCAAATTATAACCTGTCACATTGCTTCCAGCGGCAGGCCTGCTGTGTTTTTCATCTGGGTAGTAAGTGCATCCCTGTATATTTTATTAGTGTAAAGTAAAAATATACTTAACTATTTTGCAAATGCTATGATGCAAGACTATTTGCACTGGATAATGAATAGCCCTGTTATAAAATATTAACTGTGACAAAGACTATTATAGGAATTATAACAACAAAATCTTGTGAAGAAAAATTTCAAGGTATGAAAATTTAAATTAAAAGTTCTATATTTTTTAAAATTGACATAGCTTCTAGCTAAAGTCTTTTTTTGTCAGGCGTATGCCAGCATGGAGCTTAAAATTTACATTAAGAAATGCTTATCATAGTTGAATCACTTTAAAAATGTACTTTTCAGTTATAAAAAATATGTACTTCCTCTTTTCTAGGGGTACCTTTCCTGTACACTTGAATGTTTGATAAAATTGTAAAAAAATTGTCATTTTCCTTTCATCAAGCATTTAGTGAGAATTTAATCACCATTTGTACTCCTTAACGCTTATCGAATTTCATCACTTTTGACAGCTATAAGTGGCGATTGATAATATATTGATTGAAATATTTCTGGCGCAGTTGATTTTATTTATTATTAAAGTTCTTGTTGTTGTAAAAATGAAACAAAAATAAGAAAAGTTATTTATTTTTAACTATGGAAAAAATAATCTTGAAATAAAAATGTGACTTTAAGCACTGAGAGAAAAGTTTTCAAAGCGAGTTAAATGTAAGTATTTGTAAAGTAATCGAGTATTTGTAAAGGTCGATGATTGATATAGAAATTGTACTTGTTGTAAAATATTGCAGTGTTTGGAACAGTAGGAAGAAATTTGTAACTGTTTAGTTTTAGTTCATTATTTTTTGTGTAAATATGGCTTTAGTATTGATAAACAGTTTAAAACAGTTCAACATTCAGAACAGTTAGAGAAATGTGACCAACGGATTCTGGTAGAGAAAAGAAAAGAAAATTAAACGTGTATCAGCGTTCCCAACGTTTACGTCTGAGTAATTTTTATTAAAGGTCTGAAATGTACTCTAAACTGAACCATTTAATAACATAAAAAGTACGACAACTATTAAATATATACCTTTGACCTAGGTATTTTGTTCACAGACGACCTCTAGTTAAATTTGCGCACGAATATTTTTGTAAAATATTTTCAGTCTTTAGCGTACTTTTTTATGAGTCTTTTTTTTGCCCTTTTAAAAAATGTTGAAAAAAAACTTGAATGTAGTTGTAGAGGATAACAATGTTTTATGAAAATGTTACTTTAAAAATTTAATTATAAAGTTTAGTATGGTGTAGAAGCGAAAAAAACCTTCCGAAAGAAATGAATTGCGTTTTTGACAGCGAAAAAGGATCGAATTTTTTTTTTTCGTTGGTTAGTACGCTGTTGAACCAAAGAATTTCTTCAATGCAGCCAAGTTCAAAACCATGTTTGGAGAGTTAAAATGTCAAAATTTCGCTGTATTTTATATTTCCGCACATTTAATTTGTGTGGAAATTTGAAATTCATTAATAATGTTCAACTTACACATGGCAAGTATGTGTTAGTGTTGGGTCTACACCAAAATTTCGCGTGTAGAATTAAATGCCTAAAAATTTTCGTTCCTACAGCATACTAAGCTTAAGTTTTTTTGAACAAGTCTACAGCGTACTTCTATGGGGAAAAATAGTAAACTTAATTAAAAAACTACCTAAAATTATGCAATGAAAATTGCTTTCGATGATTCATAATAGTAAAAATAGTACAAAAATAAAACTACTGAAAAAAAAGTAGAAAATAGCTATATTTCCCCACCCTGATTTTATATTTGAGCAAACAATAGGGGTATTCACGATTCTGTGCACTTGCCTGTGCAGTTGAGGACTTGTGCACCTACCTAAAATTATGCAATGAAAATTGCTTTCGATGATTCATAACAGTAAAAAATAGTACTAAAATGAAACTACTGAAAAAAAGTAGAAAATAGCTATATTTTCCCACCCTGATCTTATATTTGAACAAAAAATACTTGCCTGTGCAGTTGTGCACTTTACAAAAACAAAATGTACGTACGTCAAAAATCTGCACAAGTGCTTTTCTACTATTAAACTTGAGGACTTGAGGACTTAAGCAGTTGCGTACTTGTGTACATTGAAAAATGTTGACAGCTTTGAAATAGTGACGGTGGTGTGCTCACGAAAACCGAACTGTACAACTGCACAAGTCCTCAAGTCCTCAACTGCACAGGCAAGTGCACTGAATCGTGAATACCCCTAATATGTCTGCTAGTGTTAAACTTTTTACACAAAATAATTAAAAACCAATTTTTTTTCTTTAAGGTAGTTAGCCCTAGACAAATTTTGTTCGAAGAGACACATGGACATTTCCGCTGAAAGGTCTACCACGACTGAAAAATTAAATGTTACTTAAGATTCGTCTAAACCTCCACAATAGAGAAAAAAATGTTTAAATTTATATTGTGAGAGTACTGAGAGCTGATCTCCATTTTAATTTTAAAAAATGGCAGCAAACATGATGAATGGCAACAAAAGTTAAAAAATGCTGACAAAAGTTGAAAAATTTTAACAAAAGTTGAAATTTTATAAGTATAATAAATACTCGTATAATACAAAGTTTAATTAAATTTATTTTCAGTTTCGATTGTAACGGTCCTGAATTACACTTTACATGTTTTTCTAGTTCAATTAAATAAATAAAGCTATAAAATATTTACACTTTTTTGAAGGAAAAAATTTGTTACATAACGTATATCTCGTAACGTAACATGCTATGGCTTGTATATAAATAATTAAAAAAGATTTTTCAACGAAACAATAATGAATATGTAGCAATATTATCAAGATTAAATCAAAAAATTTTCATAAAAAAACTCGAGCACACTTCGAAGGTAAGAACCACTTCTATTTTATGTCACGTAACGTATAATTTTTGGTGGCTTCTATCTGAGAGCGGAACTTTTGACAACTCTTCGCCTTTACACCTTGTATAGTGCGCTTAGTAAACTATTGAAAAATCATAATAAGAAAACTGTAAGTTTAATTTTTCTTTGTTTTTCTACTCATTAAAGTCGTACGACTGTCTCGTGCGTAGCTACGGAAATGCCCATATAGTAAAATTTTTTGAGTAACATTTTCATAGAATATTCTAACCTTGTACGAATACGTTTAAGGGTACTTTTTGTAAACTTTTTCGAATAAAGTCAAAAATGACACATACACAAGGACATTAAAGGATTAACTTATTCTACAAAAATATTTTTTTACAAATTTAACTATGGATCTGAGAACACAATAACTATGTTAAGGACATATGTATATTAAGTAGTTGTCTTACTTTTAACGAATGAATTTTCAACTTTAGATTTTAGTACAGATCATTTTGTAAGAAAGTCAATCAATTAAAGTTGATTTGAAAGTTTGACATGAAAACCACTGAGATATCTTGAAAACTATACTTTTTCTTCTCATAACGCCATTTTCTATGCAAATTCATCACTGCAGATTGCAAAAAAAACTATTTGAAATTTCAAGTTTTGACTTTGCTAGAAAATAACTCCTCTGTTTTCCAATATATTTCCCTCAAATTTTTGTTTATCTGAAATTTCAATTTAATATCTGTAGAAGAATGAGAAATTATTTTACGTTATCTTATAATTTCCATTATAAAAAACCTCTACAATACTTAATGTTGTAGTAAAAAAAATAGGATAAAGCTGTTTTCGTTGTAAAAATAGTTTAACCCTTTCAGTGGATTTGCCCAAT
Source organism: Dichetophora obliterata (assembly GCA_963920525.1). NCBI lineage: Eukaryota > Metazoa > Arthropoda > Insecta > Diptera > Sciomyzidae > Dichetophora > Dichetophora obliterata. Next base: position 29,339,253 of record OY986438.1, read on the forward strand.
ATTTTGGACACGTCGGAAAGAAATTTTTATTTATATTTTGCAACGCTTTTTTAAAATCAAATCGTTTAGTTCTATTAAAAAAAGATGAACCAAGATGATACAAATAAATTTAGAGATATTTGACATTAAAGTCAGTTGGATTTTTAATTTTGTGCTGAAGAAAAGCAGGACAAAAATTGAGTTTAGGTTTGAAAATCAAAATAAGTCCTTTTTGGTTTCAATGGTTAAAATATTAAAAGGTTTTAAAAACAAAGTTCTAAAGGGTTGAAAAACCTTCAAGGGATTAAAAAAATATGTTGTGCCAGACAGTAGCAAAACAATTTTTTCTTTGTACAAACGTAAGTAAAAATATAAAAAAAATAAATTGGCTATTTCAGTCCTAGAAAAGACTTTGATCGAGCTTCTATTGATCAATATTGATAAAAGCAAAACGTTAGTACCGCAGGTACAAATAAAAGCTATGTTGTTTTCATCTTTTGAGGAGCTAAATGATAGGAATATTACCTCAAAAAATTATTTTAGTCATATCTAAGCCTAGCCATTGAAAGGGTTAAATTGAAACTTGAAATTTTTATGCCCCATCATATGTTTATTTTTCATATGTTTATTGTCATATTCATTTATTTTTCATTAAAAAATATAGGAAATGCTTTTTTGACCCAATTTATTTATTCCAAAAAGTTATTTTTATATTTCTTAAAAAATTATTAAAATATCTTTTTCCGATAAAGAGTTATCGCTTCAAGTGTATTCTTATACCATTTTACTATAACATGTTTAGAAAATTGTTGGTGCCCAATTTTACTTTCTAACAAAGCCAACAATCTGTTTTGTTCAAAACTCTTTATACAGGGACTTTAACCAAACCTTCACGGTTTCTACATGAATAAAAATTTAGTTTAATTTGAATAAAAATGTCTGTAAACCTTTTGTTTTGTATTGTTGTTTTAAAAAATCATAAACTTCCCATTTCACGTTAACTGCAAATTAACTGATGCTTTACTTCAATTTGCCGTTTCATCGAAATTTCAACTTAACCGTTTTTGTGAAAATGATGCCAAATTTGAAAATAAAGTATCGAAATACTTGCACATAGTTGGTTATACCAATAAACATATGATTTTTAAATTATTTTTTTCTGCTATTTCTTATGCAAAAGATAAGAAAAGAATACAAAATTCCTACATTTTTCAACCCTGATTCGTAGTGAATATTTTTGCGGGCACTAAACTTTTTACATGAATTATTTAAAAACCGATTTTTATTTTAAAGAAGTAAGCCTTAGACAAATCTTGTTCCTTAAGATCTGTAGCAAAATTTTTCGAGGAACATGAATATCTAACAAGGGTTAATTAATATATAATTAAAAAACGCAACAGAGTGCTGAACTTCAGTGCATATGAAGAAAGTGCAGTAGTCTTCTACGTAATCACGCCTGTGCGTATTGTCTTTTTTCTATTTTGGTTCGAATTTAAGTTAGAAAATAAACGAAATGTTCGAAATTCTATCCATTTTTAAACTATAAAATATATCATTATTTTTTACACTACACAGCTGTTCTTCCGATTAGCAACTAACCGGAACCGCAACTTGCAATTAACTTAACCGACACTTAAGACCTAACCGAACATTGAGAAAATGCTTTTTTGCTAACCGCCGGTTAAAGTTCCGATTAGTGCTTGACCGGACATTGAGAAAACGCCCCTAAGACAACAATTAAGGGTACTTTTTAGGGTTTTTCGACAATATTAAAAAAAGATAAAAAACGTTTGAACCCCTTTTTTTGGAAACTTTCAAGCAAGTTGTATAAAAAAGGCTGCCAGAGGGTTAAAATATTTAACAAAAATATTTAATATAAAATTTTTAAAAGGTCTGAGAACACAATAACTGTGATAAAAAAAATTCCTACGACATACAATTTTTCCACGCCGATAAACGTTTAAATGTTTTTCTTCCACTACCAGAAATCGTTGATCGAAGTCTGTATTTCGAAAGAGGTTAAAAAGATGTGTTACAGTTTAATAATACTGTTTTAACAATGTTTTTTTTCTTCATTTCATTAATTTCTTAACTTTTTTCTACATTTCGGAAATCTACTACAAAACTTAATCTTTTTGATTAGTCTTATTTTTTTTACTCATAATTTTTTTTACAATATTATTGTTTGCCCTTTGTCTAAAAAGTTGATTTTATTAATATTTTTTTAATTTGTACGAGCTGTTCTTGAAGTTTCATGAAATCAGATGATGATAATGAGCAGTTTTTTCAACCATAAACTCTACGTTTAGTAAATTTGTTCTACGCCGATTGGTTTTGTAAACAATTTCAAAAATTGTTAAACACACAAACGTTTGTCAACAAAGCTATTTTTGTGTTGCTAAGATGATTTGAAAAACAACAACTTGAAGAACAAAAACAAAAAAAAAACACACACAGAAGTCATTCACATGTTGACGCAGCTAAACTAGCTCCAATAGCTTTTTAAGTTTTAAATTTTTTTTTAGTTTTTTTTATATTTACACTTTAAATTCCTTTACAACATTCTTTAAGCACAAAATTCCATCAATTTGAATGCTTGAACTACTGTCTGTTGCAATTTTTTTTGTTATTTTATTGTTCTTGTTAGCCGAATTTTGTTGCTGCCAAATCAACAAAAAAAGTTTGTTGA